>RPOG01000167.1:0-712395 GCA_008086565.1 Thalassoma bifasciatum
ATTCTTCAACACTTTCCTCAAGATTGGAGGAAGAGTGGAGCAGAAACTCAGTGTCACCTAAGTTGCACTCTTTGTCAAAAGTTTTCTGAGAGAGGCATACTGTTAAATTATTTGCTCTTTGAAATGAAGGAGCTGAGGGAGTGTTTCTCATCTATATGAGTAAAAGTGGCTGCTACTGCTACTTTACATCTCCCACCCTCTTTGATTAGCCTTTTGATCAGCCATGGCAGTAATCAGTGGGAATAAGGATGGATGGCGGAGAGGCACCATTTTAAAAAGGGCACTACCTCAGATTTAAGTGCTGTTATGGTTGAAGTGCGAGGCCAGGTTCAGGTCTATTGAACGCACATATCACTTAGCGCTCATTGATACTGCAGTGCAAGTATTGGAGTTAACTCCTCTTCTCGTCTTTAAGCCAAATTGTCCAACTGAGCTTTACAATTATACATTTGTAACATATTAAGAAAGAAGGTGGAGGGCCTCCCATTTACAGGCATTATTCACAGGGTCTGCTTTTTCTTTATCTTTCTCCCTTCTTGCCCACTTAAATTTAAGACTCTATTCTTTCTTTATTCTATACAAAATGGGGTTTCAGTGGCAGTGCGCCTCACCTGAGAGATACGGTCCTTTTTCCTTCTCTTTCTAGAAAGAGCGACTGGCACAAGTCCGTAAGCAGATCTCCAGGGAGGAGCATGAAAAACAACATCTGGGGAACTACAGGTAAGAAAGACGCAAACAGCTGTGAGTGTGGCAGACTCTTCCTTCAGGTGCTCCACCTACAAAGCTATATTTACATTTATGGGGTCATCAGCAGAACACCACAATGTCATGAGAATAAAAAGCTGGAAAAGGTTGTTTTGAGAGTGTGACTGAGGAATTGCACAATGGCACCTGTTCTGCATTTCAGAAATTCAGATTAGCATGCAAACTTTGTGATTTCTCTAACTCCTCTTTACTTTGCTCTTTTATTTTTCCCTCTGTTACCTCCAACAGGGACTTATAAAGACAAAGTGTGTCAATTTTTAATCCTCACATCTCTAACTTAGCAGATCTACCTCAAAGAAGGACTCAGCACAAACACAAGCTCTGATTTGCCGCTCACCCCCCCCCCCCCCCCCCCCCCCCCCCCCCCCCCCCCCCCCCCCCCCCCCCCCCCCCCCCCCCCCCCCCCAAATTTTTGAACTCCTACACTTACTCTCTCCTTCTTTCAGTTTCTTTTCCTAAAGTGTTAGCACATACACCAGGTCTTGATTCTCTCCCCTTGCTCAATTTCTGGTGCACACTGACACACACGCCTTCACAGTTGGCTCTCCCTTCTCGCTGTCTTCCCAAGTGTAAGCGACTTCTTGACTCATCACTTGACTGAATGGCTAGTCAGAATGCTGATCCCGGCTCGCTTGAAGTGCTGTCACCTCCTCCTTCTTTCTTCAACGTGCAGCCAGACAGTCAATCAGACCGGCTGAGGTCTGTCTGGAGCACCCCTAATAAAGACCTCTTAGCATTCAAATGGTGTCCCAGCTTAGCACTGGAGTCTGATTAACACAGTGCTTCTCATTAGACGAGTTTGGGTAATGAACTTACTTACATTCAGCTATTACAGGAAACTTGAATCAGGGAATAAAAGAGCAAGGACCCTGTGGCATCAGAGGGAAACCATGCTGGGTGAGGCCATTGTTGATGCTCATTTAAAATCATTTAAGCTGTTGGAAATCAGGAGGCCTGAAAGACACTGATGACCAAAACAAAGATAGCTCAGAAAATACGAAAATGGAATATGAATGATCTTTCTGATTGGGAACATGTGGGAGGAAGATGCACATTTTATTTCAAGTTGTTTAAATGTGGAAATGTGGCAAGCCATAATCCACTATACACAGATACAGTCAGAAATAACTCAGGCCACTTTAAAAGCTAAAATATTATAGGTTTTGTACCATTTTGCTCCTTACATACTAACTTTACTTTTGGCAAGACTGGGAGTTGTCTTAGTGCTAACCATATTTGTATGAGTGTTCAATAAGAAAGGAGACATGTCAGTACATAGACATAACGTTGCAAAAACAAGTGGAAACCTCCAGCCATGACAAATGAAGCTGATGCGAAAGTGCTAAATACTACATTTAGCCGACTGTCCACTTGAGGCTGACCTTGGAGGCACCAGAAACAACATAATCAGAGGAAGTGGATTTTTACAGCATAACTTAACAACTTTAAAACCTACCGTACTTAGAAAGACTTAATTCTTAAATTCCTAAGCATTTCCTTATTGATATTTCTGACAGCTAAGAGGTGGCTAAACACTTACGCCATCTTTTATAAGTGTTGAACAATAAAAAGGAACGGTATAACAAACTTGTTTTGATAAAATGACAAATGTGTTCTCTCTTGACTAGATATCAGAATTACACTATACATGTCTTTCAAAGGGTATCTTACAATTTGAGCAATTTCCTAATTAACAATTAAACACCAGGAGGAGCACTGGTATCAACCGACGTCCTGTGGAAACCTTCAGTCTAAAAGTATGATTAAGTGCTAAAATCTGCAGTTTGAGGAGTGTCCACTTGAGGTTGGCTCCAGAAGTACCAGAAACCACATGCATACCAAGCCAAAAGAAACATTTTTCATAGCAGAAATAGATGACTTATTCCCTTGCACCCTCTACAGCACATTATTTACCTGTATCACCCTGTTTCTTGCTCCTTAAGAAAGGCAATCAAGATAAAATACCCTGAACAGTTAAACTATAAAAGATTCAGCTGAACACTAACATTAGTCGTAGGTTGAACCAGACTGCAACCCGAAGACACAGCTAAGTATTATTATTACACCATTTCAGCTTCCAATCCGATATTACTTTGTTTTCTGTAGAAAATGGCTGCCTTGTGAATATAATCGGTTGTTGCTGGGTGGTATCAAATTTTGGTTGATGCTAAAGTGTATGATCAAGTTACGTGATGCATGTATGAGTGAATTGCTGAGTTATTTATAGATTGTGAATTATGCCTTCCTATCTACCTTGTCCAATTCTTTTGCTTTTAAGAAAAAGAGGTCTGTTTGAAACTGTTCATTCACTTGGCCAAGTTTGGAAAGGTTGCCTCTAAATATGTCTGTATAGACTTTAAACTACTCCCCTGGACTGCACTGAAATGGACTATATCACTGCAAATGTTTTGATTCAATGGCCAAAGTGATGATTGGAAGAAGTTTGGAGATGTATTGGAAGGATAACCAGGGAGTGTAAATACATTTTTATTATGCCTTCAGGCCAGACATTAACACTGAAAACTGTCCAAAAAAAGAGATGTGAAGGATATATAAAAAGCCACATAAGTGAAGACAAGTGTGTAAGTGATCCTCTCTAAGACTGTATGTGTGTTTGATATGTTGTGCTTTATAGAAGCTTGACTGAAGTTTCAACAGCTTATTACCGCAAGGTCTCTATTCATACTTTTTTATCACTGTCTTTTCTCTCTGCTCCCTTCTCCTTCATTATTCTACCCTGATCCTGCAACTCACCTTTTCTTTTGTCTCACACCTCTCATTGAAATACTTATAATTCTCTCCGTTTTTGTGTTTCTTGTCCTTCCTGCTCCCTTTTCTGTCCATCACCGCTCTCACCTGCTGTGCGTCGACCTCTCCGTGCCTTATTTCACCCTCCCCTCCCTCCTCTTTCATTTATCTCTCTATTGTTGTAAAACTTTTCCATTTCTTTCATGCTCACTTTCTTTAAAATTTCAACCCTCTTTTCCTACTCCTCTCTTATCCTTTTTCTTCATGTTTTATCCACCACTGTACCCCCCTCCCAATTTTGTGGCCGTTCTTTCCCTCACCACATATACCTCTTTTGTTGAACCCATATTCCCCTCTTCGCTCTTTCTTTCCATCACTCCCACTCACTTCATTTTAATGTCTTGCTTCTTTCTTTCTCATCATGTCTTTACTCTCCCCTCTCATCCCCTTTCATCCTGCATTGATGACCCTCCTCTCTGCTTTTCCATTCTCCCTCTCTCTCCACTCCTCCGTTACTCTCCTCGTCTTTCCTTCTCTGTGTCTCTGCTGCCTACAGACGTATTTACCCCCCAGACGACAAGCTGCTGTTGGAGAAGTATGAAAGCCTGCTCTCGGCCGCCTTTCAGACCTTCCTCGCCGGGCGAGCTGCATCACTTCAAAAGGAAATGAATAATCCTCTGAAACGAATGAAGGCACGTACATCAGTGGCAGACTGTCACATACACACACATACACACACATCATAGAAACACACACAAACACAAACACACAACATTCAGACACTTGTGGACAAGCACATAGCAAAGAAAAGAAGCACGCATTTCTATTAAGATTCTGCCCACAGAGACAAAAAGGATGCACAAATAATGCAGAAAGTGTGCTGCAGTCCTTCACATTTGTTAAAACGTCTGACAGAATGTCCTTCTTCTCTTCTATCTGCCTCGCTTTCCCACTGTCATTCACTTCATCTCTCTACAAATATTTATTGTTCTGTGTACATAAGCTTTTAAAAGCAAATCAAATCCCACACAACAATGTCATTTTTGTTTCTTTACAGTTAGGCGCTCTTCTGTTTCCCTCTTTTGCCTTCTCTAGTTCCCTGTCTTGTTTTTTGTCACAGCCAAGTTGTGAGGAGGCTTTAAAGATGATTACTACTGCCTAGTTTTATCAATCTTTTTTAGGGCTGATTATTTATTTGGAAAAAGTGTTTGGGGGTTTAAATTCAATACATGCATGTAAGCACATCCACACTTAAGAACCTGTATGACCATGCAAAAAGATACAGAAGGTGCAAATTTATTTGATGTGGTAGCCGCTGGTACCAGAGAGAATACAGCTTCTGTCAAACACTGGAATGAAAAGACTTTACAAAAGAGAGTTGTCAATACCAAACAACTCTACATGAAGAGAACGGAAGAGAGCACAAACAGAGATGAGAGAAAGACAGGGAAAAAAAGTAATAAATATAGTAAAAAGATGGCAGGATGCTGATTTAGATGGTTATTCTGTCACTTTTGTTTTGTGTAACATAATGTTTGAAGAATTGTGACAGACCGCTATTATGGATACACTGTATGAATTGGAATAACTTGAACAAAGTCGAAAAAAATGAGCTGAAGATAAATGCAGTTTTCTGTTTTCAGGTCTGGTTTTGTACTCAGAAAGAACAAATCAATGATACGAAAAGAAAAAAGGCATTGTGGGACATCAAAATGCATGGGTGGAAGAGGCATAAATGAGAACCTGAACTGATTTTGGCAACTGAATAGTAATGACCAGCATATTAATATCAAAGCACAAGGAGGTTTTATCATGAATAACCACTTCAGTTTTTGTGCAAACAACAGCCTTTAATCATGTGCAGATTGTTTTTCTGAAAGTTGTTGTGTGTCTTTAGAGATAGAGTCTTAAGAGGATTTTTGAAAGAGGTGTCATTCAAAGATCAGGTGATTTAAGCACCAGGCCAAGCTAAATTTAATCTATGTAGACTCTCATTTATGGAGGAGGTGGGAACAAATGAACAAAAGGATCTGGAGTTTGCTATAAAACAACCTGAAAAACTAAGCCAGCAAACTTTTAATTATGGTACTTTTTTCATGTTAAATGCACATATGAAAGCTAATTACTTGTCGACAGAGACTTTTCTAATGACAGAATTTACTTGACTTGAATTTACTATTTGCAGTGCAAAGCTTTGCTTTTGACAAGATGGGATAAACACTTAGGCTTATTGATTGCCTCTGAGATTTGCATTGACTTGATTTGATAAGTTGAGTTAGTGCTACTGTTAGCTGTTTAAGTAGCTTATTCAAGAAGCTAGTTCAAGTAATAGCAGTTGTTTTGCCTTCATTGTTCCCTGGAGACCCCCCTGCACACACATGGAAAGAATAAGTGGGCACACAATAGTGGGATAAAGTTACAGTTTGTAAACTGTGAACTGCTTGAATAATCGCAAGTATTTTCCCTGACCGTTCTATTTGGCCGAGTACACAAATCACTGTCACTGTCTGACTGATTGAGAGGAAGAGAGAGACTCTGAAATGGAGCTTCTGTTCAGTGAATGACTGACTTAACGTGAATGGGCAAGACTGGGAGTCCCTAGCCTCAGTTTTTTACTAAATGGTCTGCTACTAATGTGTGTCTTTATCTGTTAATGCTAACCTCTATTGATCCATGTCCTTTATTTTGACAATGGTGAACTGGCATTTTGATTATTTCATTTATGATATGTAAGCATACACATAGAAATAGGCTAGAATTAAGACTTCTGTTTCATCATATTGCATGTTCATTCTCTGAAAATAACTTTTTTCCCATAGCATTACAGCTTTTTCTTAAAACCTTCACAAATATTTTTTTATTTTTCTCCTTGGCCTCAATCCTCAGTCATAGGTTTGTGCGTTTTATAGCAGCCTAAAAAATTTATTAAATCTCTGTTACCCTATAACTTGTGGGATCTCTGATTTATCATCTAAGATTTTCTGGTTGTCTTTTTATAAATGTTTCACAAAAGATTCTGTGTCAGCGTGCCACCAACATATCTTGACAAGGCAGCACCTGCATGGCTCATGCTGTCTTTGTTAGCTACTCAGTGCCATCATGAATTGAAAAATGTCACAAACTGTCACTGTGAAAATATAACGCGCTCTGTTATCCTGGTGCTGATGCTCTATAGCTTCGCTGCTTTGCTGCGGGAAAAGTGGAGGATTACACTACTTTTTAAGGGGTTTGCATCACCCTTCTCTCTATTTCTGTTGCTGTTAGGTTGTAAGGTATATGCATCAAATGTTAGTTCACTTGTTATATCTACAGAATGTTTTCCTGTCGGCTCAGCTGATGTCTTCCTATTCCCCATTCCTCACACATAAACTCATAACATAAAAAAAAAAAAAAAATGTTGTTGAGCAGGTGCAAGCTCAGCTCGCCTGCAGTTTTCTGCCAATATGATAAAACGCCAAAAAGTCCACACACTGCAAATTGTTGTCAGGGACCACTTAACCATCAGAAAAAAGTGAGCTGCAAGCCCTGCAAATTTACACTAAGCAAAGAGACAATCTTTCTTTTTTGTGTTTAAACAAGTTTCACCTTAAGCACATATGCTTCAAGGAGAAGACTTTTTTTTTTTGAAGAGTAAAATCTAGTTTTAAATCAATGCAGCACTATTTATCAAGAGGTACTGCCACCTGGTCTAAGGGGCACAGTAGATCTCCAAGAGCATTAAGTGAGGACAGCTCATGGTGTACTGAATTAGCAACACATCATCAATAGCTCAAATCAGGATAGGCCAATACTAATACCAATACCAACAATTGCAGAGACAAATTATTTGCTGCTTTGATAGAAAAAATACCAGCTGTATAGTGTGTAAGAATTTTTTTGAGTTCTTTGGGGACAGTAGGGATTACAGAGGTCATCCTCTTTAAGGCTGTACTACTCGCCTTGAGGAAGAGAGAAGGGGAGAAAGTTCAAGTTTGAAATTAGTCTGAAGGAATAAGTGCAGTTTGGCCAACTGGAGTTTTAGGCTGACTCAGGGGTCTGTATGTTTTTCTTCTTTTTTTATATTTTACTGTACAGGACATAAATTCCTGAGCAGTGAAAAAGCGTCTCCTGACTACATTACCACAGGAATGGACCAGACAGGGTCATCTGTCAAACAGTATAAAGAAATATGGTGTCAGTGAAGGGCATAGGTAGAAGCTGCCAGCTTTAGAAAATAAAAGCTTTCATAGCAGAGATGGATAAAACTATTACAAAAGCTTTCTCTGTGGACTCAAAGACAACACTTCACATTCAGCCAAAAGTGCACTCAGTTTTACGATTGAGGCTGACAAATACAAACAAATGCTATAAAATGTTTAATTAATGTAGTCATCATAATATATGAAGAAAGGGCAAATACAACAGTGAAGCTAGTAATGAGTGAGAGCTTCATCTAATCTATGTAGCGGCATCATTTGAAGTGCACCAACTGAGTCACAAACACTTTTACTTTAAAGCAGATACACAGCTATCTGTTCATCTGTGATTCCTGTATATGTATCAAGTTCAGTTTTCATCCGTGCTGTAAAACATATTAAAACACCCATGCCATCTACTTTGGTGCAGTTTAACATAGTAATGAGCCTCCAGTGGTTTAAACACCACTGTGGGTGGAGAAACTTTCACCTTGTGAAAGCATACTGTGTTGGCTGACATTTACTGAGGCTAGAATGCCAAAAGAAACTCTAAATAAAGGGAAAGTTCTGTTTTCAACTATGAAGTTAAAAACACATAGCATTTTAGATTTCTGTGCTGGCACCTCAGCTAAAATATCCATTGGAAACATAATATGCTCCAGTGCCCAGATCACCCAAAGTACAAATGCTAAGGAAAATATCTATTCTGATTTCTTTGACTGACTTCGACTTCCCTGGAGATCTCACAAGACAGTTTAGAGATGGTATGAGGCGTTAGGCATGGTATACATATTACTGTCTCAAATAGGCACCCAAGTCACCAGAGCTTGTGTTTAAATTTAGTCTAAGCCCTGGAAATGAAAGCTGGAGTTGGACTCAAGTCTAAATCCTGTGCTGAAGTTCAGGAACACTGACTCCACCTCATTGTCAGATGCTTTTTTCTTTTCTTTGACTTTTTCTCAACTGTTAACAGTATATAGGTCCATAGTTTGAAGGCTTTGTAGGATTGGTTTTCCAGTGGGTGTAAAGTAGCCATCAAAGGAGCACATACGCTCCTTGACATAGTAATAGACCACTGCACACACACCAGCACAGAGAGCCAGGGGGCACAGCGACCTTTTCAAAGACCCCAGAAGGAAGTTTGATGGCCAATCTGAGGGAAAAACAATAACTTTTCATCTGTTTTTGAACAGCAAATGGGCGCTTTTTATGTCCCAGACGTGAAGCAACATTAATCACCTTTGCCTTCATTTCAGCTACGGCCAAATGGCCAAGGCCCCAGCATATTGGCGAAGGCTGGGAAGCTGGCTTTTCCAAATCCAGACTCTATAAAAGCTGCCAAATAGAAGTGCTTGCCCAACCAGGGTCTTTTTTGACCCTAGATAAGGGAAATATGCGTGTGAAACCTGTTCTGTTCACACACTTCATTTGAGCAAAGAAAGTAATTAAAGCTACATCAAAACAGTTCAATTATTTTGAAGCATTTTATTATGAAGATGTATTACTACCTGTTTGTCTTTTTATGCTGTCCAGTTTTTATCTCACCTTTAGCCTCTTCTCATCCACTATTCTCATCTCATCATACTGTATCTTTGGTTTGTGTTTAGGAGGAGGACATCTTGGATCTACTGGAGCAATGTGAATTGGACGATGAGAAGCTGATGGGAAAATCTTCTCGGCAACGCGGCCCAAAGGTAGGTGAGGGTGTGTGAGTGGTTTTGAGACACTGAAACCCATAGAGAGGAGGGAGAATCAGGGCCATACACCTCTAGGGACCCGTGAAAAGTGCAAGAAGAGTGTCGGGGGAGAGAAAGAGGGCCTGGAGCTAACGCCCACAGAAAGCATATAGGACGTGATTCAGAAAAATAAAGAGGAGGGGTAAGGAGAAAGAAAAGAATCAGAAAGAATCCCGAAGAAAAGACCTAAGTCCCCAAGGGGACAGCTGTCAGGCTGTCTCTCTTTCTGTCTATCTTCCTCTTTTCTCTCTCTCTGCCTCTGTCACATATACCTGTACGCCCCCTCGATTTCCCACGACAGCACATTACTCCCTCCATCACCTTTCTTCACTCCCCTCCTTTCACCTCTCCATCCCCTGCCTCTTCCTGAACATCTACTTCCCTCCCTCCCTCCCTCACTCACTCACTCACTTGGGGGCTAAATTGGCTGGAACACTCAAAGAGTATGTTAGGGACTCGACAGGGCTGTTCAGCACTGTATTAGAGAGGCCTTAGCTGGAATGAGGACTTGTTCAGACACAATCACTGTTGTCCAAATTAATTTGGACCCTGTCAGTTTCAATGTTGCTGGCTGTGCAGGGAGAGACATTGAGGGGAGCAGGGGGGAAAGAAAAAGCTGTGACGGATAGATTCACTCCTCGGGGTGCAGCGCTCACAAGCCATCTGGTGAAAGAGAACCAGTGAGTGCACGAAACTAGAAGAGGGGAGCAAGGGGATTAGAGGCTGGATTGCCGGAGAAGGAAAGGGCCACTAATGTATGTCACTGCTGAGGAAATGTTAAGTTGGAGAGGACCAGAGGAGCAAGAAAGGCACCAAGTGAAATGTTGAAGGGAGGTGTAGATAGTGATGACCTCTGAGTTTCCTATTTCTTCCCTATTGTTTGTTTTTCTTTGTCCTTCCCTGTATCTCACTTTCACCTTAAGTACATATGTGTTTACATGATGAAAACCTTATCACATTTTTATCTTCTCAAGTCCCTTTCTTGCACAAACTCTGAGCAGTTTCTAAACATTTGGGTTCTGACAGTTTCTACATTGCAGCTTTGTATACTCCTGTTGGTTTAGGTAAAGGGTGCCCCTAGATTGTTACTGTGTCTATGTTCATGTTACTACAAAATAAAATGACAAACACAACTGTATAAAAAACAATTTCTACAACTTAGGCATGTTCAGGTGCCACTTAATTCTAACAAGGTCATACAAGTGCTCACCCTCTTTCCATTGGGTAAATGTTCAGGACCTGCTGCATTCACTGTAAATCTCATTCTGACTTTGTGTAAATGAAGAAAAATTTGGTGTTAATCTTTTTTGAGAACTTTTGGCTTGTGTTGGTTATAGCAACGACTGTTTGGTTAAGTGCTTGGCCCTCAGCATATAGAAATAGATGGAAAAACTTAATCCTTCTCCCGATCAACAAATGTATCAGTAAAAAAGTGAAGATTTTACTTCCAGAGTTAACTGATGGTCAGTTCATTGAAAGTACTATTCCCGCAGGTTAAATGAAGCCTGGAAGTGGCTTGATATTATACATGCCTCTGACTGAAAATGATATAGTAGTGCAGGAGTGCGCAGCCAGCTGTACAATCTGATAAAAGGAGGAGACGAGGATTCAGTCAAACAATGCACACTGAAAACTTCTGGATGCAAAATGAATTTAATTGTCTTAAAACTTATACAATAATTAGCCATCAGTTGACATGCCTGCTAAAGTGAGTTTGCAAAGCACCCAGAAGAGCTGTGATCTTACTTTAAATCTAAAGTCTTAAGATATTCAATGCGGTTCACCTTTTGATTTGCTGCTTTTTTTTATTTCAAACAATTTGATTTCAATTTTATCATTATGTGATCAGCGTTTTGAGGCAGCACGACAGTGTCAAACTAAACTGTTGCGTGCAGAGAGACTTACAATCATATTTAAAGCTCCATGTTTTTAGACCACTTGGATCAGAAAGCTGTCTAAATAATTGAGTGAAGCAATTGAGTGACATCAAAACAGAGTCAAGTGACTATTAGTTTGTTGTAAATTGCTAAATTTATGTCCATACATTAGTTGATTTATAGCCTACTTACTGGTGATATAAGGGTACATGGCAGGTCTCCTTTCATATTACGTCTATCAAAACTGCTATTAAAATCTTCATATAGAAAAAAAGCCATTTGTGTCTCAAAATGTGGTTGATTTGCCCTGGAATTTCTACTTTACAGATTACAGAGACGGTGGATTCGCACTGGATAAAAACACAGACGCATTCCACAAATATTACAAATTACCAGGGGTTCTTCGGAGAAAGTAATCCTGTACGAATAGGGAAATTCAAATCATATTGGTGAAACAAAATCTCCATCTTAACTATTATCAAAGCAAGAACAATCTATTTTAATAGATAAACAGTTAACAGAGTAACATCTTTGATTAACTTTGCCCACCTCTGGAAATCATCAATCTCATCTCTGAAGGTCTGATTTTCTTTTCTAGGTCGTAGAGGTTTTACCATTATTATCAGTCCGTTTCATAACCAGCTTCAATCCCTTTAAAGGAGCTTTGAAGTTTTTTTGAACAGATCTGGCTGTTTACATTACGACCTGCACCCCTTATAGACAGCCCTGAACCTCCTGCACCTCTTTCTTCACTTTTTTCTTTTGAGTTCCCCTTTAAGTGTGCTCTTCGTACCTCATCACTCTCACTCTTGTATTAACACAAACTTTAAATTTCTGTCTCTTTGCCTTCCTCTCTGCTGTTTTTCCAGCAATGTCTTATGTGCTTTCTCCTCTATTCTTGAAGGCTCAGAATTCTTTTCTCTCCTTCTTTTCTATGTTCCTCCTCCTCTATGTTCTATGTTATTTTTCGTTCTTCCATATATTCAAAGCTTTTTCTGAGTTTCTCCTTGCTCCTACATACTCAGATTCACCTTGTCCTTTTCATTTCCCTCCCCATCAATCTAATGTTCCCATTTTCTCTTTTATTTCTCTCTCATGTATTTAATCTCTCTCTGTCTCAATCCTCCTCTATCACTCAGCCTCACAGTTACCCAGCGGTGACTATGTAAGCCCTGTGATCACTTCCTGTCCATTAATCCAGGTGGTCTGACAGTGCTGCCGAGCTAACCGTGGAATAACAGATGTACAAATGCTTTATTAATGTGATAAGTGTGTCCCTTTCCAGGATATGAAGTTGATACTCAACTTGATGAACAGTGTTTAAGAAAAAAAATATGCTTGTGTTGTAGGGCTGAGGCAGATCACGATTTCATGAGTGAAGGTGTCAGCCACCTGTTCTGAGATTCAGCATTTTGTTTACCCTCCTTCAATCTATTTTTTAAATGAAAAATTAATTTTATTGGGAGGATAAAAGTTTTCACCTTGTTCATTTCAGTTGGATTTTGTGTACTTTTTTGTCAAGTAATAACACGGGATCTCAGGTTTTAACTTATTCATCATTCAAAAAACTGTTACCTGTGATTTCACTTGTCAGTTTTATTTTTCTCAGGCCTGATTCTCTGTTGCACCACATCATGTAATATGTAATACGCTTTCATTTTGTAATTATGTAAAAACTAGGGAGACCAAAGGGCCTCTTTTGCTCAACCTGGACCTTGGTCATAAAATTATGTCCTCTGGGATTTTTATAAAATTCCCCAAAATGTCTGTGTTTTTCTAAGCTTCTTCTACAGACCATTGACATTTATAAAAAGTCACTGCACTGGACGACTGGCATTATTCTGATGCACCAAATTATGAGATAAGGAGTCAAACTTTTGTGATGAAAAGTCAAAGTTATCAGATAAAATGTTGAAATGTTGAGATTATATGGTCAGAATTATGAGAAAAAGGTCAAAGTTTTGAGACTACATTGGTAAAATAATGCAAAGAAAAGCCAAAATCTTGAGATACAAAAGACAAAATTCTCACATAAAAAGTCATTTTTGGTTCATGCTCTGCCCTCTTCCTTTAATGTGGCCATGGTTTACACTAGACTACCTAGGTTTGCATCTAGGAAAACTTTCTACATTACTTCATTGGTTTAGATGACCATTAACTCTGCATTCTAAAAATAGATAAATCATATGAGGAAACAGCAAAGGCTGAGTGGAAGCATTGAAGGCTTGAACTGAGATGGGGCTGCAATTAAAGCGTCTAACAAAGGAATGCAGGGATATAAAATGAGACCAAATTAATGCTTCACTCAAAGTAAAAGAAATACTCTTTACTTTTACAACGCTTGAAAATAAATGATGCACATTTAAAACGTGTGTTACACACACACACACACACACACACACACACACACACAAAAGGGAAGAATAGAATCATAAAATCCTAGGTCCATAATGAGCCTACAGGTAAACATACACACCCGTGGGTGGATGGGCTGGCTTCTTCACCTCCAAGTCTCCCAGTGACAGATGGTAATGGGCTGAGGGTGAGGAGAAGCTCAGGGAGGGTGACAACATCTCAACGTCTTTACGGACAAGTGCTTATGTGTCTATTATTGTACCTATGTCCTTGTGAAAGGTGGTTTAAGTTTAGTGAGAGGATTTTTCTGCTAAAAAATGAGTTATTTGTACAAGCTTAGGGTATGGGAGCAAATGTGCTCAGTAAAGGTCCCCGCAAGATGAAAGTAAAAAAACGTGTGTGTGTGTGTGTGTGTGTGTATGGCTGTGTGTATGTGTGTCTCTTAGCATCTATACAGACCTGTGTGCATTTATGTAGTGACATTTTGTGTCTGCCTGTTTTTTCTTTCTCCTTTGTACCCGGCAGCCCTTGACCGCAATGCCAGAAAGCAGTCAAACACCCAGACGTCAAAGACCAGACTACTTGGCTGACTTCTCAAGTGGCAGCAGTGCTGATAACTCCTGCTCCTCCTCAGATGAAGAAGAGGAGCAGAGGAGGAAAGCAGGAGGAGGAGGAGGAGGAGGTGGAGGAGGAAGAAGCGGAGAGAAGAGGGAGAAGAAAGTTTCTTATGACCTTGGAGACAACAAGGAGAGGAACTTGGCTGAGCGCTCAGGTAAAGAGGCTTGATGTATACAAAGGAGAACCTCTTTATTAAGAAGCAGGAGTATGTGGGGCTTTGATGGAGACCTTGTTCACAGCAGTCTTTATTTTATATTAACTTGTTTGTTTTGCATCTATTTTTCATTTTATTTCCTTCTTATTAAAGGAGTTATTCTGATTTCTGGCACAGATTTGTTTTTATGTGTTTAAAATTGAGAAGTCAGACACCTGCAGTAGCACAACACGATTTCTTGAGTGTTTTATTCCTATTTCTTGGTAATATGACAGAGATCAGAGGCTTAATTTCAAATGTAGCCAGCATGAGTATACATTGATGCAACAAGCAATTTAGAGTTGGTCCTTTGAGGTTACCAACATATTTTACACCGTCTGACTGGGCAACCCTCCAAATTTAAACATTTAAAATATTCATAGCTGGATGGGACTCATTTCAAACACATGCTCTCACACTATAAGTACAAATGTGAAGAGTTTTGCTTTGATCAGTACTTACACTGCTCACATAGTCTCGGGTTCCAGCACAGCTGAGCCTACGATGCTGTGAATGAGCAGGCAATCGTTACAAATGTTCACCAGCCAGTGAGTTTTTGTGTGTCTAATTGATGTGATAAAAATAAAGTAGATGCTTGGTTTTAAATTGGAGTGTAATGGGTGATCATAGCCTGTGACTAATCTTGCTCAGTGCCTGAGCAAAGTGACCTCACACAGACACACACAAACCTGTACACACACTTGCAGACAGAATAATGTCACATCTAAAAGCACTTGAGAAAAGATAAGTGTCCTGAAGAGTGTAGTCCCTGTGAATAGAAGGTGGAGGACGCAAAGAAGGAATGTGATTGAAAGAGAAAGTAAGAAAAAAAGACTCTTTTTGTTGTTTACCTTGAAAACACCTTGAATTTAATGTGGAAATATTCCCTGTTTTATAGAGAGTGATAAGTCTCAAGCAGTGACACAATATTTTATAAGTCAATATTTCATACATCAACTCACTTTCAGCTTTCTGAAGTGAGTAAGAGGGCACCTTTCACAGCCGTATATGTGCTGTCCTTGGAAAGAAAAAAGCTTCTCCCGTTGCATTGTGGACTGGCGGTGTTACTGCTTAGTAGAGAGCGAGGAGTGTTGTTTGAGCTCATTCTATTTGTCACAAAGTGAAGGGACAAACCGATGAAAAGCCAAACTTTTAACTGTGTGTCTGTGTATGTGCAAAGAGAGATGGCAACCCTGCCAAGCAGTACTCCATACCATGCCACCAAAGAGCGTTAGGACTAAGCTCTGTGATGTGCTCATTTGGCACTGCCCAAACCCCAGAAGGACACACAACAGACCAAATAATCACTAGCATGCACACTTGATGTTGGACATACATACAGAGCACGAATAGAACAAAACACACACCAATACAGTGGCTGGTAGAAAATCTGGAGAAATTTCGAGGGTGATTGGGACTGTCAGTGCGGTTTTTCGGCTTGATTGGCTTTTTGACTATATGTGTTTTGTGTGTATATCTCAGAAAGAAGAAGTGCGCCTCTCTTTAATCCATTCCCAAACCAGACAGGACTACTGTTCAGTTTCTGTTTCTACAACACATGCTGCGGTAACGAGTAACATACACTCTGGGCTGCTGGGCCACTGGGCAACAGAGCCAGAGAGCAGCTATGGGAGTTTTAATGCCACACTTCATCTCCAAAGCCACCCAGCAATGGATGGAAAGCAGAGAAGAGCGCCTGACAGTGACTTGAGCCCTGAGACAGGATCAGGAGAGCTAAGAATTTGAAGTGTGGCAGCGAATCACTCCTCCTTTCCATCCTCACTCTCTCCTCTGTTTCCCTACAGGCCGTATGCACTGGAAACCTCCAATCAAGTCTCTCAAAACCAGCCCAGTTCCCTCCGCTTCACCAACACTCTCTGGTCCAATTAGACGCTCCATCTCCTGCCCTCGTTCTATTGCTTCCCTCTCGTCACCCAATGAGTTGCGGACTTTGTCCACCAGACCTTCTCCTTCAGTTCCCATTGCCACTCCTCTCATCAGGCCAAGCTCTGCTACGCTGCGCTCTCATTCTCTGAGTCGCAGTGGCTCCGCCCACCGTGTGCCCCACAGCAACAGTCTGGGGACCATCCACTCCAACATAGTAAGATACTCAACACACACACACACACACATACAAAAGGATTTGTTTCTGAGTGTGTCAGATGAGCTGTCGTCACAGAAAAGTTTACTTGGTGCATTTCAAAGTAGTTGGGCTGACTTGGGCATCCACATCTGATCTAATACCCAGTTGTTGTATTTTATTATATTTAACTACACAATTTATTTTTGTTTTATGATCTCTTTTTTGTTCCTCCCCTCCTGTGGCATATATTGTATCCAAGCTTAACAAGAGTCTCTCAGCTGCGCTGTCAATACTGTATAGACCTACTGTAGCCCACCACAATGATCTTTTATTATGTTGCCATCTGTTGCTCTCTGCCTGCCGCCTCCATTTACTTTCTCTCTTCACGGATAACCTTTGTGACATACCATGTTACCAAAAGAAATAGAGAATAATACTTTTAACCTTTGGGTACAGAACCCAATGGAAAGCTTTTGTATTAAAAAGGCCAATGGTTGCATGCTCATGTCATGACACACATGTATAGGAAGTGACAAGGGAATTTTCCTTTTTGTAATTTTAACCATCCTGCACTCAGTAAACCCATGTCAGAGCTGCAAGCAGAAGGAGAAGAAACAAATGAAAGAAACACACCAGACAGCTATTTAGGTTTATGTGTGATATCATTGAAAATTGCTTCAGTAATTAGGGGTCAGTTTACACTGGTTATTTTAATCAATTGTAACTAATTGTTTCCATAGCTTTACCAAATTTTGTTGCTAATAAGATGTTCAAACTAATTTGTTTCTCCTTGCTTGTTGGTGCAGGGAGATCCATTGATAAACTTGAGGAGTAAAGAGCAGGAGGCTGAGCTGGTGCGTCAAACTCTTGCTGCACTCACCGCCATGAGAATCAGGTTCCCTGGTAAAACAGAGGAAGAGGCGGAGGCTGTGCTAGATGAGGTGGGTACACTTACTGAATTGTTTTATTCATGTTTTTTGTGTGTTTTACGATGTGTTTCTGATGATGCGGTAATTCAGATCAGGGGTCAAAAGTGAGTGTAAAAAATCTTCAGAAGTAACTCAGAAAAATACTGAAGTAAATAAGGGCAAGAAAGTGAGAGTGAACCTTAGCACCTTGGAGGCTGACTGTATTCCCAGAGTCCCCTCTGTGGCCAGGTGCGGTCACTCTGCAGCCTGAGCTAAGGAGACCTCCTCGTCCATCTCCACAATAGCCTGACCATTTTGGCTTGGGTCCCATTGTCTTTCAAATGACCCCGGTGACAACCTGTCGTTCTGTCGCCTCTTGCTATTCCCCACTGCTCTTTTGTATGAACCATGCTGCCCCGCTCAGATTTATGTCCTTCCTTGTGTTTTGTTTTAACTTTTGTTTTTGCCATTGCTGACAGTAATGCTCGAATATACAGGTGTACAGGTTTCTGTGAAGTAGCACTGAATGAAAAAAAAACAAAAATCACTCGAGGCGAACAAACTGTGTCACAGCGGTACTTACTATTCAGGCATGTGATGAGTTCTTTTACAATATGGTATTCAAACACTTTGTCTCTCTCATCGAAAACAAACAACTTGTGCATTTTAGTAAAGAAATAGGAAAATGAAATAAATCCAAAGAGGGGCAGGAACTTGTTTTGAAACCACACAGAAGGAACTTAATAGCGGTGCAGAAAGACCGTGAAGGCATCCATCCGCTGAATCCACATTGACTCTGACCTCTGTGATTGCCATCACTGTCCAAAGGACCAGCTGCCTATTAGGCTGCACAATGTTACAGAGACAGCAGCTGGTCAGACTGTCTTCACCCTGGAGACTAGTGACAGGTGTACAAGCAAAGCAGCATGTTCAAGGAACACAATTTTCACCTCACTTTTGGAGGTATGAGAGGATATAGTCTGTCAGTAAGTAGTTTGAGTGAGCTTACGGGTGACCGTTTAAGTGATGGTCATTGCTTCAACTCAGGTGTGATGACTTTATAAAACAAGGGTTAAGTAATGTAGTGTAAGAGGCTTTGAAAGGCCAGCACCCATAATAATGAGGGAATGACCAGTATTGGTGTGTGGTGGTCTTAAAAACCCAATTTAATTCAAGGTAACATCATTTCAGTGAAGGTGACGATGAAGGTAAAGTTTGGATTTTTTTTTTGTCTTGTTTTAGACTCCAAACATTCATCATGTTCCTAAATTCATGCCTGTAACTTGGAAGGTGTCAGGGCTGTCAAGGTCCATTTTTTCCTGTTCAGAGAATGAAACTTTCTTCTACCTATCAGTGTCCTATGTTGGGTACTCTCTGGCAAAGTCTGAACTGGCAATATTGTGGGGCTGAAGAAAACGAGGCCTTGAAAGGTTTTTTTCTTAAAGCCCTTCTCTCTCAGAAGCCTTCTGATGGTTATTGGGCTGCAGGCGGAAACCATTAAGGGCCTTAATTTTGGTTGAGGATTGTCCTGTCTCTGACAAACAGCCAATGGGATCCTTGGGCTAAGCTCTGGTGGAATTTTTTGGGTCTACCACTTCACTTTTATGCTCCATAACCCACAAGTTCTTTGAGGAAATTTGAAATGACTTGTCTTACCGTGTCCAACCTTAACAGCGATGGTGTGTTGCAAGAGGCCTTGCTTATGCAGCTCAACAATTCAACCACATTCAACAAGAGAAAAATCTTTTTTGCCTTTGCCACAAGGAGTTCATGACAGTGTGAATACCTGACAGAAAATGATGTTGAATCAACATTTTTGTGCAGATCTTGGCTTTTAAAGGCTGTGTTCTTTAACTTTTGATTGGCTGATGAACAGGCTATTCCAGTTTGATTGTTGTTTTCAATAAATTGCTTACTCATTTCTCTCTCTGCCATGTCTTCTTTATGCATTCTGAAACTCTACTTAGAATCTTTTTTAAGATACAGCAGTGCAAAATGTAAATTCGTGTAATTTTTCAAGTGGTCTTAAGATTTTGATCAGGGGTGTATGTATTTTTTAAAAAGACCAATAAGTTTCAATCAGGTTCATTCTGAGCAATGCTGCTGGTTTTACAGCCCTACATTGCCTGCAGTGCTAGGGTGATGAATAGAAACTTGTTTACCTGTTGTAGGTTTACTGCCTTCTGTTTTAACCACTGTCTATTCAAAAGTTAGGTCACCTTTGGACCAGACAGGGCTGCTTAAGCAGTTATGTAACTGTGAATATTGCTTCTGAAGAAGACACCAATGATGATTGACATAATGAGGGCTGGCTCTGGAGCTCCTCAAACCGGTGACGGTTCAGTTGTGTATATAGGCGACAGCCCTACATCCTTATATACAATCTTTCTACCAGTTATAAAATGGTTTGAATTCAGATTCACAAGTTTACCAATTTCAATTGCAGCTTAGTGTAAAACAGGTCGATAATATACTCTCTGTGTTAAAGTGGTTGTTCTGTTTTAAGTTAAGTCAGGAAAGCCTATTAGTAATTGGTTTAGGCTGATATAACGTCTCCACTAGAACAGCAAAAAAAGTGATTGTGTTTCTGTGTCATCAGGGTGTGTCGGGGTCGTGAGAGACAATTACCTCCACACCTGTACTGTTAACGAACGCTAATGAGAGTGCCATGGAAACGCAGCTGAGCAACTGCACCTGTACTGTTCCCTCAGTGCCTCAAGAGAGGAGGAGTGTTCAGTTGGCATGAAAACAATCTTTGACAATTTATACTGTCTGTGATTTAAAGTTGAGGTTTAATTGGACTAATGATGTGTCTGTTTCTTTGTAATTGCCTCTTTAATCTTTTACTCAAAACCAGCTTTTTTGTCACAGTTGAAACCACTGAAAGGTGAAAAGCATCAAGTGCATTTTTGTTGTGCTTTAATAGAGGGTAATTTGTGTGTGTGTATGAAACAAATGAGACAAATGAGTATGCATCTTACCAGACAAGGTTCATAAGGTTCTTGTTGAGGGAGAATAATAAACAAACAAAGAACTTTCAGGAAAGCGCACTAGTGCATAAGTGTGCTCTGTACACCTCCTCTCTGTATCTGTAAATCCTTGTGGACTGTTTTTTGTGCATACACATGTGTGAGCGAGCAAACACAAAGTTTGCACTGGAGCTTCCCATGGGGAGTGCTGTTTGCAGGGGATCTAGGATGCTACGTGAGAGGTTTATGTGCACCAGTGGGGAGATGTAGACTAAGTCAACAGAGCAACAATAACAGTGCCTGTAGGTACACAACTATGCTGGCAGTCAGAGCAAGTGCACGAGAATATCCAACACAGCTTCTGAGCATAACGACACAAGCCCCAGGATTTTTTACATATCTTCAAAACAAAGGACTTTTATGAAGAATTCCAAATATTACACATCGATTTTCATTATCCCTGAGATGTGATGTATTTACAGTAAATTAGAGAAAACAAACAACTCACACTTTACATGTTAATCAACACTGCAAGGAAGCCAACAGAAACTTTTGAGTTTATTGTGGTTTTCTTTATTTTTGCAGCTCTTGTGTAAAAAAAAAAAAAAAAGTGTGTGTAAGTTTTAAATGAGGTTAAGATTTGTGTGTATATTTAAGTTCAAAGAATGAAGACAAAATAAGCTGTACATTGAACTCAGGAGACAAGTTTTTCACCAGAAATTGTTCAATTACCAAAGCTGCAGAACTTGCCTGCCAATATGCAGAGGCCAAAATAATGAGGTGCTAAAGCAAAGCTCCGCTGTAAACAGCCCATCTTCTTTTAATTTATATTGTCTGTATTGTGTGGTATCACACGCCTGAACCCTGCAGCTCTATCTTTAATGTTTCCTCATTTAAGAGTTTGGAACTTTTTCCTCCATGCAGACCGACCTATGTGCAGAAGATAATAACACTTTAGGCTAAAAGATAGATGATGCGCTCCATGTATCTAGGTCTCAGTGTGTGAGGGAGCTGGACAGCATCCCCCTCATGAAGGTATGAGAACAGTACAGAAATGTACATTGAGTTCACAAATTTAATGATAAAGAAAGTTTTTTTGTTTTGTTATGTTTTGGTGTCTTTTATTTATTTATTTATACTTTAAAAAAAGAAAAAATCTGTCTACATTGTCTGTAAATTAACATGACGATGGCCTGGGTGTAATGGATACAATGTAGAAAACAGCTTTTTTTTTTTCCAAAAACATCGTGCTTCCTGAGTTTTTTTCTAATTTGTTGACTTATTGTTTAATTTTTTCTCTGTTTAGATTCTTGACAACTGGAAGTACCATAAATCAAAGGTGGCCTCCTATTGGCTTGTGAAGCTGGACTCCACAAAACAACGAAAGGTAGGTCATCTACAAAATCGAACTAAAGGAAGTCCGAGGCAACAAATCTTAAAGCTGCCCCTCTGAAAAACTGTCACAAATCAGTTCCGGGTCTTTAAATTACCAGCAGAATCTATATCTTGGATACTTTTGACAAGACAGTTTTATGATGCATCAGAGAGCACTAAAAATTTTTAAGCCCTTTTGGATATCAATAAGAATTTTGACGTCTCTTCTCCCTTACTTCATCTCCAACTCCTGTTTATCAAAGGAAAATGAAAAGACTTAAAAAGTAAACAACTTATTGTGAGGATTAGCTTGCTTCTTTAAATCTTTGCAAATAGAAGAAAAGTTGAAAACATTGTCACTGTTTAAAAGAAAATCCGTTTATGGGTTGTAGTTATGAAAATAAACTAATTCTTATTAAGTAATTGTAAGAAGTAGTCATTACAGCATGATTCAAATTTCATCATCAAAACAAGTCCTAGGCTTAACAATGTAACAACTTCAGTTTTGTTTTTTCCTTTTTCCAACTAACGTAGCTGCTGATAAATTACACTGTTAAATGACACCAGTACCTCATGGCAGAACAAGTAAAATGTTCCAAAAACTCTGCTCCCCCTTTATATTTTATTTTCTGATAATTTTTGCTGTGTTCAGTAAGTTTCTTTCTTTCAGCCTGTGGGTACCCCATGGTCTTTGACTGCTTGTAACAGACTCTAACACTGGGGCTACACAGTCTACCTAAAGGGTACCCATTGCATTTGTGTGAAATGCAAAAGGTAGCATGACAAAGAATCAGTGTTTGGAAATCTGAGAGTCAGAACCGTCTTCTGTGTCACTGATGTATAAAGGGCTTGGGGTGTGTCTGAGAGGCAGCGCAGAGAGGCAGAGATGATAAAGGGTAGGCTTTAGCTGCATTAAAACATCTTTGTACCTTCCTGGGGGTCCTGTGACAGTATCCTTACATGAAAATATCTGAAAATGTCACAAATGCTGCTCCCTCTGCTCGTTCACTCTTTAGACATCTCAATGGGTTCTCAATCATTTACAGAAATCATAGAGCATTTAAATCATTATAAAGTTTGTTTTCATACCACTTCTGTACTTTTATGCTATCAGAGGTGTTGGGTGGCCCAGTTTGGCACCCTGAAGGCTCACACACCAGTACAACTTTATTTGTAAGTCAGTTCTTGGTCTGCTTCCCCTGTTTAACTTCCAGAATGACTTAAAGCTCAGGAAGTTGGTGTCCTCAAATATTTTCAAAACTAAAATAAAGACATGTAAGCAGATTCTATTGGGTGTGAATGTTATAGCTCAGCTTTTTGATCATTTTATTCCCAGAATGAACTATAGATGACTCTATTTCAACCAAGCAGCAACAGCCAATGCGGGAGTGCGAAAAAGCTGTTTTTCCTCTCGTGACCGCTTGAGGCTGGCTCTGGAACTACTGGAAGTCAAGTACACACCAAGCCCAAAAAAGCCGATTTCAGAGCGGAAATTCACATTTTAAAGCCTGGTACAAATCCTGTCCTGTCTGGGTGGCTAGTTCAGCGAATGGCACACACTGTACGGGGGGTGAATTTTTTTCCATCTTGACTGTTTGGGAGATATTAAGATTGAGAGCTTGCCCAATCAGAGGCACATCACAGATCATGTGACCAAGGGGCACCCAATGGCTGTGAGTTCGGGCACTCGTCTGCTGTCCCAATTCCAATAGGGCCATGCTGAAAGTTTGGCTTCAAAACACGGTTTCAGAAACAGACAGGTGACATCATGGAGACGTCCATGTTTTATACAGTCTATTATTTTAACTAACTTTAACTAAAGTATCTTGTAAAGTGTACCTTGCCTCTTTCTGTATTTTGCATCCGTAATTCTGTTTTTGCTGCTGGCTGTCTTAGCCAGGTCTACCTTTAAAAAATGGGTTTTTAATCTCAACAGGGCAGACCTGGTTAAATTGAGGTTAAATAAATAAAAGAACAAACATAAAAATAACAAAAGTTTTGATATTTTGCACAATGCATAGGAAAAAGTCCTGCACTGTTAATACTTTCAATAACTTTAGCCGGATATAGCGCCTCATCTTACTCAGAGATCCTCAAAAATATGCCTCCCGTATCCTTTGTGACAGTGTAAATTGCCTGCCTTCATTATTGCCGCTACATGGTCCATGCTATCACCCTGTATAGGATGTTTTTAAAGCGCTGACAAAATGCCACAGCTCCTCTCTTTTCTTTAAATGCTTTTGAACAACTTTTAAAGTCCCCAAATCAAATATGAGAGAAAGAATGAAAAATAAGACAAGCATGAAGATCATTATCATGCCAGACAGTCCGAGGTAGACACACCAAATAGGATGTAAACAAAACAGAAACGGGGGACACAATGTGAAATGGCATCCAGTAGGCGTGTCAGTAATGATGTGATCTCTCAGCCACCGCTTTCTGCACAACTGGGTTTGGCTGTGTTGTGGGCTTTGGCGGCACAAGCTGATGTTTTATTTGGAGTAGGGCAGCCTAATGAGCAGCAGGCAGAGGTCAGGAATGTAGCGCCCACCGCTCTGCCATCTGATTACCATACGAAAACATATGTGTGTGTGTTTACTCGTCTATGAGTTTGTCTGAGTGTGCATGCGTGGCTCGCTTTATATTGCTGTAGGGAAATCTTGCCTCTTCGCATCGCAAAGCACACACACACACACTGTCAGTCGGGCACGTCAGTAATGAGGAGTGAGGGATCAAAGTCAAAAGAGCCACAGCGCTGCACTCTGAGCGAGGTGAAAAGGAAAGAGAAGGGGAGGAAGAAAAGGCAGTGAGGTGGGGAGAGGCGGGAAAACAGAGAAGAGGATGGAAAGCTGGCGCAGGTGTCCTCAGACCGCCCGGGAACTTCTGACACCTTCTCTCCAAGACTGACGGCTGTGCTGCAATTAGTCCTCTCCTATGCTCTCCACTGTCTGCCCCAGTCCTTTTTGTCCTGCCTCTACCACATATCCCCCTTCCCTTCATATAGGCAGTGCCATGGGCCATTCCTTAACATGCTTAACATGAATAACAAAACTGTCACCGTGTGTGAGAACTGAATAGATGTCTTTTCAGGATGTTTGTTCAGGTCGTTCTTGTGTTTGTGCAGACATGTGCATGCTCGTCCTTAAATGCTCTTTGTCACTGGGTGCATGCATTTGCTAATTGCATAGAAAGATTGAATAAAAGAGCATCTTACAGTTGGAAAAAATACCAACTCATGCATACCAAGTGGGGGACCTGTCACCTTTTGTTCTTGCAGCATAAATTTTATTCATTATCAAATGCTTTAATTCAACCTTTATTGCCCTCTCCACTGCTCTTTGCTTAGGTGTTAGACATCGTACGTACCAACGTGCGCTCTGCACTGCAGCGGATCTGGAGAGAGCCAGATGTAGAGAGTCTCCACCTTTACAGGCTCTTTAACCGGGTCTTCAACCGCTTGCTATGGAGTCATGGACAGGGACTGTGGAATTGCTTCTCCAACACTGGGTATGTCTAAATGTTAACTTTATGTTGGAAAAATAGTGTGTGTTTGGTTTTGGTCTTCAATTTCATGATCCTGCTCTTTACGAAGGTATGAGATATGAGAAAAATCAATGAAGCTGTGAGGACCCTATAAATTGAGGTAGCGTTAGTGCGAAAGACTCGGCTCCCCATAAGCCTGTCGTGATGAACCAAGGCATGTTTCTGTTTCAGAAAAATGACTGGAGAGCAGATCTTTTTTGTTGTTGTTTGGATACAGGGTTTGAGAGGGTTGCAGTTGTTAGTGCCTTTGCCTCACAGCAAGAAGGCTCTGGGTTCCCTCACAGTTCAAAACCATGCTCATCAGGTTGAATTTGAATAACCCATAGATGTGAATTGCAGTCTGTCTCTATATGACAGTTCAGTGATGGACTGGGAAACTGTTCACTATGTCGCCCTTCTTCTGGCCCAATGACAGCAGGGATAGGCCCCAGCTGTCCTATGACCCCAAAAAGGAAATGTGGTGAAGATAATGGATGGACGGATGGCTGTTTGGATGCCACTTTAACCCAATATAAAATCCTGTATGAATACAGATGTATTGACCTGTACAGAATGCCTGACCGATCTGAGTGTGATAAAAATATGTACATTTAATTGGTTACAAAAAGATGCTTGTTATCAATTTGCTTGTGCCCTCCAAAATGTGCACTCTCATTCAATGATAAATTATAATTATTATAATTTACTTGCACCCAGGCAGGGGGCTAAAATTATGGTATCTGGAGGTTTTGCATTTGACTAATTAGCTCTGAGGCAATTACAGATGTTAATACAGATACTGGTATCTGTATCAGGAAATCTCTGATTTGGTTGTTGCCCTTGACTGTAAACAGGATTGACTCAGAAAAGCTTTTTGAAAAGTGAAGAAGAGAGCCCAGAGAGGATGTCTAAACTCAACATTTATTCACATCCTCATATACCTCAAGGAGTTTTGAATTAGACTGTAGTTTATGACCTGAATGAGAACCAACCAACCACAGAAATGGACCCTGAAGAAATGGAACCAATTGATCTGGTTCAATGCAAACAAATTATCACGCTCTACACCACTACATTCACTGCATTGCTATGTATCTCCACAGTTCATGCTCCGATCAATCTCCCCATGTCCTTAAACCCAGCGCTTGTCAATGTATCAGTTTCAGTGACAGCAGGGACAATTTGCCATTTCTATGCAGTATGACTGGCAAAGTAACTGAATTTGAATGACAAGGAATGAGTGACAGACCAACCAGACCCTTTTGCACTTTCCTGAAAGCTCCAGGGGATGAAAGAAACATGTTACTCTGTGGAGGCAGAGTGCAAATTAGGGTCACAAATCTGGGCTGTTAATCAGGGCTTTTTCACAGGTGAGAGGAAGAAAACGAGAGTGAAAGGATAGAAGCAGGAAGGGGGTGAATGAAGGCCTCTTAGTTCTTTTACTTTGGTTTCCTATCAAATACTTTGAAGTTTTTACTCAGCTACCTTTTTTCTTTTCAACTTGTTTGATGTGACAGAAAGTAGCTTCCTACCGGATGAGTCACTGCGGTGACAGCTCACTTGATCATGTCCCTACAGAGACCCCAAAACAGCTCACAAGACACACAAACGCAAAACTATTTCTCCCCTTTACTGGTTCACGTGAGCTTTTTTAGACACATATTAAGCTTCTCTCAGAGACATCATTGTATACATGGAGCTGGTTTCCAAATATATATTTTTACATATAAGAACCCTTAAACAAAGCCACATGCAGTGAAATGTAGAAACACTTATACAACTCTGAGAGCTAAACAGCTGCAATGGTAGCTTTTCATCCTTTGTTTCCACATCCTCAGTTGTTCAGTGGTTGTGTTTCCCTTGACACAGAGGGCTCACAGGGTGAAACTGAAGTTGTTACCCACACATCTCTGCTGTCTTTCTCTCTAACTTCTTTTTCAGACATAATTGAGGGAGAATGAGGAAAGGGACGATTTGAGGAAAAGGGGCAATAGGCAAAATAAAGCAAAAGAAGGGGAAAAACTGAGGGAGAGAGTAATTTAAAGAGATACATCATTAAGTTGACACAACATTCAGTAGAGTAACACTCAGAAGGATTATCCCAGTCCATCCCCAGCATGCTGCACCCCACGTCGCTTTTGTCTGATCACAGCTGGTCTTGATAGATCCAGCCAGCTTGGTATCCTATCACCCAACCCTGCACTACAACGGGCCATGGCCCAAACAGGGATGAAAACGCACAGGGGGGCCTGGTGTCACGAGGCAACAGAGGAGAAGTGCCCCTGGAAAAGCACACTCCAAATCCAAGCGCCCCCACCCCACCTCTGCATCTTTTGTTTGATATTTTATCTAAGGGACTTAACAATCAAACGGCCTTGCAGCTATAGTGGGCGATAAATTCAACAGGCTTTGAAAAGGACTTAGACGGGGAGAACGGAAACACACACAGTTTTGAACCCTTTCAGAGGAAGCACCCCCCACTAACCAAGGAGTGAAAGGGGGTAGACATCAAACGTACCCCCTGGAGTTGTGCGTTTCAGTTGTTGAAGCTCTTTCACAGTCAGGGGTATGTCCAGGGTTGTAAAGGGGGTTAACTGTACTTGGATTTGTTTCATCCTCCCTCTCTGTGTCTATCCATCTTCCTGTGTGTGTGTGTGTGTGTGTGTGTGTGTGTGTGTGTGTGTGTATGTGTGAGATTGTTTGTATATGCATGTCCATGTAAAGGCCAAACATGAAACAACATATTTGCATATATATGAATATAAGTACAACAAAGATTATATGGCTTAATCTATGGGCCAGCATCATGCATACACATGATAGCTGAGCACTGTTTACGACTGAACTCATGGTGGATGCTTATCCATAACTTTAATTTTACATTGGATGTCTGCTTTCTGTTAAATCTTCAGTTCAGCGTGGGAGACCATCTTCAGTAAAAGCAGTGAGGTGGTGACGCCCCAGGAGCTGCAGTGTTGCCGCCGGCTTGTCCAGCTATCTAGGGACTGCTTGTTGGTTGTCTACAAGTTTGTATCAGAGTCCCGCGGCTCTTTGACCGGACTCAGCCCTGAATGGGATGACACCAGGTGAGAAGGACACCTATCTCTTTAATGCCTCCCCTCTGATTTATTTGTCTCTTTTACAGATTCTTATTGCATTCCTGCTGCAACAGATACGTCACTTTACTTAAGGGCATCTGAGTCAGGTTCAAGAAAACAGAAATACAGGATCCTAGGTTAGAGCTGCCCTCATTGTCCTCTTGCGTGGTGTTGAGTATCTGCTGTGGAAAAAAACAAACTGAGTTATTAAAGATAATCCAAGAAAGTGAGAGTGCCCAATTTTGTGCAGCCATAGTCTCATGATGCCTCTAGTCCTAAAACCAGACAAAAAACTGTATTTAGGTCTGGGAGAGAAGTCCCGAAAATGCTGCTTTCAGTGGAATGAATTACAAAGCTGCTTTGTTATAAACTTTGATAATCTCCCAGCAGAGAAAGGGACCTAAATTAAGTGAAAAATGTTTACACACTTTTGCATACACAGGAGGCAACTTTCATTTGAACATTTTGAACAGCTAACATCATAAATCCCTTTTAGGAACATTACCTCTCTCTTCCCCATTGAGCCTCAGGAGACATCATCTTCATCACCTAGCATGGTTAAAACAAACAAAATAAAAAAAAATCAGTCCCATTCTATTTTTAAGGTTGAACCCCGCAGGAGACAGCGGCTCAGGTTTGGAGCGCGTGAACTTTTAAAGCACATATGCTTTGGGCTGGTAGACAGGGAGTAGAAAGAGAGGGGAGAAGGGGAAGGAGTGTGCTGTTAACAGGAAATAATGGCCCACAGATTAGCGCTCAGGTTAGCCCGGGGCCCCTGAGGCCTGCTTAATTCAATTAGAGCCCAGATGAGCCTGTGCAGCAAATGACCTTATGAGAGAGAGAGCTCCTTTTTTCCCGGGGCCTCACTTTACATGATTCATAACTCTTGCGCATATTTTAACAGGCTATCACTTTGCACCTACAGTATTAAAACCTGAGCTATTAGAACAAAAGTATGTGGGCTTGTGTACAGAAGGTAGGGCTGCTTCTGTTTCAACTAATTTGACAGTGATGTCAATGACTGTTTTAATTTGAGTTTATTTATATTGAGGATTCAATGTAATTCATAAGATTCAATAAGTTTAAGAATTTCAGTAAAAAGATTGACAATTAAAGAATATAAAAACAACATGTGATTGGATTAACACTCAAGCACGCACAGGATTTTTCTTTTGCAGTCAGTATCCTTAAGAGTCCATTTAAGCATGCATTGGTCTGTCTCTCCTTATTTCTTCTATGTCTATATATGTTTGTGTAAAAAAGCTTACCATTTGCTGCTGGACCAGCCTCTACCCATGGCTCAACCCCTGCTGCTGTCGCTGCTGCTTCTTCTTCCTCCTCTTCCTCCGTCTCTTCGCCCCTTGACGCAGGTCTCTGCTTGGTTTAGTTCTGCTAAACCCCCCTCACCATCCTCCAGCACCGTCCCTGTTCCCTGCGTTCTGCTGCTCTCACCACCTCACAGCAGTAACAAAGGCTCAGTCCCACCTGCACAATAATGGTTGCAACCAACAGTCTAACATGGTCTCCTCTCCCTTCCTCACCTTTCTCCTACTAAGTGCTGTTTTGGAAATGTTTCAAATTCTCTGATTATAGTGGCTAAAACAATAGAAATAAACATTTAAAGGCAGGAGAGGATGAACATTGAGACTGTTTGAAGCACTGTTTGTCTACAACGCAACCATTCAGCAGCTTGTTGTCCATCCTCAGCCAATCACCCTGCTGCCACATGCAAAACTCTTCCTCCACGCAATGCTTCAACCAAGAACATCCTACCCAGAGCGCATTTTTAGAATGAGTCTCCCTGGTAGGAACTGAGCCCTTCACCTGCACTGCATCAGCGCCATGATCAACCTAAGCACCGCTCTCTTCTTGTCACAAGAAGACGGACAATGGCTCGCCTTGCATCATGTGGTTTTCAGTTTCACGACACAATCGGCTTGCATCTCTCCATTGAGCATGCAGGGAACAGTCGCTATCTGCCTTCACCTTCGATAGCTGTAACTTAATTAGGGTTATTTTCTCATTACTGCATTAGAGGGAGCGTAAAGTGTGTGTGAATTTGCATGCCACGTGACTGTTCTGCAACAACCATTCATCCCTTCTCAGTGTGTTTCACGTAGTGAAGAACAAACAAACTATGAGCTGTGTCCAGATCTAAACCAACTTGAATCAAAGAAAGGTATAAATCAGAGAAATATTTGATTTAACTTTGTCTTAAAGCAAAATGAGCAAAAACAGTGTCATGAGGGGGGAATTATGTCCTAAAAAGACTTACCCTAAAACATACCCCATTGGCCTGACCAACTTAAACTTTATAACACTTTCTAGCATAAAAATGAATCATGGAATTAATTACCTTATAATAATTTTGAGTGAACCTCACATGTCGGTAAGGTTCATACAGATAATTTTCAACAAGATTGTATTGACATGACTCTGCTGTTGTGCAAACTTTTAAATTTATTGTTTTCTTTTTCTTTTGGCCATCAGTGTTAACACATTAGTTCTGTTGCATTAAGGTATGACTATTATGGGTTTTTTTATGCTCAATAATGTCCATTTTGGCCTTGCATCTTCCTCTTTCCTGCTGCCAAAAATAGGACATTTAACTGAAAAAACAGCATGAATTCACTTGAACAATCAGAAGTTGTATGCATCCTCAAAGTTTGATTTTAAACTAGCTGAGCACACAGGTTCAGGTTTATGTCAAAGGGCGATCATATCACAGAAGCTGGTAGAGCACTCCCTCGAAGACCTGTTGATGAAACTGTTACACAACTTTAAAATGTTATACTCATGAGTATTCCTTAATGTTAGAAGCTTTATCTTTACAAATAAGAAGTGTTTGCTTTAAACGGTGTGTAATACTAAAGTAAGCACCTTGAATATGTCTCATGACCACACTGTAACAGCACAGCATCTGAGTAATGAATGAAAAAGCCCAGCTCATCAAGCACATTAATATGCCTGGGGCGAAAGTGTTGACAAAATGCAAAATAATGCAACACTAAACATACAGCACAAAAAGGATCAAACTATGTCATAGTGTGATTAATAAGGATAAATAAGAAAATTGACAGCCCTGATTTCAAAACACCTTCACTAAAAGAAAATTATAGTTAAAATGAATTCAACTGAACTCAACGCTAGATGAATAGTGATAGTGAAACAGTGCATCTCTTTATTTGTTGCGATTCTTGAAACCGGCTCAGGATGAATAACACTTTGTTAAAGTTTAAAGAGTGATTCCTTTCAGCATGTGAGGCCTTTCCAAATGAAGTTCACCCTTTTCCAGTATAGTTTGTTAAAAGAAATAAAAGCACACTGCTTTGGGAGATTCTCACAGTCAGACTCTGAAATCAAAGACAATAGACGCCGGTTAATGTCTCCCACAGAACATCTGCACACTTTCTTTTGTGCATGACACTCATACTGTAGCAGAGCTTCTGGCAGCACATAAGCAGTGGTCTTTAGTTGTACCCATTGTTGACCACAACAACCTGCTCTTGTTCAAGCTTCCCTCCTCTGTGGAGTACCCTGATCAGGTGTGTCAACAGCCTCGCAAGTCTGAGAAAAGTCCTTCAGCTTGTGTGGGCAGATGAGAGGAAGTAGCTTAATAGCTCTGCTAATGACTTTCTTGTTAAGCCTAGAATTACTGTGACTACCCAAAGACAATTTTCCCCGTGATGACAAAAGTTTCAGTTTCTATTAACTTTCATCCATTGGAGAAGTGGCGTAGTAATTAGGGTTAATTGGGGTGGTCAGCTAAATGTGGGCTGCAGATAACCTTCAAGCCTCTTTGTACCTCTTGGTTTGTGATTGCGTCAACTATCGAGGCAGTCTCCCTTTCAATCCTTAGTCATGGCATTTCATCTTGCCTGGCCTGCTCTCGATTCAGCTGTCAATTCCTCTTGATGGAGTTGCGTGGTGGTATTCAGCAGTAGTGGATATTAGCCTTGCATGTGAGGAACAGAGAAGGAGCACATCTTTCTGTCTCCCTGTCTACTGGATGGATTGAAGCAAAGCACAAGTGCATGAAACAAGCCTCCCCGAGGCTCTTCAAGCATATACGCCATTGCCAAGACCTTCATGATCAAAAGGAGGACAAACCTGGAAGATGCTGAATGAGGGTCCAATTAAACATAACCCGCAGAGACAGCAGCTGCTTGGACGTTTGAATTCCCCCCACCCCTAGTCTTGCCACTACCGCCACTGTGATTCTTTCTATGAGCAGAATATACTCAAAGTGAACAGCGGAGGATCTCTTAAGAACACACTCCTTTCCAATGGATCTTCAATATTTGAGTTTTTTCCCTCTTTTGTGCCATTTTCATGCCTGAGCTTGGAGTTTATTGTGAAAACCTCATGGAAATGGAAGAGTGAAAGGAGAAATCATATCCCATATCTTTGAACAGGACGTATATGGATATATGGTGGATCACATATAAAAGGCAGATTGAATAAGGTGTCGAGCCAAGGAGAGAGAAATACATTACATGAAGGAGAAATTAATTCAATGGTATGATAAAATCATGCCATTACCGTCACGACGAGTTCACTTTGAGCTACCGAGTTGAAGCAGATGTGAAAGGCTAATGCAAAGCAGATCTTGTCCTCTCGTTCTTCGGGGTTTGGGTGCAAGAGTTTAAGAAGAAAAACCAGATTGAACCCTTGTTCAACAAGTCCAGTCACAGCCAAAGAAGATGTGCTGATGGGATACCGACAGCCCACTTGAGGCTGTTTCAAGGACACTCTTGTTGGACTAAATGAAGTTAATTTGAATCCTTTCTCACTCTCTTGGGTCTGGGGCACCGTTGAAGTGTACGCCCTCAGCGACATATGCTTTTTTCCCCCTTTCCCGTTGGCTTTAGAAGCCGCTTCTCGGCTAATTTGTCCAGGAGCTATTTTACAAGGAGAGAGAGCTGTCAAAGAGATAGTATGCTATCCCTGCACCAGCTCAAAAGGAGATATTACTTTTTCGCTCCGTAATCCTCAGCCCCAGTGGCTCCCTTTTGATTAGATTGTCACATCTTGAACACTTCCAAGGGGACTATTTCTTTTGACCATTGTACATGTTAAGCTGAAAAGTATTACATCTATCTTTCATTAGCTAAAGATCCCTGGATGTGGCAGTAGGGCTACAGTGTTTAAGATGATATTAGGTATTATGACAAAGGTACAGCAAATGTGCAGACATTTAAGTCATTCTTCCAACTGATCAGTCTGGAAGAATCCAGCTTCCCCTGTCTTATGTCTCCTGAACAGTACCCTAACATTTGCATAATCTTTAGTTAACCCTGTCCAGGATTTGATCATCTCATCTGACATTGCTCTGACAACCATATCTGACTCATTTCCAGTAACTAAGGAAGATGGGAGCAGGGTTCAGCCCTTCCTGACTCTTATCTCAACCTGACACTGGTCTCATTCTCAGGTACTGGAACGCTGTTAGCAGGAGCTGCCTCACTGCTCTGTCTCGGTGGAAGGTGTCATAGAAAAGTCTTAGAAAAGTTCTGACGTCTGTGCCGCGGAATGATAGGTGAGGATTTCCTGTTCATGATACCAAAAATGTAAGGGTCAAAGTTGAAAACTTAGCTGTTCTTGAAAGAAAAGATCTGCTTATTTCAAAAAGGTTTTAAAAAGATCCCCATGGCTCATTGTGTAATTAGACAGGACTGTAACAAATAGTACTTATGCTGTATGAAGTAAATGTTATGCAAGACATGACATTAACTTTGGGGCTGCAACAATTTATCAGATTACACAGAGACCAGGTTTCTTTCATTTTGGATCACAGTAAAGGAGAAATTTTCTATTTCCAACTTGTCATTTGGTATGATTGAGTGTTGGACTGCTGGTATGGAAAAAAAGAGACAAAAGATTATCCATTATTTTGTTTTTCATCTACCATGGTTTGATTAACCAGAGCAGCAGTTTGAAAGCCAAGTTCATATTTCTGCTCAAGACATTTAGTGTTTTCACCTTAAATGTTGTCAGAGATCTTAACATGTTAGCATTTTATTCACAGTGGTTACCTGATTAATGGGGTGCAAAATGCCCATGTGCAGACACCAAAATGAATCATTAGTTGCAGCCCTGCACAAAATATTTCAGATCATTGGATCACAGAGTTTAAGTGAACACCTAGTCTTCCTTTTGCTTTATAGTAGAGCTGATGTCATTATAACTTGAATCAACAGGCTTTTATTAAAGCTGAAATGTGCAAACGGAGCTGGACATAAATGGTAAAATCAATATATGGAGAGTTGGCAGTATGTGGTCTCAGTGCTGAGCACTAATGCGCCCTGACTTCTAAATTTTGACCTTTGCACATCTAATCCTCTCATTATGTTCATCCTCTCCCCTAATCCCTCCGTCCCTTGCTCTTTTTCCGTCTGTCCAGGTATCTGCTGCCAGTGACCTCCCAGTTCATCGTGAAGTGGCCTTCGTCCAGCTTTGGCCGCATGTCCTCGGCCGCGCCACGTTCGCGCAGCCTGTTTGCCGCCAGGATGGGCCACTTCTGAGGTCACAGTGGCAACCCTGGCTTTGGACACCTTGCCTATTGACCTCAACCCTTTCGTCCCTGTGACTTTAACCCTGCCAAACTCTGATCTCAGCTAGTCCAGTATGGATCTGAATATTTGGGGCAGCTCTGGACGCTGGATGGAACCTCGACCTTAGCCAACCCTCTCTCTGTCTTGTGGAGGACCAACAAAAAAGGGCCTGGTGGATTTGGAACTGCCAAAAGTCCATGTTGAGTCCAGAATTGTTCGGTCGTTCCTTGACCAGCAGACCACCAGTACCCTGATTCCCACTCAAACCCCTGCTATCTCCAGACAATGGGTTTGCCCCTCTTTTGATCTTGTAACTACTGTTAAAAAACTACTTACTGTACAGTTACAAGTCGAGGTACTGTATAAGGAAAAAAATAACAAATACTAAACAATGCAAGGATTATTTATTTATGTACTTACTTATTTTGTAAGGTATTCCCTGAATGCAGTGAATGCTGGTGCAGAATGCAGATGTGGAATGAGAATAACAAAGCTATCCATTGTTTGAGAAAGTGGGTGTAAAAATACAAAACAAAACAAGGAGCTTATTTTTACTGGCTGTAATCTTATTTTTCAATTTTATTTATTACATAACTTTTATCAGAGGCTTTATGTTTATAGACGTTTTAAGAGTCACTTTATGTTCCAGTTCTTGAAGGTTAGAGTACACTTAAGAGGGGACGCCCAGAAAACTCTAATTTCTTGAATGCTGATGCTTCATGTTTTCATGTGTGATGTTGTGTGCAGCATAATTAAGCGACACATTGCTTAGAATGTTGGCGTAGTGAAGCCAAGCCTCTTTGCCTGTTCGAGAATGAGCTGACTTTGATGCCACTGCGTAAAGAGCCAAACTCAAGTCTCAGAGAGCACCCAGTTTCTAATATGCACTTCGTCACAGAAAGAGAAAATGGGTGCACCTAACAGTTGTAATTGCATGCTTAGATTTTAGACCCTGAACCAGATCTTAGTGGTTAGACAGAGCTGCGTTTTGATTATACTTGAAGTTTTATGTTGTCATTATTGTGTCTTGTGTCGGCTGCACTCTGAAGAAGACACCCCACTTGTAGATTTGTCGTCTCTAATATGAATGTGTAAAGGATAAGAGGGATGTGTTGCTTTGCTTACATTGAATGTGCAGCACGTTGAGTGACTTGGATCTTCAGCCTAATGTACTGCACTGTAACAGTGGTAATTTGCCTGGGACGAGCAACTGCAGCCTTTTCCCCGCCGCACTGCGGATAAGTGCGGGGGATTTCAAGGATGTGCCAATAATAAGCGCATCTACTCCATGTGTTCTGTTGTTTTTTTTCTTTTTCAAGGTTAATGTCTCCTGAATCTCCTGCAGGACCTCATTTAAAAACAGTATTACATGTTGGTAGGGAGAAACTTAGTGTTACATGTCATTTGCTCAGCTCTGTGTACAACCCCGTAAAGAGATGATTTAGATGATAGATTTTCAAAGATGGTAGTTTCTCAGTGGGCTGTACAATACAGTTTAATGTGCATTTTATAGGATCAGAAATTCTGTTCAAACTGAACCCCCCCCATACACTGAACAGCTATCCACAATGCCAAATATTTTCATTTTGCCTGATTTTTTTGAGTTATTTAAAAGTAGTTCTTTTGCATTGGAGGTATGAGATTTTTAATTTTACATAGCAATAAAATGTTGAAGCAAACATTTCCATTGTTCTGTTTCTGTCAATTTTGTTCTTTAAAGAGAAGAACGTTTTATTTATTTGTTTTTTTACAGTGAACAGCTGACTAAACCCTAACTGATGGAGAAAACTACATAAAAATAGAGGAAGGGTATTCTGAAAGAGAGGAAGTAAACATGATACATTTCTTTTGATTATAAAAACAGAAAATAAAGAATGAATGGTTAAGAGACGGAAAACAATAAGACTTCAATTATTTGCCTACATTAAGGTCATGATACAGGTCTAGAAAAGAATCCTGTTGTTTATATGAGGATTGGTTCAGTCTGTTGAGCCAAGTTCAGGCTAATGACAGCATGAATTAAACTGAACTACATTTTCTTTTTGTTTACTTTCAAAAGATTAATTAGTAAATGTTTTGATATTATTTTCTTGAAGTAGTAAAAATACAGATTAATTAAAATGTGTTGTATATTTTGAAGTACTGGGGAAAGAATTGAAATAGATTTAGCTCTGAAACACAAACTGATTACAAATGCTGAGTTAAGGAGCTGAACACTCGTGGGTTTTTAGACTTCCGGTTCAGCTGATAACCAATATAGGAGCAGTGATAAAGTGATAAATTCCAGCTGTTTTAGAAATTCCAATGTTAGAAAAAAATCTGATTGGTCTTAAGGTAGGAAAACAGAAAACAGCCAAAAATGTGCTCAATTTATTAAACATGAAACACAGATCCTGTTGTTTAAATGAGGATTGGTACAGTCTGTTGAGCCAAGTTCAGGCTAATCATTGCATAAATTATACTGAACTACATTTTTTTTGTTTACTTTCAAAAAATAATTAGCAAATGTTTTGATATTATTTTCCTGAAGTAGTAAAAATACAGATTGATTTAAATTTGTTGTTATATTTTGAAGTACTTGGGAGAGAACTGAAATAGTTTTATCTGAAACAAACTGATTACAAATGCTGTGTTAAAGAGCTGAACATTCATGGGTTTTTAGACTTCCGGTCCAGCTGATAACCATTATAGGAGCAGCTCTCCAGCCCCGGGGTCAGACTCTGAGTTGTATCTCGTTTCACACAGAGGCCCCAGTGGACAGGTGACACTCATGAACCGTCACTCGCCTCAGAAATAAGAGTGTGTACCCAGCAGCCTGTTCATGTTCCATCTTGACCTGCATACCGCCCTGCTTGAGAGTGTGTGTGCTCAAGAAGAACAGAGGGAGTGTTATTTAGACCTGCATCAGCAGCATGGAGTCCAGGTTCTTGTGACCCCCTCCAACCCCCCCTCCTCCAGCCATTCCTCTTTTCCTCGCTGTTTCTTTCAGCAGAAGAGGTGCAGGGCATGACCTTGAGGTTCTCTGGCCTCCACCTTAGCCCACTGCAGACCAGAGGCTGACAGTCTGGCGCTGCATCCCTGACATGCTGTCCAAAAATATCCTTCCCTGCAATGGGGCTGCACTATTCAGTTCTGACCTTTCTACTCCAAACTCCCCCTCCTTAGCCCCAGCTCAACGATGGCTCCATCCCTTCCTCCCCTACCTGATAGTGGTCCAGGCTGATCTGCAGCCACTGTCTTACTGCCCAGTTTCCTCTTTTTTTATTTTTTTTATTTTTAAACACCCAGATGACCCAGTTTCAGGTCCCTAAGCTGACCTCTTCAGCTTGGAGAGTAAAAACGCAACAGGGAGTTGTGTGAGAGGTGGATGGTTCAGATGAGATAAGGAGGGAGACACATACACACAGTCATGCTTTTGCCCAAAAACAGATGGCTGGGCTTAAAAAAATGTGCTTTTTTTTTGCTCTTAATCCACTCTTTCCAATGACATGGAGGGAAAAGAGCAGTCTGATCTGCTCTGTAATTGTGAGTGAGGTGTCCAGAGGCATGAATGCCCTCTTTTTTTTTCTAGTGAGGCTTTAAATGTGGAGCCAGTGGTGGTTTGTACGCTTTCAAATGACAAAAGTGACCTTTTTATCGAACAAACACTGCCTGAATAGTGTGTAGTTTTTGGTGTGTGTGTGGCATGTTCACATATGTTCACTGTAGTGTTTCATCAGTCTTCCAGGCTTTACACCTGTGCCTGTGTCCTGACATTTGTGTGTGTGTATTTGTGTCTTATGTGTATTCTCAGGGGGCACGTTCAGTGACACCCGCTGCAATACATTGTCAGCAGTGCTTCATTTACAGCATCTTTGCTCTCAGCAGGGGTTCTCCCTGTAACAGACACATAAACCAACAGATAAACACAACACATGCACACTCTGAGTCCACGCTCAGTATCCTGGCGGCTGTGCTTTTTCATGCTGCACATACTTCTGTTTCTCAGGAACACACTTGCTTTTCAGTCCAGAAACAAATTAATCTTGTGAATGAGCTTTTCAAAGCGGGTGTTAAAATATTAAAAAGTAATTTCTTGTTGTTTCATTTTTTATTCTAATTTGTCCATAGCTGATTTGAATTGTATTCATAGAAAGGTGATGTGATTAGTTTTTTACTGCTATTTGGAAGCCAAAAAATATGTGATTCAATCATTTGGTAACAAGATCATGGTAAAGTAAGCCAATAGTAAGTCTATTTAAAAACCCTTTGTTTTGCCATTATTACAGGATTAAATTATTAACATCATCAGGTATTTAGTTTCAAATGTTGGGATTCTTAACTTTTGGTTTCAATACTGGGGGTGTGAGTTAACACAAGCTCACTCTGTGCTGTTGAAGTGAAAAAAAAGCCCCCCCCCCCAAAAAAAAAAATTAAAAAATTAAAAATAGTTGTGGATGTTTGTGGATGCTGTAATGTCTTTTTTTTAATTATTTCCTCCTTGAAACCAACATTTTTTCAGTCAAATAAAAACTTAAAACATATTTCCAATCCACAAAAGACTTCCATTTTCACTCAAATATTTGAAATACCTATAGTCACTCTAATATGAAAAAAAATGATATTATTTGAACACATTTTGAGGTAGTCTGACCCTCATTAAAGCTGTATTTTTCAACCTCTGTGCTTTTATTCTTAGGGAGTAAGAGGAATACTGCAGGGAACTGAAAGAGAAACTGGAGATGTGCAAGAAATTAGCCAATTTGTAATTTATTGTATAGCTATTATTTATTCTGAGTTATTTTGTCTCAGATATCACAAGGTTTTGTGCCTGAATATCCTGCTGGTCTTGAGGAAAAATTTTATTTCATGTGAAAACGTAACAAAAATTTTCGCCTAACAACCTATGTTTTGTTGATGAAAATTTATTTATGGTATCATTACCGTGACACATTAGGGTGACCTGAAGTGATAAATTCCAGCTGTTTTGGAAATTCTAATGTTAAAAAAAATCTGATTAGTCTAAAGGTAGGAAAACAGAAAACAGCCAAAAATGTGCTCAATGTATTAAACATGAAACACAGATCAAAAAGTCTGACACTTCCTACGTTTACAAGCATGCAGCAGCCCAACCAAGGTCATAGCTTGGTCATTAAGTCTCAGCTGGGGGTCTCGTCTTGACTGCATGCATCCAGAAAAGATAATCAGACTTCTAGCTGATAACATCTCGATTCTCTCTGATGGCGGGCGCTGTGTCCTCTTTTGATAAGCGAAGCTGTGTGTGTATTGAGATGGGTGCAGCTGTAGCTTTTTATGTTTCTTACAGTCTACGTGTGTTAGTTCAATTACAAATTCAGGCTACTACGACTCTTCTGTTGTTGGCGTCAGTTGTTTAGGTTGAAATGCAGTGACCATACTTGTCATGGTCATCTACTTCTTCTACCGGCTGAAATTTTCTCACGCTGAACACCAAGTTGTATTGGGACTTTCAGAGTCCTGCCAAATCCCTCTGCAGTCTGATAGCAATCAATTATTGATCCTGAGTCACACAATGTTCAGTCCATTCTCAGTCTGACTGAGCTGTTAACATGACTTTCAATAGTCGGATATTGGGTTGATTAAGCTCACAGTCTGGTTTCTTAAGCTGCATGTGGATGTACTGAATGTCACATTTGTGCATAGAGAGGCTAACATTACCCTGCAGGGTAATTCCCACGTCTGTATTGTCTGTGTCCTGCTCAAGTGAAGAATTTATTTTACGTTCTAACCCTTTAGCTCCAGCTGCGTCAGTGCCAACACATTTTCCCAAGTGCACTTTAAAAGACCCTTACACCTTTTGCATAATCAAAAAAAGTCCAATGGCTTGTGAAAGTTAAGATGTTGTTTGTTCAGCCAATATGTGATTATTGTGGCAATTTCACTCAGGTATCAAAATCAGCCTGCGAATCCACACAGTGTGGAGAAAATGGGAAGTGCAGGCATGCCCAAAAATGGCGCAAGTATTTTCTTGTGGCCTTTTAGATTAGTGTACGAAGTCTTCTTTTTACTGCATGGGCATGAATTGAGGCTCTTATTGTTTGCTCACCTGTGTTCTAACCTTTGTAAAAGGACGTGCCATGCCTTGTCACATTGTTCTACAAAGGTTACAGTTTCAGGTTTATATCTTGTGATGAGGAGCTGCCATCTTCATTCCACACACTACTATGTTGTAACATGTGAAATGTTTGCATCACCGTTTGAGAAACCACATTCATCTTATTGCCTTTTTACCAGAGTTACATACCCTATCAAAGATTAACAAACAATGACTTCTGGATATGAAGCTTATTCAAGGTGAAATGTATTTGTTCGCACAGAGGTCACCAGGTTTCTTATCTTTCCTCAACAAATGCAAAAGGCTCAATTAATCAGGACACTCAGTGAATAATGCACGGGGTCTGATGAAAAAAATCTTCTATTATTTTGTTTCATGGCCAAACACAGACACTCACTCTCCATAGCCTTGATTTCCCTTGTTTGAATTTTAATTGTGAGACAGTGTTGGTTTTGCGTTCCACAGTGTGAGTCCTTCTGTGTTTTCTTTATTCACACACCAATCACTTCTCTCCTTTTGTCCTTTTTTTTCCACCTCTATTTATCAAGGGAAGGGTTTTGCTGAGTATGCATGCTTTATCATTCACATGTTAATACACACCTGGTCCTGTGCTGTGATTGTTGGCTGTGGCACAGTCATGTGAGTGAGCCCACTGCAGACCAGAGGCTGACAGTCTGGCGCTGCGACCCTGACATGCTGTCCAAAAATATCCTTCTCTGCAATGGGACTGCACTGTTCAGTCCTGACCTTTCTACTCCAAACTCCCCCTCCTTAGCCCCATCTCAACGATGGCCTCATCCCTTCCTCCCCTACCTGATAGTGGTCCAGGCTGATCTGCAGCCACTGTCTTATGGTCCAATTCCCCTCTTTGTTCTTTTTTAGTTTTAAACACCCAGATGACCCAATTTCAGGTCCCGAAGCTGACCTCTTGAAGAGTATATGCAAAGCTGTATACAGGTTTTGTATTGGACTTGGACTCTGACCCAAGCACAGTTTTGTGCAGTGGATGAATCTGACTGCACTGCACCAGTTCCAAATGTTAACCTTGATTTTTACACTCAAGGAGCCTACTGTACTTTGTTCCAGCTACAGGGGGTGAGCACAGTTCTGCATATGGCCATCATTCACAGCCCCAGGCTCCCCTTGAGTGTGTGTCTTGAGTGTGTGTAACAAATGGAGCTGAGCAGTGGAGGTATTAATGTGAGGGAATGAGCCCTGTGGTGGAAGTGCAGCAGGAAGTCACTTCCTCTCCCATCTGGCCGCCTAACAAGATGGAGCGGAGAAGGCAGGTGTGAGTGGTGGTCTGCTTCTCCGTCGGCAGGATTAGCACTTCTGATGGGAGAGAATAGATGAGGACGGCGCTTGGAGTAGGCTGTCACCCCACCCACCCACCCGCACTTGTGTCTCCCCATCCTCCTCTTCTTCACCTCCTCTGTGATCACTGCTCTCTGCCCCTCACTCTACAGCAAGAGTGAGAGGAGAGATTCAAAATGAGAATAAATGAGGTGTGGGGCAGGCATGCGGGCAATATGTGTGTTTGTGGTGTGTGTGTGTGTGTGTGTGTGTGTGTGTGTGTGTGTGTGTGTGTGTGTGTACATGTACCTGCCTTCTATCGTGTACACATCTCTTCCTCAGCTGTGGAGCCAAAAGACTGTCCGGGGACTCTTCATCCACTTGCTGCTGAACGCCCCAGGGGATGGATTGAGCCTTGCAGGCTGGGATTTTATCAATACATCCCCTCCAGGCAGCCTGGGAGAAAGGAGACAGAGCCACAGACTCACTCTACCTATTAGTCTGCCGCTGAGCATCCAGGTGAGGAGGAACAGCTGGTCTGATGGGAACCTCTGCCAACCAGTCCTCCATGTTTGCCTCATGGATCTGCCTAAATCTCTTGTTTCCATTTGTTTGTTTCAGTCGTCTCCAATCTCTAATTTACTGCCCTTCCTCTGGCTTTGCTATTTCTCTAACAGATCTCTTTATAATCCTCACACCAATATTCTGCTCTTTTCATGTCCATTTCTCTGCTTTGGATGGTGCCAAGGTGCGCCTACACTCGCGCCATGCTGCCCACTCCTGTAATTACACATGCCCTGATCTTTTTAAGAGCTTTGTTTCATGGAGAACGCTTTTTAGCCTAGACACACATCCATGTCACTCCTCTGTATTTTAAATCTCCATCTGCACTTTGTTTCACAGTTGTCTGATATTCCATTTGTGTAATAAGGGGCCTGACCTAGTATTTGCATTTCTGAAAATTGCAAATGGTAGAAACAGTCCATGTGTTGAACACAAGCCAAAGAACTGTGTGTGTTTCCTGTGGAAAATGGTTAGCTGTAATTTTTGTGATACACTCATTGTCATTCCACTGCACTGTCAATGCAAAAAGTCAGACTCAGACATAAATGGATGGCCTTACATATTTCAGCAGGCTTTAATGTATAAAATATGGGCCCAATGAAGATTTGAGGGTACTAAACTTTATGACTCACTGAAATCCAGGCTAATGTTCAACCTATGGTCATTTTGAAACTTTCCTTCCAGTTCCTGCCAACTTCACTAACGCCGGATCATTTCTAATCTGTATTATAACATTGATGACTTGCAGGGACAGAGATCTGCTCTCAGCTCCTGCACGAAGGAAACTGGAGAAACCCTCCTCAAAAACCACATTCGGTCTCTGGAGCAAGCTTCTATCTTGAATCTGCCTAACATGGGTTGAAAAGCATGTACTGTTACTTCACAGTCATCTTCAAAAACAAGAGGAATTTGACCCTGAAAACCCCCTTGAGTGTCACACTCATTCTCCTTCATAATTTCTGACTGTGAGTCATGTCTGAATTTGATCAAACGCTCCAGAACTGTTTGAATCAAAAATTATGCAAAAAAACTATACGATTCAATCTCTTTAGTGGCTCAAGGGGGGCAATGATACCTTCAGTTTTTTTTTTTTTTTTAATGTAATGCAGGTCATGTCATTAGGACTCTTATACCCTCATAGGGCTGAACAACCTGTAAGTTGTAACCACTCACATACCAAGACTCCATGTTCACTTGTGGAAAGCGAGTTTGTGCAAGCAATGAATGTAGATAAAATTGGCTTTGTTGAGAAAACCATTTGGCAGGACCTCGAACATGCCATTCAAACTGTTTCCTATCTATTTCTGCTCAAGGAGATTTGTTCCCATTTGACTTCAACAAGCTGATTGATGCATCCCTTCCTGACTTACCACGGGGAGAGACTGAAGTCATGATCACAGAACTTGTGTGAAATAATCATGCATCAAAATCACAAGTTGCATTAAAAAAAATTTTGTCCATGTGTTATTATCATGCTCTTACTTTTGCAGGTTTGACAGTTTTTGATATTCTTCACAGTTCTTTGCAAAATGATTGTGTAAGTGTGTCTTTGCTCACTGTATGTATTGTGTGTTTAGGCAAGTGGGTGTTGGTGTTTCTCTGGCAGTGTACTGATTTTGCAGGGATTCTCTTAAGTACATAGAATAGCTGCCATTTGGCTCCCATTATCTTTCAAAATGCCCGTCTTTTAAAGCTGACATTTTAAATATATGTATCCAAAGAAAAATATGCACCACTCAAGGTCCCTCAAACTTGTGTTTCCTTTCACTGGTGGTAAAAGTCGTGTCGCAGCTGCTTGGAAATACTTCACAAGTTAAGGTGCTTCATCAAAGTCGCATACATAAATGGATGGCAAAGAAAACAACAAACTTTCTTTCAAATGTAAGGCTGGCGTTAATTAGCCTAGGTACTCAATGGGAGCAAATTGTTCTAGAGTATGTGCAGCTTTTCAGCCACTGAACAAGCTCCGTTTTCAATAATTAGAGAAGCATTCTCTTTGCCTCTGAAAAACTAGAAATAATTGGCTTCTCAGACGGCTGGTGTTACTGCAGCTCTCCTCATGTATAACTTTGTCCTTGAAAGTAACGTCTAGCCTGCACGACACCATTTTGTAGTTGGATGTTGGTTTGTATTGTTAACATAAGCAGTGTGGATGCAGACTATCTTTTAAGATCAATACAATTATATAAAACCTTGAAAAGATTATGTACATGAAACTTTGTTATGATGTCAGTCACTGCCATGTGGGGACACAGGTGAGACAGGTTTGCCATCCTCTCTCGGTTTCTTCTTTGTGGCCTCAGTAAAGTGGAAATCTCGTAGGATGCGTGGAATTTAACTTTTGTATCTTCTACCTATTGAGTGATTAAATAACAAATTTAAAAAACCTCTATAATGACTAAAACATCAAAAAATAACACAAGAGCATAAATGCCAGTTGCTAAAAAAACAAGGCATTGTGTGATTGATAACTAGAGAAAAATTTAGAGACGACTGCAGGGCTCTAAGAGAAGCTTTGACAAAAATCTAAACAAAACTTGAGGTTAAATGCAAACTGTTGTGGTAAAATTAGAATACATCTAAAAAATTGTGGCCATTGTAAACTGGCCTGCAACTTTGCGCAGCTACTAAATAGCTCTCTAATCATTTATCAAAATATTTTGAATTGTCATATTTTTGTGGAAAATGCCCAATCCCTGTCAACAAAGTTAAAGGCTGTTGACTTTCTGCTAGGACTGATTCCTTCTCCAGGATAAGCTCTAGATGCCTGTAGCTGCTGAAAGTCTATTCCACTTTAGTCATAACTTTACTGAAAAAGCTGACTTCATCAACTGCATTTCAACATTGAGAAGTTACGAATACACCCATTAGTGTAATTACTTCTGAGCTGATCTTTTAAACAACATCAACAAGACTGTAGCAGAATGGTTAATTACAGGCATAATGGACACAGGCTATATTTCAGACCCTCAGATAAAATGTCTCTCGCAGTGAAACTTGTAATTATGCTAATGACTTAAAAACAATCCTTTTTCTTTGGAAGCTGAATGTTTCAAAATAGTAATCCAGAGGAACTTCAGATGAGAGGGAGCAAACAATGATTTCTTTTTCCTTATTCAACAAGAAGAAAACCAACAAGGATGTTGTCAAATTTATCCTTAAAGTCAAGTCCTAATACTTCATTTCTTTGTTCTTTTTTCTTTTGTTGTCCAAAAACAGAAGTTTTTTTATGAGCCACAGTGTTGCACTTAGTGACATTTTCCCCTCATTAGAAGAAAACGCACCCACCCTACTGCCTGCAACACCCCTTCAAACCCTACACTACAAGCAATTGCTGTTTATTTATAGCACATTTTCAGCAGTAGTCTACTGTTTTAATACGGTAATACGGTATTGTACTGTGGTCAGCAATGCATTGTGGTCTGGTAAATCTGAAGCGAAAACACAGAAACCTATAACAGTATGCTAATGTTTTCAATCACGTTAAAATACACTATTTGTGGAAGAGTGGGCGTTTTTCTAGAGTTGGATGCCATGTGCTATGTAACCATGAGTGAGGAGAGCACACAGTGGACATGAGACACTCCTGTTAATTGGATGAATCACTGTGTGCCAAAGAGAGAAGTTCCACCTTTTATGTCTTACATGACTTAATGTGGCATTACAGAGAAGAAAAAATGTAAATAAAGCTGGCACCAACTAATTTAACTGCAGGGAAAAGAATCAAAAACAGAGCATTGAACAAATGGGAAGGTAATGTTTCAGTAGATTTTGTCAGCACTAGTTGTCTTTTCTTCATCAGAACTAGAATTGAAGTTGTAACTTTTCATTTCTGGCAGTTGAATCATGCTAGGTAGCGTTAGCCAGGGGAGCAAGATTTTTTTGGTTCCTTTCTTCTATATAATAAAAATATATTAATTACCTACACATACTTGGATTCTCATCCCATGCATACATTGCATTGCAATCTCTCACCCTGTATTCTTTGTTGTTTGCTTCCTCCTGTTGTGGTTTTGTTTGTTGATGCAGAGTCAAGATGTCAAAGGCTTGTGTCAGACATGACAACTGTTTCGTTGATGGTTATAAAAACCCACACAAATGTCATAATTCAGAGGTACAAAGAACAAAATGGTTGATTATTATTGTGACCAAAACCCTGACCGCTACAATTGATTAGAATTTGTGTGCCAACCTTAACTCAGGTTGCCCTGAAGTACACGACATGACAACTACAAATCACAAGACACAACAACAAATCATAAACCATGATAGCAAATCAGAAAAAAACAAAAAAACAAAAAAACACTGACATTAGCTTTCAATGGAAAAGTAGGTATCTGTGAGTGACATGAAACGTTGCTGATAGGACAAACAATATGGAAATGCTGCTTCACATGCTGATTTTAAAACATGATTTGTCCTTGTTTTAAATTTGTCTTTTTTTTGCTATTTGCAATTTCCCTTGACCTGTTGTTGGGTTTTCTTGTGTATCATTGGGTTTTGTACCTAGGGGCCACCGTACTCTTAACCTAAGAGTGCCCACCATGCAGTGACAAGCTATTTTAGTGGGGCCACAGAAACAGGGCAAGTAACATATAACCATATGGCTTTGGAGTTTGCTGGTTTTGGCAAGATATTGGAAAGCACAAATAATTTAATCAAGGGTTTTCCATGCTCGTCAAAGTTCTGACGAACCTCTTGTCTCTGAATTTGTCTAGCCAGCTCTGCACCCTCTTCTCTCAGGAATCTCTCCAGCAGCCAATCAGAGCACCACCTCATTAGAAACTGTTTGAGACTGCAGATCCTCCACAAAAGATGGATTTAAAGGATGAATTCATCATGGTTAAAAGACAACTTAGAGATATTGTCAATGCTAAAACAAGAATTGGGGGCACTTTTAAACTATCACCTTTTTTCCTTCCAACCTCTCAAGTGCCTATGTGATTCCATTAAGGAAGTGTTGAGGTTCAAATCTTGAATATATTAATGAAGGAACAATATTTGACCTTGTGGCATTGTCAGCTTTGTGGCTCATTCTATACTTTAAATGAAAATGTAAGTACTGTAGACCAGACACACTGCCTGGAAGTGTGCTACTTGTTAAGGTACAGCGCCAGGTTTCACTGTTGTTAATAGCAGCAGCATTGTAGCATTTGAAATAGAAACTAATTAGAATACCTGTTGCTGGAAAAAGAAACAGTGTTAGTTAAGCTGTTATTTATAACAATGTTATTCCCAACACTGCTGCCAGGTGCCCATTTCTTCATGTTTGGGTGACACCAGGGTGAGTAAGTGTTAATAATATACTCAGTAATTCAGGAACCCAAGTGGATACAATGCCAGGCAAATGAGTATTCGTGTCAGAGCAAGTATAGCCTCAGGTTCTGGAGTGAGCCTCTATCAGCTGTAGGTGCAGATTACTTGCAAGCATCCGTCACTAGAGGATGAATGACCTAGAGGATTATTAACCTATTTCTGTTCTCTTTAGTCATTGAGGTATATATGTGCACGCTCAGGCTATAGGCTCTGCTGACTTAGGAAGTGGCAGTATTAGTTTGTTATGTTTCTTGCAGCACCCTAATGCAGACAAGGAGAATTTAGGGATAAATTCAATGAGATTTCAAAACGAATGCTTCTCTGCATACATTTGGAAGCCTTATGCACATTTTATTGCTCAAGATTATCTGAGGCTTCCTTGATATTGATATTGATGTTTGATATTTGAAGGCAGGGCCAGAGCTGCCTTGAATCTTGAACTCCGTTCTTCAAACGTGAGCAATGATTTATAATTGATCCCAGCTCTCTACATTCTTGCATCCTTGTGAATGACAGAATGCAGTCTGCAAATTCACAACTTAACTGGGAAAGGAAAAGACAGACACAGAGACAAACAGTTGGCTTTCTTTCTCAGACAGACCAAGGGACAGATGGGGAGCAAAAGATTTTTTTCTGAGAAGTAAACAAGCCAGAACACAAGTAATAAGCATGACTAGTACCCCGATGATGAAGCCAGCACCAGACTCAGAGCATAACACCCATCTTTGGTGTGTCATGTTTAAAAGTCCGTCTGTCATCTGAAACCTTTGAATGGGAATCTTCAAAAAATCATGCGAAACAAAAAATGCACATAAAAAATGTGATAACCCAACATAGCTCTGAGGAGCTAAATGTTAGCTGCTGCTATGGCAATGTTACACAGGGCTAAGGTGACAGGATCGAGATTCCCACCAGCTGGAGGTTTCCACTGCCATGTTTCATGTTTGTGTGTCTCCGTGTGAAGCATGTAGTAAACATGTTACTGACCTGCTAGAGTGTCAGTCAAGCTGTGAAACACAGAGTAAGTGTTATTATGGAGGTTTTAGTATTATTTATTCATTTTTACAACCGACAGATTACAGTGCAAAGCCTTCCTTCTTCTAACATGATTTGTAACACATAAAGATGAATTTGTTGGGATATTACCTACTGCTTCATTTAGCTGTATTTAAACCACATTATAGTCAGGATGGGGGCTATAATTATTTACTATTCATACTGCCTGGATTCAGGTGTAACAGGCAGAATTACACCCCCAGCCAGACTATACATAGGGTTTAAACAGCCCAGGCTACATTATATCCCGTAGTCTTAGGTGTAGGCCAGTTTAAACCCCCAAGCCAAATTACACCCCCCAATATATCAGTACCGATGAGTGGTCCTCACAAAAAAAATTGGCAATACTTTCTATGAAGATCATCTTTAATGAGTATTCTCCCTCAAATCAAACACTTTGTAAGCACTAGACTCCTTACCCAGTACGGGTGTAATCTAGCCTGGAGGGGTATAATCTGGCCCGGGCCACTTTATACCCCAGTGTATATTTTTGCCCATGTCACTTTAATCCTGTGTATAATTCAGGTGGGGGGTATATTTTTGTCTGTTAAACTGGCAAATAAAAATGGTGTCTCAGTTTTTTGATTCTTAGTAGTTTTCCTGCAATGTGACTCTGGAATATACGCCTATCAGCTATGAAATTATGACTGCCTACCACTGAGTGTCCCTCCTCCTTAGGAACAAAACAGCCTTGAACTGATGAGAAATGCTTTCAACCAAATGTCTGAAGTTGAGCTGATTTACTGCAGACCCTTTTAGTTCTGTGAGCTGCATGTTGCGGCCTTTATGGATCAGATTTGTTTGTCCAGCACAACACACAGACTCTGGATTGATTTGGGATCTAGGGAATCAGAGACCTAGTCTTTGGTTTCTTTCCCCAAGCCATTATCTTCCATTGCAATGTATTCAAGTCTTGATGGTCACATGCCCAATGGCAGCACTGTCTGCGGTGGAATTGGTGCCCTGGCCAGAGTATGGCCACATAGTCTTTTATGCTTTCAACTGCAATGCACTGTGTGTTCAGACTCCATTCTATCAGCACCAGCAATAACTTTGGAAGCTGTCAGAGCTCTAGCAACACTTTTGTTGGACTGGACCAACAGCCTTCAATCCCCATATGTATCACTGACCCTTGACTGCACTATGACTCTCAGTCTTCCTTTTCTTGATCACTTTCCCTCTTTCATTTTTCAATACAAATGCCAGTGTCAGGCTAATCAGTGTACTAAATATGTATTGATAATTATCAGTTAACATATTTTTATGGTTAATCCTAACAAAGTCCTACAGTTTGTCTCATTTAGAAGTCAAGGTTGATAATATTTTTTTCTGAGTCTCATGAGATAGAAGTTAATTCTTTTACTTCGAGGGAGACAAAACTTTAACGGGACAGAGGCGTGAGACTACTGTTTTGCCTGTGGCTTCATATCAGATGTGAATGAGTTTCAGCGTGTAATTGTGCAAATGTGTATGCCCCAAATTTGCATGTACAAGAGTGTGTTAGCTGTGTGACAGTATCTTTGTGTGTGAGAACAACGTGCCCTCCTCGCACAGTAACTCAAAGTGGATGAGCCAGAGGGGCCCGCAGGGGTTGGTAAAAATAGCCCCGAGGCTGATTAGAGGGAGGCAACAGGGGGATTTTAAAAACCGTCTCATTACAGCACCTGTAAGGCCTCTTTAAGTAGCCTTTCTGCAGAGCCCAGCTGCTCACATCTGCCAAGACTGGTCGCCATGACCGTAACGTCTCCCACGCATCCTCCAGGGGCAGAACATCACGATGCAAGACAATGACAAAGCTGGGTAAAATCTGGCCTAAATACATTCTCCAACATGAAATATGATTTTATATATGCTAAAGTATCATGCTGCTTGAATCTTTGATAACATCCTCATTTTGCTCTGAGCGTTCTCCAAATGGAACAGGAAAGTCATCCTTTAACCTCAAAATTAAAAAGTCACCAGCAAACTGTTCAAGATACTTTTCCTCTGTTTTGCCAAAAGTAGTGCAAAAGCTTGGGAAACAATTTCCACTAGCTGCATTCTTTGCTAACCTCAGTGAAAAAAATGACGGTCTGGAAAAGGAGAAGTGACTTACTACTCCTTTAAAACAATAACACAAACAGCTCAACCATGGTTGATTAAAGTTGTCCTCTATAAAGGGTATCCAAACTCCCCGAGAGCGGTGCCTGGCGCCGTTATTGAACCAGCAATCTGTGGGGTCTGCAGAGGCTACGCCCCTCTGTCAAAGTATGGCTATGAAGTCTCAGCCTGCCCTGACCCCGGTTGACTCCCATCAGCCCTCCTGCTGGGACAGTAAAACAAACGAACCCCCCGTAGACAGGCTGTTTAGAGATGCGCTGTACTGAAGCCTGTCCCTGGATGCCTTTTGGAGGGAAAGAAAGAGGAAAAGACAGAGACAGTGAGGAACAGACAGGCCCTGTGATAGCTGTGAGAAAAGGCAAAGCAGTTTTAATCACTGATCAGATAAAGATAAATATGAAAAAATGTTGCGCAAGAACAGTGTGATGCAACTAAAGCAACAGAGCAGTGTGTTTTTCTTGTGCTTGAATGAGCCGACTGTAGAGTGAAAAATTCATCACTGGTTCTGCCTCTGATGTTTGGACGTCACTTGATGTCAGTTCGGTAAGTGAAAAACTCAGATATTTGGTTTCTGGCATGAGTTTTGGCAGAAAGCTGGGCTTGGATCTCATTCAGGATGTAGAGGACTATTCGACACAGCTGCCATGTTTGAATTCTTTTTTCTGTTTTTATTTCTTCTAATTATTTGAATCCATGTACTATCACAGAACCACCCTGAAAGCAAGTTTTCAGTGGTTTTTCATGCTGCCAGAACTCGCTTTGGGGGAAAAGACACATTCTGGCAGAGCTCCACACGTATAAGGTATTTGTTGAGTTCCAGTTTTAGGCTCCTGTATGCTTGTATTGCTTTCATGTCTTAGTATAAAGGAGAAACTGATGTGTGGGTTTCTGCTTATACATAAATCCACTCATATATATTTATTTCCTGAAGGTGTTTACATATACCTGTATTCATCCACTGAAGGTCATCTGAGCCTGATCGCCTTCATCCAACACCCACATTTACATACGCGTCCACACATCCATGACTGAAACATGCCAGGTTAAATTACAGTCTTCTTCTTCTTCTCCTTGCCAGCAACTCCCCACATGCCCCTCCATCTGTACACACACACCCATTGCACATGAGTCAGTGACACGCACGCACACACACACACACACACACATACTGACACACACATCGCCTAGAATACCAATGTGAGTGACAATCATTCAATCTACCATCCTTTTAATCTTAAGTATCCTCCCTTTTCTTGTGCTTCACACACACACACACACACACACACACACACACACACCACAGCTGTAGTTTTTCCCTTAATCCTGCTGTCCTCTCATGTTATAACAGCTCTGAACTTGAGCCCTGAAGAGAGGGGGCTCGCCCACACCGTGTTTTCACAGACCGCAGCATCTGCAGGCCTGCAGACGTCACTCCTACGGTGTCCTGTTTGGGGTCAAGGACACATCGGAGGATCAAAAAGATCCAACGTATATCACTTGTTAAGGATAACATACTTTCCCAGAAGTTGATGAATGGGCGATAACATAATAAGATATTATAGGGAATAGTTTCAAGGTCCCCAAACCACCTGATAGACTTCATTTAGAGTATTTTAAATCAACCTTTTGTATTCTTTTCGAACAGAAAATCTACAGGGGAAAAAAAAATTACCGTCATTACTTTTTGTCTTGTTTATTTTCCTAACCTACAGTTTGTTTGAAGTCTCTCATCTCTTGCCTTCCCCTTCACAGTTTATTTTCATGTTTTTTCTCCTGAGTTCATTGCCTCTTCCACCTCTCATGGTCCCTCCTGGACTATCACCCTGCTGACCTGCTTTGTCCACAGCACACAAACATATTTTCTGTGATGTCTGCCAGCTGCTTGGCTTAGCTCTGCTCACCCCGGCTCAGCGAAGTCTCACACTTTACTGTTGACCACTGCAACAATCAGATGGTCCCCAGCCTTCTGCAGGCATTTCCTGGGTCACCTGAGTAGCATGCAGCCCTCTCTCCCCAACATCCTCCCGCTCCCCAGCCCCTTGCTGGCTCTTCCTGCCTGGTTTAGGAGGTCCTGAGAGGGGTCAGAGCAGCCCAGTGCGCAAGAGGGAGCCATACTGTGGATATTTATTATTTCATTTAAGTCCTCTCTTTGCTCGGGAGAGAAGAGAGGCCACTGATGTCTCACGGAGGTTGAAGAATAGTTCACAAGGTGACCATGTGAACTGTTGAACCTAGAAGCAGGAGTGTGTGTGTGTTTGCGTGTGTCTGTGTGTGTGTGTGAGAGAGAGTTTTTATATGTTGTGTGTGTAAAGGAGTACACACAGAGTGCTCTTAAAAAGGCCCCCAGAAGAGTTTAGCAACTATGAGTTTATGTGACATGATAAATTCAAAAGAGAGCGACCTCACACAAACACCGACACACACATGGCCGCAGCTGTGCAATTTGGGAGAGGGATTTGTTCTGCCTTTTAAGTAATTGCATTTTTTTATGTTGTTTGGCAACAGTAACATGCACTGGAACACCTTTACATTCATTGTGCTCCCCCAACTCACTGTGTTATTAAAAGTAATATTCCTGCTCAATAAACAAAGGGGTTGGCTGATGCAGTTTTGACCAATATAACCTGCAAGAATAGGTTTGCACTAACAAAGGCAAAAGTGAACTCGGGAAACTGAAGTGAGGTTTCACGGTTCAAGAGACATTAGCTAATACATGACAAAAAAGTGAGGTATACTTATTCTGGATAGAAATGAGCTTCAATGCCATGTTATTACAAGTTTGGGAAACTCTAAAAAGTTCTTTTATAAGGTATGATCTTGGGTTTTCTTGTTTGAGATATTCAGTGTGCTTCAGTACAACTTGACAGTAAACTAGAGTATGATTTCACAAGTATTGATTTTGATTAAAAAAAATAAGTTGGGAAGCAGTGTGTTCGTGAAAACATATTCTGGTGGTTTGCAAACCATTTAGACCCTTGGTTATTTCTAAAGAATTAAAAAGGAGGTTTAAATAGGAAATATCTGCTTATTTATAATCTGATGCTGACAGCTGTTAAAAAATAGGGACATGGACAACATTCATAAAAAAGAAAAACAAAATCACTCTGGAAAATCAACGCAAATGTCAATTTGTCACAGGTAAATAAAATGACTCCATGTTTGTCAGTAACCTTTTTTATTATTTTTTCTTAGTGAGGCACACTTCACTATTAAATTCATGGGAGGGCCTTGGATTAATCACTTGACAAAGAAGGTATTACACTTGTAAAAGTGTTAAGAGTGAAACGTGGCAGATTTACAAAATACTTTGATACACACGTTTGATCTGCTATACTCGTACTTAAAGTGACGAAACATTTGGATTCAGGTGATGACTTTTATTGACTTAAACTGAAATGAAGTAAATTGGGTTTTTGTTAACTGTAAGGTAAAAAAAGGAAAAAAAAAATCAGGAAAGAGAACAAATGTGTCATAACTAAAAATCATGTTGTCCTTTGTCAAAGACTACTGCAGAAGATTGTGACCAAATAGTCACACAATTTAAGAATAATTTTCTTTAGTATATAATTTCTTGTAAGTAAGTGATATCATTATCATAAGTACATAATGACAGTAGAAGAGAAAGCATTTGGTGAAATCCCTGCATAAAAGGGACAAGCTGGAAAAAAAGCTGTAGTGCAATTATAAGTATAGTGGAATTCATGGCATTGAATTTGATATAACTGGGTTCTAATGATTTGTAAACCATTACATACAGTTTTACGAATATTTTATGGTGTTCTTACTTTAGGAATTGGGGTTGCAGTCCACTGTGTAAAAATAATGCTGACAAAGTAGTTTACAAAGAGTCCTAGACTTAAAGTGTTGAAAGAAAGAAAGAAAGAAAGAAAGACAGAATTTCCATTTAACTTTTAAGTGGGGATTCTGTTATCTGAATGCTTATAAAATGAAATGAATAAAATGTATTCATCCCAGAAGGGGGGTATTTATATAATTTCTTTTAATTTACTAGATTAAGTAACAAGGAAATTATTTTTCCATGTTTCTGCAGTTATTTTGCTAATCCCAGCTTCTTTATAACCTCTGGTACTGATGATCAAAGAAGGGCAGAAAGGCCAAATGTAATAATCCAGAAAGTGTGCTTTTCCTTCTTAAATCTCAATTTGTATTGAATATCTTTTAACGAGCCACAGTTCATCTGTGGGTCAATCATCACAAACTCATGCTTCATTGCTCAGATATATAGTTTATATTTCAGCCAAGTTCACAAAGTTTTCAAAATTCAAAATAAATCAGGCTGATTTGAAGGATTTAATGATGTACCCAACTCCCCCCCAAAAATACTTAGTGCAATAGTGTGGACATTTAAGTATATTTATTTGACTTTGTGTGGAGAACTGTTGGAGAAACAAAATGTTACAGAAAAGATGAATCATTTGGTTGCTGAACTTGAACGTGTTCACCAACACAGCCAAATGTGTGTGAGCTTTTACTTTCATTTTGTGTGTCTGCAGTGTAAACGGAGGATTAACCTGATAGGAGAGGTTTCAGCATTGTCTAGCCAATATCAGCTCCTTCCCCATAGCCAAATGGAGGCTGGCTAGGGAGCAGCAGCCCGACAAACCAAAGCAGCCCAGAGTCCTAACATCATTACAGGGCTGAGAGAGGCAATAAAGCCAGGTCTGTGGAGATTACCTCTGCTGCAGCCAGCGAGCAAACCCATTGCTTTCTGGTTTGGGTGTGTGATCTCTATGTCCGGTCTTGTACGACAACATGATAGATGATTTAGTCTTGGGGGTGTTGGTAAACTCATTGTGGTTTTCATCACCTAAAGAACCCTCTGATATAGTTATATGTCACTGCTTATTGCAGGAGCCTGTTACAACCTTGGGACAAGAGTAGAGTTTTTTTTTGTTTTTCCAAGATTGACTACAGGCTTTAATTTTGGAGTGTAGCATGTCAACGTGCGTGAGCTGCCTGAAGAACAGAGTTGAACAGATGAAAGTATTGCATAGCTGAACTAGACAGGGATGGACACCATCTGCAACCAGTTGTTCTTGAGAGGAATGAGATTAATGATTTTACCAACATGATGAATGGCTGAGATGAGTGATGACAGGCTTTGAGTGACAGGTTACAGGTGCACATCGTCCCCAATTCCCAAAACTCTTAAACTTAAACTCTACCAGCTCCATCTTCCTTTCTTCTTCTAAGGAAACAAGTGCGACAGCCGCTTTTTTCCACCAGTGCCTTCTCTCTTCAGCCAGCCACGGGAGCATGCCCCGCCTGAGGTTATTAGGCCCAGCGTGACCTCTGACCCTGTGTAATAAGCCACTAAGCCACTTCAATGAAGTCTGGCTGTCGGTAGTCACCAGCTGAATCCCTGGGACTTTACTTCTTGTTTGCTGCACCCCGTCTTTGCAGAGCAGAGAAACAGTTAAGCTGTCACACATCAGAGGGGACAAGTAGCCGCCTTTTGTGCAGCACAGTACCAGTTGGCCCGATTGTTGAAAAGAAAAAGGGGAAATCAAAGGGCTGCGAAAAACAGCTGCAGCTGGGGTTAGAATTACAGAATAAAGCTGACGAGGACCAGGCCAGACTGTGGTCATTTGTGGGAGACTGAATGTCGAAGTTTTGCGGCCATTACAGAGCGGCTGGTATTCAAGCTTTGACAAGATGTCAACTTTCACTAACTTTTGCCATCCATGTTGCTTCTGATATGGAGTGGCATCAAAGCTGAGGCGCTGACTGAGAACACACTGAAAGCTTATTAATGTGCCCTGTCTTTCCTCAATGCAAACATTCCTGCTGTTTTGACTTCCTTTGGTGTCACTGAGAGAAACAGCTCCTGATGGTCAGCTGCAGAGTGTAGACATGTTTGGATGGATTGCCTGCCTTTATTTTCATTTATGTAGGCTTTTTCTCTTATTAGTTCATCATTTTGTTTTAAAGAAAATTTTGCAATAATTAACTTGTGTAAAATTTGCACAGGATTAGTATTATCTGAGGATCACTGGTAATTCATGAATTATCCCCCCACGTCTAAGTTTGAATTTTACACAAATTTACTGGCATTATGGCCCAAATGTGATGTCAAACTGGGTTAAAATGATAGCTGATGATGAAAATGATAGATAGTTATCGTAATTTGTTTTTGTCATGGCAGTAAGAATGTCAAAGCAGAAACCTGACTTGAGAACAGCGGGCAGGATAATGGGCCATCAGAACACTTGTATTGAACTTGTTAGAAGATATGCCAAGAAAAATATTTCTCACTGCATGCTGCTACACAGATTTTCCATCTCAATATGCTCCGAAATTTTCTTCTTCTTCTTGGTCTTATTTTGACATTTCTGTGAATGCCTGTGTATTGGCCTACTCCTGCATTTGCACCTGAAATGCTGTCAATAATTAAAAAAAACCCAACAACAACGAAAATACCCCTCAATCACCAAGATGCAGATTCGCGCAGGACCAGTAGTACCATAAAACGTCAGTGTTGGGTGAAATATGATAGGAAATTTGCAGTGGAATTTTTACTTTATAAATTGCATCCATGGTGCATTCACACTGAAATAAGATCATGTACATTCTCTGCAATTATTCCAAATCACCACTGGGCCTGAGGTAATACCAATTTTATGCAAATGGGGATTTTGTCTCTCAAAAGTTGGTACATGGATAATAAAAGCTCACAGCATCTGGAGTTGACATTTTCAGATGGCTTGCTGAATCAGAGACAGTTTTACTTACAGGGACAGTGAATTACAGAATGATCAAGTCGAGAAATTCAGACTGTTCTGAATTGGTGAGTTGCATTTATGTTAAATGTCTCAACTTACTTAGATGTTTGGAAGGAGTCAGGCAGAGCTGCATGCGACAGACAACAGACAGCAGACAGCAATCTAGAGCAAGGTACAGATGAAGGGTTAAGGTAAACACGTAAAATCTGTTCCCCAACCGCGTCCTCCTACACTGGTCCTCAACACATGCTGCATTTTTCTCCTGAGTCCAAATGAAAAGCAGCAGCAGTGAGCGCACAGAGCTGAATCAAGCCACTCTGTAAACAGACTCGACAACCTCTGATATCAAATCCTCCTCCCTCCTCAACGGAAGGTCTGTACTTTCCCTCCATCACTTGCTCTTTTTTGTCCATCCTCTCGAGACACTGAAGCAAGCAGGGGCTTACAAATATGCATGATGTTGATACTATCAAAACACCGGGAGCATTTGTGGGTTACATCGCTGGGACAAGTTCAAGCTTCCTAATGATTTGGCCAAAGGTTTCAAGACTTAACGGGCATCTAAGATTGAAATCTGTTTTATTTGTGCTCTACTTATTTTTTTTTTATCTCTTCTGCTGCATTTATAATGAGCACCAGACACTGAGTAATATGCAGGGATTACACTGAAATGTCCATTTTCTTATGTGATTGGATGAACTTGTGGAAAGTAGGACAACTGTGATCAGCTACGCCCCCACCAACACTTACAAAGGAATAAAAAAAACAGAGCAGTCACCTTGGTTACAGCAAATCTTACCCTTCAATTTTCCTTTGCAATCACACAAACACAGGCACACCTGCAAACACAAACACAGACGAGCACAAAGACTTTTTCCAACTCAAACACACTTTCTTTCACCCGTCTCACACACAAACACCCACTGGGAGGCTTTGCCGAGTGCCCGCCTCAATGTCCAACCTTGCTGTAGCGCAGAGCTCATGAAATCTGGCTGTCATGCGTCCGCTTGACAAGTATCCTTGACAAAGCAAATCCCAATCTATATGCAGCGGGGCAGGCAGAGACCTTGTCAAATGGTAATGCCAGGGACACTTTAAAGGTTGTTGCCCTCTGTGGCTATTTTTATGCACTGTATAACTCCTTGCTACTCATGTTTGTGGAGCAGTACTGAAGTCGACCAGCTGGTGGCGGTGTATGCACTTGCTTCATCAATCACTCCCTTTTCTCTCCCTCTGCCCTCTCTTCTTGTTATTCATTAAAGCGCCTCAGAATAATAAGTCCCCAAGAAACTGGGAACATGTGATGAAGTCGTAGTTAATAATGTATACGCCCTCCTCCCTTCCCCCTTTCTCATTCCCTCCATCTTTTTTATCCCCACTTCTCCCTCTGCCTCTCTTCTCTTAACTCTCTCCCCATTCAGCCCCCTCTCCCACCACACAACTGTGTGCTCCACCACATTCAATGCGCCCGTGCCCTTGCGGTGAATGGGGGTAAACACGCATTAACATATTTATATCTTCAGCCCCCCCATCCAAAAAAAGTGACAACAACAGTGGTGCAAATGGGCTGATTTGAAAGCCTTGAGAACACAACTCCTTTCACACTTGAATGCCTGCTCTGTAATTATGCTGTCTTCATGTGCCGATGAACCTTAACATGCTCAAAGTCTGCTTATGGAGTGGTCACTGCCACTTTTGGGCTTCTGTGCTTATCATATGGATGTACACTTGTGCATATTATCCCTTCTTCTTGCTCACCCCTGATTCGTGCATGTAAGTGAGATGCCGTGATCTGCTGCATTCCTCCGTGATGCTCACAGTGACGTAGACAGCGATGCGTTTTTGTGCCTCTTCTCATGGAGACTGCTGCACATTTTGAGCGTCATGCAGATCACGTCTGAGCTCTGGATGCATCTTCAAACACGGAAATATAGGCTGCAATGTGTTGAAGCCATTGAAGCAGTTTCACAATTTTCCAATCTTCCTTTACCTTTTTTTCCTCAAAGAGCTCAAATATGAATCTTGAAACTATCCAGGTTTTAATCAGCACTTAGGCCCTGTGGTTTGCGTGAGCAGACCTGGGGGTTGTCCTCTGAGTCAGAACCTATTCTTACTTTGCTGATCTAATGGTGGACGTCACCCACTCTGAGCTTACAGGCCTCAGCTTTTCCCCACCATTTGCAAACCTTCGGGGAGATGCACTTTCAACAGAATAAACGGAAACTACGGGGGACGTCATTGCTTTGCATCAGCGGCTCAATTATTGAAGCACAAGAATCAATACAGTAGCTCCAGAGTATTTTTTTATAAGGAGCTGAGTAATGCATACTGCTCATGACACTGTCACAGGAAATGGAGGATAATATTGTGTACACGTTGGAAAAAGCAGGCTCAGGAGAATCCAAATCGATTTAATTCAATTTAGGTCAGCCTGTCTTATTTCTGCGTGTTATTTTCCCCTTATGGGCAAGAAACTATAATCTGGACAAAGTCTATCACTCCTGCCTGCTCCTCTGTCTCTTCTCCTCTAGTCCTGGAAAGAAATTACTTGGGTCACAGAAAATATCATTTATTTCAAAAATTAAACGTTTCCTTCATGCTTCTTTCTCTCTATGTCTTATAAGCTCCAGATGCAAATGCGACTCTGTCCTTTCCCTATAAATAGCAGTCGCCAGAGGGTTTCTTCCAGGAGCCGGCCACAGTTTTTCTGCTGTACCAAAATAAGCAGGGGAGGGGAGAGCGCTCGAGCAACACTGTGGCAATACAGCCATTCTCACGTTGAGTCAGAACACTTGATCAGCATAGAGATAAGTTCAGAGAGGGAGAACCAACAGAGAGGGGGAGAGACAGGAAAGTTTGAAAAAAAAAAAAAAGAAAGTTCGTAGTTGATTCGTCAGCATGACCTGGAGTAGGCTCCTGATTGGCTGCCAATGTGTGGGTGCTTTATTGTGATAGGTTGTCGCATCATGCCCCAGTTTGGTACACATCTTTCCCTCTCAGTTGGAGACTTGAGTTTAATGAATCTCACGGCTGTCCATGGTGTTGATAATAAGAACTTCACAATTAGACTTTAAATTGTGGTCTTGTGTATTGAAGTGTTATAAACACAGTCCCTGGCAGAGTTATTGGCACCCTGATGATGAGTTAAAGAGGCTCTAAAAGAGAGGCGAATTTAGAAAATTGAGAATATCATGTTCTTTTGTTTGGCTGTGATTGCTCTGTAAATTTATTTTAATTTATTAGTACTTGCACCGCAGGAGCAGCTTTTTTTGCTCTGGAAACTATTATCGTGTTAGTGTGTAATGTTTTGAGTGTTTGTCATGCCTCTAATACTGTATCATGTTACGTATTTCAGTGTTTTCTGGGAGATCAGGCGTGTTGCTTTGGTCCTTGTGACAGCACCAACGTAGCTGCAGTCACTTTGTCAAAGTCTCATGACTTTTACAGGGGATCAACAATCACCAGCAGACTCGAGTATAGATGGTTTAATTTCTCTAACTGCCTTCTATTATGTGCTAAAACAAATACTTTTAAGTAAAAAAAAATGATACAAACAGCTTTTCAATAGCTTCATAAAAATTGTAGTATGTAAAAGAGAGTTTGCTCTGATCGCAGAGTATCACCACAGCAAGTCATGCACAATGAATCAAATACAGTCAAGTCAAGAAACAGCTTATATTCACAATAAGGAGTAAGTTTAAATCTGAACAATGAACAAAAGAAGGTAGAGAAAATTGTGGGTTCTTTTTTTTCAATAAAATGAAATAAGATGAATATACAATATCATAAAATATGAAGACTTCTTTTCTCAGTCAAGAACAAAAGTAATTCAAGTTTCTCAAAAAGACTCAAATTTAATTTATTGTAAGAATTAAATAATTTAAATCCCACAAATTTTCTGAGTTTAATTTTGTTTAATGAAAACGCTTTTGTTATTGTTTAATTTTTTAATTTCAAGTTTTCTGAAAGAAACAGTTCAAGTGTTAGCTATAAGCTTGCATAAACACACTTTTCTTGCAAATAAAATACATTTCGTCATTTAACCAAATTTTTTCACAATTCCTAAAATGTGTGGGGACAAAAAAAATTTATAATTTAAACTTAATAAAAAAAACACCAGATTATTTTCAGGCTGATGGGTTGCTACTGTTGTTAGACTTTTTTTTTTAATAGCTACTTGAGATTCAGTGTGCTGCAGTCCAAACGAAGGTGTTTTATGAACTAAAAAAAAAGACAAAAAAAAAAAATCAATCTTTCAGAGGGGCACCATGAATGTTAGCCATAATTAAACTTCTAATGTTTGATGAGACCTTACAAATTAAATCCAACAGCACTCAATTGAGAATTTAAAAAGAGATTCATTTTGTTCTTTGCCTGAAGGTAGGGAAATTGCAATGCAGATTGTAATTTAAAAAAAAAAAAACCATGAAGAAGATGTAAAGGATCTGAGACACAAACCCATTCAGCGTCTTCTCTCTTTCACATCCTTTACACTTTCATTTCTGTTGCACAACAGAAGTGAACCCCTCATCTTGTCTCTCTCTCTCACACACACTCACTCACTCACACACACGAATGCACATACACTCGCTAGCAAATATGAGGCAGGTACACAGATGCACACATAGTCCCCTTTCCTCTGTCCTCATTAGGGAGGCTGTGTTGTTTCACAGCTGATTGTGAGGACTGCACAAAGTGATTCTGATGAAGTCTTTATTTTCCATCCCAGCTAACTAATCAATTTCATATTCTCTTTTCCCCACATCCCCCCTCTGTCTTTACCCTCCTCTTCCCTCTCTCTCTCTCCTCCTAAAAGCCTGACATGGAGCCAGGAGTGAGACAAACACCCATGGAAATCATTTCAATAAAGACTGCCGTCGTATATTCGTGGTGCTAACACTCGGATAGCCAGATTCACGGCAAGTCAATTAATAAGGGGATAGGATGATGGAAATGTGTTTGCAAAACAATATATGCTTTCCTTGCTGAGCTTTATGATGGAAAACCAAAGAGGAATGTGTGAGGAACCCTTGCTGTCAACTGAAAATATTCATTTGGCATTAATTTAGAGGATCTTGAATAATATGTGATTGCATGAGTTTATTCATACATTCAAATCTGTTGTAGAGCTCTTAAAATAAGAGGTAGGGTCACTTCCATGGATGACAATTGACTGAATGAGGATAAAAAAACTTATCAAAAAAAGAAAAAAAAAAAAAACCTACAAAGCTATTTTGCTGGTGCAACCAAAGCTCAGCCATGCTTAGCCTAAACATTGACTATACAGCACAATCTAAATAAATGGCTGCCTCTTGTTTCTTAATGTATTCATCTGAAGCAACCTGAATTGCATTCCCTGTGAGTGATATCACTGTTGAAAATGCATGAACACTTGTTTGCAGTCCCAACCTTTCAGAGCCAAGAGACTGTACTCTTGAATGGTTTAAGTCTCTCTCCCTCTCTCCCCACCACATGACACAGGCATCAGACCCGTGTCGCCAGGGAGTCAAGGCGCCCGACTCCTGAGACAATGGCCTGTAATCCAGTGGTGTTTTCAAAGCAAGATGAAGGGGCAATGAAGTGCAGATTTTAGTGGAGCAGCTAAGCTATGGTAAAATATTTGGAACCAGCAGAGCACGGATTCAGCTTCTGAAACGGCACGCTCCACTCCACTAGACGCCGTTTTTAGGTTGTATGACTTTGAGAATAAATTGAGTTTTGTCAAATTGGGTTGGCGCTTTTTTCAATTTTTTTTTTGCCTTTTTTAGGGAATATCATGAAAATCTACACAATGAGATACAATGCTGGTACTAGAAGATCCATTGGCACACAAAGCAGAAGTAAAACTTGTTTCACAAAACTAAATATACAGGGCCAAACATTCAATAGAAAAAACATACACACATCTTAAATGCAACATAATGCCATCATATTTTCTGTTAACATAATAATATATTTACTGAACCTTTCAGGCTTCTTTAATAGTAGTGAATCAAAAAATATTCATCTCATATTTGTGAATTCTTTTTGGCATAAATGATAATTCTTATAACAACAGGAATGAGAAGAATCACAATAATTTCTTCTGTAACTAGCTGATTTTCTCCTATTTCCGCGGGGAAACCAAACTAAATAAATACCTCCATTCATTTAGCTCACAGAAGCCGTCGTGTGCTTACTGTATCTCGGAGCCATTTGCAACATTCGCAGGCCTCTGAAGCTCCATTAGTGAACCTACAGAGCTCCAGCTCTGCTGCTCCCAGGTCAGCCTATGAAAGCCCCGCTGAAGGCTGTATGAGAACGACCGATTGTACGTTTGTGGGAGAAAGCCCACCAGCCAAAAAGAATTCCATTGTGATCATCCACATTCATCCAAACTGAGGCTTACTCTTGCCCCTTTTTAACTTCCGCACCATATTTGCAAGTGATGAAAATTAGATAGCTAACTCCAAAGGATATTTCTGTGGAGGGGCTGGGCGATATTTATCTCTTTGGGTCTGTTTACCTTTTTCAGCGGCAGGAATATTAACAGGAATCCAACATTTAGTGCTGCAGTAATCCCAATGATTAAGACCTGCTGACAGTTGAAGGTAAAGTTTATTGTTACTCTGGGACCTAGGGTGCGCCGCCATATTAAAAACTGGCTCTGCATGCAGTGCTGGCTGTGAAAGCAGACACAAGAGAGGAGACGAGATCAAAGGGCTGCCCAGTGAGGATCTCACCATTACAGTGGTGCTGTTCAGCTGGGGAATGTGTGTGTGTGTGTGTATTCATGTTTGTGAGTGTGCCTATGTGAAAGAGCGAGAAAGAAAGCAAACTGATGTGTACTGTTAAACAGACTCACTTGGATGTGTGATAGGAATTTCAAGTGCAGGAAGAAAATGACTTTATGTTGGTCATTCTAAGACATCAACAGCAATTGTTTATTAAAATCATGAGTGTGACGTGACACTTTTGAAAACACATTAATTAAATAACTAAACTGTCAGAACTTTTTTCTTTGGGACTTTTTAGCTTGTGTCACACAATAGCTCTTTCATACATCTCTAAATACATCTGTAAGATGGATAATGTATACATCCTTTAATGGTAGAAAAAAACTGACTATGTATTAAAAAAGAAGATAGCAACTATCCTTCATTTTTGACATTGTTTGAGGACAGTAAAAAATTAATAAAAATAAAAACAAGCCAGAAAAAAACAAAAGTCAATGCAGAATCAGAGGAAAAAGAATTGGATGCTTTGAAGAAAGGAAAGGAAAAAAATGTTTAATATAAAAAAGTGACCAAATACTGTCCCAAGAAAAGAGGAAAATATACAATGTTAGGTTTGTGGGCAATGAAAAAAAAAAAGGCAAAAAGTGAACAGAAAGAAATTGACCACACCAATTGGGAACCTCTCCTCCACACTGGACAACCAAAACAATTCAGAGAACAAAATAAGATTGAAAAAAGAGAAATATCTGGTTTGAGGGCACAAAAACAGGAACCACTCCACAGTTACAATAACTGAAACATTTTAAAATCGCACAGCATCCATTTTTTTCCTTTTTTTTGCTCCTCCACCCAATGTCCAATCAGATGCTCAGGTTGGAAGATGAAAATGCCACTTTTCCTGCAGGCAGCCCCAGGCATGTCATTAGGAGAGGAATTTGATGCCCTGTAAAAGCGCTTGGAACTATCAAGTGCAGTAAAAGTGAAAACTCATCAGTTTTTTTTTTTTTTTGGAGGGGGGGGGTCCGAATCTCACCATGTCCTTGAGTCAAGAGCTGGAGAGAGAGAGAAGTGGAGAGAAAGAGGGCCCATAGATCAGGCCTTTAGGTGTCACTGTACTTTCAAGAATCTGTCCTGTACACACACACAAACACACACACACAAACGCACATTGTAACAAAAATGGTGTGACATTGGGGCATCTATTGTTCAAGAACGCTAGGTTTGGCTTTCACTCTGTCGTCGCAGCACAGAGAGAGCCCTGTGCTCCACTCTCCAGAGACGGATGATTAATGGCCGAAGCAGAAACTTTGGATTTGTTAACAAAATCAAATTTCTTACCGAGCCGTCAATTTGGACTCTGACTTTGACTACCATCAAGTTTTGATGAACATCTGTATCTTATTATTTTTTTTTTCCAAAATTAGTTTAACAGGAAAATACCCTGTATTCCCACGATAGCAAAAGACTGAAAGGGTGCTGGGCAATGAGTGGGTTTAAAAAGTACAATTGTGACAAATTATTCCAGCCTCCACTTGTAATATACCTTGAAATTCCATTCACGCTAAGTGAAATGTCTTTGTGAAAAAGCTGGGCAACGTCGGAAAAAACAAGAGATGAAAAGAGGCTTTTTTAAGTCTGAACATTACACATTCAACACTGCAAGAACAAAGCAGTGCCATAAATACATCCATATGCTCTCTGTTTGTGGCTACGCATATTTCTATTCAAGGAAAAACATGCGGTTTTATGCTGAAAGACTTACTATTCAGAAAATAACCTTTGTAGATGAGAAGATTTGAAACAGTTTTTCCCCTCCCCTCCTCCCTCCTTCCTTTTTTCTGTGCTTCCTCTCTCCCTTTCTCCCAGCATGATTTTACTGCTGTATCACCCCAGATAGAGATCTGCTGTCTATGCTGCGTTCAAGGCTAATCAGCCCTAGCATTGTTATGTTGTTAATATTCAGACAACCCTCTGCCAAAAAACGACAGGCATAATCACAGGGCCTGAGCTACAGCAACAACAAACACAATGACTACAAATACCAAGCGCACACACACTAATAAACACAACACAGAGTGTTTTGAGTCACTGATCAGACGGAGAAGGCAGACCTAGTTAAACGAGGTCTCTAAAAAAACAAGTTCATGTAGTTATTTGTAGAGGGAAATGTCACCTCGAGCGGCTGCTGTTGTCATGGTGTCCTTCTCAGCTTGTTAGGATTTGTTTGGGCCACTCAGAGTGTCGCTGAGAGCAACCCGTGAAAGCTGCAAATGGAGCTAAAGCACCCGTAGGATTCTCACAAGGGAACATTAAAAATATAACAAGAAGCTGCATGCTTGATGCAGGACAGACATGCTCTGTCTGACATGCTTGATAAACATGCAAATCCAAAACATACTGTCGTAGATGCAGCTGGATGTTACCCAAATGTTAATCACATGAATGCAAATGTTTGTATCCCTCTATTGTTAAGCTCCCAACTTCCTTTTTGTATCACCATTGGAATGTTTTCTTTATCACGAAAAAAAAAAAAGTGAATGTTGTTTTGGGACAAACGGCTGTGCCTGCTGAGCTGAAACGACCACTTCTGACAAGAGTTTGGGTAAAGTGAGGACATTTTTCTTCTTGGGATTTTTTTCTACGAGCCCTCAAAAACATTCAGCGAAGGGGAGATGGCAGTGAGGAGAGACAGCGTTCTCTCCCTTTGCTTCCCTCCCTCTCTCTCTCCTTCCTCTTCTTCTGTCAATGTGTGTGTGTGTGTATGTGTGTGAGTGTGTGTGTGTGTTTCTCCTCTGTCTACTTTATGCGCCTGTTGGAAATTAGCTGGAAGACAAAGAAGCCATGTGTTGTGACAGGGCATGCTTACTGTACCGGTGTGGCTGGGATTTCCGGTGCACGACCTTCCAGGCATGGCTGCACAGGTAATTAAAGCTCATTTGGATTCCTTCTACATCTCTGCTGACAGCGCTGTTTGGGGCGAGACTTTAGGAGACAAAGGTAGTTTGGCAGATTTTTATTTGGCTCTGGGGCTGATGTGACTCCAACTGAGCATGTGAGGGAGAAAAAGAAAAGAAGTTAGACAGAATTCATATGGGAAGACGGTGTGTGAGAGAGAGAGAGAGAAAGAAAGACACACACACAGAGAGTATCTGTGTGTGTGTGAATAGAGAAGTCAGGAGAGTTTAGAGGGCAGTGTGTTTAAGCAGAGATAGGCAGCAGTCTGTGCAGGAGGCTTTGTGACCTACATTGAGGTGGGAAGGGTTGATAAAAAGAGGAAAGAGTTAGAGACTGGCCAAGCAGAGGAAAGAGAGGGGACTAAGAAGCAAAGAAAGAAGTTTGGGATAAGGCAGTAAGAGATAGAGGTGTAAGAAAAAATGAAAGGTAAGAGGAGGGGGGAGCAGGAGGAGAGAAATCCTACAGAAAGAAGGAGGGAAGCTGAAAAAAAGGGAAAAAAGTGTTGGGTTTCAAATCCAGCGCTCCCGACAGTGGCATGCCAGATGACCTTGGGCATGTCACGCTGCCATCTGTTCCCTCTGTCTGGCCTGTCAACATACCTCTAACTCCAGTTAAAACATGACATTCCAGCTTCCTTACACACCGAGGGGCAGCCGTCGTCACCCCGAGCAAGCAAGATAGAGAGACTCATACAGAAAAAAGAAAAGCAAAGAGACGGGGGGAGTGACGGAGAATCCGTAGAGACATCACAAGATGGAGGAAGAGAAGGAGGGGGAGAGAGAGTGATACAGTATGCAGAAGAAAAGGAGTGACCTTTTCTCCAACAGCCCGTCTTTATGAGCTGATATTGTTATCAATGTATTACTCCCTGGATGGCCACTACAGCTACAATAACGCCATTGAACTGACAGTCCATCATCATAGGACAAAGAGGGGCGCTAACACTGACATCCTATGGGGCATTGGGTTGCAACTGATTGCACTCGTAAATGAGCGTGGCTCTCATAAAATCATGTGGTAACTGCTTAGCGGTGCACAGGGTGATGGCTTTTGTTATCAACAGCTCGAGTGGCACGTGCAGGTTGCCTGTTTGTTGTAGTGTCCAAGTTGCCGGGTCGTGATTTCAGATGTGGAGTTAATCATGCATCCATTGGAATGTATTACAACAACCCAAAGGAGAGCAGTGAAATTATTTTTCCCAGTTATTGTTCGTACTTTTTTTTTTGTCATTTAATAGAATGCGAAACCTTCCCAAGTAACATAATTTTTTTTCCTGTATTCCTTTTTCTCTCATGCTCGGATAAGGTCTTTAAAAGTGTGTGCAGTGAAAGATTTACTCTTGCAGCTAGAAAGGACAGAGCTCTGATGGGTTTCGATCTTAGCGGGGAAGAGGGCTCCCAAAGCAGCAGAGCACGTAACTATCCCCGGACACATGTTTTTTATATGTGGCAATAAATACTCATTAATTCCTAATGACATGAGCTGGGTACTTGGTTGCTGCCAGGACATGAAACGATTTTTAAAATGATTATAAATAAACAAAAACAAATATGAAAGACTGTGATGTTTTTGGACTTCCTAGAAGAACTCCTCTAGAATAAAAATGAGCATTAATATAAGCCCCCCTTTAAAAGAAAAAAGGAGTTTTCGGGCCACAGAAAATACACTTTTGGAGATAAGGACAATTGTTATTATTATTACCATTTTTTACGTTAAAATTTATTCAGAATACTGAGTTTAATCCAAAAATTCTGTGAATGAAATAAGCAAATTTCAATTTTAAAAGTCATAAAATTATACAAATATATCTGATCTAAAAAAAAAAAAAAAAAGGTTGTCCTGCATTCATTTTTGGAAGTTGCTGTACCGTAGCTTCAAGTTCGTTCATGTTGAAATATATCAAGTAAGCTGTCCTGTAAAAAAAGAAGAAGAAGAAAAAAAAAGTAGAATATCAAATTCAGTATTCTGCCTTCAGGGATGTTAAAAAATCTGCTTCCACTGTTTTTTAAATTCATCACTAGACAGGTAAGCAGTGGTCACCAATGTCTCCTCTGTTTTGAGAAGGTGATAGAAGCTGCCATTTTGTGCTCTTATGCAACCTTCTTATGTCTGATAAACCACAGCTACAGTCACAATTAATAAGACAGATATTGATGAAGGGGTCCAAATTGTGTGGAAGGGTCTAAAGTTTGTATTGCCAAAGCTTTGTTGTGATTTTCAGAAATGTGTGAGAGAAATACATTTACCCAACCTAAATACATGTTAAACTCCTAAGAAGAACAAATTAACTCGGTTTATTGATGGTGTTAGTCATGAGTCTGTTATGTTCTGGGACTTGACTTTCCTTCGAACAGTTGAAGACAACCCGACTTTGCTGATTCCACACAGGTGATCTTTTATAGTGGGTAGAAGGTTTCACTGCAACCTGCTAAGAGACCAAACAACGGTGAATATGTAATACATTTGGACCTGTGCTTTTCTTCGGGAAATCAAAGTTGACTGTAAGCTAGAGAGAGAGCAGGGAGAGTGAAAAGGAGGGGAGAGAGAAACTTGTAAACTGGGTCATGAAAAAAAAAAACCTCCCTGAGAAATGAGAAAATCTGTAAAATAATCCCTCCAACTGCAAGCTCCCTGCTTTAAACCACTGTTGAGCTCTTATTTGGGTTTCTCTCTTTCTCTCTTGATATATTCACTTTAATTCCTGGGAAGTTAAGTTTCTGCCAAGTGAGGTGACGTGACATGTTGGCTTTTAAGAACAACTTCACGAAAAAGCATAATGGGACAGGGCCAAACCTAAAAGATAATGAAACCTGTGCCGAAAAGAATGATTGTGTTTTAAGTTGCAGACTTAAAAGAACACAGTCTCTGTAGCTTCAACATTTCGCATCACGTAACCTCATGCCATCCAAAAAACAGCATATTTTCCCAGCAGCCCTTATAGGATTGAGAGAGGAAATTCTACAAAGAGCAGGCCTTGCACTCTCCTCCTCATCCTTCAGTGACGGATATGTAAGGGAAGTGGGACCCTGACCTACTCCTGACTCGGGAAATTGCTGCGACCTCTGTTCGTTTTTGGGGGGAAGCCAGACCTGGCACATGAGTGCCGGGTAGCTGTGGCAGCCCCCTTTGACCCCCAGAACCTTTAGCTGGCTGAGACCCCATTGGCCATTCATCCACAAATACACACATACACACACATACATGTTGTTCCCGTTGGATGGATTGGGTTACCCCTTAGAAGTGATGGCTGCTCCTGTTTTGCATCCTCTCACTGTTTTCATCCTGGGAGCCTCATATGCCCCCGTCATTGACACCAGCGGCCTTCCTGTACTGGCAGCTAAAAGGTCTGCATTCATAAGTGCTGTCCTGGAAACCAGATGTGCCTGTGTTGTGAGAATATGTGTGTTTGACTACATGTGTTTATGTGGTGGCTTGAGCAAAATTCAAAGTGTATTAGTCAGTGTGTGTTCCTGAGCCCCCTGGGCACAAATGGTGCACAGGTCACAAAAGGTAAACGTGCCGCTGGGGTGAGAGAATGTCCAGCGCCACAAAACATACGCACACATATGGGATGACATACTAGATATTTGCTTGTAAGCATTCAACGCTCCTGTAATCTGATGCTTGCCAACAATTTTAAGAATTTTTGCCATTTTATAATAGTTGTTGCTTCTTATTTTTTATCTTTATAAAAAAAATCTCAACTCCTTAAAAACAAAATAGAATAATCATATTGCTTTACCTTCCCAAGAGTCATCCAGACTTGCAGATATTTTCAGTTTCATTTGCCAACAATCTTTGAAATGTCACCCGCTGAGAAAGCCACCAGAAAATAGTCCCCTATGAAAACTGGTGCCAGCAGGGTTTGTGGATAGTATGAAGAAACTTTGCCATTGTTTCCAGAGAGAAACATTGTTGATGAGACTTTTAAATGGAATAATTTTTCAATATTGTGGCTGCAGAGTCCCAAGCAGCAAATATCTTAAAAACCACATTAAATCAAACCCAGGATTTTTGAGTTGCTTGAAAACAAGACAAAAGGATCTTGCCATTTTATCAAAGTAAACCATTTTGAATTGTTTTATATCAGCACACCACTATGCCTATTTTTGGAGAGCATGAGAAATAAAAAAAAAATAGAGTACAGCAGCCTTTGATCAACTCATTAGACTTTTTCAATCTACCCCCCCAGAATCTGCAATATTTATAACATCTGACTGACATATTTCCCTCAAATTTAGTTCGTGGGAGCCCATGAGGTATGTCGAGCAGCTAAACATCATATCTGGGAAATGGAGATTGACAAAAGTTATCAAACACACCATAAGGCGCAGAGAAATACAATTATCAGCTCTAATTAGGGAGTTTTAACTCTCTTCTTTAATTCACATTTCTGACATAAATCTAACACTGAAGACGCCAAATCATGCCCAATACTCTCTGCCACCCAGAGAAAAACAAAGCTGCTGCCAGGGCTCAAACTAAATGAAAATACATTGAAAACATTTCAGTGTCAATGATTTTCCTAGAGTGAGAGCCCCGCTTACACCGGGCAGAAGTGTCCTATTTTGAAGTGGCAATCCATTTCAGCTGAGTGATGTCACACAGCCTGTCATGTAAGTCTGCATAAAGCAATGGGCCTGTTCCTCATCTCAGCGGCTGCTCGCTTGTGGTGGGGACAAACGACATTTCTCTGTCATTTGGAAGGGCCTGAAACCGTGCTGGCAGCCCAACAGAAACCGCGCCAAGAGCTACGACCAAGGACAGTCTTCTCCTTTCCTTTTTTTTCTCTTACACTTTGAGATTTTCTGGAATATTACTTGGGTCATTTCACTTTTCCTGTTGCTTTTAGTGATATCAAGCCAGCCATTTGTTCAAGGCAGCTGGGCAGTCATTTCCAGTGGACACCATGAAAACAGTAGCAGTGGCTTGGATGGGGAATAGTGAGCCCCTTAGCCCATTTAGGCTGGTACAGTCACAAACATATTCCCACTATTCCAATTTTCATGACCAAGGATATCCTTACGCAGGAGACAGCTTCATTATTAGCGTGCCTCGCACAGAGCTCAATGCAGGATATTACATAGAGAAGCATGTAACAGCCGAGCAATTTCAGTGGGGCAGCTGGGCATACAGGTATTGTAATTTTAATTCCCTTTTCTATTCCCACACTCCTATACTGTGGTGTGTTCTTTTCCAACAATTTTAAGGAAACATTTCTTAGAGAAGCCTCATGTGGTGAAACTGTGACGTATACAGAGCAGCAGATAAGCCTCTCACTTAATTTTTTGACCACTTGTGGCACACTCATTTCTACTCTACACTGCAAACCTTTAACAAACTGCTGAGCTGTTTTATTTTTGCTTCACATATTATTTCTACAGTACACCCATGTCATACTCTGAAAACCCCAAAGCACACTTCACCCAAATCTGTTGGCTTTCTTGTCTTTCTTTTTTTTTTTTTTTTATCTTGAGTATATTTCGAATACACGAGAGCTTCTGCTTCCATCACCACATTTGTGGAGTAAAATGCCTCCCTGTTATCCTCCATCTAAATGGCCATTAGCTTCACTAACCTAATTAGTGGAACAAGATCTAACACAGCCTTCCATTGTCCTTCCATCACAGGAAACAGTAGAGGTTTGCTGCATTCTGATCAAATGTATGGTGATTAATGACCTCGCTCCCACTATGTTGACAGGCTGTAACAGCTCCAAATCCTGCCTCAAGTCAGCACTACACATATTTGTCTGTATAACTGACACTTGAATCAATAAATTGGGCAATAGCTCATCACCAACCTGACTACCTATACCAAAATTTTTTCCTAAATGAACAATAGGAGTGAGATGCTGTCAGGCACACGTTCCCTCCTTGACATGCCACATCTGTGCATTGGGAATAATGACCATGCTAAAAATATTAGAATCTCTCCAGCAAATTGCTTAAAGGTCGTTTTAATTATACGGATGGGCTGTCGAGCAGTCACGCTTGACAGGGTATAGAAACAAATGATGTAATGGTTGAATGGGGAAGTGCCGTCAGCCGGTAGCAAGGTGGGCACAATCACAGGAAGCTCCTGGCTGAAGGAGTAGTTTGGAAAATCTACAACAAATAATTTTCTGTCAAGTATTTTTAAACTAATTCCAAGGGACAGCTATTTTTCTTCCCTACTCTGAAAAAAGAAAGCAGTAATTCCCAGAAACTTCTGACAGAGCTGTTCAAATCTGAAGCAAGTTGGTGAAATGGATTAAATGCACAGCAGGAAGCATGTCAGTGTATGTGGGTCAGTTTCTCAGCTTTGAGCATGTTTTATTTACAGTGTTTACTACACCCAACATTTGTGCACTGAAGCTTTGATGCTGTGTAAGACGTTTTATGATTCAGGAGTGAAAAACACAAGCTCATGGCTGGTGGAGATGATTTAAACAGCTCAAATAAGCTTCAGTAAGAAGCCCAGTGGTTACGTCACGCTTTTCTTCAAGATTACTGGTTGACTTGTGTTCATATGTAAAAGTAGGCAGGTTAATCCTAATAAGAAACACCAATCCTCTCTTCTACTAGGATACAGAAAGAAGATTTAAAACCAATAAGATAACAGTATTCAATGTGAATAGACTGCAGCAACACAGTCAGACAGAAAGGAAAATCAGAACAGGGAGGGAGACAGAAAGAGAGAAATGTTCTCTGCCTGTGAGGTGTATTTAAATTATCCCCATTTGAAAAAGAAAAAGTTGGAGGCACTTATCAAACCATAAATTTCCAGCCCAGGAATTAAAAAAAGCGAAAAAGAAATAACAAACACCAAACGTCATGCTGCTTTGAATGTCTGCTGTCTTCCCCCTACACGGCAGGAGTTCAAAAGAATAATAACTTTGCCCTCACTCATCACCGCCCAGAGAAGCGTTAGGGCAGCTTGTAATATTGTTTTTTTTCCCTCCTTTTTTTTTTTTAATTAGTAACTCTAATCTGATCATTAGGGGCAGCAGAAACCAGCACAGCTAAAGTACAACTGTGAACCAGGCTAGTAATTGAAGTGACAGAGGCGTCGTGGTTAGAATAGTCACATCTGTCTGACGACACTTTATGCCATTTCTACCAGATTACGTGCTGTGACCAGAGGGCAAAAGGGACCTTAATTGGGAAATATTGTGTGGGAGGGGAAATAAAAGTGTGGCAAAGATGAAGTGCAGGAAGAAAGTGGTCAGGATTAACATTTTTAGTTTTTATGTTTGCTTTAGTTTGGCCCTCAGAGGTAAATGTGTGAAGGCACAGTCTGATATTCAGGGTGTTAAGGTTAAAAACCTCTGCACTCAGCTTGTTGTGACTAATCCATCATACGTTCTGGGTGAGAAACAGCGGCAAAAAATAAATAAATAAGAGTTAAAAGGAGTGGCTAAAGAAGGTTGAGAGACAGTGAGAGTGATCGCCGGAAGGGATGGAGGCTGGATGGAGGTAAAGCGCTGGAGTGGTACTGTAAGGCCGCTGATGGAGAACAGATGGAAAGAGCAGGGGGTTGTGATTAGCGCTACATGGGGACCGGGTCTCTATAGTGCTCAGTGTCTAGTGGTGGTTGGCCCTGAGGCGCCTTCCTCTGCTCTCATTCCCCTCCCATGGTACGACCGTCACTGGCCAGAGAATCCCAGCATGCCTGCCTGCTCTTCCATCCACTCTGCGCTGCGCACACAAAAACCTAAACCATTTCTCAACATTCTCGTTCTGGCATAAACAAGACATCCCGTTGGCATGAAACTGTCCCTGGAGGAATTACACGCTTGGTCTCATCGTTTACATCTCCTCCATGCTGGATGAGTCTGAAATTTGCTCGGAGACTGGCTTTATTATGATGCTGCACATTTGACACATTATTACCCAGATATTGCCTTTGTTTTGCATTTATCTTTCTATTATGATTTTTTTTGTTCCTCATCCGATCCAAAGCTGACCCCCCTGGACGCTTCAATTCAACCATCACTCAGCACAGCACAATTTCAGCCAAAGCCTCAGCCGGCCAAATTAGGGTAACTTGAGCTGCGCCAGATTGTAATCAAAGCAAAAATAATGAGTGCAGGACAAAGGCCGGCGCTATTACTCTAGCTGGCTTAACATTTCACTCCCTTAGCTTTTTCCCCCCTTTTTTCTTTGCTCTCTTTTTGTCTCCCTCTCCTCTCTTTGAATCCACAGAAATACAAACAAACTGCAGAACAGAGGGGGGAATAAAGCAAAGAGGATAGAGCCGGCAAGGCTGGTAGTGAAAGCATTAGACAGAGAGGGTGAGGACTAAACATAGTGGAGCAGAGAGCGGGGCAGCAGGCCTGTACTTGCCTCCACAGCCGGGGACTTGCAAATGAACTAATCACCTGAGGGGATTCTTCTCAGCTTACTTAAGCAACCAGTAAGTTAAACACACATGCTTCACAGCCATCACAGTGTAAGAGTTTGTGTGAGTGCATGCATGTGTCTATGTGTGTCCTCATGGGTATGTGAGCATTTGTGACCTGCTGCCCAACAGACTGAGGCAAGCAGCAGGCCGTCAAAATAAGAAGGCATCTGTTCCAAAAACACTGGCAGAGGCAGACAGACAGTTAGTGAAATGAACTGGGAGTGAAGCTGGAGCCAGGGATGAGATCAGTGTACAGTGGCCCCCATCTGAGGTTTTTCTGATTGTTTTTCTTTACAGTAATACAGGGAAACTAAATGATATGTGACTGCAATTTGTAAAGAAAATACAAGGCCTGCTGCAAATTAGGCATGCTGCAGTACTTCAACCTCTTTTCTATGCACATTTGAGAGTCTTCTGGTTGTGACAAGAAGACAGAAAATGAAAAACAGGGTGAAGAAGAGCAAAGGGGGGAAGGGGGACTGAAGTTTTTTCTTGTTTGATTTTTCTGTTGTGCTCCTTTTTGATTCATGCCGCACTAAATATTTCAGACATTACAGGTTTCAAGGATGTTTTGAACCGCTGCCTTTGAAGAGTAGCTGTACCAGGGGAATTTCAGAGGTAAGTTAAAGGCTGAACAGAATAAAAACAATTAAAGCAGCCTAATTCTGCCACTGAAGCACTATCATACATAGGAAAATGAACATATCCTACCCATTCTGCCATCTCATCTGCACTGTAGTATTTGTACAAAAGCTGGCGAAACATCAAGCCTGGATTCTTGCACTCCCTCTATCCAGTCCCCTCTCAGAGCTACTGTCTGACTATGCTGTGATACAGGCTCAGAGGCAGCTGCACAAGCGACATAAGAAATTCTGTAAATTTCACACTCTACTGCCTGCCAAAAAACCCTGGGCCCAGATTCGGTGATTTGGCCTCTCAAGTCTCATTCCAATCTTCCCCCTCGCCTGCCACCAGCAGAGGACCCTGTCCCTGTTTGGATGCAGCTCTCAGAAAGAAACATCTTGAAGTCACCGGCTACAGGGTCACTTCAAACAAGTCAGAACAAGCTCAGATCTGTGGCGCTGTGCAATTTGCATGATTCTCAGAGACACCATGAGGAAGCCAATTACAAGGCATGATGGAAGAAACTGAAGTTAAAAAAAGGTAAATAAGGAAGCAATCAAAGCAACTTTGAGCCAATATGAAAAATAACTTCCTGCTAGTCCTTTGTAAAAATTGTATTATTACATTTATGTTAAGGCTAGATTGACTGTGATTATGGTATATCATCTATCAATGCACTAGGCCCTTAATAAACTGAACTTACAGCGAGTAAATACATGATGGTTGACTTCTTTCTTTTTGTTTCTGGAATCATGAAAACGTAAGCTGCTTAGAAAAAAACTCCTTTGCTTTAATTTTATTTGACCATCACCTGCTCTGATACTGCTGACACAATCTGTATTTTAATGCTCTGACGCCTAGAGAATGCATAAAGAATATATTGAAGGTAAATTGAGGATCCACAGTAAGGATATGTATGTTGTACTACCTCTCAAATAAGGAGAAAAGTTAAGTGAATCACAGTAAGCACTGTGGTGTGCAGAGTTTGCAGCTGCAGAGTGTTCACTAATGTTTGTGTTAAATGCTCTTAACCTGTATCAACTGTATTACCTGTAAATAAAATGCATCAAAATCATACTTTAACAATTTGTGGATCTAATGTACTTGTGTGGTCTTAATGTTTGGATAATATTCTATATACAAAATAACGTCAGGGGGGAATAAAAAGTTTCACAGCTCCTTTTTAATTTGTATCACTGAATGTGTGTGACCTGTATATTTTCTTGCTTCATCTCTGTTCTCTGTCAACCACTTGAGTGAAATTTAATTCCATGGTTTGCCAAGCAAGCACAAAGATTTTACGGTGCCTCTCTACAAGCATAAGCATTTTTACAACTGTACAATTCTCTAGCACAAGGAAACCACTAAATATGACATTCCACGATTGAATAACTTCTCTATTTCCCAGTCATTGCGCAGTTAATAGCTGGTTACATGTTACTGCTACATGCCCTGTGACATATTTATTGTGTAACAGGATGCAAGGCAGTTTAAAAAAAGTACATCAGTACTTAAAACCTGTCATACTGCCAGTCCATGGGTACACCACTGTCAATTAAAGGTAAATCAACCTAAAAATTATTTAAGAGCTTCACAGGGAATGTGGAGCTGCTTTAACACATCAGGGCATTATATGTTATGATAAATAAGAACTACAAAGGTAAGAATTGTTTCAAAACCTCTGCTTCATACAGTTTTGCCAGAAGTAGGATAGCAAGCAAGCAATGTGCCTTTGTTGTTGTTGGTCAAATCCTGTTTGCAATCGGATGATGGCAGTGCCTTGCAAGGGCGGCCAGTGGGCTTCAATCAGGAGCTGGGCTTGTTTTGTAGCATCCTAGTAATTAACTGATTGATAATTTCTGGGTTGGTTCCCCTTAATTACGGGGCTGATTGTAAATGAACGTGGTGATCCAGTGAAATGGAAACAAACTACACAATGTGGAACACCTCCTCCAGATTTCTGCCTTGACTGGTCACCGCCCACACTCTGCTGCTGCCCAAATGATGCTAAAAAATCATGCCCTGCCTGCCCTCTTTACTGCACTTATATTATTCTGTTATAGATGCAGGATGAGCTGTATCATCCTCCCCTCCAAGTCCACAATTTATAGACGAATGTTTACTAAAATTTTTCTTGTGATCTATTGTGAATTATCTTCTTTCATTATATTCATGCATATGTGTGTAAGCAATTTTTGCAGAAATGTATTGTCATCCAAAGAATAAAACTCTTCATACAAAATTTACATCAAATCGTTATTTGCATCCCTGTAAACCCCTTTGAAGGAACAGTGTGTCATGAAATTACATTGTTTCAACAGGAGAGGCATGTTTGCTGTCATGGACTGGAGGCCTTAACAAGACAACTGACATTCAGTGTACTAGGTAACATTCACAGAGCACTTTTTGTTGCCTGTTTATAAGTAGATCAATGTCTAACTGGGGAGACTGTACAGATTCAGGCTCAACCTGTGGGGTGTTTCAGCTTTGTGTGATTTGAAAGAAGTAATTTTCCGCTGTTTTGTTCTGGACTGAATTGATTTTGTTTGCCAAGTTATTTTTGGCAAATACATCAATGTGAAACAATTCACAACATGCAGATGCAATAAACTTTTTTATGTAGCCAATGAACTACAGTAGACATATATTGTGAATCATCTGAGCACATTTCTTATTCATTGTGAGAATTTACATTCTACTTTCACGTGTTTTGAGTAGTAGGATCAAAGTTACACACATCTAAAAGTATCTGGGATGGTTGTATATGATCATGGCAGATGACTGAAGAAGTTTAACAGTGGGTCTGCCATGTGGAGTGGTGCTCTGCAGCAGCTGTAATCAGGGCCTTTATGATGGCCATTACTCCCAGATGATGGGGGAAGCAGAACCTCCTCATCATGTCTGCCTGACTGAGACCAGGACTACTGAAACGACCACAGCCCCTGAGCTTACAGTGACCCAGTTGCTCACCTTTCAGTGATGTCAACATTACAAGAGAGGAAAAACAAAGATGCCATTCAATACAACTCTTGTATAAAAGCCTCTTCTTAAACTTCTTAATGAAAAACAGTTGTAACACAACTGTGTTTGTAATGGCTTGTAATAGAAATATCTGTTTCAGCACTGGTGGTACCTCTGAGGTATGGGCTTCCTTTGTCTGGGGATTGCTCCTTGGCAAAGCACCAATAAGGTAAGCTTTGTAGGATTTTCTCATCTCTTTATTTCAACATCTCCTGGAAAGGCAAGTGGAAAATCTTCCAGTAAACAGAGCTGAGGGGGAAACTCAAATCCAGACCAGGACAATGAAGCATATGTCTGCAATTCAGTTTTAGTCTGGATGAAGTCACAATGGATGTTTGTTTACTGTTTCATCAACATTGCAGCATGCTTTGGTAATGCTCGCACTACTGCAGAGCGATCACATGATTTGTTTGCATTTGAAAGTGTTTTTCTGTATCCATGTACAGGGAATGTTTTAAAATGACTCATTGTTTATCCCCTGAAAAACTGAGACATTAAATTACAGGCCACCTTAACACACTGTATATTTGGAAGGTGTGCTACTGGTACAAAGTTAGTGCAAAAAGTTTGTATGAGTGTGGTCGAATTTGCAAAAATAAAAAACTCTGAAGTTGAAAAGAGCAAAAAAAGCTTTTGCCGAGCACAAAACAGGGACAGGGGACATTTACTGCAAACCTGCATCTCCTGAAGCTACTGCCTTAATCTCAAAATGAAAAAAAAGAGAAAAAAATGCAGTGCCTCTCTATTCTATGAGAGACTATGGAGCCATCCATCACCATTTTCCAAGGTTATTTACCACCCAAACTGCTCTCTCGACATAGAAATAAGTACTGGTCAGCATGGCAGAGGTTTTTGGCCTCCTAACACTATACAGAGTGAGCTACAGTCATTGTTGATTAGCATGCTTTTCTCAACAGTGATCACTATTCTTTTATTTTTATTTTTAAAAGCATCAGGATATTTTTTTTTTTTTGGACAAAGGTGTGAATAAAATCATAAATATTTTTCCAAAAATGTTGCTGTTTTGAATAAAAGGTTGCATGATTCATATCTATATCAGCACAATGATGTCTTGCAAAATAAAGACATTATTTTCAAGTCAATTAATTTCAAATTTTCTTAGGAATTTCAAAAACTATACACCTCACCCGCCTTCCACGAAAGCCCAACCAGCAGCAGGGATTAGTCATTTTTGGATTTTGGGATTCATTCAAAGGGGTCAAAGTTAAACAAAATGAACAAGATTTGATTTGAATGATAAAAGAGAACAAATGAAACAAACCCCACAAAAAATCCCTTAATTTTATATTCATTACATCAAATCCAACCAAACCCTCACAGGTTACGTCTCGGTCAACATGCTCTCCTTTCAGCGTTAACAGAATCAACAGTAAATTATACATGAGAAGCAAGCTTCTCCCTAACCCATTAAAAAACAACCTAACCTGCAGGTCAGGCAGCAGACAGCACTAACAGAATCCACCATCGCACCTTTCCTCGTCGTGTCAACTGAGATAATAAGGGGCTTGACTAAGGGCATGACATGAACACATTCTGATACTGCAGCGGAACAAAAGTGGGGCCACTGAGCGTCCCTGTCAAGTGCAGGAGAATAGAAATACAGTCGTTGAATAGCCATGCAGCCAAATCCAACAGCACTGTGCCTTCAGACAATAGGTGCGGTGCTAATCCCTCTTCATGTGGTCTGCATCCCCTGTCATGCCCAGCGGTGAACCATGCTGAGATGCTGCGTTGGCGACTGACACTTTGACAAAGGCGGCGTCCCAGGAAACTTTTGGGCCTGTGTGCTCTGCACTGCTGTGCATGGAATCTGCATTGGGGGGGATAAAAGAGATGAGCAATATGTTTAACAATAAGCTGCCTGGGTGCCGAGACCCCCGTCAAGAGATTCGGTGTGGCCACCCATCAAAAACTCTTGAGCCCGGCACTTGATGCTGGCAGACGGTCCAGCCCACATCCACTCCCTCTGCCATCCTTGGCTATCAGTCCTGTGTCTGGGCTGGGCTTGGTCAGGCCTGCCCCTCTGTCCTCTGCTCTGCTCTGCTGGATCTGACAGCTGTTATGGGGGAAGGTTATTCACCCAGCGCATCCCCTCCATACACACATACTGACCCAACAGCCCCCTCCTGTCTAGCCAACCAGCTCTTACGCTCGGCGACCAACAGACAAGGTGGAGAAAACGAGCTGACAATGTCACTCCTCCGCCACTTGCATTTCACGCTAGATATGCACCTGAAGACGGCTCTTTTCGCCCCCAAAATAACTGAGCTGGCTGCAATGCGGTGACAACGTTTGAATTCTTTTTTTACAAGGCATACGTGCAGAAAATAGGTCAAACGCCATGCAGACATGGTTCAACTGAAAATGGCTGCTGTAGAGGGGCGTGTTTATTGAAAATGGGGGGTTGCAGTAGCATATGCCAAGGATGGGTGGCGCTCCTACTGTACTAAGGACACAAACCACCAACCCCTTTAAATGGCCAGCCTCCAGCTTATTTGTGAATATTAGGTAAGCAACATTCCCTTAACTGAACAAAAAAAAACAACAACAAAAAAAAACAAACAACCAACAACACATGAGCCAAGACCTGAAGCTAATCTTTACAGATAGAAAATCAAATATCTGTTAAAAAAAATGTATCAAATATTTTCTTCAATCATATTCTTCACTCTCTCTACCACTCTGTTTCTGATAAAGATAAAGACTGTGAACCTCATGAGATTTTCACTCATGTCCTTTGACTTCAGTCTCAGTGTTTAAAGCTCATACATCTGTTTGTTAATGCACTGTGACAAGGCTAACCAACCTGTTGCTGTTTTTAGGATGAAAACATGCAGGTTCAATTTTGTACTGCCCATACTGACATTTGTATTTGTCATTCTTGCAGTCCTGGGGAGCTTTTTGCACCAGTAACCAAAGCCTTTACTATGTTTGATAAATTTTAGTCCAGCTCCTCTAAATTGTTTCTCTTTCCGTGCACTTGCAAAGATCCATTCTTTGTTGAGTCTTTCACAGCCTGTTATTGAGCTCTTTTTATTTACAGATAAGGCAGGATGTGTGTTTATGGTATGGCGTAGTAGTTCATGCTTCTATGCTGTGCTGATGTGGTGTACAGTTTACTAATTGGAAAATAATAAGGGTAATAATGGCAAACCACTCATTAAATTTATCTGTTGAGCGTTTTTCTGCTTCGGCTTAGAGCTGAGCATGAATGAAACAACATGGAGGACAATATTAGAATATTATCTAATAATAAAGACACACTTAATTATATATGTAAAATAACCAGCATTAGTGAACAACCCCATGTCTATGCTGAAAAGGAACACATAATAAATCCCTCTGCTGAGCTACATTCTGGTTTTACCATGGTGGCTTAAAATGCAGGAAAACATATCATACAATACAGACAATATGTGGTACTTTGCCTCTGCACATTTAATTTACTCTAATTAGAAGGGCTTCCTATGTGTGACAAGGAAATCTACCTTATTAGCTTTGAATAATCCATCATAATCAAACTTTTCACAGTTTCTCTCCCTCTTGATAATACATGTTTACTGCATACTTTTACATGCACTATCCACAAAGATATGTTTTTGTGTTTTCTTTGTGCTTCTAGAACTTTTTTCAGATCAATTGCATTCATAGAAGCAAAAACTTCTGTTGAAAAGAAGTAAGAGTAATCAAGATTCATGGCCATCATCATCCAAGCTATCATCTCTATTGTCGTATTACACTCCTCACCAGTGTTACCGTCTGAACTGTAACGTCTCGTAGCATCCTCACCACATCCAGTATTTTCAGCTCAGTCAGCTGAGGGAACACATGCACTTAGGAAAGCCAGCTCACGATGCAGAACACACATGTTTTCAAACATTAAAAACACACATAGTCCATCTCATGTGGCAGGGCTGGTCACACAGTGTACTCTCTGCCTCGCATCCCTGATGGCAAAGCTACACTGCCAGTTTACCTTGCCCCAGGACATCCATGGGAGAGCCTATCAGCTGTCTCCCTGCCAAAGACATGTAGTCCTGTTTATCAACTAATTGACTCTCAGAGGAAGGCTGAGATTGACAGTGTCGCTCCGACATCGCTTAAGTCCTTTTTAGCCAAGCAAACCCTGCCCGCCTTCACCTGTTAATAATACATTGCAGCCTACTTTCTTTTACTGATAAGCGCTGCTTCACCCTGCACTTTAGTCAAATACAGCTGTGAGGAGAGTCGTTAGAAGCCAATCACGTTCTCTCATTTGAGGAGATGACTTTCGCTGTCACTTTTTTCCAGTTCTGTGTCATATCTTCAATCAGAAGACATTGAAGAGGCTGAGGAGAGGGAAAAGGTAGTAACATGTCCTGACAGACCAAAACAAGTCTACAGTTTTACTCGTTTCAAATTCCCAGTGTTGTGATCAAATGAAGCAGCACTCATTTTGTGGCAGCACAATTAGGAGGGCTGCTGCTGCCAGCAGTTGACAGAAGAGTTGAGATAACATATATTGTAGAGCATATTTATTATGCGTTGATGGACAGGAAGACAGACTGGAGTTGTTATAACAACTCTAAACAAAAAGGACAGGATTGATTGAGACTAATTGACAGCATGAGAAAGAAGTGGTGAAAATAAATCTGGGTTGATGTGTGTAATTTTTTTCCCTGCCCTGCCACTTACTTGTCATTACCTGACAGAAAGCAACTTCCCATTTTGGTGATACATGCTGTGCATTTGACACCTTTCTGAAAGCCCAGCCTGCCTCTGCTGATGGCAGAAGATGGGGTAAAAAGGGCATCGGGTGGGAGTGCGAGCCAAGATGGCCCTTGTCCTCGTCTGTCGGAGATTATTTCGTGGGTCGCGACTGGCGTGCTGGCGGTTTGTCATGCACCACTTGCTGTGATGTCACTGAGGCCACCCTAGCAGAACTTTTACCAGCTGGGTGCCGTCACAGAGCCTCATCACGTCTCAACTAAGCAGTCCATGAATTTTTTCAAAACCCTGCAGGGGCAGAGTTATTAATAGAGCTTCATAGTTACATGTGCATAGAGGATATCAGAAAATAGTTGCATTTGAGGCTCTGCTCAAAACAGGTAAACAAATTACTCCAGGCTCCTGGATGAAACTGCTGGCTGTCAGGCTGAGACAGAAAGGAAGAGAGTTGGCGTATAATCAAAGTTTTAATGAATAAGTACGCTCCGCACATGAACAAGAGTGAATCACCTTTCTTTTATCACTTGTTTGATATCGCCGTACTCTTTGTCTTGGCTCCCAAGGGTCTTGGATTGTCTTCCAAGTTTACAACAACCCTGCTTCTGTCCTCTGTTGTAATTCATTCAGTACCACTAAAGCACATCAAAGCCTCTTTTGCTTCCCTATGATACTTGTGTTCGTCAGTGGCTGACAAAAAAAACAGGGTGTTTTTCATCTCTGAATTATTGTCAGGGCTGAGACACTTTGTAGGTACTGTTCTCACTTGCCTGCTGCCTGGTGAACACATAGCACAGATCTCCAGCATGTGTCCTCATAATAGGGGTATTCTGCAGAATAGGAAAACTATCAAGACTGGGACACATGACTGTTGGGGTGCCAGAAGGCGTTATAAATTCCTTTAGCTAGTTTGTTTGAGCTGTGCTTTACTTCAAACATGCAAAGAGAAAGAGGACTCACCTGGGGAGAAGAAAGGTCGTCTGCAGCTGAGACAATCTGATATTCAGCCGCTCCTATCATCTTCTTAAGCTATCGCTTATTGAGGATTTCCTCCTCACTGCCCAAAGTACTTCAGCTTATTATGCGTTAATGATCTGTCTGCGTTTTCAAAGTGCTCTCTTTGATTGTGCAAGTACGGACACAAACTTCTCCACAAAGGGCACAGTTCAAGTGCATATGAGTTACTTTTCACCTGTGACAAAGAGCTGGTTTCTCAGCGGGCAGGAGAGCAGGAATGAAACTAAAGACCATGCTCAAAAGACCTTCAAAGGAACCAAAAGAAATTTGCCTCCCTTGTGAAGTTTAATATGTAAATGTAACCTACTGCATCACTCGTTTCATCACATACACATATGCACACAGAGTACACACTCACAGCAGAGGAAATAAGTTTCCCGACCTTGTGTAATTTCCTCCCTTTACTTCTTCTTCTTCTGCTCACTCCTCTCTGGTAAGTTGTTATCATAGCACATTGAAAATTTCCTTCTGACACTTCAGTGTGTTCTCATGTGTGTGTGTATCTGAGTGTGCTGCCAGTGTGGAGGTGTGAGTGTCCGTTGGAAAGGGGAGGGGGTAATCTCATTCTCCTTTTCAATCTAGTAATTAACTTGACAGCATGACAAATGGACACGATCAGCTGTCTGCCTCCATAGGACACAAATATGGCATATTACACGCTTCTATGTGGGATTCCACCTCGCAAAAAATACATTAGAGGATAGATACTCAAATGGAATCAAGTTGAGTAGGGTTTCGTATGATATTCAGAGCATGTGTGTTTGGAAAAAGCGACATGAAAATAGGGATGGTACAAATGGACAAGAGTTGTGGAAAAACAAGCACAAACACACACTAAGGCAGATGTTCCTGTTTATTTGATAGCAGCTCTCTCTCTCTTTCTTTTTACTCCCACACTTTGGCTCCCCCACAGTCTGCCCCCTGTTAGGCCCTAATGGCACAAAGGAGTCGACTTGTCTAAGTAGGGCCTACTGTATATCACTGCTCTGTCTCTCCCCATATCTGTCCCCCCTCCCCCTTACTCACCCTCCATCCCTACTGCCATTAATCTATCTCTCCATCCCTTTATCTTGAATACCTGATTTGGCTGAGAGCTTTGCACTTCACTGCACTGCTGCCTGTTCCCGAGACTTAGTGCATGTGGTTCATAGTGCACCGACTTAAAAACACATACGCATTATTGGAGACTTTTCCAATTATATACACACACCACACACACAAGAAAATGCTCTAAAAGCATAGACTGACCTATGGTGGCCTCCTGTATAATAGCAAACATGATGTGTCTCATTGCTGTCCCATTTTGTAGCTCTTTAGGTCCCTGTAGAAGCAGTGTCACCTGTATGGGGTTCACAAGAAAGCAGACATGAAAACTCTTGGTAGCCAATTTAATTTGTGCAGCTCCACATTAAAATTATACCGTATCATAGCATCCAGAGACGCTATCTCCTGATAATGGAATGCATCACATATCATCTTGAAAGGATATTTTTTGAGAGCGTTAGAACTAAATAAATACACAAAATAATCCCTTCCTGGCAAAGCAACCAGGCGTGCTCCGGTTACTGATATTTACACAGTACAAAATAATAACAATGCTAATGTCAATAGAAACACAATAATGTCCCAATCTGATTATGGAGCTTGTGTGTATGGCGAGCAGAAAATTAAATTTGAAATTTGAGAACTTGCCTCTGTCTGTAATGTATTACTGTGGGGGGGGGTAAGGTGGAGGGGGTAGAGGTGGGGGTGGAATTTAATAAACCCGCCAAAAATTTTTAAAATGCATATTGGCCCAAGATAAGGTGGAGACTGTCCTTTTTTCTAAAGTAATTACGAGGTTTTATTCATTTCTGTCATTAGTCAAACTGACAGCTGGTCCCTGCAGGCTGGATGTGTCCCATTCTCCTATGCTGCACACCTATCTGGGAAGGGACCCTGTAATGAATGTTTACAACACACAGGTAACAGAGTAAATATTGGACTCATCAATTACAGAGGCTGAAGGAACTGGCAATCAAATCCCATGATTATTGTTACTGTCGGGGGCAACATGAGCCTTGACAGCAGGCTGGTCATCACATATGACGCACAGTGCATGCACAAACACATTTACACATGGATTCAGGAAGAGATACAGATACAAAAACACACAGAGCACCCTCTCACCTCGTCATTTTGTGGAGCTGTCTCACCCGTGCCAGATAGGGCAGAAAAGAGCTTGTTAACATTGTGTTTTAGGGGAGAACGGGGGACGGGAGAGAGATAACGGGAGGGAGAAAACAAGGAAAATGGGGAGAAAATACATTTAAATGATACTGTTATCATCAAGGGCAAGTTGCTCTCAAAGCAAAGGTGAGTAAAAATTTATATGGTTTACATTTCCAAAAAGAGGTATAAATATTTATTACCTCCACTGTGCCTGGGTGAGCCATGATTACCTTCAAAATAAAAGACAAACAAGGGGCTTTTGGTTTCTTAGTCGATGGTGCTGTGGTTCTTTGGTGTAACACTGAGTTAATCAACGAGCCAGAGACAAATTGCTTGTGTAGCTCCAGCTACTGACTCGAAAGTGTGTGTTGTTCTCTTGCGTCTCAAAAGAGCTGCATGTCTTACCATAGCGACTTGGATCCCCGCTCTCTGACACTGTGCTGATGTCTGTGCCTATCGCTTTTTGACAGCACCTCTCTCCCGCTATTCCCTGTTTTGGACAGCAGGACCCTTGGTTCATACACAGTAAACTGACACCATCTCCCAGTTTCCCCAAAACTCCCTCATTACAGCTAAGCATTGCTGATTGGGCTTGTTCAGACAAGGTGGGGATGCTCGTACAGATTCTCTAGTTGTCTCTGGCTTTTTTTTTTAGCGCAGACAATTAAAATGTTCCAGCGTGAGCAAGACCTGCAGGTGCTTATGGACTCTGATAGCAACACTGTTTGAACTTTTTTTGTTTTTGGTTTGTTTTTCTGCGCTTGTACCTCAACCAACATCTCTTGCAGATTGCATTTTGCAGGCTAAGTGTCCCCTAACATCTGTTTTAGCCTCTGAAGAAAGCTGAGGGGAGTTTGAAGCAAAGCAGGTGCCAGCAGGATGTAAACCTTATTACTATGTTTCTCCTGTTTGAGCATTGATTAGGTTGCTGCTACTGTACTCTCACACAGCTGAATACAAGAGAGGGGTCATTAACATGTAATTACACACCCAAGTCGTCACACACACATGCACAAACACAGAGAAACTACATCACTGGCAGCACTGCAGCACTTCAGCATGTAATCATAGTTTCCCTCCCAGAGGGACCAATCTATGTTTTTATGTTGAACACCTGTAAGCTACTGCATGCAATGCAAAGTTTAAGTGGCACACTTAAACATGGCAAAGTACTTAAATTACACCATTGCTCCAGGTCACTGTACCCAAAAGAAAAAAAAAACAAAAAACATTGACCACATGATATTCATCCAGAAAAGTTGGCAGTTGTGGTCAAATTTGTGAATTAACTGGAGGCACCCCGTGTATTGCCATAATGACTCCATATTAGAATAGTGGTACAGCTGTGCCTCAGCCATTGAGTTTGCAAAGCTGCCAAGGGCTGGGAACACACACATTTGCACAGACTCACACACATGCATGCATAGCAAACTAATAAATTGCCCTGACACACCCTTTGGCAGCAGCAGCACAGCCCACCACAACCACATCCCCCTCGCCCACAACCAGTCTAACTCCTAATTTAGCTGGGTTTAACGGTGAGACATGGACTCCCCTCATGCACACTCAATTTCCGAGGAAGGAAGCAAGGGGCTGAGGAGTGAAGGTAGATTGTCACACAGAAGAGTGTGATTATCTGTCAGTCAGATTAAATCTTTACGCTTCTGAGCAGATCATTTTGAATAGATCAATGAGGAGAGGTTTAGAAACTGGCATGAAGATGTCTCATGAAAAGATGGTGACAAAGTGTTGATTTGTGAATTTCGATTTAAATAGCTCACATTGTACATCTGCCTTAAACTGGTTAATTGCACCACGGGGACAGTTTTTAGCTCATTTTTGCATACAAGTTGATGTTTATCATTTGATAAGCAGTGGTTGTATAATCTGGATCATGTGCTAAAGCAAGCTGACGTACTTGTATTAAAGCTTTATAGCATTACTTACAGCTTTCCTGATCACTTGAAGAAATCCTTTCTTTTCCCAGCAGTTCTTTGTTGCCCTGATGCAATGCTTAATACAGATGGAAATTTGGGCACACACTTTTGGACGGATTAGTCTCAAAGGAATTCGTAGTATTGCACTCAGTTGTACACTCAAAAGGTGATGAAAGAATCTCGCAGAGAAACCAAAAATAGTGTTTGAACTTTTCTTGACTCTTTTTTAGCTCTGCAAGCCTTATCGAAATAAGATTTATCTTAAATCCTCTGTTTGGATTCCAAGTGCAAAAATCTTCAATTTGACTAATTTTTTTCCAATAAAATGAGAATATTTGAATGCAAAGACATACTTTGTCACCCTTTTTTCTGAGTTTTGCATTTGTGTGTGTCTGTGTCTGTGTGTGATAACGGTGAGTTGAACTTTTGAGACTCATACATAACATCCACACCAGTTCTAAGTACCGAACAGAAAGCATTTACATCTGTTGCCACTGACACTGCATCTGTGGTGTTGTCTGGCATCGTTAGAGCGGAGCCAGCCAGCGCAGTGTGAGGTATTAACCTCTGGGTATGTAAAACTGAAGTGGAACTGGTGAGGCGTGAGGCCCCTCAGAATGAAGCCTGCCTGATATGAAAGTCATCGTCTTTTTCTTGGCCACTCTTTCTCCTCTTTTCTCCCTCTTTCACCTACATATGCTCCTACACTTCCTTCTTTAGTGTGGCAAGTTATGGTGAAAGCAGTCAAGGGGACATTTGAACTAAAATGTAAATGGTCCAGGTGCAGCTGTTCGAGTTCGAAAGAGTTAGCAAGAAAGGAGGTCAGTGAATCAGCCCTCATTCTTCAGCTCTGACAATCTCCGTCAGGCAGAATTGAGGATGTCTCGTGAGACTTCAGTTTTGACAGACTCATTAGAGAGCCCACACACAACACAACACTTCTCTATATGTTACTTTTATATCCCTTCACCTTGGTGTGAGCCATGATGTCAACAAGAACTTTCATTAGTCATGTTAAATGTCAAGTGATAGTACTCGAGTGAGGGGTTATTTGAGGGCTGACTGTCTTGATGAATCGAACGGATTTATATACATGTCCAAGTCAGCACGCCAACTCACACACACTCATTTGCTTCCTTTAATAATATATTTCAAGTGACAGCTGGATAAGCAACACCACCAGGAGCGTGGACGCCACGATGAGATCCAGACCTCATGGGCACCATCCTGTCTAATAAGTTTATCATTAATTGCAGCCTTTGGGGACGTTTGTTCTTGAATTAATTAGTCTTCAACAACTCAAGGCTCGGCCAATTTTGAGGAAATACAACTCACTTAGCAAGACATGGTGGCCTGTCTCTTATTTTATGCTGTTTCTTTACTTTACATCACTCTGCAGACATCCCTGTCTGGTTCAAAATCATCAATCTGCCCACAAGCTTGCTTTAAAAAAAAAAAACCCCTGTGAAAGAAGTGGTGCTGAAGGCGATCTTATCCAACAAAGTAACACAGTAGACTTCGATTATGTGTGAATGTTTTATCTTCCCCAAAAAAAGAAAATAAAAAAAAAGCCTGCAGACAGTTACCAAACAAAAAGAGAAAAGTCACTCTTGTCTTTTAAGTCAGATGTATAATTTACTTTATCCACTGCTGAAAATCACAGAAACAGACTCTAAAAGGGACTAGTTTCTCGCCAGCATGCATAAATGGCTTGATCAAGTCTATTCTTAGATATATAGAAAAGTCCAATCACAAGTGATGGGAAAGGATTTTGACATCTTGTTGTTTCCCTGTCCTCCAAAAGGAAACAATGCTGCTGTGTGCTGTTTTGGATGACAAATTCAAATGCACTCCTACTGAAATAACTGTATCTGTCTAGTTTCCAGCATATATATATAAATAACAAACCTTGGCTAAATACTCAAACTTTCAGAGGTTATATGTTTGTCTATAGCAGACTGATGCTTTGACAAACAGACATTTCTCAAGAGCACTGCTCTGACGCAACCTATTCGCAGGACCTCATCTAGTCTTATCAATCCTCAGAAATATATCCATTTGTTAGAGCATGTGTATGAGCCTGCTGACACTGGAGCAAAAAGTTAAGTTGAAAAAAAGGAAGAGGAAAATTCCAAAGACCAAGATGATACAGAAATCAACAATTTGACAAAGATACAAAGTCTGTCATGGTTCATACCATGTCCTGCTCAAAAGAACCTGGATTTTGGTGCAGGATGGCAGGTGTCATGCAAAAAGCATCAAACACCTGCATGTCTTGTACTTACAGTCTTGGACTTCAAGTGTTGTCAAGGCTATCGTATTAAAACCTTTTTCCACCAACAACTCTGTGAGAAACATTTGTTGAGTGCCCTCTGTCTTATACTCACAATTCACAAAACGCAGCAAAAGTTTTCCAAAAATGCCGAAAGAAGATCCTCTTTAAGGGAATAAAACCACCACTATGGTTTCTGCATGATTTTGAAACCCAAAGCGTAGTGGAGGGAGCAACTTCCTGTGAATTTCAGAGTGAATGACCCTCTCTCTTTCTAGTTTTCAATAGGTGTATGCAATTATCAAGGGGTAACATCTGTTTTGGAAAAAAAGGAAGCCTAGGAGCTAAAAGTTGCTGTTCATCATCTGCTTGAGGCTTAGAAAATACCGAAAACAATGTACTCACCAAGTCTAAAAGAGACTTTCACGGGGCGAAATTTGGCCTGGAATACTAATTTGGCTTTCAGCACACACAATACAGGGGTGTTTTTTTTTTTTTTTTTTTTTTTACAACTCAGCATGTCAGAAGATATCACAGTCTTGAATTTGTCCAATCAGAGGCTCAGCACAGCTCTTGTGACTAAATAGCACCCTACAGCTGTTAAAAGGGAATCCTGGAGCCATGCACTGTGTAATATGGCATATGTGTTTTTGAGCTATTTTAGAATACTGTACCAAGTCTCCTTTGTAGTGTGACAGCATGATTTGGGGCTTGTATTGTGTCGTAAACTTAGTAGAAGAATGTGCCATGCGTTGCTTGTACTGTGTGTGAAGCACATTGGATATCTTTCTCCGCTTCTTTCAAAATTTAGTTTTTGTCCTATGCTTGACTGAACATGCAACTGGTGAGAGTTGACGTACCAGGGCAATACCAAGCAGAGTGGCAATCAACTGGGTACACAACCGGTGTCTTCCTGGCATAAGAATAACACAACAAGTGGAAAAACAAAAGAAAATTTCAAGGAAACAAAACAAAACATCTTGCTGTCTTTTAGCTGTCAGTCATACTGATTCCTGTGAATCGTTTTGTAACACTTGTAAACAAAAGCCTTCCTTCAATTCTTCATCAAACATCGACCTGGTGGCAGTGATGACTGGCATTAGAATAACAGACAGAAAACAGACAGTTTCTTGGTGGTCTTGTTTTCTTTTGTAGGTCAGAGGCATTGGCACTATTTTCAGTCTTTCAATAACATCACAGATTTTTAAGATGTTCCATCTGATTTTATTTACAACCGCAAAGCAAGTTTCTCTTAAGATTTTGACATGAATACAAGACCAGCATTTCATAACTTCCATCTTTAGAACAATACTTATCTCCTTCAAAAATTGCAATTTCTTTATATATTTAATTTGTCACCGGTGAATAATATATTGAAAGGAAGTTGTCATGCAAATAAGAGTCATAACATGGTGAAAAAAGACCCTGACACAAAACAATGTCTCATATATCCAACTCTTTCAAGGTGAGAGAAGTTCTGCATCAACCTACCATGGTATCTGTCTTCATTATGCTCTCTTTAAAAGCATGAAAAAGTTGTCTCTGTTTACATTCCCTTTAAAGCTGCAGAATTTGCAGAGGCAAAAATGGAAGCAGATGAAGTCATAGAGGAAAAGAGTCTCAAAAACTCAGCAGTCTCTTTGCTGGCCTTCAGTCCCCGTTTAAGATTAATTTGTCAGGGGCTTTCAGTTGTTTTTTTAGCCAGGCTTACACTGTTTTGCTTGGAAAAACAGCTGCTGCTGTTGCTGCTGCAGGACCCTGTAAGAGTGTCAAGTGGCACAGAGAAAAGTGAAGCTAACCAGAGACCTTTTGTAGCAAGATATCTAACAGCTTGGGTTATTGTTTTTGTAGGGATTTGACACAATACTAAGTACTTTCTGAGACCTTCAGGTCCCCAGATAAAGTTTCTAGCACTGTGTAGAAAGGAAAACCCAAGAGAACTTATGTCATGGGACACTTTTGGTTTCATTTTCAAAACTTTCAAAGATGTCATATATGTAAGTCTTGCAGCTCTTAAAATTTTGGTTGAGGTGATGTTTGAAGAAAATGTCAATAGCTTGATAGAAGAATTGACCACGAGAAAAAAAAAAAAAAAAAACATTTAAAGTCAGCCTGCTCAATGATCTATTTGTTAACCATTAGACAGAAAACTGTGATTCATCCGATATTTGTTTTAACCATATTTGTCAGTAAAGGGGAAACTTTTTTTTTCATGGCAGAAGTTTGACATCTGCCACAGAGTTGGTGCAGAAAGAGTAAACAGAATGTATGGCTGTGTTCAACAAAGAGAAACAGAAACATGTAAAAACAACCCTGCCAGAAACAAGAAGTTCAAGGGGAGAATAATAATGGTGGAAAAGATGGAAAGTCAAGGAAGTCATATGTGAAAAGTTGCCTTCCTCACCTCTATTTGGCACAACCACTTGGGGCGATCACCTGCTGAATTCATGCTCGGTCAACTCTGGATCGGCAGTCACGTCCGTCCTTTAAAAAACAGCAAGCCAAACATGGCTATCAGCTTTCCTTCAGCTGCTGTCTATCAATGTCATACTGGATCAACAATGCAGAACCCTTCCCGACTCTCTGCTCCCCTGCTGCACAACTGCAACCTCTCCACCTCCACACACACACACACACACACACACACACACACACGCACACACACACACACGCACACACACACACACTCAGAGTGTGTATCGTCAAGGGCAGGTTGTGAACTCAGGTGCAGTGTAGTTGACTTATTTATTTATTTGTGTAACAGGCGAGGAGATCAATATGGGTATTCTGCTGCGAAATAAGGTTGGACTGTCAAGAGACAGATTAGGGCTGACGCAGCTTGGGGCCGCTCAGCTATCCCTTCTCACATGACTTGTTGTAGGCTCACAATTGATCAAGCACAACACACAACCACACTCTCAAAGATTTAAGAGAATACCTATTGTATAAATCAAGGCATACCAATTGATTGTAAGACATTGGAGTAACAAATGTATACAAGCAAATGGCTTAGAAATGACTGAGAGTTATACATAATATCATTAGACATACAGACCTTAGATAGCGATAGATCCATCTTAAGTTGTACTTTAACCATTTTATTATGTCTACTACTTTAGGTGTTGCTGTTTAATTGTAGTGTACTACCCTAGGTTGTTGTTCTTATTTAGTTTACATGACAGCATCATCCTTATTGACACAGCTGATATCTCAGAAAACAACACATTGTATGAGGACAAGAAATTGATCCCACTCTGTTTATATTTTACATTTTTACATTCAACATTAACGGTTCAAAATAGGACATGGGAGCTTGTTATCATTGCTGTTTAAATTTAAATCCAGTCTACAACAGTAGACAGTCAGTTTAAATCCAGTTTACAACACTGCGCGCTGGAGGAAATGCTCTTTGCCTTGGATGTGGGTGCCTCAACTCCAGTATGATTGAAAAAAAAAAGGAAAAAACTAAGACAGGAAATAGCAAGATATCAACTTGTCTCAAAAACTTGAAATGATACTCAAAAAGTGAAGTTCTTTAGTTTTACATTCAACTTAGAGACAAACTCATGGCCCTCTGTTTAAATTATGCTTTTATTTAACAGCCTTACACTTTCTGTAAGTCAGCAAAAACGCAATCTTCTGTTATAAAAATGGAGCTCTTGTCATAGAGAAAGTGAATATTGAATGAGATTGCCCACTTGGAGGGCAGGACTGTCAGGTTCACCAACTCAGACAAGACAAACACAAATTTTTTGACACTTCAGGATGTGGTTAATTTATTAATTCTCCAGCGAGGGAAACAGAATTCTGATGAGTTCTTCATATTCACCTCTTGTCAAACTGTGCCCCCCTCTCCATCCCAAAAAGTCCAGACGTATAATTCTTATTTTTGAAACATTTTCTCCCTTGTCTTGACATGAAAATGTAATCAATTTGTTCTGACCTTGATCCTTCTGTCTGGCTAGTTTTCAACCAAGGAAAGCAAACCACCCAATTAAAAGATTACTCCAGTTATTGTATCTTTCTGGTTTGGCTCACACTCTTCTTAAATGGCATGTAGCAGTGGTTCTGATTTACAGAATTTATTGTCCTTATGAAGCTGCTGATATGGTGATATGGGCAGCAATCATGTTAAAGCTGAATGTTTCCCTCTTATATTTGTTTGACGAACAGGGTCACCCATGGGTGAAGCTAAACGGGGTGGTTGAAGCATCAGGATTTCTGGTCTACAAGGAATTTTGGTCTTTGTGAAAACCTGGCTGCAGATACCATTTAAAGTGTTCTATGCTGGAATCTCACTGTGATGTTCTGCTATGACAAGATAATCCACGGTAATCCAGAGTTTTAGTTTAGAGCCATGAACACACTTGAGAATGAATGTGGCTGCCATGTTATTGTCTGACCAGCTCTATCAAAAGGTGATTTAAATTTGAACTGATAGAAAAACATGCATCTCCCTTGTGGATACTGAAAAGTCATTTTGTTCCCCTCGATACCATGGGAACCCAAACACTCATATCAAAGTTTAAATTGACAGCTGGGAATAAAAGGGCTATCACCACGACCTCACGCCCCCCTCACTTTCCCATTTTGCACAAACACCTTTCAGTTTCACTTAGAGCGCGACTCCCATAAAATATGGGCTCAATCATCACCGAGGACGACAGGCCAATATGTTGGACGCCACTCTTGCCGGAGAGAAGCAGCCGTGCCTCAACAACCCCACAACAATACTCTCAGAAAAACTGTGAATTCTGAGGGGATGGCGGTTTAGAGGAGAGCTGACTCTCTTCAAAGCTCTTATTACACTTTTACATTAAATCTCAGCTTGAGTGTCAGATGAGTTTCCAGCCCTTCACTGACACAGGGAGACAGTGTGCAGAGAGGAATGGGAGAGGGATTGAGAGAGACTGCATAGGTGTCAAAACAGAAAAGAGAAAAGGTAAAAAAAAAAGAGAGAAACTTTTTTTTCTTTTTTGCTAGCACAATGGTGCACACCACCATCTCTATTAAATGGGACTGTGCACAAGAGTTATCCCTCCGGCCATTCTTGGGTGAAGGCATTCAGCCCGAGCCATTTACTTTGACGGGGAAGGAACAGCATGCTATTTTACACTTAATTGCAACTGTCAGCAGCTAACATCAGTTGTGAAAAAGCAGTAATGTGACATGACTACAAAATAAACTCCTTCCTCGCCATCCTTTGAAGGACATCTGTAAGTCCCATTAACATACTGTGCGGTAAGCAGAGTAAGCTAGTGTGGAGCATGAGCAGTGCCACCTTTGAAAAAGACAAACAAAATATATTGCCTATGCTGACGAGGGATGTTAGTGTACAGAGGAGCATGTGTAGTAGTTAATGGTATGTCACTGATCGCGGGGAGAGGTCAGACCAAACAACTGCACCGGGTAGCTTACAGCATCTCACTACACACACTCCCTCTACAACAAAGCTGGGTGTATGTCATCATTTTAGAGGGTGTGGAATAAATTTACTGGTGGCCCAAATGTCCATGGCTGGGTTTGGTCAAAATGAAAAAAAGAGCCTCAGTTTATTCATAAATAAAACCTGCAGGCTGCTCTTTCTTTTCGCCTTTCATCAGCTACCATATATTGCACATCTTGTCTTTCAAAATGAGGTTAAGCAAACAAAAAGGTGAATAATACAGAGTTAGACCCGGCTCTATTCCCTCTGCTACTACATCATTAACTGATAGAACCGCAAACAAGGAATAAACCTATATTATTTCCACTGGATACTGTACATTGGATGAACAAAGGATCTGGATTCAAAGGTTTCCAGTGTGGTTCGTGTATCACAATGTGAATTCCACCCCTGCATTAGGCACTGTCCAAGACTAATATTCTTTTAGTTACTGAGCCATTAAGGCTTCAGTCATTTCCCATACAGAGGAGGTTCAGGGAGCTGGTGGTCATTGCAACTCTGCACAGAACAATGGAGCTTTCATTAGCTATAATTTCCTCGAGCTCCTTATTTCCCTCCTCCGATAACCCCAGATGGAATAACTACTGGTGTCATGTGTAAAGTCAGGGTTGAGGTCTTCATTTGACTGCTTAAGCATTTAACAATGACCATCCATCTGTGATTTCACTCATTATCACATTTGCTTTCACAGAGACAGTGAGAATGTGTCGAGAGATCCTGAAGACTTTAATACAGTGAGTGTGACTTTTGTCTTGTCAAGATAGTGAAACTGTATCCCAGAAAAAAGGCCCACAAATTCTCTTTCCAACCAGAGAGGCGCCAGAAGAAGAACATAAGATTGTTTAATCCTTCCAGCAAAAACTGCTGTTTCTACTGCCGTGACAGAGCTTTGAAAACCATAACAATCATAAAACCTCATGTGTGAAAACAAAGTTTCCCATTTGTGTTAGCCTTTTTTCTTTGGTAAGGCCTGCTTTTCTGTGTCTGTGTAGGTAAATGAAACACGTAGGTAGGCGTCAGCGTACCAGGAGCACCGGGCCTGTGTATTTTGGACATGACTGCACTAACTCTCTCCATTCTCTTTTTAATCATGCTTGTTTGTCCTTTTTGGCACCTGACAGCTAAACTGCTGCAGAGTCTTCCTGCTGCTGTTGTGATGGGAAATAATACCACCGCTCTTTTGAATGATGTTTCACTTGAAAGAAAACTCCCAAATGGCTCACCAAACAAGTCAAATGTAATAAGTGTCAAACAGTTAAAATGTTACCAAAGTACCTCAAGTCCATGCATGCTACAACACACACCTTGCCTCTTAATTATTCAGCCTCTGGTTTTGGTCGCTGGAGGCTAGAATGAATATGCGGCCAAACTTAAATGTTTGAAAACTCTTGAATATGGCGTCCCTTTCGTGTGACTTTCAGGCACAGATTCTAACACTGTGAAGAGATGGAATCCTCCTGATGAGCTTTGAGGCTACAAATGAGGTTGGTCCTCAATTCTTCTATGTATTATATTTTTTTCTTACAGTAAACATGCACCTAAACATTGAACTCCACACATTTTGTATTCCATTCATGTGTCTTAAAGGCAGTTGTACATATCAATAACGACTGATAGGTCCCAGTCACACACAGACTCAGAGGGACAAGGCCTGGGTAAGACGGTGATCATGTTATGTGAAAGACTCTCTGACTTCAATCGGATGAAAATGCCCTGATAAAAGCAATAATTCACAAGAATTTTAAGCCCATTCAAACCTAAGAGGTTACTCAACAGCTGAACTTTGTTTGTACCTTTTTATATTTTACTACCTTGGAATCATATTTCATTAGTTCAGGGACCTGGCAACTTAGACTGAGGTTTTTAAAAGAAACAGTAAAAATACACATAATCTTTACGATGCAACGTCTATCATGCAGTTGCATCAGTTTGTGCTAATTTTTCAATACCAACTGAGGATTATAGGTTTCACATAATAATTATGTTGTGCAGTACACTAACTCAGAAGTCAAGGTGAACACTCCTTACAAGGCTCAGTGGTTGTGATCCTTTTCATGCAGAAGATGGTGAGAATCTTAAATGGGACACTCTTGCTCATGCTCCTCCACTGTTCAGCCTCACTTTGGTAAACAGGCTCAAGACTGACCACATGCTGTGCTGCGGTGTTCAGCACCTCTGACTCTGAAATTTACGTTTAGTTGCCAGTGTTGCATAGCAACACCAACCACAACGGTTTCAATGAAACTTCTTGATGCTGTTTGTGTTGTTCACTTGGCCTTCTAGGTTAGTTTGCATATGAAGGTAGCACACCTTACATCTTGTCAAAGATGTTCTTTCTATCACAAACAAAGAACTGAAAAACACTTGATTTTACGCAATTTCTTGTGACTTCAGCGGAATAAAAAATAATGCTCCTGTGCAATCAATATTCACCCTTAAAGCCCTGCAACTGACACATCAGAAGACAATTTATGAATGGGATGTGCCTTGCAATTTGTCCCACTATTCTTCCTCTTTGGATTTTGTTGACATGTGGCTTTAGAGACTGGAGCTTAACCATTTTCAGACTGACACATCTTGAAAAGGGTAGGTGAAATCGTGATTCCTGTCTCGGTAGCTCTCTTGTCTCTCCTCCCAGTGGAGGCAATTGACTTCCACAGCAGCAAAGTCCCCTGCTCCACTTGGTAACTGCAGGCCATCTAGCCTTTGTTCAAAGCCTCACAAATAGAGGAAAGTATCTGTCACATGGACTTTACTGCACAATGCAACAACTGCTGGGCCTTAACATCACTACAACCCAGCAGGAAAATCACTTCTGCAACTCAAACTCAATGAAAATTGTTTTAACAAGAGAAACATAAAAATCACTTTTTGTCAGTTCTTCATGAATGAAATTTAGTTTTTTTTAATGAGGAACTGTATTCCAGAAGCATAAACATGAGTCATACATAAAAATGACATTAATTCTGCATCTTCATCATTGAGTAAAATTTTATTGGTTGTGTGGGTTTCTCTGGGAGAAATGTTGGAGACTGTGGATGGCCAACATGAACCAGCTTGTAACACAGTTTCAAACACATGTACTTCTCATCGTCTGAGGCAGCTGCACGCTGGTAAGGTCTTGGATTGCACTCAGATTCAAGTGAACCACAAAAGGCTTCCTTCCTTTGCTCCCCAACCTCCCACTGAGAAATGGAAAGGCCAGTAGAAATGCAGGAAGGAATTCTGGAAAAAGCTGGCAGGAGGATGAGGAGACTTTAAAACAGCTCTGCTTGTGCAAAAGTCTCTTCATGGTTTGGTGCCAAAGTACATCTCTGATATGTTAGAGCCATATGAACCAACTCAGACCCTGAGAACCTCAGGGAGGGGTCTCCTGCTGATGCCCTGTGTCAGGACAACACATGGTGAGGCTGCATTTCAGTTTTATACTCCTAAAATCTGAAACAGTCTCCCAAAAGATGTGAGACAGACCTCATCCCTAAGAACTTTTAAATCCAGGCTGAAAACAGTTCTGATTAATTTTGCCCAAGACAACTGAAGTATTTTATCAGCACTCCAAATTTAATTCATACATAATTCTTTTTATGTTTTATAGAATGATTTTATTTTCTCTCTTGTGATTTAATGTATCTGCAAATCAATTTGAGCGATTTGCAGATATATGTGTGTGAATTGTGCTCCACAAATAAACTTGCCTTGCATAGATACATCGAAAAATTGGGTGATTATTTTACTGATTAGTTTTGATGTATTATTCAGTCAATCAAATGTCCAACAAATATTTCACTAAACCTCTGACAACTGACCAAAGTTGAGATGTGGTAACTAAAATCTTTTTCTAGTTTCTTGAAATCTTTTTGTAAGACAATAAGATAAGGGAAAAGAGCTGATATTAATGTTAGAGAAGGTAGAACCTGTGTGTGTTTTTTCATAGACAAATTATAGAAACAATCAATTTTTTTTCTCTCTCTCTCAAAAAGGAAAAAAAGGATAGGGACTGACTCATAGAAGTGAATTACTTCAATGAACAGGGTCAAGTGAAAAAGCGATGTCTAGACTCTTTCATTTATAAGAAAAGTTCACATTCCTGCCCCCACTCTATTTACACAGCCCCGTACACTATTGACTTTAAAAGTGATGTATTGCACAGATGTGAGGAACATGACCTTAAATCGTCCTCCCTCTAAAAGTGCTGTACCTTGGGGTTCATAAAATCTGTTGTACATGTGAATTGGTGGTTCGCCAAATGAATTTCCCATTCAGACATCTTAAAATATATTCTACCTCCAAGGAGGGGTGTGAGCCAGATTTCACTAACAGCTCCAGCACCGACTCTTCTTATCGTCTTCATCAAAAGAAAACACCTTTTTATGGATGTGTTTGGAATAGTCATCTCTGGGCTGCATTTTTCCTGAGAGCTAAGCTCTTTCTGAGTGGAAGAAGGTGAGGAAAGATCAAGTCGATTTGTAGTCAGAGAGTCCTTCTTACTTCCAAGAGGCTTAAATGCATGAGAATTACTGTGTTCAAAGAGCAGAGAGCAAAAGGCAGAGGTTATAAAATATCTATCCAAGTTTAATTTTACAATTCTCATTCAGCCATTGTGAGTAGACTATCCTCACTATCTGCCATACAATTCATTTCATTAGTCACATTTCGAGGGGTCTTTAACAGGTCTTTAATGACAAGGTTTCATTGGTCTGATGAAAAAAGGCTCAAAATTCAGCCTGCAATTTCATCCTGTTTGCTGTCTGTGTGTTTGTCAGTGCTATTTATAGTTTCTCAGATTTTAAACATGGATATAAATATGTAAAGATGCTGGGAGTCCATACTTCATTGTGCCAATTTTAAACCTGCCTCTTATTCATATGTTATACAAATCGTTGAATCTATCAATAAACTGCTCAAAGTGGTTTGTTTCCAAAATGGCCAAGATCTCCCTGAGACTTGCTGAACTGATGAGGTCACAGCATGAGGATCTCCTAACTAGGTTCATGAATGTTGGAGGGCCTGAAACACCAACCCCACAGCTCTTCTCCCAACAGACTTCCAGAGGGCTGGCAAATCAGAGAGAAAGGGGTTTATGGTGCTGGGAGCTTTAAGGAGATGGTGTGTCAAACCAAGACAGTCTCAAACGCCACTGTGAGAGAGAGAGAGAAAAAAAGGGTTTTATTTTAAAGCTACAAATCCTGCATATAGCCACTATAAGGGCTCTGGAGGGACAGCAAAAACAAACAAAAAAACAACAACAAAAAAAAACTTTTTAACAGCTTGATTACCACTATTACCTTTTACTATTCCTTGTAGAATTTTTTGACAAACTTTTGTTTTTCTCAACAATCTTGCCAAATAGATCAACTATTGAATATAAGCTCTGAAAAATTAATTCAGTCATTGCTGTAGCTGTGCACATCAAAAGGCTCTCAATGCTAACCTGCTGCACTGAGAGGGAGAGAGGAGATACTCCTGTCTACATAATCATTAACCTGTGTTTCCAGGCATGTAGGGCTATGGATCTGTTTATACATTTACTGTGTATTCAACTTGTTGTTATAATGCACAATCTATACAGCATAAAATCCCTAGTGGTGGAGAAAAATGTTTGTTTTCAACATTTTACATCAATGAAGTGAGCTAAGTCCCCGCAGTATCTCCAGTTGATGTGATGTTAAATTCTCTCAACTTTTTCACATCATATCATTTAAGAGACTATTATGTAGATTGATGTGAAGCTCCTGTGATATAGATTTTATTCTCTGAAGATGGTTTGTCTCCCTGCTCCCACCTTTGTCAGAATCTTTTGTCAAAAATTTCCTTTTACGTGTCTCAAAGGGAAAAAAAGGGCTATTTGTATTCAGCTTTCTTTTCACCAGACATGTTCACAGTTATCTTTATCTGCTAGACAACTGCAGGTGACACCAGCTCAAGCCATCCCTGCTCACAATGGCCCTCATTTATCAATTGTGCGTGGGAATTGGTGCAGATTTGGGTGTATAAACGAGCTTGCTGCTACATACAGGTGTGATTTATGAAACGCACACAGGGCCAATCACGGCGTACGCCTGATCAGGGGTTGATAAATCTGGCAGTCGAAAACAGTCGTAGTTTAAATAACACACCCCGACTTATTCAAGGTTCAGCCCACCTAACCAGTAGTAACCAACGGATTTTATGACATGGAGGGACCCATTACAGGAAAAAGGAGGCTTCTCTGTGCTGGAGAACGACGCCATAGTAACGGAGGTACAGAGAAATGAAGTCATGTTATTTTGCAGCCTGAAAAGTGGCGTGAACCGAGTCAGAAAAACCACGTCTACACGGAGATCATTGCAGCCATCAGCAGTGTGGATGTAACAAACCAAACTACAGCAGAATTTAAACATTTCATTTACAAATTCGTCATACTTAATTTACTGAGTAATTAATGTGCTGTATCTTACTTTTAGAAGCCTCGGTATTATTGATAATTTCTGTTCAGGTCTAAAAATGTAGAAGAATCTCTGTCGAAGCCATGTCTAATTTAACTATGTAAATATTAATCTGCACCTCTGTCTGTTCTATAAAAATTGCTCTGCTCTCATATGACGCAATAGTTCTCTGTCATAGACTCTTTGCTGCACTGTGCTCTCCTCTGACATGAAATCTGAGTACACAAACTCAGACCTAATGTGGGATTTGAGTGTACCCTCTGCCCATGTTCAGATTGATAAATACCGATCTGTGTTCAGATATGAGGGAACGCCCATTTTTTGGTCGTGCGCACGTTTGCTAAATGAGGGCCAGTGTGACCAATGTAAAAGAATAGCAAAGAGAAGATGCTTTCACAGTCTTTGGAGATTTTTGTCTGCAATAATTTCCATAGAAGTAGACTGTGCGTAACAATAAAACAGATCAAATTTAAAACCCCAGATCTTATAACACGCATGGTTTCAACCTGTTATTTAATCCTGTAGTTTACAAGGAAATGGACACCTTGTTCCCTCAAGGAGAGTGTATGTATACCTAGGCGTGTCCACTACAACTCACCATTTTTATAGGTTCAAGTAAAAATAAAGAATTTCTGACAGAGGACTTGTATAAAATGTACAATACATTAACTGTATTGAATTTTAAGATATATATTGGTCAAAACAAAAATAGGCCGGAGTTTTGTAAAGTAAGAGAAAGTGAAACTTTTAAAAACACCTACTTTTCTTTTTAACAGTATGATATGAGTTCTTTCAGGGTAGTGGGACAGATTTAATCTGAATGTCTCATATAGGAACAGCTATTATATGTACTTTACATTTTTAGTTTTCTTCTTGTCTAGCTTGAAACCTTTATGACCTACAGCTTGCTCGCTGAAAAGAGAAGTCTTTAGGGAAATACTGTGACATATGGAAATTAATCTTGCATGCCAGGATGAAACTTATTTGACAAATTACCATTGCCCTTATGTATATTCGCAAAAGTTTAGCCTTCATGTTCCTGTAATGAACCTTAAAAAAACTCATGGTTGCGAACAAATACAGCAGTCTCCCTGAGCGGCATCATAACCTCAAATCAGTTATTAAAATGCTTAGAAAATACTTTATGGAACAGCCTCTCACACTGTTGAACCAGTCCATGTGAGATAATAAGTATGTCTAAAAACCAGTGAACCTATTTCCATGAGTTTAGCTCTGATGGCAGCTTGTAGGAGTAATTCAGAAGATGCATTCAACTGTTGTTACTGGAGAGGGTAATGTTTTCAGCACATGAATTTGAAACAATCAAGTAGAGAAATTACTGCTTCTTAGATAGACAACAGTATCTTGTGTTGTCTTACTCTGCTAAAAAAACACCATTAAATCCAATGAGAGGAAATGCATCAAAATAAGTACACTTTCCAGAGAACTTTTTAGTTCCCACACATGCTCAATTTGCACAAATGAGGCATACACTAAGCTTTTGAAAAGAGGAAATAATTGCCCAAAAAGGAGAAAAAAAACAACAACTTAAGAGCAGCAGTAACAACCAAAAAGCATGTGCTTTAGCCCTTGGACCGTAAATGTATTGAAGTAGAGTGTGGTATCAGGCTCACCATGGCTGATTACATAGCTTAATGGTCTTGGCTTCACCTCATGTTTTACAAGCCCAAATGGTCCCAGTGGTCTGATAAATCATCGGCATATCGAGTCAGACTGCTCCAATGAACTGTTGCCATTCCCAGGTTCCTAACTGGAGGAGCAGACATACGGCAGGCCAATATAAATAACCCTTATCCTGTAATGGTCACATTCAAAAAAGGCTACCTCTTTTTTTTTGTCTTGATTTTTTTTAATTGTTTTTTAGGGCACGACTTGTGAAACATTGTTCCATGATTGATACTCAATCTTTTTATGCTGGGGACATGGTTTCAAAACCTTGGGAAGGCAGGACAACTCTGCTCAAAATGTGTTTTTTTTTTCTTTAGCACAATGCATTGCCAAGAAAACGTCGAGTGCTCTACAGGTGGTCTGTGTGGGGGAATGAAGCTGTGAAAAGGTTACTGCTGACAGCTCTGCACACAGCTCTTTGTGTGAGCAGTCTTCCTGTGTGAGCGCTAAATGTTATCAGGAAATGTAAACATTTTCTGCTGCAGGTATTATTATTGGCTTCATTTAAGTGGATGGTGTTACTTAGCCCTTGACCATAGTCCCTTTAAGGCCTCATTTGATCTTTAAACTGCTTATATGTAGCCTAAAAACATTATCACAAGATATCTACACCGTGAAAATAATAAAAGAAAAAATAATAGCAATAGTAGTAAAAAACTTGAGCTGCTTTGTTGACCAGATTTGAAAACAGATATTGCATTGAACTGTAAATGAAGTTGTTAAACTGTGTCCATTAAAATCCGGTTGGGGTCACATAGTGTTTCAAAAAAACTTTGCTGAGTGAATTTTATTCACATCAGGGAACCATTAAAATCTACAAATAACTGCAGTGTAATAGCCAAGAGTTAGTTTAACCTGGCTTTTTAATGTACTCAGGTTTATTAGTAAAAGAAGAGGATAAATTACCCACAACCCTGAACTGCATTTCCAAGGAGGAAGAGATGGTGCTCAATGACAGATAAACACAACTGTTGTAGAAGTAAAAACAATGAACAGGGCTTTATTCCTGCCAAACAATCTGGCAAACATTTTAAATCAACCAACTTTGGACTTAATTATAAACTTTTTTTTTTTTTTTTTTTTAATTGGAGTCAATTTAAAAATTCAGATAATTGCTTTGATGTAAAAAAAATAAAATAAAATAAAATGGCTGGACCAAAACAAATAAACTGATAAATGCATGTTAAGGTTAGGTACGTTGGGTTACTGATTTATGGTAAATCAATCTGCAGAACTTATAAATCACTACCATCAGATTTAAATCTTTGATCACAATTTTTTTTCATCTGTAAAGCAACCCCTATATTTTTTCCAGGGAATCCAAGGACTCTTTGTGTACAATACTGGTTTGCATAATGGGAGATTGGATTGCAAAACTACTTATTGTTTTTTTTAAAAAGCAGCTCCTTGATTATACATTACTTTCTGGACTGCAAACATACCACTAAAAATAATGCTATATGTAAGACATATGATTTTGTTTGAATGTGTATAGTGGTTACAAGGCCTACAGGAATGAGGTAAAAGTTTGCAGCGTGGAGTGGCAGCAGAGAAGGAAGAAAAAAAGAGCAGAGAAAGGAAAATAAGTTTTATGAGGTTGGGAATCTAGGTATGAGGTATTGAAAATGTAAAACTCAAACAGCATGGCTCTAATTTTGGATGGTTGACTTTATGTCACTGATTTTCTCCCATAAAAAGCAAGTTCCAGTTTCCAGATCTTAGATGTAGCATTTAGTCTCTTGCTCTCAGACTAAAAGCATTTCATGACACAAAAGTGCTGCATTAGTACTCACTATGTGTCCACGTTTTGTTTGTCCTTGGCTTCCTGCTTGTTGCCTCTTTGTTTTTTTTTAACATATGCCACACTCACCGAAATAACAGGTCACAAGATGTGTCTCTCTCCTCCAGTAATTCATTTTTCTATGTTTGGTTACTTGTTGCCTTCTGATCATTTTGACCAAAGCTCTGGTCTCAGCAGAGATGATGCATTTTGTCTCCCTCCTCAGCATTTCATCTCTGCGAAATTATCTTATGTCACATTTATGATGACATCACTCATGACATTATGGATGATCACGTTCATTGGTAGCTTAAAATGTTAAATGTTGAATGTTAACAGTTTTCAAAGACCATATGAATTATTGCATCCTGATTGATTCTATTGAAAATATTGTATGACAGGAAACCAGTGCAGCCAAGAACCTTTTGAGGTCATAAGTTCATAGTCTCCACACTTCAGTTATAGGAAAAAACAAACTTCATTGCTGGGCTGTGGAGTTCAAAGTGCTTCAAAAAATGATTGAGAGGGATTTGAAGACAACCATGATTCTGCTTCAAGCTCCACAAGTGTAAACACAAAGTCCCACAGAAGAAAGCTGTATGAAATTTAAACCTCCATTAAAGATGTGTTTGTTACAGTGTGGACTGACTGAACTCTACAAGCTTTACCTTCAGAGAAAGAGGGTCTTGCATTTCAAACAGTTCAGCTTATATAGCTCAGAGTTTCTTTTCATCTGCACTACGTAAATAAACTATTTATAAAGCACATTGCAGAGACCTTTGTAAAGTGAGACAAAAGAAATATAAAAAATAGATAAGACCGTGTACAAAGCAGACAAACAAAGCAAAAGATATAAATATATTAACAAGAAAAAATATCAGGGAAAACAAGTGATATTTTAGAGATGGGAGAAACATTAGTGAAATCATTGAGGCCATGAAGAATCCCACTGGTGGAAGAAGCAAAGTAACATACATTTTGAGGATGGCCAAAGGCAAATGAGGCAGGAACTGTGCAGTCTAATTCTGAGCTCAAATCTCAGAGAATCAAGACCAATTTTAATGATATGTAATTAAGGCCTAAACAAATTTTCCCCAAAGGATACGATTAATGGGGAACTTATTACAGGCTATGGCACCCAAGGGGGTAATACATTCATACTAATCTCATGGCTGTCAGCCTAGGGGCTGGGTTGCAATTGAAATGCCTTCATATTAAGGGCAAGAGTAGACAGGAGGTAGAGTGTCCTGGGAGTTAAAATTAGAGGTACGATAAATTAGCAGCGCTGTTGCTTAAAAAGTCAAAACAAATGACAGACAGGAAATACACAAAATCATGTAAGACCTGCATTATAATCAGGCCTCATTAGGCATCCATGCAGTTGCAAAGACAGAGAAGTGTACACCTTTATAGTGCTGTAAAGCAAAGCAACCACAGGTCAGAGCATGTAATAGAAAGCAAATAAAAAAATGCACCATGCATTACAGGAAACGTGTTTTTATAGCCTGTGTTTGTTTGACTGTGCATGTGGGAATGGGAGTACCGGGCAAGACCATAGAAACCCGAGGACAGACAGAATCACAACATCAACCGAGTCTGGGCACATTTAGGAGCGTTACATTCCATATAATGATTAGGTATCAGCGGGGTATGACAAATCACCACTTTTGGCATTGTGGTTGCATTAATTGCTGGCGCACAACAAGCTCCATTACCCAGTTGGGCGGAGTTAAAAGCGTGCAAATAAAAAGTGCCTCTCAAATCTTTCAGTCTGCAGACAAACTGGAGACAGTGGCATTGACAAAAAAGTTAATGTCAGAAGAAAGCTGATGATTGATGACTCTACCTGAAAGCCTTGAGTGAGTCTATAGCACAGAAACACTCCTCACATGGAGTACACAGAGCATAATCGGATAGTGGAGATAAATGCTTCATGTTTGATGTTGGATTGTGGGTGAATTGAGCTAGAGGCCTATCAAACTGGGATGTGGAGAATCTTTATCCTCAAATGCAAATCTATTTTATTTTCTACTATAACAAAAAAAATGTGGTCACTTTGGAGAAGTTGGGAGTCTCTTTATTTCTACTTCATCACAACCCTCATTTAATACAGATGAACATCTAATCCATATACACTAGTTCAGTGCCTCTGTTAAGTGGATAAAATGGCAGAAAACACTTCAGTTTAATAACCCCTGAGTGAGGGAAGTCTCAAATCAAAAGTGCAATAATTAGGATGAGTTTCCATAAGCTAGCATGAAGTCATTAAAATGCTCACTGGTAGCGAGGTAGGTAATGGTTGGTAAAACTGTTTTGATGAGTTTCAGTGATAAAATAAAATTGAATAAAAAGAGGACTTGAAGAAGTCATGTTGATGACTGGATGAAGATTTGCAAGTTAATTTCATCCTTTCCTCACTTTGAATCAAGCAAGAGTTTGTGGGTCTTCAAGTGTTTTTACACCCTCAGTTAAAAAAAGAAACGGCATAAGATGATTGAGATGAGATTTGATGAGATGTTTAGAGAGGAAAACAATGCTTTAACTCTGATAAATGTCTTAATTTGCGACAAAAGAACAAATAAATTTGTGAGTAAGAAAAATTAAGTAAATTTTAGACTCCTTTCATGTCTTTAAAACCCTGAAGAAAACACACTAATTCCTCATATTCAGCATGAGTCCTTACATGCCAGCTGCAGATTGTCTGAGTAACTGTATACACGGCTGTAGTTAATGGTAACTTAAGTAATAGTTGAACAGAATAAGCACCGTACTAATTACAGAGCTTACAGTGTTCAATGTAACCCCAGCCAATTAACCTTGAAGAGATCTCTGTAAATGTTTCCTGCTGCTCTATGAGCTCTTGCACAATCCCTCCATACATCCTGTTGTTGTTTGCATTACTGTCAGAAATGCTTCATTTCCAACTCAGAGAAACACTGCCCGCATTATCAACAAACAAATTGCCCTGCAGTTCCATATGAAGGCTGCAGAGTAGATGCGCATGGTTTAGTTGGCCTCCTAAACATTGAGCTAATGGGCTAAATTGCTTTCAGACTTCGTGTCCAGCATTGCATCTAGGAAGAGAAAAGAAACTAGCGAGGTGAGATGATGGTAGATATGCGCAATTGAATTCGTCGGTGCTACGACTACCCATGTTATACCACACAGTTTGAACTCAGGTTGTTTACTGGGAACTGATAGTGCCAGTGTACTGCAAATTAGTCTCTTTGACTTGTGGACTGCGGCTCTGGATTAAAGAAATGGGAATATGAGCTAGGTTTTCAATTAAATACAAAGTACAGTAAAATGGAGTACAAAGAAATGTAAATATCCTCTGGCTTATTCATTACTGAGCATGAACATAATCCTCGGACAACTGCCTGTGGAGTTGGAACTTCCTCTCGACCACATCTTGTCTTTGCCTTGTTGCAAAAGGTACAATAAGTCGAAAGCTACAAATGTAAGTTGGTATGGTGGTATTAATTTTCAATAATGGGGAGAAAAGTGAAGGAGAGGTAGTATTTTCTTTCTCATATGTGGTAGAGGAACCTCCTGAAACAGGAGAAGGGGATTTACATCAAGGCAAAATCTCCCAAAACAAAGAAGAAAAACACTTTAATGGAGAACACAGCAACATATGCCCTCAGCACATAGATTCCATAGTGGTAAGGCACACTCCAGCGTGAGGAAAACAAGGCAATGATACAGGGAAAAATCTAGAAACATCCCTTGTTGGTTTCACCACAATCCTCAAACATCTTTATCTTCGGCTGACGGGACACGCTGGCTTCTCTATCACTAATGTGTTTTCCACTGCTTCTGTGACAGACGCAGCATCTGTGTCAAATTATGCCCACAGAAGCAAAGCAGAAGTGGTTGCGTCGGCATTGTATTTAGGATGGAGGTTTACTTTTCAGAACACTTTGCATATTCCCATGAAGCCCGTAGAGTGAACCCTGCAGCCAGAGCCAGCCCAATCAGAAAACACCTAATAACATTCACTGACAGTAATCAGAAGGATATGTTGCAATCACTGCGGCACAGCGAGAGTCCTACTCGCAGAAAGCAGCATGACATCCTGCTATTGCACAGCAAGACGCTCACCCTCCACTGTCAAAATCAATGCTTTTTGACTTACTTATTAATAAATATGGCCAATTAAGATGCAGAAACTATTTGCCAACACTTTGAATCACTTTTTAATAGTGCACAAACATTGCAGTTGTTGTGACACATGTTAACATAATAATCACAGATTAACATCTCACAATATTTAATGTATATTTAATCATTTTTATAACAACTTGTTGATGAGTATAAAGTTATGATACTCACAGATATGATTTAAAGTTCAATTATGAAACAGTGTCCAAGTTCTTCTTTTAATCTAGCTAATTATTCAAAGAAAGTAATAAACCATTTTCCTGAATTGGAAAGTGTGCAACTCCCTGATCACTTTGTTACATTTATCAGCATGCTAACTAAAGCAAATGAGAAAGGAAGAGCCAGCAAAAGAAATGTTCGTGTTTAACAGCTCAGACTCACTCCTGAGAATATTTGTCCCACTGCTATAACAGAAAACTAAGTCACTCAATACATCCAAGTAGAGTCCCCAAGGCAAACTGCGTCAATAAACATGCACACGCACAAACACACACACACACACACACACACACACACACACACACACACACACACACACACACACACACACACACACACACACACACAAAGGTACTAGAAACAGAGAGCGACACTTTATCAGCTGTCTGTCTTTCTATTCAGGGAGACAGGCTCATCTGTCTCTCACCAGATCCTTTTCCGAGTGCCAACAGAGAGGAATAACAAGCAGTTAAGTATTTTCTTCTGCTTGACCCGTGACATGTGGCTCCCGGGTTGAAACGTAGCCAAAGAGGGAAATCTCGAAGGCCAGCACCAAAACGTTGTCCTGTCAACACACTGCTCATCTGAGGAGTCCCTGGCTTGTCAGCGTAGAGTTTGGGGGCTGATGATTTGGCCTCCACTTTAAAAAGGAGATAAAGAATGACTGTTTTCTTTTTTTTGTCTGGCGATCTCCTGACCCTGGGCTGTGGGCAGATATTGTTTCCTTTGTGTTTTGTCTAAAACATGTTCAAAGATTTAAGATGTGTTGAAAGCTTTGCAGATTTGGTTTTATTAAAAATGTATGTGATCATACTGAGGTCTTAAACTGTCATCTGTGACTGCTTAATTTTTACTAAAACTGTGTGCTGGTAAGCTGTATGCCTACCTTAAAAATGAGTTTAAAAAATTGTCTTTTTTTTCACCTTAAACAAATATAGGTTAAAGAAGCTGAATCTAAGGAGGCTATGGTTAATGTATATCGTGGTGATTGTGCATGAGATGGTTTTGATTACACAGCTGCCACTTTCACTCACAGAATAAAAAAAACACAACAAAACACAAACTTCAAATCAAAATAAATGAAGCAAATCATTGCTGTGTAATGTTTTACTTTTGTGTGAAATCTGTGACTAACAAACATCGTTATGATTAATACTCAGAGGATAATTGTTACAGTGTGTCACAGTCCTTTATAACTATATTTTGATTTATTATGAGCAGTGGAAACAATTCAATTATAGTTTATTAAAAAAACGTGTGTACAGAATCAGCAGTTGGAATCAATAAGCTTGTTTATCCACGTTTCTAGTTTAATGCCCCGTGTATTATTTCAGGCCATGACACAGATACTCCCACACATTACAAACAAATTACTCAACAGGACCTTGTGACAATGCGTTATTTAATCTGAATAGAAGTGGCTAGAAAAATCAGTGAAAACCCCAAATGGAATAAAGCCAATAGTCATCAAAAATAGCTGAGATATTGATACACTTTCTTCAAGCAACATTTTGTGCTTCTGAGATTTTTCTAAATATTTTTTACTTCGACCTGTTCCCAAATGCCAAAATGTTGTCTTGCTCACCACCACAACCACATCTACACTACTGTTGTCATTGCTACTGCTTCTATATCTGGAAAAAAAAAGAAATAAGAAAAAACTCAATTCATCCCAGTAGATATAATGCTCCTAGACACCCCAGAAAATTTTCTCCCCATGTTAAGACAAAAAAACCAAACAAAAAAAATGCTCAAAATTTGGATGAATTCTCTGGTTTATTATCTTTGAGGTTATCAACGACCTCATGTTTATGAGCAACCATTACTATCCTCAAGGCCTATGAAAATATGGCAGGATTTTTTTCAGTGGCATCAGGACCTAAATGTTTGTGCAGGTTTGATGGATTAAAGCATTGAATATCAAATTCTTGAAAGCCTGGTGCTTATAATGCAATAAAAAATAGGTGTACAATGACTTTAGGGGGCACAGTAAAAATTTGCATAGCTGTATCATGGAGACATCAGAATCAAACTCAGTCCATTTGGTACTAGCTAAAACTTGTCAAAATATGTTTAGAATGACCCCAAAATAAATTTTATTTGATGAATAAGTTCCAGGTCCTGATTATTGAAAGCTTTGTGAAGGAGAAAGCTACCTGCCAGGCTTGAAACCTGACTGTAATAGGCATGTCTACAAGGACAAGAGTTTGTGCTGCAGCCAGCAATGTCACACGTTGACAATTCATAAGGGCCATACACTTGGACTGTATCACGCACTGTTGTGTCATTAGACACCCATAGCAAACACTGGACATGGCACACAGGCAGAATAACAGCGGCTGTATAATAAGGAGGTGTGTGGATCTGGGGAGCTGTGTGATAAAATGACTACTTTTGTGGAGCACTGATGCATGGTGATGTTGGGAAATAAGAGTGTGTCAAATCTTGACACAGTGACATGCATCAACCTGCTATGACACGTCATGAGGACCAGAAAACAACACAACGCGCAGATGTTTTGACACATGTCACATGCCGCCCAGGTGTGTTTTCCCTTAGAGAGCACCAACATTTTAGAGCATTTCTCCAGATTATAACATTGAAAAGGGATCTCAAATTTTACCATGATTCAAAGTATCTAAATAGCAAAGAGACAGACTGAGGCTTGAAGCTCTTTAAGTGGGCGACTTGTGACTGGCCTGAACACCGGCATGAACGGCTAAGTGAGACCACTTTGTCACAGTCCTTGGTATAATTTACCCATTTCAGTGGCTGTTATTATCACCCTGTCTTGTGCAGTCATTGATGGCAAAGGGAAGACACCGTTTCAAATGCTGGACATTCCATCATTAATCGCCGGCTAGAGAGTGAGCAGGGGAGAAAATGAAACTGAAGCGAGAGAAGGAGCTGGTGAGAAGTGGAAATAAGACACAGACTCTTTTTCCATTTCATTCCAGTCCATTTCACAAACATCCACATTTGAAATGTGGGGTGAAGGCAAGAGCTCAGTGCAACATCTATCCACAGACCATTAGGAATGTACTCTAGAAACAAGAGATCGTAAAAAAAGATGGGCAGGGGCTGGCGAAGAGCCATTGTCAGCAACAGTAGATTCACAGCAAGTGCAGGTTTATTATTTTATGTACACAAAAGGTAAGGTGAGGGCTATGAATTGTATTTGATTGTCATCACACAGCAGCAAGTATGAGAGAAACATGATTCTTTACATTGATATAATGAGGTACATTTATGCTGCGTGCATGATAGAGCCATTTGGCTTTCTTTTGTGCTGTGATTCTGTGTAACCCCAGTATTCACCATCGGGAAGCAGCTTTGCTGTTAGTCCACTGCATGGATGGCAGGTGCATAGCAGAGACTCAAGGTGATAGCTGTTGCAATAAAGCCAAATGTGTGCCAACTGGCAGAGGCCAATAGCAAGGGCAAAGAACTTCTCTGTTTATTCTGAAAATGTTGATCACACTTAAAAATAAACCAACTCTTAAAATTGTGTCTTGTCTTCAATGAAAGGCTATTCAATCATATTTAATTTTGGTATAGTAGTACTCATAAAGAACAGCTGGATGTAAAGGTTTTAAGTACATGGACCACAAATTAATTCATCACAATAATTCTTAAAGTTCACGTAACGTGCTCTACATCTGACCAAAACTGAATTTAGACTTTTTTATTGGTCCATTGGTATATCAAGTTCACAACCTTGAGCATTGTACACAATGAATCATCTCAAACCCTTTTGACCAGTGAGATAAATGACCAGGGTCAAAGGTTATGGATTGTGAAGCAGGCAGTGTGACTAAAACTGCAAAGGTTGTAGAACACAACTGGCACTCGGCAGCTAAAGGACAAGAAGAAGAAAGAGAACAAAGTGTTCTTGGCTTGAGCAGTGCAGTTATTAAAATATGACTGTGCACTGTCTTGGCAAAAGGAAAAAGAGGAGAAAAGAAAAGAAAAAAAAAAGAATTGGTAGAGTCCAAAAGCCAATGCTACAGTGGTGTTTCTGACAAGGCAGACCTGTGTCAGTGCTAAATTCACAGCCCTGCCATTTCCTTTCTGGGTTTTATTTTGGTATCTGCTCCTGAAATATTGTCAGTGGTGTCAGTTGAGTGTTTGTTTTGGTGATGTGCCAACAGCAAACCCAAAGTGTGTCTGAGAGAAAAAAATGGAAAGCATCACCAAGAAGGACAAAGCATAACTCCACTAAGCCTCAAGGGTCCCTCAGGCCATATTTTAAGGAGGCTAGAGGGCGAATATAGCTGTGTACACTCAGCTTGTGACTCCCGTGTCCTTCCCTGGTTGGAAATGGCTGACTAGATGCTAATAAGCTTGCTCTGTCATGCTTAGACTGTCAGACCTGGTGCAACTGCATGTTAAGATAAAGAGCCTACATTTGGCAATGCTCAATCCCAAAGGTCCTGGATCCCACTTATGTTTTAGCATATAAATGAGCAAATGTGATGCTAATATATTTCAAGAAACTTAGCAGATGTTCTCCTCTATTCTTACGATGTTGAAACTTTTACCTAAACATTAATCCACCTATGTACTATGCTGGTGTTTCTGCTGCAGATAGCTTTTGTTCATGGCTGGCTGGCCTTACATTTTGTGCTTGGTGATTGGCAGTGTCCAGCAGGCCAGTTCCTTGAAGACTACCCCTGTACTGTCTAGAGGTCCTCTGCTATTGATTTCCTGCTCGTGCTCGCTGTTTGACCTGCCAATCAATGGTCAGAACAATGGGACGTCATTGGGAGCAAGTTGACGACGTGTGATGCTTGGCAGACATGTAACTGATGGCACTGAACGAGCAAGACATATAAGGGGGGTGAAGGTGAGAGGGAGAAGCAGCCGACCAACAGTGGGAACACACACTGAAGCCCCAGTCTTTGTTGCAGAGAGAGAAAGTAAAGTTAATCTTAAATTAAAAAGCAATGAGGAGCTACTAGATTTGTGGGGGAGATTTCTGAAAAATCCAATTACTTTGAAAAAAATCACCTCACACTGGGCCATGATTCAGTCGTGTTATTTTTTTTTCTCCTCTGTAAAGTGCAAGTGAGAGGGACTTACTGTACAAATTCGATCCAAGTTACAAGTGATTAGTTGTGAAGAATAAATCTTCAGAGAAACTCATTTGAACTGTGAACAGTGGAGTGGAAACTATTGGGAGACATCGCACCCCCAGAGTTTGGCTGTGTGATTTTGGAGATGGACTCGCGGGGAGGCCCAGAATAAATAAATAACATTTTCTTTTAAGGACCACACTGTGTGGATTTCTAATTCAGTGATTTTGTGGCTCCGAGTGCGCTTTGTGTGGCGGCTGACTCCGTGAGACACAGGCAAGTACATTCCTCTGGCCACGATTAAAATGCTGGGACCACCACACAAGCTCCTTCAAACAAGACAAATAAAATTTTTAATCTTTCTTTTTGATCATTTTTGGTAAAACGAAAGTTTCAGTTAGCACAGCTGAACTTACAGCAGAGGTGTAAATCAAGCGAAGATGACCTTGTCAGTTTTTTAAAAATTATTATTCATAGAGAGGAACACGATTTTTTTTGTGTTTGATAGATATTTTCTGTAAAGTTTCAACTACAGCACCAGAACTGTAAGGTGCTGACCACAGAGACGTAAAGTTTTCAAGAGAAACACTTATTGTAAAGTGTTTAAACTAAAAATAAGAAACATGGGCAAAAGGGTAATTATATTGTCGTAGACAGTAAGACTAATTCATATGAAACCATTTTCTAAAAACAGTTAATTTAACTGTTATCATTCCATACTACATTATATACAGATATTATGTTGAAACAGACTGTGCAATAACTTCATACTACATTTCATATATCACTCTTACACTGGATAATGCACTTTGTAATGACTTAGGTTATACATCATGTCACGTTTTTTTCTCAGTGTGTGAACATCCTGTCTCTTATCATAGTACACCGTGTCACTTTATTCACTAGTGTTACTTAAATAGTCAGATGTGTTATTATATTTTATTTATACTATGTTTTGTGTTATCGTTATTTAATTGTGTATACTAATCTTCTTGATCCTCGGGCAACCAGTGAAGTATTATCTCATCCCAGCTGGCAGCTGTAGTTAATGAGTATAGCATATAACAAATACATACAACAAATAAAGTGTCACAAACACTTGCTTTCCTGCTTTGTTAAAACTGGATAATTTTGAGTCATAAATCAAATAAATTTAGTGATGGGCTGCAGACCCTGGCAGTCAAGGCCCCATGAGGTTTGCCCTCCACTGGGGGACCCTGGTTTGAGTCCAGCCTGTGGCCTCATGTTGCTCCTCACTCTCTCTTTTTCCTCCTCCATCCACTGTCCTATACTATCTCATTAAAGGCATGAAAAACACAAATACCCTTTGAAAAAATAAATGAATTGTTTTTAAAAAAGAAAAAGGGGTTCTGCATCCTAAATGTGGTGCAATATTACAACATATTGAAGTGCAGTTAACATTTTAAAATACACTTCTCAAAATAGTTATGAGAGAGAAACATTGTAGGCTGTTTTCAGAGTTTAGATATGTTTTTTGGAGTTTAATTGTGTACAGGAGAGCCCATGTTTGTTTTGCCTTGAACAGCTCAGTATAATTTAAATTCAAGCTTTTGTTGTTGCTAATTACCTTCCGACATAGTTAACAGAGTTAAGCAAGAAAACATGATCAATTTTTCATCAGCTTGTTGTTGTAATGGTTGCTTCTACCCATTAATGTGTCCCACTGAAGTCCTTATGGACCAGTCAGCATGAAATATATATCTTCATAAATACTTTTATGTTGTGCTGATGAATGTGCAGCACCCCGCAGTTGTAGAAATGTCACACTTTAAGTGAGACAAGGATTTCTAACTCGATCTAAATAATAATAGAAAAAAAGATCAATAAATGAAAATACTGGGATATGAAACTGTGTCCTGAAACAATTTTTTTTCAGTCCAGTGAGCACAGAAAACCTCAACCCCTCAACTTGAAAGTAATTTAAACTTTTCTTTTTTTCAATAACTTTGCAAGGATAGCTGAGGTGGATGTTCAGCTGATACAATGCTATTTTGTTGTCAAGGGTACTGGCGTCAGCAGAAACAAAACGTGCCGGCAGTAGACCCAGCATCAAGTTGTCTGCAAAGGAAACACTTTACCCACAGCTTCACTGACAGTTATGAGAAACCGCCATTAGTGCATTATGCATAATTGTACATGCACTACTATCAAGTGTCAGTGAAAGACAACAGGCAGAGCCGCTCTCTGTCGACTACGGTGCATTTGTTATAGTGAACCATCAGCATTTCTCTATGTAAATGGAGTTGCTACAAAGGGCCATTTTCCAATCTGCTGCCATGAAATCACTCTACCTACCTCTGTAATGACCAGCCTTGGAAGTGGATTTCCACTCAATTTATTTTCTTGAAAGACAACAGTAGGTGAGACAGAAATCTCTGTCCTGGACCAAGATTTTTTTTTTCTTTCATCTGAGGATTCACATTTCATCTTTCCTTAAAATGCAGAGTATGCTGCTATATGTCTTGATGATGATGGATTGCCTTAAATAAATTGAAAAAAAATAAAATAAAAAAATAAAACAAAAAAAAACATCTTTTTTGCAGTGGTCATTACTGTCAGTCAGTAACAGGCACACAAAGTTTTCCTCTCGTCTGGAGTTGCATTTTTATGTCTAATGGGTTAGAACTGTTAAAGTTTATGTGACTATTAAACAACTTCTGTGCATGTCTCTTTATGGCTGCAGAGCTTATCGATTGCCTAGAGAGAGTGTACACCCACACAAGTCCCAACCATACCTACATACTACTTTTACCTCTCGGTGTTCCATACATGTACTCACATAAGGCACACAAGGGACTATATAGTTGGATTTATTCTTAAAACTATGCATACAATCAGAGCAGGAGCAGCATGAATGGATGACTCATCTTCGGGGTACCAAGGTGAACTCCAGGGTTAAAATATGATCTCAGAGGACCGTGCTCCCTCAACATTTCTCACTGTCTTTTTGATCCAGTTCTTTCTGGCTTCTTTGATCAACTGCTCATCATCAGTGATTGGCCATGATGTGTACTTGACAGTCCAGTGTGTGATTAGACAGGGATAGAGAGAGGTGTAGCAGAAACATGGAGGGGCTGCGGGGCACCCTCCCCATCAAGACGTGCTCCAGTGTAATTAGACATTAGCACCCAGCAGGAAGCCTGCTAACATGAGCTGAACCTCGATTAGAATGATTATCAGAGATAATTCACTTTAATAAGTACATAACAGACCACTGGACTCACGCAAGTAGAGACAAAACTAGATGCTGTTGTAATTACTGCTTAATTGGTGCATGCAGGGCAGCTGATTTTTATAGAGGAGTTCAAAAGACTGAAACAACCATCGCATTTCTTCAGAATTATTAGAGGTCTTCATTATAATCTGGAACAGAATGTAATCAAGGTGATGATTATGGTGATGATTATGCTAAGGATATACTTGTTAATTTTATTCCTTCATCTTACTTGTTACTATGAATGATATAAAATTGGTGTTACACAAAGGGCAGACTGAGTGAAAAATCCATACCTCATGAGAAAGACTACAAATGTTATATCCCGGTGAAAAGAGCATTCAGGATGACAAGGTGAAAATAGTCACAATATTATGGCAGAGTGTCTTTGTTGGAATGAAAAGGAACCTGTCTCCCCAAATGGCCACCTCAGAGATAGTGTTCTTTAATATCAGAGACAGCTAAGCGTAGCTCCAAGCTACAGACATTGACAAGCCGGGCCTGTGGGGACCAGAGGAGATAAGCGTGGCACACAGACAAATACAACACTTGACTTTTGCTGCTCGTCAGCGACAGTTGCACAGGGATTACAGAGTCAATGGTTGTTCTTCTATTTGAATACAATATCTATTTAGAAGTAAGAGAAAGAAGGGGGAAAAAAAAACATTCCACTCCCACAAGAGTGGGATCAATCATCAACTAATTTTACTGGACTGCTCATGTGAGACGCAGTTGGGAGTCTGGTCTCCCCAGACGGGCCTTAGTGCTCTGAAATACTGCATTAGGGTTTGCAGGCATGATTAAACTGTTTGTGTTTTACACCACAAGGATATGAACTCACACACACACACACACACACACACACACACACACACATGCAAGTAAAACATGAATGCTACTGAAACATAAGTAAATAATAAGCTGGTGGCTATCTCACAAACCTCAGCAAAAAATGTTCAACCATTAAAAGTTTTCAAAAGAAAAAAATCTTATTTATGAGACTGCATTTGCTATTTTAGATATTTCATTTGAAGGGGTGAAGAAAAGAAAAAGAGAGGACATTTCATAGAAATATTCCCCCCATGAAATGTTCAGGAATTTTGTCCCTCCCCACAGTCTGCGCCTCTAACCGTAAGCAGCACCTGATAGATATACTGTCTACGGGCACCTCACAATGGTTTCTCCCCAGGGGGTCAATGCTACCTGCTGAAAAATGTTCTTTTGCCACACTGCCTTTCTTTTGAGGTCAAAGTGTCACTCATGTTTTTGACTTCCCTGTGCCTGACATTTACTGACCTCACTGCAAGAAAACTGAAATCTTGTACAAAACATAAGAGCTTCAAATTGTCATTGCTTGGCACGACAACTGTAGAGGTGCTCAAATACATATCCAGGCACAAAAATGACTTTGTACATGCACAACTTTGTATTTTCCATGTTGTCCATGGCAAAACATTGTACGAACAACACTGTCCAAGCAAGATTCAACTCTGCTAAGTGTTTCATGCAGCTTGTCCTGCAGGGTGTTACAGTGCAAATGAAATCTTTCCAGTCAATTATACCAGCAGCAGTGAGCACCCTGACACTCCGTCAGACCCTTAAAGTGCCGCACACGCTGACATTTTATTCCACAAATTCAAATACACATGCACACAAACAGACACACATCAAAACATGAAATTTGCAACTCAGGCGCTCTGGTTGACAAAGAACGCTCTGCAAAAACAACACAGGCCCCACTGTTCTGTCATGTCCCGCATGGTGCTAATGATCCTGTGCTGCATCTGGGAAAACTCCTATTGATAAAAACAAGAAATAAAATTTACATAAACACAGTAGCTTCTACATGCACCACTGTTGCTTTCTTTTTTTGAATTATTTGGTTGTAAACTAACCTAGGCATCCAGACAGTGCTATTCTGCTCATGTCAAGATTTTATTTCTATTGAATGATATAATTTTAGAGCTTTCTGTAAATCCTTTTTTGCTAATTTGGATCCATAACCATACAGATGAATATGTATGTATAGAGGACATGCAACTGAGAAATAGTTTCTTTTTTGGGACTAAGAGAAAACCAGAGCATCAACTGCTCTAAAATAATGAGCAAGAAGAGACTATATTTCATTTTGACAACTTCCAGTGGAAAAGCTTTACTTAAGAACAGTTTTGTGAGCTGGCTGAAAAAAACCCTCAGCCTCTAAGTAGAAGAAAAGGTGCAAGATTATGTCAAGATTTGTCAAGGTAAAAGAGATAACAAAAAATCAATACAACACAGTTGGTGCACAGGGAATTAAAAGATATAATTATACCTTTTTTTTCTAAACCCAGTTTGAAATTGATATCTTTTATCCATTTATTCATTTTAACTGATGGGCTAATGGACATTGTACACACAAACACCTTTATGGATTCACAGACAAAAGGTCTGAATTTTTTGTTGTTGTTTGAAAATGATCTCAATATCAATTTAAGGGTCAAACCTTTATAAAAAAAAAAACAAAAAAAAACACCTTGACCTTCTTTTTTTGACCTAATAGGCCAGACTTCATAATGTATGTTGCTTGAGGTGAAACAATATAAATCTAGCAAATCCATCAAATCAATGGGCTAACATGGAGTTTTAACTTGAGATCTCCAAAAAAAGCACACATTTTGCTATGCAGTCATCTTTTACTTTTAAATCATAGCTACATTTATTTCAAATAATACTGAAGAAAAGGACCAATTTTTTTTAAATAAATAAATAAAAAATCAACAATTCTAGGGAGTTCCGAATCAAGGTACCAGAGCGAACCAGAGTGATAACACTGAAATACTTCACAATAGTAACAATTATAATCTTGCTGGGTGCATCTGTAATGTACTTTAAATCCTGATGATAATGTTTCAACAATGTGGCATAAAAATTGTACCCAAAGTGTAAAGTTCTGTTCCATCACAGACAGAGAAGAGGAGGTTTCCTGAAAGTACTCTGTAACTTTATCATTGTGCCATTTCTGCTCTGCTGGGCCAATGATTGCCAATGTATTTGCATAGTCTATCTTCTCTACATGGTGTTTTAAATTTCAGCACTAAGAGTTGGACAAACAGTTACATCTTTTTTATTTTTTATGTTTTTAAAAAGGCTACAGAAGAAGGTTTTTGCATTGAGACAAGGATGATGGGTCTGTAAGACACGCTGCTGAGTGCTGGGCTCTCACCTCTCTGCACTGAAGAGCATTAATATCTCACCCAAAGTCGGTATGTAAAGTGTGTGATCTGTGGCAGCAGAGAGGTGTTATATCATTTCCTAGCTGGGAAAAGGTCACATTACTGAGCTCAGACTGATTCCTGTGAATTTCAGATTTAAATGCATATGCATGGCTCTGACTTCTTGACTGAGGACAGGACTGCTGCACTGCTCTCGCACTCTGTCCTGGACTGTACTTGTATAATTCTCAAAAAAAGATGAGGGTCCTTTTCTGATTTGACTTAACATTTAAGTTGATGGAAGCATATTAGTTTGCATCTCAAATATTCTGCTGCTGCTGCTACTGACTTAATTCAGTTGCGAAATGTTATACACATTTCCTCTTTATCGGCCATTACACCTTTTAAATAGGCACCCATAACTTTGTTTTAATTTTCACAAAACCACCCATATTCCCTTTTAACAAAATGTTGGTTATTTGACAAAATGTTTCCGTGATAGTTTCAAAGAGGTGTGTATTATCATTTTTAATTGTTCTGACAATGAACATAGAAGGTACAAGAAAGAGAAACTGCATCAAGGTAATTATTGATGACCTCACATCGTTTAATACCGTAACTTTGTAAGGAGAGAAAACGTTTTAGGACACAATTTCTAAAATCTCAAAGTGCTATATAATATTTAATACACACTGGCTCTTTCCATTATGTGGTGAAGACCATTACTTGATTTTAAAACAACAAATAAATCCGAGACACATTCTGTGTTATACTGTTGCTATAGCAATAAGAAACAACCAAGTGTGTAGAATCTCATGCAGAAAAACTGCATTTGTCCTTGAGTTATACCAGTTTTTTTATATACTTATTGTGTCAGTGTAAACACAAAAAATGCATTTTTTTTCTTTAAGCAAAATGAAAAGTTAGTGTCAAACACTAAACAAAATTGCAAGTAAATAAATTGTGAGGACTCCTTTATACCATTTATTGAGTTTCTTTGACAAGTCATATCCTCTTAAGTACTCAATCAATAGAGAACTCCTCAGGTTTAGTGTTACATTCTGATTTTAGCTTATACATTCTGTGCAATTTTCAGACAGAAGACTACTTTTACTGGCTTGCTTGACTCTGTCAAACCAAAGAGAGCATTTTGATCATCTCTTTTCAGTGTGAAAATCCAACAGAAAAACCAAAGAGAGAGACTAAAATTGATGGAAGCAGAAAGTGAAGGCCTTTAACAGTGCGACAGGGGGGGACATTGTTTCCACCACATGACTGAAGACTTACCCAGCTAATGATGATTATGTCATCTGGTTTGCTTGAAAGCGGGTGTTCTCTCTCAGTGATTTGTTTGGCAGAGACAGAGATGGACATATACATAACAAAACACCTGTAGACCAGGAAAGGATTACACATTTCTAAAAAACAAAAAACAAAAAAAAAGAAGGCAACATCTGCTGACAAAATAGTTTATATTTTCTCTCACTCTTGGCAAATTAATTAATCAACTTCAAGATTTGCCTCTTTTTACCCATTAACATTGTCCTTTCCAAAGAGACAATATTAAATTGATGACCTCCACATAGGGCTCCAATCCTCCACATCCTTGTCAATCTCCCTTCACTCATTTATTTAACCTTATGTCTGCATATCACTGTGACAAGAGATTGGCTGATGCTGTGGAGGGCGAGTGACAGCAGTTTAATTAAAATATCACTTTCAGCCACAAGGCTCTTCACATGGCAGCATCATTTATGTCACAGGGAGCAGACAGATAGGTCATTTTGACTTCCATTGGATAAAGGAGCTGCCTAACAAATGACTTGGAATTATTCTCCAGCAAAAGCTTAAGTATAAACTCATACTTGTGCATTATCACATCTTATTCTGAAATGATACAAAATCTTGTGACGTGACAGTGGTAAAAGAGGGGAGATTTTCAATATCATTTTACATCTATGCTTTGACAAACACATTCCCTCTACCTTCAGCAGGTCTGGCAGCCAATAACATCCAGTTTGTCTCCTTGATTGAAAAAGATTGCTTTTCATTTCCTTCACAAAGTCTTACTGTTGAGGATTTTTAGATCTAATAGTTGGGGATAGGACAATCACTGCACTGTATTTCACTAGTTTCCCTCAACATAAAGTAGAATATTACATTCAAACTGTTCAAATCAAAATTGCCTCTGAGGGAGAAGGAAAGAGTGTTAAACTTTGCTAGAGACAAGATTAACTGAATATCCTCAGATTGGTGGTTATTGATAGATTTTTTGATTCTCACTGTGTGGGAACAACTTTTTAAGATTATGTCAAAATGTTTCTTATTTTGACAGTTCAGTTCAGTTCCCTTACAGACATGTGATGTGATGGATGTGGCCTCAGTGTGTTTTTGGTAATAGGGTTCATAACAATGCAAGTAGTTGTTGCATCCTTTAGATTAAGGTGTAATAATTCTGGCAGGGTTATGATGTATATACAGGCATGTATTCTGAGAAAATGTCCAAAATATTGCAAACACTGGCAAGTAGATTTCATGTGAATGCAAAAATCAAATAGTTTAAGTGACTAAAATCTCATCCTAATGTGTTGGTTTTCTTTTTTTTTCCATGTTTTTATCAGGCCCTGGTATGATGTAACCTGCTGACAGAGGTTGCAGGGCATCTGAAAGCTTCTTGCCATTAAATAACAAAAGCCCTACATAACACAACATAATAGCCAAACATAATACAAGTCCAGATAAAACAAGAAAGCACAAGTGCCACTTGCCAAGCAAGAATATCTAGGCTGTATACATACCTGACTGGTATATGTCCAACTTTATGTCTGCAGAGGGACTGTTTGAATAATCGGTGAACAGTTAGTCGTGACTATCAGTTCATGATTTTCATTCAAATGCATGTTGCTTATATACTGGTGTCTTAAGTGGAAGACAGGAGGATATGCTCGCCCTCGACCCGGAGAAAAAAAAAAAAAAAGACAACAGCTTAATAAAGTAAGTCAGCATAAAGCTGTGATAGAGAAGAAAATTTATAAGAGTTGAGCATTTCATCAGTAAAATGTAAGAAGAACAAGATATTCCCCTGAGACATTAGAAACTATACCGGGGTAAAAGAAGAAAACAACCAGGCTGCCCTCAGATAACTTTTGTCTGCCTGCTGAAAGAGAGAGGGCAAATGTCTGTCTAAAGAACTTGAAGTCAACTTAAAGAACACTAGTGAATATATATCAAATATTGCCAATCAAATGGCTCAGAGCATGCTTAAAATACAAGTTAACCTGGAATATTGAAAAGTCCTTCACTCCTTTTAGTTTCAAATATGTTACAAAGATCAAAGCAGGAGGAAAATGAGAAATGACTAGTATGTTTAACATTTACAGATTTAATGTGACTGCAAAGTCTAACAAGAGTCAAGTGGTTTGAGAGTTTATACAGTGGACCCTGCTGTCATTTCTGTGTACCATAGCAAGACAGGGCAAATGCAGAACAAATAAAAATCAGAGTCTTCCAATTGATATGCATTGGATGTTTTCTCACTGTTCAGATAGAGATGCCTCTCCAAACAGCGGTTTGGAGATAACGGGCAGGTCGCTGCTGTGTTTGCCTGAGTGGTGGAACAGCAGCAAAGGGACGGAGGGTCACAGTATTGATAGGAGACTTGACAGGTTCCGTCCCTGCCTTTGCTTCTACTACCGAAGACAATGTAAATCCACTGAGAAAGACAGATACAGACAGAAAAAAGAGAGAGAGGGAGAGAGATGGAGCAAGAGAGAGAGAGACATTGGCTCATATGTTAGCCGCTAATGGACTGGTAAGGTTGTGTATGTGTACATGTGTGTGTGTGTGTGTGGGTGGGCGTACGTGTACTCGCATTGCACAACGATGGGGACTTGGTCCAGGACTGATGAGATGCTTCAGGGATAATGCCAGGCGTAGAGTTGATATGTGATTTGGGAGAAGGCTTTATGCAATTTTTTACTCATTATTCTTAATCACATACTTCAGCGTTTTCTTCACACTCCTCTTCCTCTCACCACTGCTCCCACCCCCCTCACCGCTCCCATTCTTTCTGCCGCCTTCTCATATCCTCAGTCTGGAGGCTGACAGTGACAAATAGAGGAACACTGCAGCAGTATCTCCACACGACTGGAGGGACAAATTATTACAGGTTATTTTCCTCCTCTTTTCAAAAGCCATGCTTATTCATCTGAGACTGCCGAATATATGAAGGTTTTCATTCACAAACGATTTCTGTCAGTTTGTAGAATTGGTTGCTCTACTTCACTGCTCAGTCTTTCCTAACACTAAAATCTGCTTGATATACATATTTTATAGAAATAATTCTTAAGATAAGTGACAGCCGACAGTGAGTTTTTACCTTCACAACACTGAATACAGCATTCAACTGGTGGCCACTTAGGAAGGACACAGGTTCATGATAAGCATTGGAGCTTTAAAAAACTGAATAGCTGGTCACAAATGAGACCCAGCACCAGGGGTTTGGAAATTCAAGTGACACTTAAACAGTCACACTTTATATGTGTGTGTGCACTTTCTATCCACTTAACATTCATTCGGTATGCCTGCTTTCAAAATGACTGGTTTATTCAATTTTTCATTAAGTTTTGCATCAATAAGCCTTTATTTTAAAACCTATACAGAATGAAGGATCGATATACTTAAACCCTCAAGGTTCAGTTGATTTCAGGAGTTGAGATGAGGTTAACATAGTTCTTTGGTGTTGGTTTACACTTTTTGAATCACCATGACATATATCTTGGCTGCTTGGATAGTTAAGTTAAAAAGAACACTTCAAAATCTTTTTATTCAGTTATTCGAGACAGGGCAGCCTCAGTGGGCCAGTCAGGGGTAAAGGACAAGACTGTATTCCTAGGTGTGGGCTACATCAGGGGAGTAAATCATAAACATGTCATCTCTTCTTCAGGGAAAGCACCGTGCAGCTGTGATGCCGTGCTAGACAGCGAGCTAGTGGACTGCATAATTTCCTCCGCTGCAACTGACACCTTTTTCACATGCAGGCACTAGACTGGGCTTAAGTGTGATGGCTATGCATCATTATGCCTTGGAAATGGAGGGTGCAAAAGTGCACTTGCAGTGACTGGCTTACATCTGACAGTTGGCCTTGTTTTACATTAGTCACATCAATTCAAATCCCCTCTCTCCACAGAGTAGGAGATCAAGTGCCAAAGACTTCAGTAACCCAGGGAAATAATTCATGAGTCAAAGACTACTTTGATTTTATAAAAATGCTTTGCAGCTGCTCTAGTCAAGTGTTGCCTTGTCAGGAGTAATTTCACATTTTGCAAATATGAACCCTGTTTTCACATAAGGGGGATAAAGGTTCACCAAAACATGAAAACAACATATTTCCTTGTGTTTCTCTGGTCGTATCAATTGGTGTGGATGGTTTTGTTTTTATTTGCCAAGGTTTAGATGTGTATGGTGAAAGTCTTAGCGGCACACATCTAAAATCTTGGCAAACAAAGCTGAAGCATCAGTTGGCAGCAATGGACTGTTTGGATACAGCCTGATTCCCTGCTGATTAGTGGATGCAAAATGCAGAAACAGAGGTAGAAGAAGAGTACTAAAAGAATAAACACCCAAAGGACATGAGCTTTCCTTCTGTGCTGCATCACTCATTAAGACTACGATAATATCTTCACATTATTCCACTCTTTTTACTCTGCAAAGATGAGCATGCAGTACACTTTTGATTTTTCTTTTCAATCCGACAAAACTACAGAAAAGAAAATGTTAGTTTCACAACAAACAGTCCTTTTTCCCTTTGTTTGCAGTTGGAATTACTACTTTGTGTTAGTGTATGAAAAACTGTGCTCATGTCAGCCATAACCATGAGCACCAATGTTTTGTTGTGAACAGGACAAAGGGCAAGAGTAGGGGTATAAGCTTTGACAAGGGCAACACTCTAATAAGTAGGTTCTGCGTATCACCAAAACTGCTTCTCTTGTTGGATATCCCCAGTTTGCAATGGTCAGTGACCACTAGAATTACTGGAACAACTGGGAGATATCAGAGGCAGGTTTTTACATTGCCACTCTTTGCTGGATCATTTCTCAGGATGCAGATTACAAACAACAATATGTTTTAAATAAACATGACACAGAATCAGACAAAGCATTCTTAACTAAAATCTCGTGTGAATGCAGTTTATTTTGCACTTTTAGCCCGCAAACATACTAACTTTTTCATATTTCTTTTTCAGCACTTCAGAGCAAATATAGTCCGTCAATAATGAAATCTTGGGCATTAACTGGCCCCTACAATTGATCAAAAGCTGCTTAATTTTGTGCATTAATTACTGCTGTGGTAATGAAATGGCCCATCACTCTCTCCATAAACCAGTAAACAGCAGGGCAAAAGAAACCATCCTTCAGGCGCAGGCGTGATTATGTAAAAGCACTGTTAATCATCGTGCCCTGTGTTCCTCCTCATTCTGTTTTCTTTCCCTCAGTTGCTTAATGTTTACCACCAGTAAGATGTTTTATTTATTAGTTTTGTCATAAAGCTCTGTTTCACATGAATCTTGCAGCTCATGCATGCAGTATGAGTGTTGAAATTAGCATCTCATTACTTTCAATAATTAGGCCAATGAAGGCCAGATGTTGAGCGTATGATCTATGTGCAAGCAAATAGCTGGCTCTAGCTTTTTATTACAATCAATTAATACCATACAATAAAGTTTTACTGCTGGCATGAATTACACAGTCTGGAGCAGTGATGTAGCAGGCTGCAGAAAACAAGCTCGCTCATGTCAAATCGTTGTACGTTTAACGTCATATAAAGGCAATCCATATAATTATCTTGGATGTCACAGATGGAAAAAACTAAATCTTTTCCACCCGCATTCACAAATGGTGTCAGGACAATGTTCACAGCAGCTGTATAATGCAATATAGCTTATGAAAAAAGTCCTTTTCATCTCACAGCTGCATGTTCTACAGTGTTGGCAATTTAAAGGCAAAGACATGTTTAGGTGAAAAAGGGGGTACTAACTCCATGTTTTTAGCTTGTACCAGTTTAATCTCCAAATTAGGTTAGCTATACATAAAAATCTCAAGGACTGTAATCATAGACAGGCTAAAATGCTTTAGCTATTGTTGCCAGATCAGCTTTTTTGGCCCCTAATCATCTTTTTTTTGTGTGTTTAGTATCTACCTATGATGAGTCCAGATGTGATGTTAGTAGCTATCTTTACGAGAAATAAATAAATAAAGAAACAAGCTCAAAAAGATGTCTCCTGCTTATCCCATTTAACCAAGTAACCCTGCTGACATTTTTGTAGAAACAAAAAAAAAAATTGTCCGTTGCTGTTGCCTATGCTCTGCTGTATGAGACCCGTCATGCCATCTAAAGGTAGTGATGAATTTAACCACCTTCTCTGTTATTTATGTTTTGGGCTTGTTTTGCCCTCTCAAGGACTTACATAGATCTTTATACAGTCTAGAGTTTGTCACTTCCATTTGCAAATTCCGTTGTATGTTAGACATCTTAATTGTGTATCAAACTGGTTATACTGAACTTAGTTTTGGCTTTTGGAAATGAACACAGTATGTTCAAGTAAGTGATATGATATGTTGTATTTGACATACTATTAGGTTTGATATAATAAATGCACCATGTAAAAGTATAAACTTATCATGGGATTACATTTCTCTGTTACAAAACAAAAATTTCTCATCACTTTTTAGCAACATGAAAGCTTTCCTTTCATATTTAGAATTAAATAATTACAGCATGATGCGTTTAACTTAATCAGCCTCCACAGATGATGTACTGACAGAGGAAATATGACTATAAAAGTACTCAGACAAACTTTGTAAAAGCAATGACAATAAGGGGAGTTAACCATTGCAGTTTTCAACTCCAACAAGCAAGAAGTAACCTGGATTCAATAAAAAAGAATTCAAACTTTATTAGTTGGTGCATCCCCTCCATTAAGCCGTGCACATCTCTCATCATCTGATGCTGCTGTTGACAGATGAGGATGAAATGAAGTGTGTCAAAAGCAGTTACAGTGATCTCATTCAAAATGCATTTCCCTGATAGGACTTATTTTGGTAATGAATCACATCTTACAGATTTTTTTTGCTTTACTTCTGGTTGTGATGCATCTGATAGCATGCAGTTGAAAACGGCAGCTGAACAGTGGAAAATGAATGTCTCTGCTGGCATATCAGTTGAATTTGATTAGCAGCAACAGTGCAGTGGTGCTTTTTCCTCAAATGCTGCACTTCCTCTTATTCGAGGACTGACAGTAGGGACTCAATTATTAATCCAATCTGCCCAAGAAGATCCCTTTAAAAATAACTTTTTTATCAAAGTTACGATGACGACAGGAAATTAACTGTACAACCATGTGTATGTGTTGGAAGCCTATTTTAAATTGCGTAGAAAAAAAATTGATAACAAGATGCATTATTTTTTAAATTAATCTAAGATGCCTCTATTAAATCTGCATGGGATAATGTAATTCAAGCCTCTCGTCTTTCAGATATACAATATGAATGCAAATTCCAGCAGTTTAAGTGACATTGCTCTATCAGTGTAATGTATTGTGTGCTGTTATCACTTTCAGCTGCAGTGGATGCCACTAATATCCAGTGTCCTCTGGAGGAGTGATATTGGACGCATTGCTCTGTGGGCGCTGCCCAAGTCATTCAAATAAGAGTGAGATTTAAAGGTCACTTTGTGCATATCACCTTTTCAAAAGCACACACCCCGCCTGTATTATTCTCGTCAATGCTTTGCTTTGCGATGGAAATCCTGCCTTTCTCTCTTAAGAAATAAACTTTTTCCTCTTGTGAGGGAACATGAATACTGCATGACATCCTGGGTGTGATATACGGCGTCTTTTCAGCATATTACATGGGCATGGTCAACAGTGGAGCCTCCCGCAATGGACAATGAAAGAATGATAAATACCCTCATCAAGAAAAAAATGTCAATTATCAGCAGACTTTACAGCAGAGCTGGTGGTCCTCTTGGCATGATAAAGATCTAACATTACTAAGATATGCTTATCACTAGGAAGACAGCCACTGATTGATTTTTGGGAGAAACCCACCAGAAAGGGTGACATAAATTATTTAAGCAAAAACATATTACGCCAAAGACAAATGTAATGAAGTACACAAAAGAAAGAAAGAGCCATATGACTGCATTATATTAGAGTTCAGTGCCTGCCGGGCATCTAATGCTTCTCATCCATCAGTTTCTGCTCCTGAGCCTCCCCTAGCTCTAAACATAACCAAAGGAACATTAATAGATACTTAGAAACATTAAATGAGACCTTGGGTCACTGCCTCTGTGTGTTGGCAACAACAAGACTTTGAACAGATTTTCAAGTTTGAGGACTTCTAATTAGTCTCTGGAGCTCCTTCTGTGTGCTTCTCTTATCAGATAATATTGGTTTGCCGAACAATAAGGGTAACCAAAGGCTCCATGGGAAACTAATGAACCATTTACAGGAGATAGGAGAGTAAGAACAACCGGCTCAAGCTGGCATCAAGTTTTCACACATTTTTTTAAAAACAAGGTACAACATAAGTGTTTGAGAAATTTTAAAAACAAAGAGTTCACTGAACAGCATTTTACATGGATGATAACTTGTTTGTGTACTTCATTTCCTTAAATACAATTCAATTTCTCTCCCTGCTGTAAACCCCCACAGTCAATGTGTCAGCCGTCACTACAGTGCCATTTCAAGACCAACTGTGAGCCTCTCATGAGGGGGAACCTCAGGAAGTGAGCTGCAAGCCTGAGATCATAATGATCAAAGTGAAATGTTTGTTGACTGAAATCAATAGCACCAGGGTGCCTGGAAATTGCTATTAAAGATCTTGATTGATTGAGCAGCAGTTGTTCAGTAACTGAGAGACTGGTCTTTCAGACTTATAACAATGGGAAATGTTTCCTCAGATAGTTTTCCTCTTCTTCTTCTGATGGATTACTTTAGTTGGTATAGAACTATGTTTGTGATCTCCTGATGAAGCTCGGAGTGGGCTGTACTCTTGTAAATTAGACCCTTCCCCCTATAAAATAGGCGTAAAAATCAACATGATTTTGTTAAGTAACAATGAATCTTTCATAATAAAAAAAGTGACAGGTTCCTTTCTACAGAGGCCACAATCCCCCACCACATTTATTTTGCAGCAGGATGGGCCAGGGTACATTTCAATCCAGAATTTAACCACTAGACATTTCTAAAATGTTACATTTCTACACACTGGATATATAACCACAATCTCACACTGACATCTAGGCTATGATGGGGGCATTTCAGTAGTCGGTAGAGGAAAAAACAAGTACATTTGTCATGGAAAATTACTGAAACATTAACAAACAAAAACACAATTCTCAATTTACCTGATGTATAAAAAACCCCCTCTCAGATCGAGTTTCAATGACAATGTCAGTGAACACGTTCGTAAACCTGTATCTAGGAATGGTCTCAAGACAATGTCTGGCTCTTCGCTTCAGCAGTTTTAACTCTTGGGATGGATGTCAATCATTACTACAATGTACAATTGTTGATGTCACTGTGGTTCTGCATACATTAGTAAGCAGACAGTACTTGACATAAGGGTTTGTTACCCAGTGGGACTTCCTGTGCAAAGTAAAGATTTTGTGCTTTTTCAGCTCTTTGGGGGGAAATGCTTGTAGTAATGTTTTATAAAAACATACGTTTTCTCGATATGATATGAAATTAGAATATTGCAGAGCTAAATAAAGAAGCAAATCAGCATCTGATTTCCTGACTTGAAATGCTCACAAATACTTTACGAATAAATCTTTTATACATGTGATATAATCACTTTAACTGTTCTAATGTGGAAATTTAATACGTCATGCCTTTACTTTCCCCAAGCAACACAACATCAATCCTTCTGCTTTTCAACAACTCACTTATCTGGGCCCTAATCCACTCAGCTGCAGCCTGTACTTCTTTGACAACATCTGTATGTCATCATTTAATATCCATTTCAATCCTTAAGAGAAAGGAATTGAGAGCTTCTTTTCTTGACTCGTGTTGCCTTTTGCTGGGCAGAATACTGGTAAAGTTGGAAGAACTTCTCTCATCAGTGTGGAAACTTTTTCTCAACAGGGTATCATATTGCAGTAAATCCCAGAAGTTAATGACCGCTGTGCCACAGAGGGTTGCTCTGTTTTTCACCAGATGCTGGATTTTTGGAATTCCCCAGATTCTAATGTGCACCAGAACAGCAGTTTTCCAGCTCCAGTCCCAGGAAGCATGTAGCATCTCATTAGCTCTGGTCACTGAACGAGTATGACAGACATGAAACCTGACACCTGCTGCAGACCTCTACTATGAATTTCATCTTGTTCCCCTTAATTCATGATAAATGGCTCACTGTATTTGAAATTATTTTTCATTTTTAACTTTTTAACATAGATATTTCTTTTTACTCTTTGTTTGGAGTGTCTGCTTGTAAAAAATCTACTGTTTTTACAGGAAATGTTCTGAAATATACCATGCCATGAACATTTAAATAATACAATGCTGTTCTTTGCGATGAAGGACAACATTGTTCTCTATCTCAATTTGGCTGAAAGCAACTCTGAGCCGCCAAAATCAAGTCCATGACAGAAATGATCACTGAAAATAGGTTTTATAATAAGTGAAATAACTGTCATACAGGTAAAAAGATTCATTCAGTATTGTCATTCGCACACCCACACATGTATTGTGTGCAGACACATACACACAAAGTAGACCAGGAAACATCAGCCAACTGGCCATTGAGCCCCACTGCAAATGGACTGAAGAGTAGGTTCTACTTTCTCTGCCGTTTCCCTTTGCCTTCGCCCCCTCAGCACTGACAGCTGCTTCCTAACGAAGCCCACTCTCTTCCAAGCAGACCCTGTGATAATGAGGCTCTGCCCAGGACTACAGGCAACCAGGGAGCAATGTCAACAGCTTGGAGCTGACCTCCTGAATGGGCTTGCTTCCCCTCGTTCACTGCGAGAGCAAAAGCTGCACCTCATTGTTTGGGTGGAGAGCAGATCCTTGCCTCGGGGAATTGCCCATGTCCAATACTAAAACTGAGTTGCAACGGAGCAGAGGCTTCACTTGCATACATATGTGCGTATTCATGAGCATGCACACACCAGTGAGAGAGGTGATTTTGACAAGCATACACAAACACATCGCAGAGGAGAAATACTTGTGATATATCCGGCGATATATAGACAGGAATTTAACAGCAGTAAATCCTGGTTTTGCTACAAATTTAAACAAACCAGAGAATCAGCAGACTTCTCCTGTATAATATTTGGCATCAACAATGAATAAACCAAACTAGTATTGGCAGGGGAAACAATAAAGCACTGCAGAAATCCTAGCAGAGTAGTTCCTTTGCATTGCTTTACATAAAAAGAATGACAGTGTAAAATTCAACCCTTGTGCATTCATTGTGCATTTAATGTGCAGGTCCTTCAAAGTGATTGGTTATGATGATTCTAATTTTATAATTGCAGAATCATATGTACTGGATCATGACAGGTAAAAATTAAAATTAAAATCAAATGACTTAGAGTCTCCAAACATACAGCAGCTATGGTCACAGAAATATGTAACAAAAGTTGGGACCTCAGTGGCCTCTTCTGCTCATGCACAAACATTGACAGAAAAACACACAGCATGTGACATATTGTAAGAGTATCTTTTCAATGTATCCCTTAGTGGAGAAGACCCTTCAAAAGACCAGTCTTTGTTTTCTTCAGTAGTTACACAAACCCAGCATTAATCACAGTGGATAAGCTCTGCAATCGACAACAGACACCCTCTGTAATGAATAACTCAACTAATCTGCACCAGCTTACAGACTGCTCACAATAATAAGAGCAGCAGAGGGATAACAGCACAGAAAATGGAGTAAATAAGGATTTTCATCTCAGCAGCATGTCTGGTGAAATGAAAGTCTCGCTCGACTCTGTGCTGCTTTAATGGAATTAATTGACTCATTCAGGGAAATAAAGAAAATAATTCATGGAAAAGTTAGGAATCTTTCAACAACACAACCATGTCCTGCAAAAGTTTGGTGACAACCCATTGTTAAAAACACCAAAAGTTTAGTCAATTAAAACACCAAAGACAAAATATAATCAAACCTCCTTTGTATTTTGCTGGTTCCTGCAACAAATTGGATTCCACATTTTATTGCTCCTATTTAGTGGACTTTGAAAACAGAACTTTGCCAGTGACTCATTCTGGCTATGACACTAAATGTTCACACAAACAGCACTATTTTGAGACAGGCTTCAAGGCTGGAGGCAAGAATACCGATACCAAACTGTAACCAACTATAGTGAATGTACAATGAATCCAAAATAAACACATCATCACACACTGCTCACTCCAAAGCGACGATAAATGATAAATTAAATATTCAAAGACAATCATGACAAAGGATGGGAGGTAAATAGATGCATACTGTCTTTGATGTGTGAATAATCTTTGGCAAAATATGAAGAACAAAATTCCCTGTGGTCAAAAATAAAAAAGGATAAATTTACTCACCATTAAAACAGCTGCAGGCTTCAAGTATGGTTCCACTCATTACAGCACTTCAGGTAAGTAACGTCTCTGAGAGCCAGCTGCGCATTCTGGGCCTCAAGTGTGTGAAGCACTGCTCTTCAAAGTTCATTGAAAATGTTTTGCAATCACTTTTTCTGTCAAAAACAAAATCCAGCATCCAAATCCACTCCACACAAAAAAGTGTCTGTAAAGTGTTCTGACAAAAAAAGCTAATGATATGGGAGAAGATGGAGGAACCCTGCACCTTCCAATACCAAGAAATAATCCATGCTGGTTGATAGGAAAAGCTCCTGTTGGAAGAAATGCAGAGGGAGAGATGAACTGGCTTCAAGTGAACAAGAACTTATTCCTTTTTTTTTTTTTTGCTGCATTTTCCTTTAGGAGATAAAATTACCCCACCACTACCACCTACGTGCTCTTCAATAAATACACTGTAAGACATTTGCTTTGCTTGCAAACAAACAAGCAATAATCTAATTTACTTCAAATACTGTTCATACTTTTAGCAAAACCTCTGGTATTGATCTCATGGCGAATTTCAGTGTAGATAAATATTGGCTGAATAACGTTTTAGGAAGTTTTTTTTTTTTTAATTGCACATGAACATTTTCTCAGTGAAAGTGGCATTAATTGTCACATCAACTTACTGACAACAGTCAATTTTCATGGTGGTGGTTTTTGAGAGGAAATCAGTACAATTTTTAAAACTATTTTAACAAAGTCTGTAATTCTTTGATTCTAGTTAATCTAATCCAACATGTCACTCCTTGTTGTGCCCAACACTATCCATACCAGGGTTTTTTACGCCTCACAGTGACAATAAAACGCCCAATTCTGTCATCAAAATGACTCATTAACAGTAATTCAGAGTCTGATGGATTTTAACCTTAGTTGTGCCATTTGATGTCTGAGAGTGACAGTCAGCTGTAAGCTATGAAGAAAGCTACTTAATACCGTATTTACCCGGTCACGTCTGTGCAGAAACAATGGTGACATTAATGATGTATAGGTGCTTGAATCAAGCAGATTTATAGCCGTTACTTACGGAAACTAAGGGCGCAGCTCAAGTCACCTCTAGTTTGTTGAGCTGTTTGTGATTCTCTGTTGTGAGGATGGGGGATGTATGCGCGCAACGGTGGCATACACAGCGCGCTGCGCACGGAAACCTCTGTTTATTACGCCTGTCTGGTCATTGCTCCAGAACCCTTCTCGAGGGGCCATGCCCCCCAGTCTAAACCCACTGTACAGTTGTTGGCCTTTCTGGGTTGGGGTCTTTTGATTACATTACACTCTTTATGTGCTCACCTCAGAAAATTCTGTACAACGCCTGGCTAGATTCACCTGTGTAGAGCTTAAACTTGGCAAGGAAAAAGATGATGTTAACAAATCCACATTTCAGTCAGTGGTCGAGCACTAATCCCAAACAATTCACGTGTTTCTCGGCTCAGGTGCTACCCAAGTTGACACCAGAGTTGCCAGATCTGACCAACAGTTTCCAGCCCAAACACAGCGTAAAACGTAAAACCCGTCCACCTCACAGAAAACAAGCCCTCATCTCAATCTTTCTCGAAAATTATGTCAAAAACCACTGGTACAGTAAAAGACTTGGCCCTTGGCACAAAACAGATCATGTTATTATTTTATTTTATTTTTTTAACATAATGCCTGAATTTCTGTGTTAAAATAATTGCCAAGAGCTTTGTAGTTTTACCGTGGCACAGGAGCAACCTAAGGTTGAAGCTCCAGATCAGTCCTATGGCTTTCGGTATATTTTTTGTATTTTACCAAGTTTGGTATAATCCAGTCTTCAAACAGCATGTCAGTGCTTGGGAAAAAAAACGCCTTCAGGCCAACACACCTCAGCTGATCAATGATATAAAGTTTGACTGTTTTCCTCTGTACTAAAGGACAGACAAACAAACAAACAAACAAAACAAAGCAAAACAAAAAACACCACTCATGAGAGTGAGGCAGTTTACTGAAATGTGTAACGTCTATTTTCTTTGATAGCATTTATTTTCTTGATATTTTCAAGAATATTTTTCGTTATTCCACTAAATTTTGTGAAGAGCAGCCCACATTTTAACCAACTGTCTAACAATATTTTTTTCAGCCCAACGTGTTTATGGGAAGCCCAATTGGGCGGAAACTTGCCCAATCTGGCAACGCTGGTGCGCACGTGGGTGTACTAATTACATTGTGTTTGGCTCAGTGTGCGTCAACGTCGCGTGTACAGGTTACATTGACATGGAATTTTAACTTGTAGTTTCACCCTTCTAACTGTCTGACAAATCCGTGAAAATTCCTTTCTGTTGCATTTCAGGATATGAGGTGAATCATCTTGTTAGGAGCCAATCTGTTGTGGACATGTTGACTAATTTCCAGAATGAAGACACTGGCCTGTTCGGCAAAATATGTGCAACAACCAAAAACTATCAACACTTCGCTGATTTTCACTCCTGCAGTGGTTGAACTTCTTCACTTATGCCTATCATAAGGCAGGTCTGGCATAAACTCTTTTTGACCCTCACCTGCACCCGAGCTGCATGTGAAATAAGTTTCTCCATATTGAAGTTTGTGAAGCATAAACCCAGGAGCAGATGTCACAGGGTGCATGGGAGGCCCTTCTGCTGGCAGCAACAAAGAAAGAGATCCTCATGACCTCTACATGGATGATGTAATTGCCAAGTTTAAGGAGGAAAGGGAACTTCTTGGCAGCAAGTTATCTGGGCAAAGGTAAGACAAATTTAATTATTTACTATGGCTGAGTGGATGTGCGGCTTGGATATTCAGTTTTCTTTACATGTTCGGATGACTGCATTTTGCACTCCTACTTTTTGCAATGCTCTTTCATATTCTCATTTATCTGTTGGTGTAAATACTGTGGATTTGTGATGTGAAGTTTCCTTAGTTTGGTGAAGTTGTTGTCATATTTTCAACAGCTTTGACTTTTTTATTCTGCTGTTCTGTGTCTGCATGCTCTGCTCTTTCATAGTCTGATAGAGTTATCCTTACATGCACATTGGCTTTGTGCAGCTCTGTAAACATGCAAATTTGAAGTGTCAAATGCACCAGGTGTTCTTGCATTTTATATAAATTGTATCTATTGCGTAATATTATGCACTGTTTATGCAGTGGCTTTCCTTCAATTTGCTGAGTGCCAGTTTGCAATCAGACTTTATGCGGTGCTTTCACATACTCTTGACGTTACTGTACTAATGCAGTGTGGCTGTCTTCAGTGCTGTTTCATACTGATGCTGCAGACAAATCCCCTAAGTTGTTCTGATAAGTGCAGTATAATAACCACTGTGGCTATGGAAAATGCTCTTTATACATCATGATATACGCAGCATAATACGCTCTGTGGTTGTGTGCAGTGCTCCAAATATATATTCTGATAAATGGCATGTAAGGTGTGCTGCAGCTGTTTGCATTGCTTTTTATATTCTAATGAATGCATCACAAGATAAACTATTATGCGCTGCTTCTAAATGCTCTGATGCTCTGAGGGAGAAGTTGTAATATGCATTATGGTTGGGTGAGTTTCAAAACAGAAAAAAAGGAAGTTATACGCTAGGTTCAGCTTTTTCTGTGAAGAACTGTTTCCTTTGAAATATCAAAAATATTGTTTGTGATACTGTTACCGTCAAATGTAATTATTGATCTATATAGACTATACCTAGTTGCAAAATGTCAGCAGAGAGGTATAAATATTAGATACATTGGCTTAAATGTGACTAAAATTCAACCCCTGGCCTGTAATTTATTATTTTTTTGGCTTGGTTTGTATGTGGTTTCTGGTTTTTCTGCTGCCAGGTTTTACCACCTGGCATTGAAGGAAGTGTGTCATTGCGGAACAAAGTGATTCAGATAGCGATGGCATATCTTAAGCATATACCCTTTTTCTACTCTGTAGAACTGCGCTTTACAGTTTAAGAAATATGCCAGAGACAAAACTTGATTGATTTTTAAATATTTTTAATAATTTTAAAAACAGTTGTTGTTTTTAGATTAAGTGACTTACATTACACCATATGGAAAAGTAAGCCAATTTGAAGTTTTTCCATGCCATTATATTATCATATTATATTACATTATATTATAATGTGGACTGGAAAATACCATGAACTCAATAATAATACACAGTTTTAAAATTATTGTACATAAGTTTGTAAATCTCCCCTGGAGTGGAAAGCCAGTGCAGCATGTCACTGACCAAATGTTCGGTGTCACTGGCTGGGCTGTCTGCTACACGCTCTCTTCATCCTGTGAAGTGTGCAGTGCTCCTCACATACTTGGATCGAGTTTTTGTAAATTATACGCTGTGGATGCTCATTGTTCTTTTAGATATTCTGATGTAGTTAGTGTCACATGCACGACAACTGTGCAGTTGTGTATGTTTTAGCTCTTAGATCTTCGTTGAACACATTTTATTTTGAGCAGAGGAACATTTGATTATTCCTTAATGATTTTTAACAAAATTTGATATTTGTGGAAAATTTGTTGTTTTGACATTGATTAGGACTCACTTCATTGACACAGACTGCCTACACAAAGGCATGACTTTAGTATCCCTTGCATCAAGTTGGTTCGAGAGCTATCATTGTAAAAACACATTTTTTTGCACAGTCATAATATAATATTAATAATTGTTACTTGACAAAGTTGTAATTGCTGGTCAAACTTTAAGTTTTATTTGTAGAGCAGTCTTAACCTATAGAAAAACATGTTAAAATATCACTGGTGCCTGTTTAACTCTTGTTAAGTTCACTAAAATGGCCTCTACTTGGCATTGACATGATGACAGTTCATGCTGGTCATTTCTTCTGTGAAACAACAGTAAGTCCTCTGTGATGCAGATGGCATCACATAAGAAGATTATGTTGAAAAGTACGGCTGTCACAGTTGTAATTCAAACAGTTTAGAAACCATTTGAATTAGTGATAAATCCTTCTGGACTGGTCTGTGAGCAGATGTGACATGTTGAATGATTTCTCTCTGTCCTGGAAGCTTTGCAGGAATCATGAAACATATGGCGCCTCATGCCTCCATCTCAGAGAAAGTTATTGGAGGCTGGTCCTTCCCATGAGTCTCTGAATTCAAGAATACCAGCCATCCAAGTCCCTCCATTCATCTGCAATTTTCAGAAAAGTTGGCAGCAAACAATGACTGTGTAATTTAAAAGTTCAGAACTGTGTGGGGCTGAAAGGGACCATAGAGATAGGAATAGGGGCTTACTCAGCCAGATTATGTGCTTTCTGATTGCACCTGGGCTTTATCTTGGAATACTGGGACTCCATCATCTCTTTTTGTCTCTTAAATCAGTTTAAAGTATGTCTAAATATGGCACATAATTAAATCCTTCCACATGGAAGTACCCTCAAGCTATGTATACCTGAGAGAGTAAGGCATCTACAAAAGATCTGGGGCACGATGAATATGATGTGGTCAATTTAAAGCAGAGGCATTGTAAGCCCTTGTGTTTTACTGGCCCTTCTCTGAGCCTACATCTGCAATGCACCGCTCAGTCTCATCATTTACATGACAAGCTGCATAAAAGAAGAAGTTGAAACCATCTCTGTCCAGTGTGAAACATTATTCAGAGTCTTGTGTATTTGTTTCATAAGAGAGTTTCTTAAGCTGTACAGAAGGGAAAAGTGAATATGACATAATAGACATAACCATGTAGCCCTAATTTATCCCATGTAGAGGAAACCAGTCAGCAGACACTAAACCCGTGAACAGAAATGACCCTGGCTAACAAGGTGGAGATTCTTTGTTCTGCTGGTCAAGTAAAACCACCCAATTTCCTGCTCCAGCTTGATCTCAGAGTAGTAAAATTTGTGGTGAATTGAGTCAGCCAAGACAATTATTACATAACCACAGGGTTCACACTTTTCTGTGGCATGCAGGCCTTGAGGGCCTTCTCATAATTTGATCCCCTGTGTCAGTAGAGATAAAATCATACACTATCTCACTGCTTGCTCAATGCAGTCTATCTGCAGTGGCTAACAGTTACTATTACAGAAGAAAACAGGCTATGCAGAGGAGGAAATCCTTATAAAAAATCATGGTGTAAATCATACCTTACTAAACTGCAGCAAATTCGCTGACAGGTTAGATTGAGCATTGTGACAGAATGTGAAAAGGCTGCTCACTTTGTGTGTCTCTGTGTTGGCAGTCTTGTGAAACAGCATTTCTATCTGAAAAGACTATTTCTCCTTCCTATTGGATGTGAAGCTGCTCCACCGAGAAACAATTAGAGCTTATTTACACTGAACTAGATGCCTTCTGTCTTCATTTCTTGATTTACTCAATCAGAAGAGCATGGAGTATGCTATTATTATATGTCTTTGTGGGTGGGAAGAATGTGATAAATTTACATATGAAGATTTTTATGGGGTAATTCTAAAAGTATTATTCATTTTGGATGAATAGTTCAAGATGAGGAGAATGGAATATCCAGATACCTGAAGTGACAACATGACCTTTTGCTTTAGTCAATTTGTTTTCACTACTTTTGCACTTTTTTTACAATGAGGTCAGGAATTACAACAGAGCAGAAAAATATGAGATACAATACTTTTTCAGATGGAGTGTTTCCTGGGTGAACAAAGCTTCCATCTCCAACCCCTGAAATGACTTTAGATCTACAGCAATGATCTCCTCCTCCAACCTTGCTATGTTTTTTTTATGTCTCTCTGAACCATTGATATGTGTATGATTGAAAGCATCAGGGAACCAGCTCTCCTGCCTCCAAACAGTGATATTGCTGAATGGAGCCACCAGTGTATTGTCATGTTAGAAAATTTTTCCACTCCAGTCAACATCTATAGATTTCTGGCTGCAAATAGTAATTTCTTCTTTACCATTTTACACCCCTCTTAATAACATATCATTTTTGTGTTGTCCAGACAAACTACAAACATCTTCACCAAGGTTGTTTTGAAGATTCATTTCCAAAAATGTGTGAGCATTCCAAAAAAAAATCACAATCAATACCTTTATTTGTAGCTACTTATATTGATAGTGTTCTCAACTTTTATTTGATTACAGAGCATCATTCTCATTGCATTGAAGTCTTTAATTTGTTTGATGACATTTATGAGCCAGCCAGGCAATACAGGGTATTTCTGTCAAGAACAAAAGAGTGATGGGTAGCCCATCAATTTCACAGCTGAGTTTTTTTTGGGCGTCCTTGTCACGGTCCAGGCCCATTTTAATTTCCTGTCAATCACCCACATTATTAATAAAATCTAAATTGCTTTTTCCATTTGTAGCCTCAAACCTTTGTGAACACACAAGGATTTATCTTCAAAGTGCTGTAACCAAATTAAAAGTCAAAATAAGGGTTGGATTATTTCAGAGCTGGATATCCATCCTAATTTTCATTTAAGCAGACTTTCATTTCAAGTCAAAGCCTGGTGGTGGACACAATCATTTTCAAATCAGGGACATCCTGCAGACATGCTAACAAGGGCACAAATCATGAAATATTTCATGTACAATATAACTTTATCATGCCAATAATCTCAATTTTGACTGTGGGAGACCATGTTCTGTGTTATTACCCAGCCTTGTCTGCAAAGAATTTGAACTCTTTTTGAAAAGTCTGTATTTTCATAAAGTGGGATGAAGCCTGGTGTGCTGAAATACTGTCCAGTGAGGCTGAGCTGCAGGAGGCAAAAAAAATCTTCTCCCCAGTCTCAGGCAAGCTGGATACATGTCGCCATCCTGAATGAATAATTTAATCCTCAAAGTGTACTTCAAAGCTGCTCACCAGGTGGTGAGTCTCCCAACAGCTGCCTCACAGCCCAGCAGACAGTCAAAGATCGAGCAAAATGATTTTCTCCAAATGTTCGACAAAACTGTGTGCAGACGATAACATTGTGTTGGAGCACAATCATACCTGCCAGTAGACATTCCTCCCCTCAGTCGTTTTCTGCTGCTGTTCAAGGGGACAACGGTGAAACAGTGGTTATACCGATGAAAGACGAAGCTTAAATTGAGGAGGAAGCTTCCCACCGTACAGATGATTCCACCTTCTATTTGGCATGAAAGGCTGCTTCATGGCTTACCAAGATCTGCAGCACATTGTTCTGCTCCAATCTGATCTTTTTCTGATGCCATCACAGAGAAGAAGAGTACTTGATACAACTCCAGCAGATGTTGCCAATATTCTACCCAACATCACTTTAAATTCCAAAATGAAGGGAGTCTGCACCGATTTGATCTATTTTAAATTCAAGTCACTGAGAAAATGTCAGCAAAACACAATCCACAATAGAGGTCCCTGGCTCTGTGATTGGTCATCATTGGCAGTGCACCTGGACAGGCAGGCCAAAAACTGCTGAATGTTGATGATCTGCCTGACATGGCCAAAAAAATCTTACAGCAGAGGATAATTTGTATTGAGCAGGTGTGTTTGAAAAATAGGACTTTCTTTGTTTTGACAGATTGGAGCTCACACTCAAACTTTAGGCGAGGCAGTGCACAGAGTGCAGCTAAATATAAACCTCATTATACTCTATGGCATTGTGGTTTCATTGACACTTGAGGCATAAAGAAATGGCAGAGGTGCAGAGACGGAGGTTGCAACAGAACAAAAATGTGTCATGAATGGATGTGATGTTATCAACAGCACACTGGAAATCAAACTGCTTGCTGTATTCCCAAAAGATAACAGCCACATCATGCAAATTTTTCCCTCTTGCTTAACCCAGTGCAGTGAATTTACTCAAATTTTGAATTTAATTATGGGCTGTTTTACACACGGCAATGCCATCTTTTCATAGGCTGGATTATGAAAGTGATGGTTAATTTCACTCGATATGAAATGCATAGCAGTTTAAATGTTTTTAACCGTGCAAAGACTTTTTTTTACAGAGTCAAGAAACAAATTCTGTGATGCAAGCTATAACTTTGCATATTTAAGACTAAGTGTACTTGACAGCTGATCTTTCAGAAGCCACAAAAATGGAATTTGTCCATGAGGCACACAGGAAACCTATGATGTGAAAGCTGAATAAGGTTGGTGTGAAATCCATGATGCACTAAGCCATCTTTCATTTCCTTTGACTTATTAAACAACGTTACAGTTGGAGGCAAATGATGGAGCTTCCCTGGAACTCACTACATCTTCCCACTTAACAGGGAGGCGACGAGCGCGCCAAAGCCTGCAGGCTGACAATGTTCACCAAACAAATCACGGCAACACATCCACAGGCAGTCCAGAGTAAATTGTTATATTAACCCCCAGGCAAGGGTCCCCCCCTCAACAATTCAATAAGCAGATATGCTTTTCTACACATCTTAGCAAGAAGCTAAAAGATTTAACAGCCCACAGAGTTTTCTAGTACCAAGCTGGGAAGGCTGTAGATGTTATGGGTCAGTGTGTTAATTGTTTTCTGTTTCAGGACATTTATCATTTACAGCTTCTCCTCCAGCAGTTGTCATGAAATATTTCTGCAAAGGGAAAAAATTGAGGTGAATCATTGTCACTGGGTGATACAAGTCACATTATTTTGACTGTGTGGAAGGACAGCAGTCCTCCTAACGATGAACCTTAAATTATGGGTTTGCATGTACATCAAGAGTTGTAGCCAGATATTAAGCCCGCAGCACTGATACAAGTAGGTATTTTTTATTTCTCAACATTTCTGATTGAAAATTGAAATATGATCCCATTTAAAGCATCAGTCATCATTTCAGGAAGTTCCTTCAAACTAGCTTCTTGTCTTTGACTCAAACAAAAATCTTAAAGGGGGAGGGTGAAGGACACAGTCAGGAAGCTGATGCCTTTGTTTAGTCTGACTATAATCTCTACATCAGATAAACTCCAGCTGAAATTAATCTGATATAATAACTGATCCGCAACTCATGTCTCTCTGCCGACAGTATGTTAAACCTATCTGATGTGGTGTACACATTATGCTCCTGTCCATTCACTTACCCAGCGACAAGTGTTCTGTAGTAGGCATTGCTAATTAGATGAAATGTACTTCTACGTGTAGCCATGGTAGAGAGATGACTGCAAATGAAGCCGCCTGCATCTTTTCAAAATTAATTCAGCCTGATCTCCCCGCCACACTGCTTTCCTCAGTCTGACACGAAAAAGGAAACACTTTGTCGATATTTGCATTTATTATCATGCCCCGGGACGACATTTCCCTGCAAACCGTTCATTATGTGAAAACCCCAGATTTTAAAAGTGGTGACAAAGCGTCTAATTAGCAATGTATGGTAATGTTGACATTTTACTCTTGAATTAAGTGATGTTTTCTGCAAGGCTGTGACTTGGTGGTGTGCTACACACTTTCTTCGCTCCATGTCTTTATAACACATCAATTATCTCCAGATTTAAACCAAGAGCCACTGTAGAACATCAACACTTTTGCATTTAATGCGTGCAATAATATGGTATACTACAATATAGCAAGGCAGTTGACTCCTATACAAATGACATTATATGCAATCAAATATTTAGAAATCAGAAGAATGCCTGTGAACAATGCACATTAGATCAGTGTTGTCAGTTTTTCTTGACACCAATCAAGAGCATTGTACACTTGTTTCATTTCTGAGAGTATAGGGAAACATGAACAGACCAGAGTTAATATTTGTGAATATATGGTTACAGACAGACACTGCATACTGGAGGATGGAGCCGACATACAGTCAGAGGCTAGATGCTTCACTGGCCTGCAAAACAGTCAGCCCAGTGAGTGAATCAGCACAGAGAACCACGACATGTGATGTCCCTCTCTAAATCCATCATCATAATTTTCAAATGATTAACAATTCTTTATTATTAGCAAACAAATGGGGTTCAGCCTTTTTATACAATCAAGAAATAATTGCATCTGACAATCTTTTAACATTTCAACCATGTCTGTATGCACCCTTAACAAAATCATGAACATATTTCCTAGTCAAACTTTAGCACCAACTTATACTTCTTTGTAAAATTAATTGGCTGGAAATGTTTTGACAAAATGAGGTCAAGCACCTTCTATAGCAGCAGCGCATTTTACATCTTTCCCAACTCAATAGGTTTGTTATGCTGACAATTAGGACACTTAAACTCTGCATGACAGCATTTCTACTTGCAGTAACTCTGCTTGAAATTTCCAACTGATTTTGTGCCCTCATAGAGATTTGAGAGTTGTGGAAATTATTGCATTCTGATGAGTTTAATTCAGTTCATGCCAGTGGCCAGAAGGTTCAAAACAGCTAAAAACTAATCTTATCTCCTTAATACCAAATAGTATTGTGTTATTAATTGCTTTCAAATTTACTGCGAACCATTTTTGGTTCATTTTGTTGTCAAAATATCCAGGGATTGAACTTGTGCCTTGTCAAGCAAACTTTAGAACTCCACTCAGGCCTCTCAATTCTCATGAAGGCAGATCATTTTTCCAGGTGCTGTTTTTTCTTCCTCCTCGATCTCTTTTTTCCTCTTCCCTTTGCTATTGAGAACCTCTTCCCCTCTTATAGACATGATCTGACAGGAAATCTTTGAGAGGCAGCGCTGTGCTAACTGCCCAGAGATTTCAACTGTCTGTTCTTGCTGGAGGAGAAGCTGAACGCTGGCCTCCTATTAGTCTAAACACACAGACCCCCCAATCCTCTCTTTCTCTCTCTCTCTCTCTCTCTCTCTCTCTCTCTCTCTCTCCCTCCCATCTCATCCTGGTCCTGGTGAGGGGGCTGACAGCTCTCAGCGTCCCAGCCTGTCAAAAAGGGCCTGTTATTCGGCACCCTCCCTCTGGGACAGAGGAAAACACACACACACACACACGCTCACACAACCATCCACAAACACACACATAAAGTCACTACGACATACACACACAATCTCAGACCATCCTCTCACAAAAGCCTTGTACACACCGACACCCATACCCCCCCCTTCTCTCTCTCTCTCTCTCTCTCTCTCACACACACACACACACACACACAAATATTTTTCCTTTACCCCGAAATTCCTTGCACATACAAAAACTTTTGACTGCTCTTAGTGGATGTTCTGCTTGTTGTCAGCATTTCTCAAAAATCTGCTGACATTTTGCATGCACTAATCAGGATCAAATGTATTATCCACGCCGACACTAATTTACTGAGCTTTCGCCCTTTCCACAGCAGCGCTGACATGAATTCCTCTCTTTATGGAGTCCTCTTGTCAATCCATGTGATTGGCTGAAATTTACCAATCATTAGCTACAATTTAATAATGCCTGGTGAATCGCAAGAGCTGACAGGTGTCCAATCAGGAGTTTGAAATGATTCCTTAGAGATTTTGAATGCTTGCTTGCAAATGAACCTGCAGGTGCCTCTGCAGCTGTATTCCCGGGGTCCATCACAATACTATGTGCATACTAAGGAGCAGAAATTGCTCATTGCTCAGCTTCGCTGTCTTGTCCTGACAATTTGGGGAATTTTTCTGATTTGAGCAGCAAAGATATGGAATGGATACTAATGTGAGCATGAAGAAAGAAACAAATCATATCCCCCAAAAAATTCTTTTTTTTTCAAGAATTATGACATTAATGAATGAAATTGTGTCCATCCAAAGGATTTTTATTTCCAGTGAAATTTCATTAAATGAAAGGGGATGTTGTGAAAGAAGCAGGTGTAGAATAAAATTAATTTTATTAAATGTTCGACATGAATGTTTTTTGTTTTAATAGTTCTCAGAAATACCAAAATAGCAAGAAACAATCACCAAGGTTTTTGAATATTTAATTTGTATCCCATTTTTATGTGGATTAATTTTATTCAATTTTTACAGTAAAAAACAGTGAGCTTTATATTCACTTCCAACAAATTATGTTTTTGAGCACAATCAAAAAAAGAAACACTGAATTTCAATAAACTTATTATTTCAACTGGTTCCATCTCAATAAGTTGAAAAGAAATTAAAATGAAAAAACAAAAAATCAGTTCAACTTAGTTGACCATAAAATCAATGCTTTCAGCCAATCTAATACATTTACATGGAACCAGTTGACTCAGTAAATTTAAGTTAGGTCTATACTGCATATTTTCTTCAATACAAGTCCCTCAAATCTTTTTTGTTTCCTGTATGTATTTACTAACATTTCAAAGTAGTTTAAACACTGGATATCACTCTGTAGAAGATAACGTGCCCATACTTTGTCGAAACTTACTTAAACTTTGTTTAGTTATTTTACAGTCTTCTTTCTTTTTTGTTTTGCTATTTATTTTTTGTTGTGAATAACCTATATTTTGAATTTTGATAATCAAACCTAAAGCCCATCCACTGTTGTAGGACGAAGTCTTAAAAAACCAGTACAAGGCTAGTTTTTTTTTCCTTTTTAGTCATCAAAACTCTTGAAGGCTTTAGATTTCAAAAATAAATTGCTGAAAAAAAGCCCTGTATGATTTGCCTGTTCTCACCGAAAAGTATCAGAGCAAGATAAAAATAAAACAAGGATGACCACACTTAAAATGCCCAGAAAAGCAGATTTCTTTTCTTCCCATGTGGCCCTTTTTGTGAATTATTTCCCCCAAATCTGAGTAATCACTGTATTAGCGCCCTTTAAAAAAAGAGTTCTCTGTCTGCTAAATAAAGAGCTCCTCTAATTTCTCTTCTTGACGCTGGCTTAATTGCGTTAAGAATTAATGGAGCATTTTCATGGCCAGGCTCACCACCAGACACCGGTTACTCTGCTCTTCCTGCTGGGCCCGGAGCCACACAGCGGGCCCAGAAGTGCCTGTCGAGCGTCAACCCTGGTCTCACTTCTGCTCAGGGGTGAGAAACTTTGCGCTATACATATGCATGAGTATCCCTCATATCTCCCCAAAGGCAGCTATATCTCACCATTAGTCGCTCTCAAAAGTCTTCTGCGGCACACTGTATTGACTCCTGGAATAATTTCAAGCAATCCCAGACGTGATTTATGATGATGCACATTATCGATCACTTAAGGAGATATTTAGGTATTCAGAATAAAAAGTTATGTTCTCATCATGTTGATGGCGGGAGGCGCCAGGCCAATGGGAGAGGGGGGAAGTCAGCGCACACTTTACCGGAGAGGTAATTAGCACGTCGGAGTAACAGAAACACTCCCTCTCTTTGCGATCCTGCTGCTCCGGCTGTGCTGACTTGCCTTAGTGTTAGTGCAAATTGTTAGTGTTGCCCCACAGGTGGGAAACTAGCTCTCATCACCTCATCACCCCAGAGGATGTGAGACACAGCAACATATATTAAACTGCTATCCTCGCAGCACGCAGCATGAGTCTTCATGAGATATTTTACTCTTTATGGAGCCCATGGGGGACACACAAATCCAATAGAGCTCTCTTTTAGAGGGGCACAGGCGAAGACATGCATACAAACAACTGGGATTTAGTGTGGTTCCTCTGCCAGAGGCAAGAAAAGTGACAAGCCATTGGGGTGCTTTGGGCGAATGCATCAGCGCTGGCATTGCCATGGGCTCTGGAACAATGGAAACTGAAGGAATCTATCTAATGTGAAACGGTGCATGGCTGAAGACTTACTGAAATTTTAGGGCTGCAATAACAGGCAAGAAGGGGAGAAATTTTCATCTCAATGATTAGACCTGTTAGAGCCTTAATACTCGTATAAACTTTGATTTTAGCTGTTTCTCTCATTTTTCAACCCAAAATATTAGAACTTTACTCTCAAAGAAGTCATTAAGAATCATTTCCAGAGTTAGGAAAAGTTGAAAACTTTTATCAGGCAGTTTGGCTCCAAACCTAGGTTGTCATCAATATTTTTTTTTGTCTTTCTGATGAGACATCAGACTTTGTTCATGGGGAGGGGGAACATGTACAACACTTTCTAAAGCTGTTAATGTTTTATCCCATAATTCACAGGCCTGGGACTTGGAAGTATGTCTTTGTGGGAAAGCCTTGGCTGGACATGGTGGAACCAGCATCATTAGTGCCTGTCTCCCCAGGGTGGCATGTGTGGAAATTACTGCCCCAATCAATAAGCAAAGTCCAAGTGTTGAAATATTTATCCAGACAGAGCTTCATCCTTGCGGTGAACTGTCTGAGCACTCTTCCTGCACCTTAAAGGGTTATTCAGAAAGCCATATATGGGCAAGAGTACACCTTGAAATCAATGGGGTGCCACTCACTGGCTGAGTGCTGAGTGCTGCAGAGGTCCATTAATTTATTGTCGATACATGGGGCGGAAACAGTGGAGGAAGTGGAACTCCCCTTAAGGTGGACTCAAAATGGTGTCGTCACCATGCTGGTCTTTCCAACTCTGATACTAGAGCAAGAATTTCAATACTTGATTGAATTGAGGGGAGAAAATTTATACATATATAAAGCCTTGTATGACAGCACTGGGGTTTTATTTGACATAAAGGAAAATGTATGGGATAAGTCTTAACAAACACAAAACTGATCTTTGTGCAAAAATCAAATAGGGACAGCCTCGGATTCAGAAGAAGGATTTCACATCAGATTTTCTAAAAGAAAACTATATTTCAAATATATCCATCAAGTTGACATCTTAAACCGCTTAGTCACTGCCTGTTTACATCTTAAACAGAAAATTAATTCTGCAAGGGCCATGGCATATACACCCAACATCATAGTGTGATTCTCTCTGCAAGACTTCCTTTGAACTCCAACACTTAGCTTGTTATCTCACTTTATCTTCCCACAGAGCATGTTACGGACGATTAAAAGCTCTATGTGATACTTGGGCTAACATCTCATTATAAGAGAGAGCCCATTTGTATTGCTTACCTCCATAGTTAGAGTCCACAAAGGATGACAGCTGACTTCCCCTCCTCAGCTTGAAGTGCTCGGCTGAAACATATGCTCATTACGGAACCATAAAAAATTGCTCTCATTTGTTAATGTAACATTTTCAGGACCCGGCAATGTGCTCAGGACAAGCTGTGGCTTGGAAATACCGTGGCCTTTGAAATGTGAAAGTGAAGTGATTTAATCCCCTCTTATTCGGTTTTTGTGTGTTTGTCATTAGTGACTCACACTTACAATTTGTCTTCATTATTTAGGGAAGATTATCGGTCACATGAGTCTCAACAACTCTCAATAAAACCAGATCTTTTGCAGACACTTGACCTTCATAACACCCCATAGATAAATCTGACAAAACAATATTTTGCCCTGTAGGAAAATAGGCACAGCTGACTATGTCTATTTGTCTGTCCTGCTATGATATAAAAAGTCACAGAAATTTATAGTCCTCATAAAAAGCCCAAAGAATGAGTTTTCTGCTCCGCATAGGGGGCCGCTGTGTGAAACTGCAGCAGTTGCATCATTCCCCTAATGATAATCTGATCATGTTGATAAGCTAAGGGGAAACAGTAGACACTCTTGGCTACCATAAATCTCAATTCTGGCATGAGTGTTAACAACCACCAAGGGGATATAAACTGCTGATGTGTGTATACCAGTGCGCGCGCGCGCGTGTGTGTGTGTGTGTGTGCGTGCGTGCGTGTGTGTGTGCAGAAACCATCGTCAATGAAGAGTGATCAGAAGACTCCTTGTCTGTGTCCGTAATCATGTTGTTCTCCTCATTAACTGGAAGGTCTTCATTAGCCGTGGCATTGCACTGGTCCTAGAAACAATGTTTAATTAACATTATCAGGGTTTGTAATTGTCATTTGTTTGCCTTGTCGGTTTACATTTTCCAGGTCGGATGAGGAGCTGTCGCCATGTGTTCCTGTCTAGCTAAGCCAAGATGCCTTTCGGGTGTTGCGAGTTGATGAAATGCAAAGGTTTCATCGCTCACTGCTTTTCTGACCCTGTTCTGGCATCTGAATGGAGATGCGACAGGCATGTGAGGAAGATTTCAGAACATGATGTACTCCCATTAGGCTCTGTGTCCTGAAGAACCAGTGTTGCAGAGGGCATGAATGGGATGAAAACATTCTGTGGGAAGCCATAAGAATGTAACATGAGAGAGAGAATGGCATCTGCAACCAGTTGCCAAGTTAGCCTTTGAAAAATAATTTTATTTTGTATCTATTGTGTGTCTATCTCAGGCTTCTTGATACGTGATAAACTTTAGATTAAAGATCCTGTGAAGAGTTTTTAACTTGTTAGAAACAGACTTAATATTTCGAGTAGTTTCCAGAATGAGATGCACATTTGATTATAAAAAGCTAGCAGGATGATATTTTTGGTGAGACGAAATCATTCACACGTACAGGAGAGACAGAAGAGGTATCACTTTTTCCACACCCAAACTGACACAAACAGCAGGTTCTTTACAGGGGCTTAGGTGTGCAATTATGTGTGCATAGGTGAATGCACATAATCAAATTTGTGAGCACATACATCTGTGTTTAAATGTTCCCTGTCTTGTGTTGCAAGTGAGGTGTGTATCTGTGTGACCCAGCGTGTGTGGCTGGGGTGCAGATTGTGTCTGTATGTGTCTGCGACTGTTCTCCAATCTGTCCCTCATGGTTAAGTGTGGACGCAGGCCAAGGCGCCCAGCTGCTTTAGATCAACACTCGATCTCAGTTCACCTCGTCGTAGCTTAATTCTTTCTGAATCTCATCGGGCTGATCTGACCACCTTGGTGTGTTCCTCGCTCACAGTAACTGGCAAGGTCTGCTGGGATTGGTCCCACAGCCCATCTATATTACAAATCTTGGAAATCCTGTACATGGTGTTTATGTAGGGATGCAGATGGCAAATCAGGTTGACTGCAGTATGTCCAAATCTAATGTTCTTTCATCAAGCGTATTAATCCCACACAATCTCAGATAACACAGCCAGATTCTGTTCATTGATAATGAATTATTGATGCTTAAAATAATGTCTCATAAATACGTCCAAACAAATTTGTGATCCTTCTAGGCCTTTACTGCTCAAACAAGCATCACAGAATCATCCTTTCTGTTGAAAACAAATTCATTCAATTCTGCTTGTCTTCATTGAATTATGCTCATAAGAGCCTCCAACTCTACAGGTGTGACTGAAGTTTTACCTCTGCATATGATGGAGATGCTTGATCCGTGCATTTTAAATTTGGCAAGCATTTGTTGACACTGAAATGTGTCGCAGTCTGAGAATCAAAAAAGCAGCAGAAAAAAGATACATCTTCTAAAGTGAGACTCAAAGAGGCGTTTTTCTCCAAGATAAAATGCACTCCTGGTTTCTGACACATAATATGTCGGGGCCTTGAATATTGAAGCAAAATAAGCTGAAAGCATGCTTCTTGTATAAGACTAGACAAATGGAGCAAAAGGCATCGCTCTGTGTCTCTGTTACCATGGTGTATCTCACTGAGCGTTTGGGGCTCGCTGTTGCAATATGAGGAAAAACCACAAAATTTACTCGATGTGTAATAAGCTGACAGAGTCAGCCCTTGCCAAGGTGTTAGCCTCCCCTCTGCCAATTCCAGATGCTGAATTCCCAGTGTGAGAATGTGAGAAATGACAAGAACGTGCGGTACATTCACTCACTGCTGAGCTCTCTTTCTAGCATTCAATCAAAAATATTTTGTCACTATCTCCTGTTGTTGAAACAAATAAGAATTTTTTTTTTAACAGGCATCTGATAAATCCCTGAAAACTGCCTATTTGAGGGTTTCTTTTGCCTCAAGCTTTTTATGCACTTTAGGATCACCTCAAACTGTAAAAACATATAGACTGAACAAAAAGAAAGAGCAGCGTGAAAGAGAGAGCATTGGCTTAAATACCGCTGAATTGATTTTAAATTGTTTCCAGGGTATCAGCTTGGCCAGCCAGAGCAATTTGATCTGAATTTGTGCAAAGCCAGTCTCCTGTGTGCACTACTTGTGTTAATTTGAATGTTCATTATTGGTTCATTAGTGACTTCCTGACTTTATAGCACCATTTATTTACTACATCAGTCCTCCTCTGACAATAATTGGAAACATAACATAGACTCAGTTAGCTTTGCTCTGCATGACTTCATGCTTCAGAGGCAGCAGTCTGCCCATTAACTCTTTTTTTTAACTCAATGTGCAGCCATATTTGTGTTAATGTAGAAAGTTAGGAACGAGAACCCACAAACAACACAGCACATGCACCTATTGTTTGAGTTCGGAACGCTGAACATGCATATTAATGAGAGTACCTGATTTCCCTAATGGTAGTACAACTCCTGGAATTCAATATTTTTAAATTAATACATTATTAATTATCTAAATTAATTACCTCCTTTGCATGTGCTAATGTTCAACATTTTGTGTTTTTAGACAAACATTTTGTGCTCATAGTCAGACATTTTTAAGTTTAAGTGCTCTTTCTTCGTAAATTAATTAAAGGCCTCATTGCTTCAAAAATGCATTTCAAATAATCTTTCAAAAAAAAAAAAAACTGTGCTATTGTCTGTGTAGCAAGTCATGTCTATACATCTTCAAAGCTTTAAGTATTTTCATGGCCTGACAGTGGCAAACCAAACCTTCGGTTGTTTTCCTCACAAACTGCCTCAGTTTCCCATCTGCTCCTTGGGTTGATTATTTCAGTCTCCAATGTTTTCTTTGACTGCTGAATGTTTTCCTCTCAGTGGGGTTGACTTTGGTGAAACCCAACCCTCACTTTGGCCCTCTTTCACTCTCCACAATATATACACATGTGTTTGATTATACCTGGTGAGACAAAGGGAAAGAAGAAGTCAAACTATAACTTATCCCATCCCAAAAATACCCCGTTTGATAACAGACCCCCACCACAGGAAATAAGGAGGGGTCACAGGTCGGGGCAGGGAAAAGGAAAACAACTATGGAATTTTTGACTGTCCAAGACTTTGAAGACAAATTGTTCAAGAGACACATTTTGATTGCTTGATTATTTCTTCTTTTTAATTGTATTTAATCTTGTGTGTGTGTGTGTGTGTGTGTGTGTGTGTGTGTGTGTGTTTATTTGAATTGAGTTTTTTGTTGAATTGGCACATTGCAATTTAACATAGTTTTAATACAAAGCATGAAACTGATATATATATTGCACAGTCTATTGTGTTTGCAAATTTCCTGTTCTTTTTTTGTGGTTTTAAATGCACTTTATTATTAAAATGGACAGCATGAAAACACACCAACCACAGATTTTAAGATTAGAAATAAAATACATTTCAATGCAATAACCTTACACATGAATACAATTTAACAAATAATATATAAAAGTAAACTACAAATGAGCTATACCAAATTGTTGAAACATTAAAAAGCTATATTGAGCTGAAATAAAACTTGATTTTGTGTTTGAATATGTGACAGTGATTTCCTCAATTTTTTTTTTTTTTTCCGTCATGATTTTCAGGGTCCAGGTAAATGATAATAAAAGCTTTCTTATTGCTGAAGCTGCAGCTTGAGCCCATCATGCACAGTACAATAAGAGCTGAAAATTCAGTAAACTCACAGGCTGAAAAGTACGCCTAATACACGGTACAGAGCTGTGTAAGATAATACAATGGGTGTCTGTCAGTGAATCTGGGCAAAGATTTGAACCGTGTGAAATATTTTCCAAGGTCCAGATATGATCTTTCAAATTGTGGCTGATGTTATTGTTTTGTCTCTATCTCATATTCATTGATTCCACATGTCAATCAAAATACTTTTTACTTTTCGCTCCTCTCTTTCCCTCTTTAAAAGCTAGAAATCCAGCATTATAATCATGTCAGTGAATTACTTCAAATTACTTGTCAAACTTTGTAGCCAGTTCACAAAACAAAAGCGACTCACAACCAGCGGTGTGCTTTAACAATACATTGCAGATTAACTCAGCCTCCTTCAATGCAGACACAATATATTCACTCCGCCTTTTTTCCCCTCTGCGCTCTGTTCGGCAGATGCCCACACAGGGATAGGGAAAGCCATTGTATCTAATTGCAATGCTCAGGATTTTGATTACACTCTTGCCTTGAAAGCACAACACTGTAAAAGAACAATTGCTCCGAGAGCACCGAGCAGCAGGAGGTGCAATTTCAGCCCCTTCTTAATGAGAGAACATATCAAAAGGTAAAAGGGAGGAATTTATACTTTAATTCCATTTCTGAAGTAATAAAACAAGGGGGCCTTTAATTTATTAGTTTATTAGAGGTGAAACTCAACCTAAGACGATTTCTTTCCTCTTCGTATTGTGTTTCAATGATCCTTCCATCCCGGTCTGTTTTGCCCATATTTCTGAAAATATTAACCTCAAAGCGGACTTCCCACAGGGCCTGAGTGATGTAATGGATTAATAAGGCGACTATAATGTGCTGTATATTCTCCGTCTCAGGGACACACTTTTCACATAAAATGGAACCAGTCCTGGGAACCTCAATAAAAGTTCACGTGTCACATGGCTTTGTAACCACAGACAGAATCAACTAAAGTGGTTCATTATTAGCCATTTGGCTCTCTGAACTCATGCAAAAGTGCTAAATTGTGCTCATTTTGCCACTCCACAGAAAATGACTTTAATAATTGGTCTGTTATTAAAATAGTAGGAACACACCACGTTAAATGAAACCAAAGTAATAAGATTTTTATCAACAGTATTAAAAGAAAAAAAGTTTTAGAAATTACTTTCAGTATCAAAACCCTTACCCTGAAAAATATTTAAATGACATTAATTCTTACATTAAAAGTCTGGTTTTATTGAAATTTGTCATCCAAAACACACTTCAAAAACATGCGACCTTCAGCGCACAATTTCTGAGCTTCATAAAAAATTCATTATGCTCGCGCTGGGAAAATGTCAAAAAGCCTCACTATAGGTTTCTCTCTTACCCGTAAATTTTCTTTCTTTTTTTGTATTATTCTTGCATTTTTTAGAGTGCGCCTGTACGTAGGAGGGCTTATTGCAGGGTCACATTCTCTCTGCTGATACACACTCACATTTTCTTATTCTACTATCTCAATCTGGCAATTTAGTGCAGTTGACCTCGCTCGCTAGAAAATGAAGTGAAGTGCAGAGCAGGTCTACATCAGAAAGAGAGGAATAACTGCTTCACTCTGCTAAGTATGCTAAGTGACAAATGACCCTGTCACTCTCTGTCACATGGAAACCTTGTACCTTGGCAACAGTTTGATTATGAGAATAACACTGCATCTGTGGTGAGCATGTTTCAAGTGGATTTCATTGACCCCAGTTATAGCACTGATAAGGAAGAAATTCATATTTCTTAAAACAAATTACATGTAAATCACTCAAGCTTTTAAAGGGCAGGTGGAGTAAGGCTCTGCAGAGCTGAAGTAACTCATACACACACACACACACACACACATACATAGATATATATGAGTATAAGTGTTGAATTGATTCAATGCTGAAGTAAATGTTCTAATTTGGAAATTACTGAAAGGTTTGTTGATCAAACGAAACTCAATTTGGCACACAAAGATTAGCTTTTTTCTGATTATGTAAGTGATTAAATTGGCATATACAACGATGAGTGTCAAAGCAAAGGAAAAATGAGCTTTTAAAAATCAAAGGAGAGTTTTCGTTTTAAATTTTTTTCATGTATGTTTTTTTCTGAAAACAACAGAACAAAAGTCAGAAGAAGCTACACTTTTTAGTGGTTGAGGGACCATGCGCAAAAGTGTGTTCATACCATTTTAGTTGATGTGGTAACTGAAATATTAGCAAGTCTGTTTAATTTTTTTATGCTTTTATTCTGAGAAGACAAAACAGTGGTTTGAGGGGGACATAGGTTGAGAGTCGGGGGTGACATGCAGACACGGTCAGATGGGGCAGTAACTTTATTTGGGTATGCTCCTAACCGCAAGGTTGTACTGGTGCCCCAGTATTTAATATTCTGAAATACTGCTCTGCCTTTATTTTGAAAGGAGAGCAGCAGAAGGACTGTAAACATGGGGAGAGGGAGCAGGAATGACATGCACCAAATCCGGTCCAGACTGTGGACCAATCTTTTGACCTGTGCAGTGATGACTTTAGCCACCACACAGAGTGCCCACTACCAACTGAGCAATATCCCTAGAAATGTCTTCCTATTTTGTTGATAATGTATATGACTTAATTTGGATGTTAGCATGTATATTGTATAACACACTGAATTGATTCAGTAATTTTAAAATTTGTCTAACAATTTTTAGATATGGCACTAGGGAGAAAAAAAACCTATATGTACTCCAATCCATGGTTAAAAGTCTAAAACACCTTGTCTTTAATTACAGACAATTTTGTTGGTGACAGTGGTGTCTCATCAGCCTCTGTTAGGCCAAATCAAAATGAATTGATATATCAATGTACTGAAAATGTATTAGCCCCAGCCTCACTAACACTTAAGGAACATCACATGACACCTCAGCAGCCGTTGTGCCTGGTGTAGTAAAGTCATGTATTGTTGTGTGATTTATGCTGTTTGTCTCGAGTCAACAGACTGGGAAAACAACAAACTGGGAAGGTAAACAACGCTGATGCACCGGGGCATACTCGTCTTGATTAATGAAAGGAAGTCAGATCTCATGCAGATTAGTGCAGCGGTGGACAGCATCCTGGGTGAATATTAATTTCCCTTGAAGAGGTGTTCTCGCCCTCTCTTCTCAAACGCTGCTCGATATATTGGACGAGGTCGTCTGAGAAGGTCACAGACAAAGTTTTTCTGGCAGCTAAATGAAAGTGCTTCATTAACTGACTCAAAAAGGTAGTGAATCCAATCAGTGTTTAGCTGTTATTTCTTCTCATTCATCACTCTGTCTCTGTGTCTTAATGGATGTCATTATGCTTCGAGGGACCCCGCTTTCTAAAATCAAAGGCAGCAGTTATGTCTTAAAATCACTTCCCACTTTAAATTTCAGTTCATTTATTTTTATTTGATCCAATTGTACTTTACTTCACAGGATGTTTTGGTTAAATTTCACAAAGGCCTTGGTGTGGCTTGGCTCTTTGGAACCTCACAATACAATAAGTTTTCATCCTGAACAATACTAAAAGTGACCTTGCCAGCCTCAGATACAGTAGGATACCCTACTGGTGACTGATCTGCAGGGATAGTTAGATAGAAGGCTTATCCAGTCCTTTCACCCGTCAGTGTTCACAAGGGAGAAGGGAAAAAGAGGCTGCTGATGCTGCTGCTGCTGCTGCAGGGTATCGGTGACAGAGTGAGTGTGTCTGAAGAGATCGGTGAGGGAGATTAACAGCTCAGTCCATCTTTGTCGCTGAGTGCTGCTGAACCTTGACACAGCGAAGAGGTAGTGTGAGGTCACCGAGGTAAATGGTGTTACAAAACCGGAAGAGGTGGAGCCAGATACATTTGGAGCAAATTATGCAATACAATGCTTTTAAACTCTCTCCATCAGACCTTTTTCCTCCTAACTCAAAGTATCTCACTGAAGCAGAAGTAAAATCATCTTTCCTATAGCCAAGGACTCTCAAGCGTGTGCTTTTTACAGCTCTTTTGTGATTTTCAAAACATGCTACCATCTAGATTTAATGTCCCAGCCATGCTGTAATGAAAGGAGCCCTCATGAAAATCAATATCTCATTCAGGGACTGCAGAAAAACAACATGACTCAAGGCTTGGTTTGTTTGCTCTGAAATACAGAGTAAGGGTAAAAATGAATTCAAAAGCCTTGTTTCCTATATGATGATGATGATGTATTGAAGGAGTAAAGAGCATCATGAGGTAAACTTTGACTGCACTTGAAGTCAAATTATGTGGGTTTTGCAGAGCCAGCCTTGCTCAGCTGTCTGGTTAATACTATCATCAAACACTTTTTCATCCAAGGAGGGAGCACACAGCATGTGTGGTGCGAATCTCTGTCTGTTTAGACAGAATGTTGTAGAGGCAAATGCTACCAGAACTAGCAAGCAGGTTGTTCAGTAAACCTGTGGGCTTCTGTGTGTGTCTGAATGCCTGCGAACACGGACAGTGAATAAAGATGAATGACACACCTTAATCTCTTCTAAGTGTAAAAAAAAAAAACAGAAAAGAAAAGAAAAGAAAATAATGGCCCCAGTACTATTCCCATACATGCTGGCATAACAAATTGAGAGTTGAGACATCCATTGTAGTGATTTGCCCTTTGAGACATAACTGATATCATACCGATATCATATCTGCTAACTCCAACACATCTAACTTCTAGACAGGATTAAGAAGCTGGATTTATCAGGTTTCCCATTTTTCAAAATTAAATACCGTCCTAGGACCAAACTTCCCCCAAAGATCAAAAACTTTGATTTCTCAGAACATTTTAGTTCAATAAATAAAAAAGGAGCATGTTCACCTCCTGCATAGGATAGGAGTAGAAGAAACAAATTCTGCGTTATTTTAAATTTATTAAATGATCTGTGTGAAGCCTAGTTTTGCCTGGGGGCAATCCAGTGTAGAAATTGTGGTAATGAAATGAATTGTAAGTTGGACATTTGGCAAAAATTATTGCAAACTCAGAAATTTTGAGCTGATGTGCAATGAAATTTAAAGTTGACAGAACTTTATGACCTGGCCAGCAGCCGGTCAGTAGGCAGATATTTGGCCTCACTTTTGAGGGATTGTCTGTCATCCAGCTTTTTACACAGTGTTACCAACATATAATTTCTCACAGTGAGCGTGTGCATTCATCCTTCTACAAAGCGTGAGATGTTTTGTCTACAAAAATGATCATGTCTCTGGTGCCAGCAGCAGCTTCAGTAACAGCACCAAATAGGTCAGGATTTCTATAGTTCCTGTTAAGAACAATTGTTTAGGGATAAAAGAGGAATCCAGATGCCAGCCACTGAATAGAAGGCAATGCAGTGACTTAGAGCTTTATGTGCATGCAGAAAATGAAGAAAATATGTGGCAATCCATAAAAGTTTCTCAAATTCCACAACCTTAAAATGATAGTCCCTTGTGCCGAAAGCGGGCAGGTGCATGAAAATGAAATACTCTTTGTTTCGCAGAAAGTTATAGCAAAAATCAAGGGTGTAATGTGATTAGTAAGCAAGTACGATGGTGGTCAGTCTGTCCATGGATGAAAAGCAAGCAGAAAAAAAGAAAAAGTGTGTGTATGCATGTGTTTGTAGGAGTCAGAGTGGGTGTGTGTGTGAAACAATTATTGAAACTTATTTTTCTTGTTTTCTTTTTAGTTTCATTTCATGACAAAGATGCACCAGTTTGGAGTTTAAAACCTCCTAAAATCCAGGAAACAAGTAGTCATAAATGAGTGGTTGGTGAAGAACTAAACTGGCTCTGAATATGTGTGGGTGAGTGTGTAAGGGAGAACAATTGCATGTGTGTGTCTCCCTCTTGGGCGCACAGCAGGTGACGATAAGGAACCATGACAAACACACACTCACAACCATTTACAATCTGAGTAGCAGTCCTAGACTGTACACTTCAGTTACTATCCGAATGCTTACACTGGCAACCGTCGTTGACATAACAGGTGGCCTGGAGCTGACCAGGATGGAGCTGTGAATATCAAACTCAAATGTGTCACAAGTGAGCATTGGATTTTACACTCCTCTTCGTCCAAACTCGCCGTTGGACTTCGGCATCTTTGCTCTGTGTGGCTGAAATGATAATTTAGATTGATTGCGATGCTGGAGAATTCCTGGAAGACTGCTTTGCAATTCGAGGATGTCTGCGAAATAATGTGTGCAGCTGTGGAAAATCCCTCTTCCACCTCCTTTTGCTGTGCAGCAGTTGGATATATTACGACCAGGCTCTCTGTCTTTACCAGGCTGGACGATAACCGACATTCCCCATGATGAGAAAACGTATTTCCACTTTAAAGGAGTACCATAAATATCCACTTGATTTACACTCAAATGTCCACCTGTGGCATTCTAATGGGCATTTAGTGAGACAGACTAACAGCTCAATGAAGTGTCCATGAATCTCTGTGTTTCCCTCATGGATAGAAAGGGGGGTTGGAAATTCATGGTAAACTTTATATGGGAGCAGCAGCCGTGGAGTGTCTGTATATCAAGGGCTGCCATATGACATTACACTTTCCCATATGTTTGCTGCTAGTTCCAGTTTAACATCCTGCCATGTGCTGGACTTCTGACCTCCCCCTCTTTAAAAGGCTTTGTTCAAGACGAGATCACAGTCTGACACTAAAGTCCATCCATCTGTAGCCGGGCTGTGTGTCACTGTCAGTGTGTGTGTGTGTGCGTGTGTGTGTGTGTGTGTGTGTGTGTGTGTGTGTGCGTGTGTGTGCGTGTGTGTGCGTGTGTGTCTGTGTGTCTGTGTCTGTGTCTGTGTCTGTGTGTTACAGAAGCCTTTGCCAAAGTTTATTTATGCAATATCTACTTCTTTCAATCTTTTTGTGTAGATTGATCACTCTAGAAAACACCTAAGGAGAACCCTTTTTTTTTCTTTCGTGCTGTGAACTTCTTTTTTCCAAATTTCTTGAAACTTTATTTCAAACATTCTTTTTTATTCTATTTTGCCATTTAAGGTGGGAGGCTCAAAGTCAGAACTTGTCAAGATTTCTTGTGCTTTTTCTCAGAACCGTATGCCTTTCCTTCTTTTTGTGGATAATTCTGACTTTTAATCAGAATTCTGAGATAAACCAAGACACAATTATAAATTTAACCTAATCATCATGTTTTACAATACAATACAATAAAACAAAAACATTCTTCTTCTTTTTTTTTTTTTTTTACCAACCTCACCTCCAAATTTACCTGACCCTCCTATTCTCTTCTATATACATGACTTACACACATGTTGTATCTTTAATTATCCTCGACAATGTAAAGAAAGCCAAATTATTACTGGATGAGCTTTTCTTCTAAAGGAATAGATGACGTATTTGAGGGAGAAGCAAAAAAGTCCCACAACGCCAACATATTTCCAAGAAAGAGCAGAGTGATTGCAAAATCCCCAAGTTTTCATCTTGAAATAGTGTGAACATGACATAGTAGGCTTAATTCATGCACTAAAGTTCAAACATATAGAAATATCAATCCCTTTTTTTAAATGGGCTTTTGAAATGGACGGCTGGATTAAAAATATCAAACATGTCAAATAATGAATTCATTCGAATCTGTTTCAAAATACCCCACAACTCTGTGTAAACATTCAGCTTGGAGTGTAAATCACATTTAAATATTAGAAATGTAAGGAATTAAGTTTTCAGTATACATGTAATGAAGCCGAGCTAAAAAAAAGAAAACTTAACTTCACAGATGGATTCTGCAAACATGTCTCCATGCATACGTCTTTCCAAAAATTCTGTCTCTTCAGTGTGTGCTCCAATAGTGCATAAAGCAGCTGTCTTAAAAAGATGTCTAACACGAGAGTGAGTTTTACACTGTGCAGTGCTCTGTGTCTCCCTGTCTATTTGTCTGCTGAATGTTTTGCTTTCTCCTCAGGAGACTCCGCAGACATTTGGTAGGCATATTCACCATTAAAAAACAGGACCACAGGGGACATCAGTTAAAGATAGGTACCAGGAAACAGGCCCGGCAATCCGAAGCACATGTGTTCTGATATTCCATGTGATAAGTTTCTACATCCCGAGGTGAATTATTTCATATGTGCAGGGAACACTGATAATTTCATGTCTTTGGAACCTAAAGGGGGATATGTGTACTGGTCATAAGCAGCACCACATGATTCTTTATTACATCCAGTATACTGTGGTCTGATTCAACATGTTGATCATGTTGGGATTAAAAAAAACCCAGTAATATTCATTGACTTTATGAATAAAACTTTAGATTCAACTTGAAATTTTCAATCAAGTTTTCAAGCAACAAAAGATCATGATGTAATGTTTAGAATTAGTTTGTCAGTCATGTTTTGCTGTACTAAAACACTTGGCTCACATCTATCTGTTTTGAATGAATTCAGCATGTGCATCTTGTCTAAAAGAGTTCATGTCTTTGAAGCAAACTATATTCAAGCAGGTTTAGTTAATATCGCTTGAAAAGCCATCCCTTTAAAGGGGTATATACTACTGAGACTTTATACATTTCATAGTCAATCAAACTTAATTTGTAGAGCAATAGACAACTTAGACCATGAGACTATTTTTTACATTTTCTGTCTGCAAAACCAGACAATCTCCCTTTGTTCTCTCCCTCTGTAACGTCTGATAACCTGCAATGTGTGGCACCAAGCTCAACAGGCAATCAGAGAGAAGTCCTTCAATGCATCCCTAATTACAGTGATCAAGTGTGACGTCCCCTTAAATATGAACCCTCTCAAAGGGCTGTTAAAAAGTTGTGTGCAGCTGGTTGCTGCTGCTGCTGTCGCCCTGAACTGTCATGCTTTAGATTGTACAAAATGCTACAGTGTTAATAAATCTCATCCACTTGTAAATCAACTGTTGTGATAATGTAAGAATTAGGCAAAAAAGTCTGGAAACAGGTTGTAATCACAAGTTTCTTTGGTGACTCCAGAAATTTTTTTCGATCCAGCTGCCATGCTTAAGGTTAAGCATTTTTTACTCAGCGTAATAATGGAGATGAAAGACAGTATGGTCTGCATATTATGCTTTCTCTCAGATGTTCATACTTAACGTGAAAACTTTCAATCTGCTACTGTATGCATGTTGTAGAAATGTTTTAACTGCCCAAATTGGCCGGTGTTATAAAAACAAAACAAAATAAAGCATAAAATCATCACAAGATTTTCATAAGACTTGTCAAAATGATGACGTCCTTTCACAAGGATTTCCGAATTGGCTCATGACGCATTAGAGGCGCACACATAAATCACCAAACTCTGACCACAGCTCTGCCCCAGATAGGCTTTCAGAGGACTGGCCTTAGGGACATATGTATTAAAGGGATTTTTTTAACTGTACACCGTATAAAACTACTTTGAAGGCACCGGAGAGAAACTATCTTTAAAGATTTGATTGACTGATAAGATTGACACAAAGATTAGGTTTAACACAGTCGAAAAATGTCCTTAAGTATTGTAGTTGAGTAAAAGGACATGACCCCAAATTAATTTTTGTACTTTTTTGTGTAGCTGCAGAATCAGTCTAATATAATTTTCTGCAATCATTTGCAATAAGTACAGGAGGTTGTGCACCTACAATATATAGATGGATATCCATTTAGTGCTGCATATTTTGCCAATTAACAAAGGCATACATGGTGTTTGACCCATGCATAATTAAGTTCAGCTTAACATTACACAGATCACAGAGGGCAGATAGAACCAACATTTTATCCTTCCAGCTATAGTGTGAAGGCCTCAGGTATTTAATCAATGCAAAGGGACAAACTTTATGCATCTCATAAGCAGCATTATTAAGAAAGATTCATTACTATTACAACAGCAGGTTTTGGATTAATTGAATTACTGATATTTTAGTGTGAACTTTAACATCCACAATGAAAAATATTGCAAATTAAATATAAAAAGTTACCAAAAATTGTGGAGAGGTCAGAATTTTAACCTGTGTAAACTTTAAGCCAAGAAGATGCTGCTCCTTCCCTCAGTCCCTCCTCTTCTCTCTGTCATAAACTAATTTACTTCTCCAATTCTCTTCTAAGTATTGTGTCGTGTATTCACAAAGTGCTGCCTCACTCGTCTGTGCCACACAACTAGAAAACACATGTAAATTCTGGTGCGACACCTAAAGCAGTTTCATTTCCACATATGTGTGATGTTTCAGCAAAAACAGTGCAAACTTCTTTGGGTTCTCTATGTAATTGACACTGTATACAGCCTAAAGTTCTGCAGATGTCACTGTGGTATTGTGATTTACAGACACGCCTGCCAAGACCCGGAGAGTCTGTCAGGCTCTATGGCAATTGCCAAGTGTGCAGCAGAGACGTGTGTCTGAGGCCGGGTTTCACCACGCAGGCTGTCTGAGAAAACACTTCCAGGAAGACACTGTGAGCGTCTCAGCGTGTGTACCTGCCCTATCCTGCTGCCATCCCACAGTAAATGGCTATTTATCATGGCAGGGATGGATTTGACAGCCTCTACCCACCTCTCAGACACTGCACAGGGTAAATTACGCCCTCTATTCACAGGGAATCAACCTTATGAGGGCACAACTTTTTGGCTGGTAGATTGGCCCATAGGTAGCATGGCTGTCTAACAAGTGGAGGGCTGTTGGCTCAATCTCTGCCTCTGACTGGTGACTTTATCTCAGATGAGGCGTGATGACAACAATGAGTGGTTGCTATTATACTATGCTATACATCTCTGGGCATCACAAAAATGGCTGAGAGGCATTTAAGCTTGTAAGCAATGAGCTCCTCGATGACTGTTATTGTCGACTGATCCTGAGCTGCTGTTTCTCAAGAGATATAACTTTAAACTCCACAACAACCATCATTTTACTTGAATGATCAATAACAATTGGTAGGAATATTCGTTTTGTTTTTCAGGAAATACAGAGGCTCAAATATGAATTTTTGTACATAATTGCAATAACTTTTTGAGTGCTTGGGATCACGAAATAAAATGAAAGTCTAAGAATCTCTGCTCTGCAGATGTGTGTGGCACTATATAATCTGTTACACTTATAATCTATAAATTCTTTCAGATATTAGGTGTAATCATCACGTAGATTTTATATACAATTTGTCACAATGTATTTGATGCACAACAGTTAACATTAAATGCAAATTTGAAAGAACTGACAAGTAAAAAAAACATACCGCAGCTCCCCGACTGTGAATGAACTTGATCAGGAGTATAGTGACAGAAAATATGCATCATTATTTTTTATTTATAGATTTTCATATTGTACATAAACAGTTTTCTTTCTTTTCTTCATTTCAACAAAAATAATGACATGAAGAAGGGGAACTGAATGCAATGGTATGTTTTTCTTTTGCACCACTGAATCACTGCATTGTCTTTGTGATAAGAGCTCCGGAGAATGTGCAGGAAGGAGCGAAAATCTCCCTAGGGAGTGTGCAAAAGTTTACTGTACACAATAAAAAGACTGCACGCAATAAACAGTTAGCTACATGATGTGTGTTAATGTAAGATGTGATGGCATAATTATGCAAACCATGATGACTGAGTTGGTGTAAAAGAAACAATTTGCTGTAAATAATGTGCTAATTAATTGTTTGCCAGGAAACAGAGCATGTGTAGAAAGTCAACACGCATCCGTTTACTTAAGAAGTAACAAATAAGCATTTCTTATATCTGAATCAGAGCAAGCTGTGGACATGAAAACATGAGCATCAGCTGGGGATATCTTGGTAAATACGCTGCCCTTTAAGAAACAGAAAATCTGCTGTAACCAGAGTGTTCTAGATGTATCCTGTGTGGCTGTTAAAATGGTACATTTCTTAAAAAAGACTTAGAAGAATTCCTGGTTGTTATTTTGCTTTATTTTATTTTATTTTTTATATGTGCACCACATTTTTTACTTGCTCTTGTAACCTCTAAAAGCTGTTTTTAAATTCTTTACAGCTCTTCATTAGCTTCACACTTTTGCAATTACTCCCAGTATCTGTCTCAGTCAAAATTGAAATTCCATTAAATGCAAGGATTCCTGCACTCCCAGCTCAAGCAGAGCTCGAGATGAAGTTTCAGTGCCAGACCTGGAGAGTCTCACCAGCCACCCAGCCATGACGCTCCCAGCCATGGCTTTATTTGTCCTGGAGAGGTGCTTTCCTTTTATTCTTTTTCCTCCTCATTTCTCATTCCTCTTGCCACGCTGGCATTGGGCTCATCCCCCAGACTTATTAGAATGGCTTTGACCTCATTATTCTGCATAGACCCAGCTGCTTTCTTCTTTTTAATATCAGCAAAAGCTACAAAGAATGAGAGGTGTGTGTATGTGTGTATACTGTATTTCTGTGTGTGCGTGTGCGTACGTGTGCATGTGTGTGTGTATGTGTGTAGGAGGTGGATTTTGGTCATCAAAATGTGTCTGAGTCCCACAAGCTGTGAGTCAGATAGAAATGAGAAAAGAGGAGAAGAAGAGGAGGCGCTCCGGCCATCAGGGAAGTGTGGGCAGACCTGGGGAGACGACAAGATGCAGGTGTTTGGCTGCTTTCTGTTGAGCAGGTGTTCTCTGTGTGTGTGTGTGTCTGTGTCTCTGTGTGCACACTCTGGAGTAAGTGGAATGCTAGCCAGCAAAATATTGAAATAAGCACTGACACCGCTCAGATTGGGAAGAATAATTTTGACGAGGGACTGCAAATGATTACCGCATTAGGGTCCTTTGCTTAAAAAAAAACAACACCTGCACACCTCCGGCTTGGCGAGCTGCATCGCACACAGAGGAGATGGATGTAGCCCCTACTCCTTCTCTTCATCTTTTTACCTTCTCTTATCGCACTCACAGATGCACAAAGACAAAGCCGCACACACTTGGATGCAGGTGGCCTGCAGGATGGTGAAGGAAGAACCCAGGTTTCTAATAGATTAAAAGGATCCTTGACACAACTTTTGGTGATTCCATTTTTCTTCAGTTGCTCCTCTTTACTGTAAAAAAAAGACTGAGCTCAATTGTTCTGTCATGGGCTAAAAAGTATATTTAATGCAAATGAAAAAATCTCTTCAAAATTTAAGCACATAGAATGCAGGGGGGATTTTTTTTGAAGAGCTGCAATTGAAAGACAATCTCAAATCACGTGGCAAATTTAAGGCTGGTTTGTATATATTGCTTAACCTGTGGTTTGGTCCACATTCAAAACATGATATACAAGAAGGGCAATAAAACTCAGCCTTTAAAGTGTGCAACTATATTTTTTTTTTTTCTAAATAATTGCAAACAATAGAAACATACTAAAAAATTAACACCTGATTTTTTTTCTTTAAAAAAGAAAACAGAAATTCAACATTAAAACATTTGGGAGTCCTGGGAAATGTAGTTTAATACCCCTCAATAAAGATAGAAGCTGTCCAGGTTTGTCCCTGTTAAAACATTGAACGTCTTTTCCAAGCAGCGTGAGAAAATTAATAATACTCCTCAGTCTACAGAGCAGCTTCAAACAGGATCAAGAGTCAATAACACTTGAGGTCAAAATTAAAATCAAAAACTGAGTCATGAGTCAAAGAGACTCCAGAAATGGTGGAATGATACTGGATGAATAATTTATTAATTTCAAATGAGAACACACTGATTCAAGGATGAACACGCAATCCTTGTCAGCCCTATAAATAGACACTTCTTCTCGCAGTAGCAGCTGAGCTCAAACATTATGCATTTACAGCGGGTCCCAGGAGAGGGAGAAGAGGTGTCACAGGATCATAACAGTAGAAATATAGACGGTAGTTACCGTACAGACATCACTATGGTGCCCAGCAGTAAACATCTGTGCCATTACGGGTGTGTGTGAGCGCCGAAGGATGAGGCCTGGAAAGAATCCGAGCAGGCAATTAGACAACCTCAGGCCAGCTGCTTTCCATCCCTGCAGCAGCAGCAGCAGCAGCAGTAGTGGCATCAGCAGTGGCGGGGCCTTCCTCTTTTTCTCTTCCAGCTAATTACATAACAAAGACGGTCTTTAATCAGGTCTTGCCTGTCTCCCTCCCCTACACCCCAACTCCCTCTCCAACTCCCTGACAGCTTCCTTCCGCCTCCTCTTCTCTTGCCTGCTCATCCTTTTGCAGCGTCATGCAATGCTGAAAATTGAGGGAGAAAAAATATTTACAAATGGTCAGCATTTGCTATTCTTCATGTTGAGCAGGGGTTATCTTGGGGCTGATCTCTCATGTTAGAAAAACAAACTGATCTGAAAAAAGAGAAAAAGTAAACCAGTTATGTAGATAGCTTTAGAGAGGAGAACGATCCTTCTTTTTTTGTGCGCACAAAGCTCATAGCATATCTTATACACAAGGAAGGCCTATATTATCTTCAGTAATGTCAGCACAGTCTTTTGATAAGTAAGAACATTAATAAGGGCATTAAAATTCATTATTTTAATGTTTATCTGCTGTTCTGTCTTTTACATCAGAAGTTCCTAAAGAGGGAGTCGCAAAATGCACTGTGGTATTGATGTCATCTGGCAGCCTACAAGACATAAGACATTTATTTCATGTAATAATAATGTTTTCATGGTTGAAAGTGTTGTAGTCCTTTTGTGTGTGTCTGGCTGCTTTATTTATTTATTTATTATTTATGTTTTATTTCATCAAGTCAAAAACAATGCTATAACAAAGAACTCTTTGGGATATTGATATTCCAATCGGTACAGCAGTTGTGGGGTCTCATAAGGCATAAAATGAGGAAGTAAAGGCCAAAATAGATGCATAAACAGAGATGAAAAACTTTAAATCAGGATACACTTAATGCCTGTTAATAATTGACATACATAAAAAGCGTATCAATATGATGGTGTTTTCAAAAGCTACTTTTTAGACTCTCCTAATTTTTTTTTTTGGTGCTGATAGTCTGAAAAGTCTTGGCTACAGTTTTCTTTTCTTTGTTTTATTTTATTCGAGTAGTGTAGTGCTGCTGTTTGTATCTCCCTGAAAGATCTCAGTGTTGCAAATAGTGGTAATACCGTACCATTGTCACAATGTGAGGCCACTTCTGCAGAGAACATATACGTATTGTACTCACATATGTTTAAAATCATGACCCTATGAAACAGCTCCTGTGTTCAGGGTTATTTAACGGATCCCTTTTTGGTTTCTCTGTTTTTGTCACAATGGGAGCTCTTCTCGTCTAGTGTTGTTGAAGCGCAGCCATTCTTAGCCAAGGATGAAACATCCATCACAGTTAATGTTCTTAAGGAAACTCGGGGTTATCCTAATTATCACAAACACAGACTAGCACAATTTACTTGTTTAATCAAGTTGTGTGCTTTGTTTAATTAGCTGGATATGTGCACAGAGAGGGAGAGGACAAGCAGAGTTTTCGGAGGAGAGAGAAGAGGGAGGGGGGCGGCTCTGCACGTATAAGCTTTCTTTGCCTGAGGACAGAGGGAATTAGAAAGAAAATTACCAAGCCATTGTAGAATTTGCACTCAAAGCACAAAAATTAAGAGACATTCCCTGAAAACTCCTGCAAAACAAGTCAAGGTGCAGCTGAATCTGCCCAGCAACCAGAAAAGTTGTGTTAGCACAAAAAAAGTTTGAGTGTGATATTATTTCCTCGGCTAAAATAATCAACCAAATTTTAATAATGTAATTAATTAAGTTCTCTTCTCTTTTATATGTATATTTGTGTACTTTTTCTTCTGAAAAAGTATGTTTAGGCGTCCTCTGAAGCAAGTTTAACACTGACTCCACTGTAATATTTATAACTTCAAAAAGTCATGCTAATGTTACTCAGAGGTTAATTGCAGCTCAACTTTTCCGTGTGTAATCCACCTTGACTCTCCTCTCTTTTTGGTGTGTGTGACAAAAAAATTAAAAGGCGAAGTCATGAGCTCTTTTGAAGTCCGATACAATTGTGTGAAAGAGATCCATATTTGCCTAACTCCATCATTAGTCACTATCATAATTACTCTGTCTTCTTAGAATCCAATATTTAACTCCCTGACCCCTGTTAATAAAACCACTGAGCCTTCTGTTGCAATGATTGAAATAATGGACAGATTCAGGAGGACGATTGAACAACACCAAAAACCTCTCCCTGTACTCCATGTCTCTCAATGATTTTGTGAAAAAAACAGAATAATGAAAAAATAAAACAACTGGCTATGCTGAAATTAGGTATTTTGAACAGTGGATAATTCCAAAGTGTATGAACCACTTTTTGAAAAGAAGCCTTTGTTGATCAGCATAAATCCAACCGTTGATGAGTAAAGCAACATGATGCACCTGAAACAAGGTGCAAGCTGACAAGCAGGGGTGGGTATAGACTTTCTAGATTGGGGTGCCACAACCAGGGCACTGACTTATGCAGCAGGAGGGTATGAAACAAGTGAGCCCACTCCAAAAAATAGCATTAATAGTTGCTTTTTTTATGTATCAAAATTAAAGGATTACAGGCTACATATTTAACTGATAATAATAATAATAATAATAATAATAATAATAATAATAATAAGAAGAAGAAGAAGAAGAAGAAGAAGAAGAAGAAGGAAGAAAAAGAACTATTTCATTTGACCAATTTTGCCAAATTCAAATTAGATACATTTCCAACCACCATCATACCATACCATGATAGTTTTAAAATAAAATCAACATTCATTCTTTTGTTCCTGGCTCTTAATTTGAATAAGTTATAAATTAACAATATTAACTGATATGAAACACTTTTAGCATGATCCATTTTTAAGACAGATTGCCCTGCCATAATACATATGTATGTATGTGCATGTGTGCTGATAAATGTCCAGCCAATTTAACTTGGAGGACCAAAAGTAAAACGCTGATTTACAGCTATCAGAGCAAGTTTCTAAAGTCTGTCTTTTCCTTTAGTGGAAGATTGTGTTCTTTTTCCCGGGACCCAAGTGCACACATGGTCCACTCCTTCTCCTGCACTCCACTACCCCCCGTCCCCGCCCCGGTCTCTAAATCTAACTGGGTACAGTGTCAAATGAGACCAATTACGTCTCCTACCAATCAATCGTTCCCAGCAACTGAAGCAACATCAAACTCATTGATTGAGAACAAGGCTCTGGTCGACGTAAGGTGATCAACCCCTCAGAACTGCTCTCAGCTACATTGATTTTTTTTGGCTCTGCACTGTGGGCAGATAAATAGATATAGTTAGATAAAGTACAGTAGATTACACCTACAGTTAACAGGAACTTCACACACTTTAAAACTGACTCTGAGAAAGTTGCCTAGGAAAGGAACTTAGTTGGCACACAGTCATGAAACTTCTTCCAGATGAGATTCAAATAAGTATACCAACATTTCCACAAAAAAAATCAGCACATATCAAGGTTTTTTTTCTAGATGTATGTCTTATTTTTTTTTCAATTTTATTTACTGCCCATACCCAAAGTCTTGCACAAAGCCAATTCATTACTCTCAAAAACCAGTTTCCTCATGATGATTACAACAGCAGGAAAAAAAAAAAAAGACTATGGCACCTTTTCTGTGTTACTTGCAATTTTGTGTTCTTTACTGTATATCTCGAATCAATCTATCAATTTGTTTCAAAAATTATGATTATTATTGCTATTTTTTGGTTAAAGATAGAAGTCCCTCATCATATGGTAATGACTTTTATAAACTGCTTGTTTGCCTTTATTGTTATTTTTGTGGGACAAATACAATTTCTGAGATTTCTGCTGTAGCTATTTTGATTAATTAAGTCAATTTGTGTTTTCAGTTTAATATAAATGATAAAAACATCAAATCCGTATGAATTGATTCAGAAATACTTTAAAAGTTCCCAATCACAATCCTCATGTGCCTTGGATTAAGCCGTGAGTGTTCAGAAACTGTCAAGAATATGAAATAATAGCAACTGGGACTCTCAGTAAACATTCCCATATCAACCAAGTAAATATTTCATTGAGTGAAATTCTCTCTTGATAGAAAATATCTGTCAGGAAGCACAAGCCAGTCTAAGTCTCTGTCTAAATGTGTTCATCGTTGCAAGTTACAAGACAGGGGTATTAAACAGTACTGTTAATTGTGACAACTGCTATCTCTTGATGGGATTTTCTCTGTGGATGGCTTTAATTGTTAAGCACAGTGATGTGATATTCACTAAATGTTTTCCTTTGATGCTGTGAGCTGCATAATTGAATGATCTGTTTGGGGATTTAATCAGAGATTCGTGCTATTTTCTGTTTCCCTGGTTTGTTTGCAATGTTACTTCACCCTGTCTCTTATTGAATTTTAATCTTCAATCATAAAAGCAATCAAAGTATGATTTATACAAAGCATGATCAAAACTGCCCCTCCTTTTGAAAAGCTTCCGGATTTTCCCACTCATTCTTCTTTTCTATCCCACCTCCTGTTCCTACCCTCAGCCCCAGTGCAACAGGGAGATGCTACTGTGCACATCTTACAAGAAGTCGTAGTAATAGTGGAAATAAATGTCATAGGTGTATCACATGTTCAAAGATGTGCCAAGGGTAATCATTCCTGTATGTTGATGCAGCAAATGTAGTGAAAGCAAATATAAATTGACACCATATGTTACTGCTGTTAGTCTTTCCCTATGCAGTCTTTTCTAGTTTTGGAGGAGCTTGGCATCCTTTTCCCGCCTGCTATTAAAAGGTTTACAATCTGAATTTTTGTTCTGTTTTAGAAAGAGCGCTGTTAGCATAATAGTTCAAGCATGTGCCCCCTTACACAGAGGCCAGAGTTGCAGTGGTCCACATAGTAGGGAACAGTAAGTAATAATTCCTCTAAAAAGTTTCCTGTTAGTCTGATACCTGACAGAAGATGAGCTGAAATAAGCAAAATTTGGCTATGATGCCGTAGCCTCTATCCAGAGGTTTAAGTAATTATATCTCAAAAAAATGCAGAGAGGGAAATAGCCAACACATATAAATAAAGGCGGATGGTTCTAATTTTTACATTTAACTCAAGTGGAATCTAAATTAGGTTAATGTTTCCCTTTGACGGTTAAAAATGAACAAGAACGTTTCTGTTGTGGTGGGATAAATATATATGTTTCACAATTATAATCCAGTTTTAGTTTTGAAGCAATAAGTCATTGCAACTGTGCTCTGTATATTTCTGCTTTCTGGGAGAAGTAAACAACACTTTTTGAGGTTTTGAAAACTTAGATTAGGTGTACTCTGACTGTGATGACTAAAAAATACAGTTCAAACTTAGACTTTTCCTCAAGAATGAAAGTTGTTGTGTGTCTTGCCTTGAGGATGAAACAGAAATAACTGAAATTTTTGTTAATTTAAACCTAAACCTCAAGAGAATTGTTATTTTGTCTCTGTTTCTGTCAAATATTTAAATACCAGGGTAATAAAGGTACTATGTATAAATGTAGCATCAGGCTCAGCATCAGAGCCTGTCCTAGAATTGAGGGGCCTAAAGTTTTATTTTGTAGTGTGGATGAGAAAATGATTCAAAATAGAAAAAAAATGTGGTCAGGTGAATATGGAAGACACAAATGTTCCTCTTCTTTTCTGAATCCTAATACTATATATCACACACAAAGCCTTCAAGCTTTTTACTGGGGTTTAGGTGCACAAGAGGTCTGGTAGCTAAGACTGGAAGGGTTAACTGAGGTATTATTATGTTCACACAAACACAATAAGTAGGCCATGATGCAGAGACTATTAAATATTATGCATGTGTATTAGAATTTCATACAGCCAATAACATTTCACAGCGTTGTGTTATGGTGACATGAATCACTCCTCCTGCTCCCTCGATGGCAGACAATTATATTAAATGTGCGTATTGTTACCTTCGTACACTTTCTATCCTCTACTTTGACAAATGTCTCGCTCCATTGCTCTATCACGTCTTTCAAAGGTAATATTTAATAATGCATCCTGAGAATTGTCAACCTTGTTTTTCCCAACAATGGCAGTGACTTTCTGTGAGCAGGACTTTTTTTTCCCTGCTTTTCGCTTGTATGGACTTGGGAAACAAATCTCTTGCCCTTGTTACAGCTCAAGGACACACAATGCAGTGTGACCAGTGTTATCAAATTGTTACAAAGACAAACCTTGAGAGCCTCGGGCTACAACCGCCGGGGAAAGTGTTTTGAATTTTTTATGAAGTGTACCTGATGCAGAGTGCTGGACTGTGTAGTGGCGTCACATTCAGTCAGGTACAGAGTAATGAAGTGGTTTTACTCCACTTCTGTGCTCCATATACAAACGTGTATTGAGCAGTTAAATTGGTTGGAATCGGTTTGTTTTCCTTATGTCCTGTTGCTCTAAGGGCAAATACATTTCAATACAGAGTGTGTTCCTCTCTATACAAATCTAAATGAAACAGATTAAACACATCTTTAAAATTATCACCACTGTGAGTTTAATATCAGTGTTAAATACATTGTTAACGGATGGAAAAATTAAATATTTTCATGGATTGTCTTTTGCTTTTTCGTGCAATTAAGTTTTTGAAAAGGCCAGAATTGAGTTGAGGTCACCTAACCTCATTCTATAAAGATATTGTAGACTTGGCCTGTTTAAGTTGTATTCCCCTTCTCCACTGTTCTATCATCTTTTAAAAAAAGATGCAAAAGCTTTAAAACATAGCCTTGAAAATAATTGAAAAAGAACAAACAGAAAAAAGCATGCAGGCTGGTATGTTGTTAAGCAATACAATTGCAAGTTAGTGTAATGTAGTGTAACAAGATATAATGGGGCTAGTGTTCACCAGTATGTACGAGTATATACCAACTTAAGTTCTTCAAACCCAAACCTATTGTAATTAGTGCACTTACAGTTTACAGTGCCAACAAAGATCTGAATGCTAGTCAATGTAAAAGTCATCAGAATGCTTTCAAGCTTAATCTTTGTTTTCCCTTTAAGTCAATGATTCAGGCAGTTTGAGAAAGAAAAAGAAAAGGGATGAAAGTGAGGAGTTAAATGCAAGAAAGAGACTATAGGTTGGATCCAAGTGTCCTCTTGAGGCTTACTCCAAAACTGTGAAATCCTTTTTCGATCTCATTTTTTAAAAGTTGAACTAATGTCTTTACAGCCTGGATAAAACTTGGTTTTGGTCAAGAAGCCTTTTTGTCCATAAACTTTCAGGCTTGGACTTATTCATAAATGTACATGATCAGGGGCCTCCATTTAAAAGCCTCTTTTCCTGGATCTGAGTTATTAGAAGTATCGTTGAGTCATCTCTCCCAATATGGTGATCCTGATCAATTGATTAGAAAACACTTATTTAGGTTCCAACAAATATTATCATAGAGACTGTGGCTATGTTTTAAAAAGTCAGGTTCAGGCCAGCAGTGAAGTCCAGAGGGTAAACTGTTATCCTAGCATTAGTAATGAACAGACAAGCTGACAAGTGGGATAATCAAATGAGGTAATGAACGTTTTTTTACTGATGCATGTAAATCACCTAATGAATAAACTGGATAAAATTTCTGATTGTGATCCTTTTATGCAGACAGTCTTCACTTAACACTTTTTAGATATCATGTTTCTCTTTGGAGTAAAATGACTGGACAAGACATGTCTTCATTTCTAATCAGCTACAGTTTATGGGAAGCAGAGAAAGCACATGGGATCAAACTGCTGCAATCTGATCCCAGAGTAGCGAAGGAGCATATGTTGCATCAGAGGTGGTGAACTGAGACATCTTTTTCAGTACACAAGATGCCTGATATGACATCACACAGATGTGAACAGTACACTTAACATCTGTAAGCCATTTCCATGCAAACAGACATTGCTCTGTTAGACCAAACAAAACCTGCAGAACTTCCTGGCCTATTTTACCACAGACCGTTATCTATTTTCACTTCTCCAATCCAGCCTGGAAGCCGTAAAGCTGGAGTCTGTCTGGTATTCAGATCTTCTGGTACTGATCGCAGAAACAGCATTAAGTTTTCATTTAAAACTCAGGATCTGGTCGTCACCAAGGTGGCCTGAAATGCAGCTAACACACATGGTTATCACATGAAAAGGACTGTGTGAAACTATGAGATGACCTTATTACATTAAGCCAGATAAAACAGACGATACAGTCAAAGAAAATTGGCTTTATTAACAGGAAGGAAAATGTTGGATCAAAGAGTATCAGACAAATGTGTAGTAATAATCCTCTGTAGGCAAAATTTAAATCCAGTGTTAAAATAAGTATAATCCCCTGAAATAGTACTAAGCTTACTTTTCTGTTGAGGATTACACCTTCTCATTCTGCAAAGTTAAAACAGCAATGAGGGAGAGATCATTTTATATTCATAAGGATAATGTCTGAAGAATAGTTTTCTGTTGAACTATAAGTTAGAAGGGGTATTGTGGAGAAATTCAGTGTGATATCTTTGAGTTAAAGTGTTCTGACTCTACAACATCATACCCAATATAACTTTGTAGAGACTAAAGACAGGTGTCTGGATCATTTTGTTTGAATTATCAACCCTCAAATAAAGGCTTCTAAACATTGAACCTTAGCTGATATTACAACATAAAGCATGTGGCTTGGACATTTTTTAATCTAACTGATGCTGACGAAAGTTTCATCGCTGAAGTAATTTTATCGGGACCTTTTATCCCACCAAAACAGTTTTTAAAAATACAACAAATTTTGAAATTCAGTGTTTTGAATAAAATCCACATGTAAAGCTAGTCAGAAAAAAAGAATAACATAGTTTACAAGTACAGAAATGTTCCCAGCCCTGGTTTATTCTGTCTCACAAATTCAAGAAAGACCTTTTTGAATAAAATTCTGATAATAACTCTCAAGCAACCTTTATTGTTTGATTGCTCCAACATTTTTTATTTATTTATTTTTTGTTTTCAAAATTTATTGATTGGCTATAAGGAATTGCTGCCTTTGACGAGGAAAACCATTTCTATCTATCTGTGGCTGTGTGAGCTCAAAAACTTTAGCTTTCCCAGATTTGGAGGAGAAAACCTGCTGGTTTGTCGACAGATTTATCCAGGGAGTTATATAATGAGTCTCCAATGAATTAGAATATCTGTCTCGGGGACATCACTCACAATATTGAGCTCTGAGAGGCATTTGGAGGAGTGTTTAAGTTCAGTCAGACCTAACTGGAGGGAATTTAGGAATCATTTGAAGAAAGCAGCCAACTGAGGCCAAATGAAGCAGTGCTGAGTTTATTTGACTAAGACTGCATGTGTAGGAGGCCTGTTTAAATTGCAGCCACTTAAAAGAAAATCAGTATTCTGTCAATGGACATTTGATTTTAAATTCTGCCTTGAAGAAACTAAAGGTCCCTTAGCACATAACTGATTCTTTCCAAGAGATTTCCCTGCAGATGGTACAAAACAGCCTTGACATATTTGAAAACACTTTGTCTTCCTTCTGTGCTCATTGGATGATGACTGACATTGAGGGCACATTCTTGGTGAGCATCATCGATGTAAAAAGAAAATAGAAACAAAACGACAGTGTCTGCTCCAAATCGTTGAATGACCTCTTTTGTAGATATATAATTGAATGAATGAGTGGCTGAAGAGATAAATGAATTTGGGTGATAGGAACAATTTATCTTCACTGCTTCACTGCACTTGTTTACTAAATCTTTGCTCTCGCAGACGGCCTGCAACACTTGGTTTAACAAGAAGTACATGCCGCTCCGGCTTCTGTGGCAGCTATGGTCATCAGTCATCTCTTCTGTATTTAAATACTCCACAGAGACCTATATATCTGAAACGGTTCACAGCAGAGGCTTACGGTACCTTATAACATGTGCTACTCATGTATGACAGGAGCGTCCTCTGTGGCTTAATTTCCTCTGAATATCTAAAAATGACAAACAGCACTGGTGTTAAACTCCATTTCTAAAGAACTTTAGTTTGTATACTTTATTGGATGAAACAAACTTCACATTATGATATGTTTCAAATAACAATGTGAAGCTAGAAACTGAGAGACTGCAGAAACTAAGCTTTAATACTTTTTGCAAAAAAAAAAAAAAGCCTTAAATAAAAATAGGGCAAATTAGAAATAGTACACAGCTTAGTTCACAGTTAAGTGTTACTTTCAAACAGTGAAAAGCACACTGAAGAAAAAAAAAGAAATTCTGGCTTGTGTTATAAGCAGTTCTCGCCCTGACAGAAAATGTGTTCAGGTCAGATGCTGTCCGTCAGAGTAATAGCTTTTATTTCAGAGGGCCCTTCCATGTCTTTGTTATTTACATTTTTTTTCTCTCCTTCTCTCTCTCTCTCTCATTTTCACCCTAAATGTATATAATTTCTTAGTAATCAAGGGTCACACAGAGCACTCTCGTTGACACCAATGAGCCTCCAGTTCACAGCTTGAAAGAAACCCCACATGTGAGGGCGTGTTTCTCTTATCAAACATCTATTGATCACTTAGTGGGGACATTTTTCTGCCCAGAACGACGGCAGCCTGCCAGTGCTTTCACCTCCTTCTGCTGACAGGACAACTTCAGCAGCAGCCTCTCTTCTTAAATGAGGGGGAAAAAAAATCTGTCTCCTTTTTTCTTCCTTCCTTTTACAGTTGACCAGGCTCCTGACATTCCCCACCATAAATCCTGCCTGGCTTTTCTGCACCCATTTGTTCACAGACCTCCCTGGAGCAGCGCTGGCAGGGGCCCCAGTCCTGCGAGTTCGATAGCCCAGACAGATGGGATGGGACAGATTCTTAGCAGAGCCTTAAGCTTTCATCAATAAGGCCTTGACTGATGAAGACACTTATCATTCCAGGTTAGCGGCCATTAGTCAGGGATCCTGACATTTATCTTATCCTGTAAATGCCTGCACACTTAAGAGTGATGTTCTGGGGTTTCATACTTAGAAAATTCAGTGTTCCTGGCAAGGGCAAATAAACTTGCAGGTATGATCATCCCCTCCTGAAGGATACGGCCATAATATGCACTGTATTTATTGACTGTTTCATCACAACTTTATGATTTTTCCTTTGAAGCTCCTCTTACCTGGCTTTAGTTAAATCAGCCTTTGATCAGATTTAAACATACTCTTTTACATTCTGGAGCAGCAATATTGATCAAAATTTAGTCCAGATTTTGCAAATGGTCATTGATTATAATTATCATAAAATCAACTAACAAGATAATGAACAGCACAATTAACCCCTGGCAGTGCCCAGTACCTCATTTTCAAAGTACTTATTTTGTGGCGTTGCTATTGGTAGGTCTTTTTTCTAGTTTTTTTTGTTTGGGAGAGTTTTGCAAAGTAGAAAACTTGTTTTAGCCTTGGGAGCAGCTTTGGATCTGGAAAAATTCAGAAGTCTTACCCCAAATAGAACGATTCAAATCAAATTTGAAGCTTTAATATTCTATGACTACAACTATCTATTTCTGTTGTTCTCGCCCTGACTTTTTTGTGGTCAATCAAAAGCACTTTAGAATTACTTTGAAATGTTAAAAAGGGTCTTGATACAATTTCCATCTCTTTGTGGCTCCCGTAACTCAATTGAGTCCACTCATCTTAACAAAATAGATTATGGGGAATCGGTACATTAATCTTGATGAATGTCTTAGGACAATGTCAGGTCAAAGGTTATATCAGTGGTTCACTTCTTTTTTTAGGGGAGAATGAGTAGGGGACAGTCTTTTATTCACCCATAAATGAAAGTGGAGTTCCACAGCCATGTTCAGTAATCTCATAAGTTTTCTGACCTTCACTCCAACATAAATTATCCTTCAGCTCAGTCTTCATTTAGGAGAACGTGCCAGGGCCTAAGATACAGCATCCTGGCTCTGTGAAATAACATCAAGGCTGGTTCATAGCCAAGAATTCAAAGACAACCAAAGACCCTACAATCCCATACCATGACCTCCTTATGGAAACAAATAAGCTACAAAATCAGTGAAATTTTGGAGTTGTCACTCCAGGGCTCCAACATAATTAACCAAAGATCACAAAGCAAGAAAAGAGTTGATCATCGGGGGTTTCAGGCTAATTTCAGACATGGGCTGAGGACTTTCTATCAAGATAGAGAAAGAAAACAACATGCCTCTTTTGATCATTCTCAAACTTTTGGCAGAAGTTGAAAGTCTTTGCAAAAAACTGCGGACTCCTCTTAATCACTTTGTGGTTTGCTCAGGGATGCCAGTGTTTACAGAGAGGAGTCTTATGAAAAACCTTTGATTACATGATGAGCAACCACACGCTAACTCCAAATTCATATCATCAAATGAAAGTCCAAAAATAAAACAGAATCATGCGGGATTCCTCCCTAACTGTCTTGATTAGTGGTCAACAAACCTAAAAGCTGAAACCAAATGGCACCTTTTGTGTTATGAAAATCATGCTGAGCTGAGACGGCAAGTTGTTTATCCCTCTCTCAAAATTTGTGCCATTACATCGCTGAGAGGGATGCCAACAAACCGGTGTTCATAGGAAAGCTACCGGGCTCTTTCCAAATAACTAACTATCACAACACCACTTATTAAGGTTTCCTGTAAAATAGCACAGTCTGCTCCCTTCAGATGAACTTAGAAATATGCTTAAAATGTTGTGCTAAGTCATGTGCAGTCTCTGTAAGTTGCTTGCTTACAGAGTTTCAATGCAGGTATATAAAACAGGAATGCACAGTAAAGTGTATAAAGGCAACTGCACATCTTAAAAAAGTTGTAGCACCTTCGGGTGTGTGGAAAGAGGAACCAGGTGAAAAGTGTGCCAGAATGGAGTTACAGCTCTGAGTTTTAAAAACTGAAGAAAAGTTGTAGGTGGTAAAAGTTTAGCTTGACCTCTGCCAGAATTGGAGTTATACCTAAAAAAAGAAAACAAAGTGAAACAGCATAATTTTTTGAAGACTTGTGATTTTAGACATTTAGGGTTTCCCTTTTTCCTTTAAAGCTCATGTGAGGAGTTTTTTGCTGCTTGTAAAATGGACTGAAGTTAACCATGATGCCTCTCTATTTTCCTACAAAATAACAATAGTAAATAAGAGATCACTTATTCTTTCTCTTTTGAGTTTATTTTTATTTTTATTTTGAAGCCTTCAAATGCTGCCAGAGAGTAGGTGTTAGATAAAGGTATTAAAGCCTCCTTGGAGGAGTTTTTAGGAGGTCATAAAAAAGACTTGGTTTGGTTGTGATGGCACCTAAGAAACAACAGAAGCAAACAGGACCATCAGGGAAAATACTGATTTTTACTGGAATTAATTTTTAATGGTGTCATACAGAGTTTATGCATGCTGCCTATAAAGCCATATTTTGCAACATCAACAACAAAGATCTTGAATGAGGAAGCATTTTACTGAGATTTTTTTTTCTTTTTTGCCAGAAATCACCGTTCAAACATATACAGGGAAAAAATGGCTGATATAAAAAAAGAGTTACCACTATGTCCACAGGGGGTGCCAAAATTGACACAACTAGAAGTTCTTCACAGGAGCTTTAAATACAGGCCTAGATGTACAGAGAAAGAAGAAAAAGATACATTAAGTCAGCACTTAAACACAGCAGTAGCTTTTTCCTTCAACATTTATACTCTTTGCCCTCTTGCTGTGTACAGTACACACTACAAGTGTGCAAATAAACAATTGAAATATACAGCCAAAAAGCCCATTAACAAAGGCTTAACAATAAGCCTCCTCATGAGAGACACAGACCTGAGGGTTAAAGCACCTCATATAATGGTGATAACTAGCTCGCAATCTATTTCCCAAGTGACCTGCCAGCAGCAAAGAAAACAAACAAGAAAGTAAATGAAATTTAATTCACTAAGTCCTCCTGTCTCATGAGGGGGAAACAGTTGTAACAAGAAAATGACTACATTTATGAAGCCAGTGATTGTCGAACTTTATCGGCAGATTGACAGTTTTACAACAATTTGAGTTGAAAGTAACAACAAGATCAGACCTCACTTAGTTTTACCCATCTCCTACGTACCGCTCTCAAAAGTTACTAATTTACACAAAGTTGTTGCATAACACTGAACATCACATACTCTGCTGTTTTAGAACAACAGGTTGTTATTTTCCACACATCAACTGTGTAACTTCTACTGTGTGTGATAAAAGCTTATGGGGATAAAAGCTGACACTGAACTTGTTTCTTTGGCTCTGTTTTCTTGAAACAAAGTGCGGGAATGAACCTTCAAGTGTAGCTGGGTACAAACAGACATAGATGTAAGGTTTTTCCTTTTTTTTCACCTTTGATCACCAGGGGAGAAAGAAAATGGGAGATGGTGCTAATAGGTGGTGAGGTAAAGTCTCAGCAGGTGGAGTTTCCCCTTTGCCTTCAAAAGCTGCAGACAGTTTCCTAATGGAGCCAGCAAAAAGTCTGGGGCTGCAGATTGGCCTCTCCTCTGAGAGAACTATATGGAAGGTGTGGAGTCCCAGCGTGCAAATAAAAGAAACCCCATATGTGTTCTTATTGGGGATGATGTCAGTTTTTCTTTACCCAGCAAGATCTGCATGCTGTGTAATGTTTAGAGCAAGATATTTCAAAATGTTGCCAATCACTATTTACACAATAAAGAAGCAAAAAGGTCATTACTAAGCACTAACTTAACATATGAGCTCATAAAAAAGCCATACAAAGTGTCCCTTATGTTTTTTATCATGACTTGGGACCTAAAACAGTATCGCTTCAGATGTTGTGCTAATAATAACTGATAAATCTGACCAAACAATGATGATGTCTTAAATTGTGTGAAATAGGTTGTGAAATTGTGTTTAATTTTCAACTTAGACTGATGCAATCCTCAGTGGAGACACTTCAGTAGCAACAGTAACAAGATATTCTTTAATGCATGAGTGCTCACGTTTTCCAAATGGAATATAAAGTGGCTCAAATGCCTGAACACACCATTTGCCGTTAGGAAAAGCAGACACTCCCACCAATACCTGGACATTTATGGGTCACTTCCTGATTAACTCCCATCGTCATTAATGATCCCTTCATCTGAAATATCATTTTGAGACTTTGACAGCGTGCACAGCAATTTTCGACACGTCATTACGAAGAGTGTCGGAAAAGAAACGAGCGACTTTCACGCTTCTATCAAAGAAAATGGCATTGTGAGTCGTGTTCGGCTTTTGAGGCCTTCATGACGGGGTGAGTGCAGGAAGTGGCTGCAGGAGAGAGTTATTATTGTAAAGCTGCTGGAAACATGCCCAGATATCTGGAAATTGTGCCTAACAGGAGATCAGGACAAACCTATCAAGGTCTTGTCATTTAAAATACTTTTTCAAAGTTTTCATACTCCATGGTGAGTGATGAGCAAATTTCACTGTAGGCTGACTGGATGTCAGACAGGACCAGATTGTGTCTTAGCATGACAAGCACCTGCCAGCATACAGATGTTGCTGGCAGAGTTCAATGTCAGCTCTTATTGGGATTAAGCAGATTAGCTAGTTTGACTTCTGCAAACTCCTAAAGCTGTGTCCTGGACCGCAAGTGTGTCATCATTTCCCACATCTCGCTGCATTTAGAGCTCAAAAAAAGTCCCTGTAAGGCTCTTTCGTGGAATACATCTCTCCATATGTTGGGTGCCACTAAAAAGTTAGCTGTGATTGCCTGAGGGCTCTTGGAGACATGAGGCAGCCGCCAGAGCTTATCCTCACAGTCAGGAAAAGAGGGGTCAGATCTGTTAATGACTGGCTCACTTTGCTGAATACGGTGTGGTACTGGCCCCACTGCCCCAGTGGTCCCCTGTTTTTAAATGCTGTCCATCTGGCTGAGCTGTTCAAAGACTTTCCACATGGGCTGTGACTTATTGTTCTGCTCGGAACAAAAAGGATCAGTGTTCAGAGCTCTGCTTCAACAACCTTGGAACCTATTCTCTATCATCTGACTTTGACACATGCCTCCGAGAACAATGACCGACTTGATGATTAACTGAATGATGAAAACACCATAAAATAGCTCAAGGTTCCAAATTAACACCCAAATATCTTGATAAAATCTAAGTTGGAAATGACACTGTATGCAAGATAGTTTTCATATCTTCTACAATAAAATGGTTCAGGAACAGAAACAAAAAGCAAACTCATAAAGAGAATTACTCTTCCTTTACTTAAAAAGCTACACTTTTAATCCATACTAGTTTTAGCTTGTTCCAAAACGTCCTGGCACGATTCATAAAACTTCAGTCTACATTAGCCCTCTCTAAACTAACTGCTTGGGAAATTCCCACTCACAATATCTGTCTTCAAGGTGGACAAACCTCATATTCATGAGTTGCAAACTCAGTCATACAGATTGTGGTTCATGCAACTTTTCCTGTTTGAACTTCTGCTGAGTTTTATTCCAGTGTTGACCAGCTCAATAAACTGCTTTTTTTGAGCACACATGTGATTGGTATAAAACTGATGTCTTTGTCTGCTTTGACTTACAGAAACATATAATTTCTTCAAAAAGAGAAGCTTTTACACCGATATTTTAAATCTTTGACTCAAGTATTTGAATACCTTGACAAGATTTCACTTCAAAACCCAAAAGAAACTGAAAATAAAAACAAGCTAAATCAAAACAAATGTCTCTCAAATCAGCGATCCGCGTAAAGTGAAAACTTTAGGCATGTTAAAGAGGAAGAGGAAAACAGCTTTAAGTTTGATTTAAATTATCAACTCTTCCACACACTTCCACTGTTTTCAAGACACAATCATCAGTTTTCACATATGGATCAAACACAGAACAAATGAGTTGTGACAAAAACATTATGAATATATGTATATATATATTTTTTCCCATCAAGTTATATTACATTTTTCATGCCACCACTTCACTTTAGAAGTCTCAGATTGAAGTTTTACTTTGTCAAAGTTGTAGATCCATTGCTCTTCTGGTGTGTGATGCACAATATTTACTATGGCCATGATAAACTGTTTCCTCATAAATGATTTTGTCACGGCCTTCTGCTGGCTGTCATGTGGGATTCTGCCCGCAGACTAAAACAACCATAATTCACTGGCTGTATTTACCTCCTCAGAGGACAGAAGCTTGACAGATGATAAATGGCCACTGCTGACAATCATCAACACATACCGCCCTGTGTTTGCCTTGAGTATAAGTGGCGCTAGGACATGGAAATAAGACTGTGACATATCACAAACTAGAAGAGAGACAGAGAGTGAAGGAAGGAGAGAGAGCTCTATTAGCGGCTGTTTGAAATCTCTGATTTGTATATCAAGCGTGTTTGTTTCTCTGTGTGTTGACTGTGTAATGTTTTCCTACTGTGAATGGATTGACGCTGTACATGCAGACCTAGCAGGGGAGACGCACAGCTGTAAAATGAAGATGTTTTTTTCTTCCTGCTGCTTCTGCGCGGTGAAGTCTTACAGCATATGAGCACATGACTCAGAAGATAGCACAGTCAGGGTGATGAATTTGTGTCTCCTTACAGCATATTTTGTATAGAGACATTTTCCATATGGCCTAATGATGTGTGGAAAAATCACCTGCTGCACAGCCTGTGCAGTCTTTAGTGTTGTTTTTTCTTGTTTGATAGCTTGTTGACAGTGTACATACTGTAGCTCTGTGTGTAGCAGGGTGGGCTGATGATTAGAGAAATCCTCTTTACATCACAGCCTCCTATAATCATCAGTATGTCTGTCAATTTCAACATGTCGTTTACAGAAACATCAGACTCCCTGGTGTGTCTTTCTCCTGACTTGAAATCCTTCCGAATAAAAGCTGTTGCAATGCAGACGATAGTTCTGCGATGTGCCAACTCCATACCACATACTACTCATGTTTGACCAAGAAAAACAATGCTGAATAGCTGAAATAGATATAGTAAACATTCATATGAAATTGTTTCACTAGTCTGTTAACTTGCCAAGTTTGATTTCCAGTCTCAGTAAAACTTTTGTGGCACCCAGCACAATGAACAATCCTCTCAATTCACATGAACAAAAATAAGTAATAAAATAATTGAACAATTCCCCACAATAAGATTTAAACAATAAGAGGAATTTGTGAAGAACTGCAAAATGTTATGGTTTTGCATTTGAATATCCATCTTTTGATGGACAGATCGTGATGACAGATGATGCACCATACCACCACGAGTTACTTGACAAACCATTCACCATAAAATTACCCTGGTGTTTCAAAAAAGTTTATAGTCAGAGCAAACAGTATAGTTGAGTATATTTTTCAAATATTGCAATACTTTTAAATTTCTCTTGTTTTAAAACATGGCATCTAGTTTTTAGTGTCTGGTTGATAATGTCCAAAGCACCCAAACCCACATTAGAAAGAGAAAGTGGACATAAGGGATTTTTTTAAAAATAATGTTAAGGTAGTTTGTGAATGGCAAAGCTAAAGAATAAATCGTTATTAATTACTGTTTAAAAAGAAGTTTAACACAGAAGGACTGAAGACAACATCCAGATTTCCACACAACTTTCTCACAAAGGTGCTATATACTGTAGATGGCTTGCACTCAAAGATGTGATTTTCCTCCACTCTGTCCTCCGTCACAGACATTTACACCGCTAACTGTTGACATTCATAGGTCAGCAAATACTGTTGCTTTGTGAGATCAATTTAGCATAAAACGAGGACACACACGTTACCATTACATCGGCTGCTGCAGTCTGAGTAAAGTAGAGAGGTAGCATCGTCACTTGGTCCCTAAATGTTGAGGAGAAGAGAGCAAGCACCACAGCTGTACGCTGTGACTGATGCCCTTGAAATGACCAAATCAGACAGAGAACATTCACCCAGCAGAAAACTGCTTATTCAAATACAATGGGTGTACTTTATTTTTGCTTTTGCTGCTCAGTCTCATTCTTCCCTTTCATTGCTGGTATTTTCATGACTATCAGTTTTTGCAGGTGGAAAAAAACAAATAACTAATTAGAAATTATGTTGGGGGTGAAACCTTCTGACTGAAACTTCTGATACTTGATAAAAAAAAAAAAACCCTCTTTAAATTCATGCATGGCACGTGACATAGCATATTTCAGTAGTTTTTTTTTCTTTTTTTCTTACCATAAACCCCAAATCATGCATGGTTAATCTCCTCGATGAACATGCACAGAATGTTTTGAATGCACCTACAATTCTCTATCCCACAAAACAAAGATGATTCCCTTTAATCAAGCCTTTTATCCAGGTGAAATACACCCCTGAACACAATATTAATTAATACCACGTCTTTGATCTTCTGCTAACAAGGAAGTACACAGTTTACAAAGTCTTAAATAAACTTTTTATGCATTGAGGTCTTCGTATTTTCCCTAAATTTAGCTGTCTGATTACAGCGGCTGCTTCCCTCTACGGATTTCTGCCGATGCCTCTATTCTTGGGGTAACCTTGTCCAAAGATGTTTTGCTGCATCTTGGAAAGACCAATTTGGCCTTGGATGGCATTTACCCTTTCACTACAGGAAAAAAAAACACAATTACGGTTCTCATCTATGCAACACTAAAGTCAGTGGAGTGCCTTTGTACTCTCTCCTTCGTCTCCTTCTATGTGCCACATATTATCTATTTGTTAGAGAATTAGGAGATTAGTCATGTCAGACCTTGCTTCCTTTGTGGGCTATCGGTGAATTATGCTCTGTGAAGGACGTTTCCTCCAGCCAGCAGTGAAAGGATCCTTCATTGTTTGCATATATTTCCCACACACATACTTTTTTAATGCTGTTTGGGCACACACGGGGAGCCACACAGTTGCTCTCTGCCCTCAAACCTGCCAACAATCATTGCCATGGATCTGTAACTTAACACTTGGATGCATTAGACTCATGTGAGAAAATGCACTCCTTGTTCATTTAAGTTCAACAAATACAGCACCATTAACACAGCTGCTACGTATTGGGAAGAAATGCTGTTCACCCACGGAATTGAACTTTTCCAGCAAATGAAACTCAACCTGTCCCCTCAGACACTTTCAGCAGGGCTGGAGTCAACAGCATGACATATGGAGGCACTCCTGCAGGAGGTTAGTGATGCATCACATATCCAAATACTTTGAAAAGGGCTCTGAGGATTTAGATCACTGTCTAGATACAGTATATTTGATTTGTTCAATTTCACCCCTGTGAAAATCCAAAGAACAGACCGTTTTCAGAATGTCAATGTTGTGTATCACCGCCATCGTAATGCTTACATATCCTGCTTCAGGACTCTGAGGTCTCCTCAGAATCCGGTGCACACGGATGAAACGGATGATTCCCTGAGATATCCCGGGGATATTGGATTTCCCCGGCAGATGAGACTATTTTTGACCAATATGTCAATTTTTTTCAGTCTGTTTGCAAGTGGCAAGAAATGCAGGTGCTGACATCTCTCCACCTAAGCAGACACATGTTCTGCTGACCAGCAGAAGCTTAGCGTCTAGATGTGGATAGATAACGCTGTGGCGATTTATTAACACCCTGTCCAGGTGACGGGGTCAGCTCAAGACCTGACTCGCATTTGGAGGAAAATTCTTAGCCTGACACCATTCCCTTGCATCAGATTTGTAGCAAAAATCCACCTCAGTGTCTCAGATATCATGCAAATTATGATTAATGTGTGAAAGATACAATTTAAAAAGACTTTCTAATGAACTGAAATGAACTCTGTTATCTCAGGTCAGGGTAAAATTTGCCAGAATCCAATTCAGCCAGGAAAGATAAGAAAGATGAGCAAGATTTCATTAGGTTTTAGGATAATAATTTATAAATGCAGATACAAATAGCCGCCTCCAGATAAATCACCCTAACGATAACATTTCAAGATCAATCAGTGCTGGCAGCAGCCCATACCTCGGTGAACGGATCTACTTTTCTCAAGGCATTTCTATGTAGACTGATGTTTATAACAGCAGACGGCCACACACAGACAGTTCTCTGCTCCCTAAGTGTCTTTCTCTCTTTCTCAGAGGGACCTTAGAAGAACAGGACTTATCAAGTCTGCAATTTAATTCAGTAGTTTGTGACACAAATGTGCCACCCAGAATCTGCTTATTTTGCCAAGTTTCATTACATTCATTACAAACTATATAAAAAAAATAAAGGCTATTTGGAGTATTCCCTTAGCGGTCCCAATCACTTACAGTGGTTGGAGGTTGAAAGCAGACAACTGCCAAGGCAGCCTTAGAAAATGTAAGCTGGACACCAAGCTCCTGTTGGTGCTACCATTTGACGAAATGGTACATTTTATTTCCTTGATGTCCATCCTGTATGTGTGAAGTAGGGGTGTGTGTCTCCCTTTTTTGAGACAGTCCATTCTGAATTGAACCCGAATGCCCATGGTTCAATATGAGAACCATTCATTGATACATTTCTGATTTAGGTCTGTACAACACGATTTGAAGCAAACCAGAAGAAGAAACACAGGTAATGTTCACCTAATACCATGAGAAAAAACATCTTCACCCAGGTGTCTCACGATGACGTGTTAGTTGGGTGGAAGATTATGATCCTTTATGACAAAATGAATATCTCTGTTAATCTTCAGAGGAAATGTGTTTTCATCAGTATTTAAGTCTTTTCCTCTTCATTTGAAAGTTCTTATAAATCTCTGTTTTGATTTGAGACACGTCTATCAGATTTGGTTTGATGATGTATCAGGTGTAACTTGTAACTCTAATGTCACAGACTGAAAACACTTCACACACGTTAATACCTGCACCTCATTGCTATGTCAAGCTGTCCCCCTTGGCTTAGAGGTCAGACCCTCATGCTCAGCATATACTTGCTCCCACTTAGCAACATCATCCATCAACAATGTACTCCATTTTCACTGCTATACTGATGACATCCAGCTTAATATTTCCACAGATGCCATCACAGCTGAAACCCACCTACAACCACAAACTGCCCTACCAAAACAAAAACATGGACTCACCACAACTTTCTGCTCTTAGATTAGAGACATATTTTGTTATCGGTTCTTTGCAGGTGACATTTGTCAGCCTAAGGACGTAATAGTGGTCCTTTCTTTATATTTAGTCCCAATCGATGAGTGAGATGGAGACTTTAAATGGCCTTACCTATCTTAAATATGTTGGTTTTCTCACTGTAAGCTAGTCAATGCTACCTAACCGGCCATGTAAGCTGTGACCAACCAGATCAAGACTTTTCAATCAGACCATCGACCACATTATGACATTTTTACAAAACCAAGGATGTGCACTTAAAACTTCAATGGCTACAGTTGGTTGCTGATTGCTTACTTGTGATCTGTAAATCCAGATCCACTTAAATGTAGGTAAAGCTCTTGTAACAAAACTCTGTTTGATTTCTCAAAGTAGTATAGCATGCATCTTGATGAGAAACTTTGCCATGGAAAATATAAAAAAAAGAAGTGTGTTTGGCAGTTAATAGTGAATGACTTTCTTATACCTTTCCCCTAGCAGTGTTTAATTTTGAGGCATTAATTTAATTGTATAAAAAATAGTCCATTTTTACTCATGGCCTTGTTTGTTTGTTTGTTTGTTTTCTTCAGGTCATAAAGAGGCATCAGTGTTCAATTTGGTCTGTGTTGTAACCTGCTAAAAAAAAACCCTCACGGGAGCTTTAACAAGTGTTCAATTTAAAATGTCTCTTAAGCTCTCAACCTAGTCGGATCATCTCTCCTCTTCCTTAGAAACAATTTACTATAGCTACATAAACATGTTGAATTCAGGAAGGTGATAAGAGCTCAAGAGAAAGCTTTATTCCTCTTATAGAGCCAGTTGGCAGAAATGTAGACAAAATCTGGCTTTGCTCACTAGATTGAGCTTTTTTCAAATGAATATTGGCATGCTCTGGCTCACTAGAGGGAGTATATGGTATTGTCAATAACAATGGCTGCCTGTGGCTTATTTATTTTCTTATCAGCCTTAATCAGACTGTGTTGACAGTGACATCTGTGCGCAGCCATATCCAAATGCTGCTGATCCATGTACATATTTGTGTTGTTTTGTGTCATATGGCTCCAGTGTAGGATTTGACATTTGTGTTTGAAGATAGAATTGACCATCTTATTTTGGTTATGGTTGCATATGTTCTTAAATAGGCTAAGCTACATGGTGTGTGTTTAAGCGGACATAAATGTAGAAGAGGGACTTGTAAAATAAAGATATGCAGAGGGATTTAATTTCAAGCACAGTTGTTTCCTGTATAACTAGATGATAAAGGGTTTCCAGTCCAGATTGTACAGCTGACGAATGAGTGAAAGTTGCATAAAAAGACTCTGGCCTTTTGCCCTCTGGTGTCGAACTGAACAGATAGCTGCTGGTTTTGGACAGCTGTATGACTGACTGCATCTCCACTGAGGAGTACATTTTTCCACTTTTCTTCCCCCGCTCAGCTGCCAGAGATGCCGAGAGGCGTTTGCCTGTCTGGAAAAGCGACGCCGGACTTCTGGGCAAATGCGTATGTGTGTACGTGTGTGCGTATGGGTCTGTGTAGTGTATGTGTACTGCCCGTGTCTACCTCTCTCACTTGCTGAAACATATCCGTCCAAATTTGACAGTGCGGGGGCAGACAGCCATGTTGCAGAATTCTGATCATTTAAATGCTCAGAGGCCTTCTTGACTAGCAGAGGTGTTAAAAAAGAAAGACACACAGAGAAGAAGATAGAGAGCAGCCCTTCATATGCCTCCATATCACATAAGGGACTGCCTGCCACTTTCCTGTGAAAAATAATGCTCACTTGTCAATCTTCCAACAGCCAGTCAGATAGCCGCCAGTCCCATAGAGACCTATTGAGGTGTATGCTTTGTTTCATCTGGGGCACGCCTCAGAGGAGAGCGGCACTGTTGTTTCAATGAACTGAATATAGGGAAGAATATAGGGTAGGAAAAAACACATTTGGCACAACGCTTTGGTTGATGTGTTCTCCTGCTTCAATTACAAGAAAAAAAAAAAAGAAAAAAAGAGTGTACTCAAGAATATGTGCGTGTAAATAAAGCCTTAAGCTGTGTGAGTCCCCCTTTTTTTTCACTTGATGTTACTACAGCTTGAAGAGTTTTAGCTGGCTATTAAACAAACTGAACAGATTAGACATCAATTGGTGAAATAATTACCTCTATATGGTGACGTGACAATACAGTTTCTGTAACTTTTATCGGATTCAACACTATGATTTATAGACACTTAAACCATCAAGTAATTGTGTCCATAAATTACCTCATGAAACTATTACTTGGCATGTATCTTGTTTCTTTGCCTTTGAACTGTCCTGCCTTACTCTTAGGTAACTTTAGTTCCTTTTTGATAATGAATATGCTTTTACTTTGATAAGGTAAAATCTTGCTGTATTATACATTTAAAGCTGAAAGTATCTAAAAGATCCATGAAAAGTTAAAATGTTTGATATATTAGTTTCTCTCAAACAAAATAGACTGTAAAACATGTGGATGCACCATCTTTGTGACATCACCACTTGGTTTTAGATATCTTTTCAACAGGAATACCACTTCATCATGACTTGAGTCAACCAAGAACACAGGCAAACGGGTGGAGCAGAGATTAGCTTTAAGCTGCCTGGCAAACTGTCATAATGCACTCACCTATCAGCCAACACAGCCATGACCCCGGTCATACAAAATTATGTACAACTCTAAAGATGCATTACAGGAGTGTTTGACTGAGGATGCAGTGATGTTGTTGTATTACTGTCTGTATGTCTTTGTAATACCTTTCTCACTTTATTTTTTCAACCTCCTCAACTCCCAGTTTTCCCGTCAGTTGCTAGAGTGTTTGTGCGCCTCTATTCAGAAACAGATATGACACATAAACACATTGAATGAACAAGATCGTGTCCTCTGCTGCCCTCAAAAAGGATCACTGTATGTTTTTCATCTCAATGATATAAATTATCCCCTCTGTACAAGTATTTCAGTATTTAACTTAACCATGAGGCACCAATAAATTTCTAGTTTTTTAGTCATTTTATAAATCCTTTACCAATTTGACCAGGTCTGTGTCAGTTATGTAACTTACTGAGAGTGGACTGACATTTTAAAAAAAGAAAAAAGAAAAAGAAAAATTCACTGTGACTGACAGTTGATGGTAAAAATATGTCAAAGGGATTATTTTTGTTGCAATAACTTCTTGCACGTGTCTGACAAAGCCAACAAAAAGACATACATACAACCATGTGAATGGAGGTTGCCAAGTTTAAAACTGAATTCCTTACTATATATGCTGATATGCAAAAGATATACTCTTTATTTGAAAAACACTTCTCAAACTGCTGGTAAGAACAGCCCAATTCTAGATCTATTAAAAGAAAAGGATTAATACCTGCCCTAATTACTTAAATTACTGCCCAATGATAAATCGGCTAACACGGGGCTATGTACACAAAGGTACTGTTGTCTGCCAAAAAAAGCAATTCTCTGTAGTCCGTGGCACAAACTATAAGGGTGTCAAGTGATTTATCTATGCGGCAATGCAAATAAAGAAAAACACACCCTGCAGCTTAAGGAAAGATCTGCATATCTGTCCGCACAAACATTTCATTTTGAAATGCAAACGCTGTTCAAGTTACATGATTCACAGCACTGAAGCAATCATAAAATCTTATAAATGTGAAGAAAACATAACTTTACAAGCAGAGAGGATCTTGTTTTTTCTCAATATGTTAACCTCTTACAAGTCCAGAGCAGCCAACCGTGCTGAAAGAGAATCTGTCCTAAACATCCCACGGGGTCGTCCTAAATGAGGAGGTTTATATCCGTCTATCTCATACAGAGACGGAGAGATTGAATGTTTTGCTAATTATTCACGGGGATTATAAATCACTGGGGTGTCAGTGATGGCAGAGGATGTTTCCTCACTCCTTAATACAAATGACACGAAAAACAACAGCTGCAGCAATAAAACGCTCTGCCATAAAAAAAGGATAAATAAATGTACAAAAAAAGAAAAAGCTGGCACTCATCATCAAACATGTCAGCGTGGATCTCAATGTCACCTCAATGACTCGATGCAGGTTTTAATGTGCTGGATGCTCCATGCTCTGGTCTGGTGCAGTCAGTTGTGTAATTCATTAATCTTATTCATGCCGTCTTTATGTTTATCTTATTGGATTTTAATTGTTATTGTTTTCCTGTCTGTGTCACAGGTTTTTTAACTGTTCAGAGGAGAGTTTTATCTTCCCTCCTAGTGATGAACAACCAGATATTACTGAAGAGATTTCAGCAGTTTGATATTGGTCAGTCAACAAAATGCATCTTGATCTATGACAGCTTTATATTTTCTCAAGCTTTCATCTGTCATAAAGTGACATATATTAATAATGATGGTGATTTAATTAAAGAACATTCTCAGATGAACCCAGAAAAACATCAGCTTAGTGGTTTTTCACTTCCTGTTGTTACCTGGTGGTATCCCAATTTGCACTCCTTTTATATATTTTTCCTATCAGAGATGATAGGGGCCAGTAGCTCATCAGGCTTTTAGGAATAGGAATCAAAAACCTGATTCATGAGGACTAGCTCAAATTATTCTGAGATATCAAAACCATTCACCCTTTGTGCTTTGCAGCCATTTTAGCAATAATGTCCACTCAGTTCTGCACACTTTACTAAACAATGATGGCATGCAATGCAAGAGGCAGTCAGTGCAAATGAAAACCAAAGAGTCCAGTAAGTAAACAAGGTGGAGAATATACAGAAGCATAAAATAGTGTGCCTAATTTCATGGAAAAAAGATGTTAATAAAGCAATGTCTGTGTGATATCTAACAAGGATGGAAACAGCATCAACACATGATCACACATGCCGACACTTCATAACATTTAATACCAGGAGTGCCACATGTATGATGATTGAAGTTATCAGTGTAATAGTTTAAAAGGTTACGGTGTGAACTGGTGACTTTAAGTTGATCAATCTGTTGGTTGAAACACAAAAAGGGTCCATGGGAATAAAGAAAAAGCTCCCACAAAAGTTAATTTCTCTTTGCATTCATACATTTACTACACCCCACCAAACCAACTAAAGTGATGATTCATTGTATCACAAAGCGTTTTACTGCTCTTTGTTCACCATGACCTTAATCTACAAGTGTGAAACAAACCATAAAAACTTTGTGAACCAAAGTTCCTTTAGTCCATGTGACAGCATAATGAATCGGCCAATAAATGACTGATGAGGGACAATATTCCCCAACAGCCTCTCCCTCCCAAGGCGAGTGTCACCCTGGCTCTCTCTCTCTCTCTTTCTTTTTCTCTCTCTCTCTCCCCCTCCATTTACGGCGCTCTGTCATTATGTGAGGTGGCAGCTGAGATGGTTAACTACACTGAGGCCAGGTGAGAACGGGTGGGGACTCTGGCTAATGAAGGTGAAACAGGATGACACTTCATTTCCACATTAGCCCCCTCCTCGCCCCTCCGCACTTCTCTCCGTGGGTTCACAGTGACCCAATCCGCCCTGCTCGTCTGTGTTCTGTGATGGTACACAGTCAGGGTTGCATACCTCTGAGGACTGACTTTGTATGTCATCACACTATTACAGCTATAACACATAAAAAATTGCTGACTAAGACTGGGTCTGTATAGAATTGATAAAGCACAACCTTCAGATTCAGGTTGTGCAGTGATTTGTTTGAAACACATTTGTTAAACGTCAGCCCTTTGCTCCATGCCCTGAGCCCAGCCCTATTTCTTATTTTACATTTCAATTATGGCAAAAGTTGGAGTCGCTAACTGCTGATTCAAAATAAAGGTTATCATCAGACAGAAATCACCTGTTGGAAATGTTGGCAGTGTTATCAGATATCTTGTTGAAATAATCGTGGGTTGCTTTGACTTCTAGTTTCAATAGCTTGTTTTTGAAGGCCATGCACATGATACCTTAGTATTTCTAGAAAAAAATAAGATACTAGCTCAATAAAGGGCTGAATAAACCACTGGACTGATCCATGTTAATAGAGAGAGTTGTTGCAGAGTGCAGCGCCTCTTACTTAAGTGTTCAGCTGCAGTCCAAGGCACAGAGGGATAAGCTTCTCAGTGTCAGGCTTATTTGTGTTTCCAATGTGTAGTTGGATTTGTTCTCATCATGGAATTTCACTTAAAGAAAATTAATTCAATCTCAAGAGACTTTTTATAACTCAAAGATGAATAGTCACTCATGCTAAAGTGTACTTTAAATTCTTTTTTTTCCCAGAACAATAAATGCTTTTTTCCTCAAATTTATGTAAATAAGTACATACATATGATAGTGTCCTTTATTGAAACCTTGTGCTCAGTATCCTTTCTGTCTATGATTCTCTTTCAACCGTCTAAGGTATGAGTTACCATGATGTGTTCAGGCAACAGTTGCTGTAAGCTACTGTGTCCACATAGCCATAGGTCTATGATAACATGATAAGACAGTGATTGAAAGACACAGAGGGGAGGCTGAAGGTTTCAGGCACTCAGAGGGCAGAGACAGATTCTCGGTGACCCAGAGGAGCTGCTGGGGGCTGATGGGAGTGCTGGATCTGAAGGAAACTGACATGTGGAGAAAGTGGGTAGATGCTGAGTGTTGACTGAAATGTTAATTCTTTAGGTTGAGGTTTTTGTTGATTTTGCTTTTCTTTGAGTGTAGCAAAACATGCAAGCTTAAAAATAAGTAGTTTTTGCAGTCATCTGTCATGAGGAAAGTATTATTTTTTAGCCCAAGTGTGATGTATGACTCTCTTAGTGAAGTGCTGGCTCATATATTGAATCCCTCTGAAAAAAAAAAAGTTTACAAATCTTGATGACAATGGATGGGTTAATTTGACAAAGACATAATGTCATTTTTTTATTATCTAAAAAAGCATCAAACAAATGCACAGATGCAAAGAAAGTAAAATTGAGAAGCAGATTTTATTGGGTGCTTTTTTTTGTCAAAATCTAAACTTTTGAGATGAAGTTAGTTGAAAAGTGCAAAGTGAGGACACTTCTTGCTCTTACCTTTACATTTTGAATGAACTCAAAATGTACTTACTTTGTTGGTTTTCACAACGATACGAGAGGAAAACATACTCTTGCATCAAAATTTGTTTTCAATTTTTAACCTTTGTTCAGGAAATGCAGCATATGAATCAGCCAGTGGATTAATCACATTCTTTTTCAAATGTTGCATGCATTAGCCCTTGTGCTTTGAAGAATATCTGGAGGTATTTATCGATAGTTCTCCACCCACGAAACCATCAAATTGAGGAAAAAAAGCATGTAAAAGAGTTTTCAAAACAACACTGATTCAAGTGGTTTGGGTAACAACATTTCCTCTCAGTCTTTCATTTATTATTGATGTTTCTCACACATTTGCAAATCACAGTAAAACTCTGCAAGAAAAAAAGCTCCAAAAAAGGAGGTTAAATGCTAAATCCAAACACTGCATTAGTCCTGTAATGTGTAGTTCTTCTTTAATCTGCTTTGACCAGTTTAAATATTCTCTAAGCGAGTTGTGGGAGTGCCCCGCCACCTGCCTGCACTGTTACAAGATTAATTTCCTAATCCCTGCTAATACTTTCTCCAGCAAACATTTTTAAACACACACAAGTGGCTAGCACACGGCATGGATTTCCAATATTAATTGACTGCTGTCAACTTTTCCTAAATGATGTAATGGATTCTCCAGATTGACTCGAAGCAGATGATGATACTGTGTAGTTGATATTGTAAAGTCTGGGGAATTAATCCTGGAGTATGTGACCCCAATTAGCACTTATCTCTATTACTGGGAGCGCTGCAGTCCCATGAGGTGGATTTTAAACGCTCATTGTCAGTCAGTGTGAGGCGTCAAAGAACTTTGAGAATGACACCGTCTGAGTTTGTCAGCCTTATCTGGAGAGATTTGGCTTACTCGTTATAAAAAGTCATTTTTGTATTCCGAGAGATGTGGTGTTACTATGAAAGGATAAGTCAGCACTTTTCTCCTACACAGGGAATGTGGCTTAATAACACTGAGTTGCTGCCGAGGGTGTTGATTAGATGCAAAAGGTGAAAATCTGAAATGCTGGAAAAACCAAAACAAACCAATATATATTCATGAGGTTAATTACAGGATGTGCTAAAATGATACCTTTTCATTATTACGCCCATTGTCAAATAGTGAGTAGCACTGAGAGGTGTCAGATTACAAAATCAATGCCAATTATATAGATATTACAAATCAATGCTTTTTCTTAGGTTGGCAGATTTTTGCTGTTGTGGAGAAGTCTAAATTGTTTGCAGTCAGTGAGTGTTTTTTGTTCACTGTTTATTATCCTCACTGTGAATCAGCCTGCATCGGGTGTTAAAAGAGAAATGAGGTGTGGGGACAGTTGTTGGGTAAAGGAGTGTACTTCACTTATTCATCATGCTGACTGGAGACTGTAATGTATATTTCAGTGATTACTGATATTTCTGTCAAGATAATTATATTTCTTTTCATTTTTGATGATAAAGGACTCGAATTTAGGGAGCAAAAAAAGCACATGTATCAATGTTCTGTACTTACCGATTCTGACTGAAATAGCTATTCTTAACACAAGTCCTATTCATATCTGTATTTTCATCCAGCCACTAAGCCATTAAATGTAATAATACATAATACTCAATAGGCAATGTTTGGGATAAAAATCGTGTCCTTGACATCATATATCAGACTGTGAATGTTTTCAAATAGAGATTAACCATAATTTAGAAGATAAATTAATTGGGCTGATTAATGACATTTTAGAATTAATCAGCACCGGCAGATGCGATCACAGGGCAGACTAAAGAATGGACCAACAATGACTGCAGGCCTTTTCAATGCACCTGCTGTGGAGCAATGTTAACATGCCCCTAAATGATTACACACTGTTTCTATCCTTAAATGATGCCATATTAACTTTTACCTGCTATTGTCTAAAATACATTCCTTTATGATTTGCACAGAATGATGCAGCGTTCGTTAACTTTTAAATCAATTCAAAACCGTCAAAAGTAACCAATATACGAGATTAGAAATGTGTGTTTTTTTAGATTATTTCTTAACTGTAATCCTGCTTCTTGGCAATAAATTGAACGCTGTTGGAAATCCTGTTTCTTTATCTTTTAAATTGTTCCACATTTGTAAGGAACATGCATTTGAAAAAAATGCCAAAACTTCTCTGGCGATGCCATACATTTAACTCTGCGATTAACTATTGTTTGGTAGATTGGATGATTGAAGTCTTGCCAATTTAACAATTTCTTCATTCACCACTGCTGTTTTGTTATTGTTAAGTTTTTGTATTACATCAAATGCAGCAGAAAAACATCACACAGGGAAGGTAGAGACATTTCTGCAAAATAATTGCGACTCAGCCATGAGCTGGCAAAATGTGACACTAGCTTTGGCCACTTCTGCTTCGCATTTATTCGTGAACATCTTTGTTGGAATGACACGTTTTTTAAGTAATTTATCAGATTGGTTGTGTTAAATCTTGAGGACTTTTTATGCCATGATTCAATCATATTCTCCCCTGAAACAAGGAAAAACATCCCCATGAGTGACACTGTGTTTACTTGTATGAAGTTTATTCACTTGTTCTTCCTCTGTGTATAAAGGCAGATTGCATTCCTCATCTGGTGTGTCAGAACATGTTGGCTTGTTTATAGGTAAATGAATGCAACTCCATGTTTCTGTTTACAATTTTTTGTAAACAGAAACATGAAGTATGATTAAACAAACCCATAATAGCCCAATAATGTCTCAATTGTCTGGAAAATTATTGATACAATGGTGCATAAATCATGCAAATGGTGATGATGAGGCAGCTATTGCTGCTAAGACATGCAATATTTTTTTTGTTGGGCCAAATTTGATGCCAAATTTAGCTGCACACTTGTGATTTATTCAAAAGAAAAAACAGTATGTGGGCAGTAAGAAGGCAACATTTTAGATGTGCTGTATTTGTTGATGAAGTAAAATTCAGCTCGCTCCAAATCAAATACTAACATGTCGCTCTCTAGCTTCATTTCACAGCATTTCTGATCTCTTCCAGATACTAAATGAAGCCATTAATCAAATCATGTTTCAAGGTGTAAAATTTAAAGTAAATAAAACCCACTGATTGCTCACTGATTTTCCATTGTGTTTCCCAATTGGTGTTGTTATATCACTTTCAACCAACAAGTGGCTTGTAATCCAGCTTATGCCAAGAATCACTAACGAGAGCTCAGTTTCAATGCTTCATAATCACCTTGCTTATTATTCAGAGGAGCCTACCCACTGTTGATAAACGCCTCGGAGCAAATTTGTACAGAGGGGTTGGTTCATGTGCACCGCTGTTTTAATCAAGTGGACCTTTGTTTTGTGCAGCTGTCGAGTTTGTCCAGCAGCCTTGCACTTTCTCATGGTCATTATCGATCACATCAGAGTGAGAAATTCTGCTGAGGAGAAACTCTGTTCGACTTGAATGCTTTTTAGTGTCTCACTCATCTGTCTCTAAGTCCACACCTCCTCCGGAAGCATTCACACTCTAGCTGTAAATCCTCCAAGCATTTTATCATGCAGTGGCGACAGTGAGAACCCCTGTCAGCTACCTCGACCCCACAGGACCTCTGCCACTATCGACCAAGTGACCCAGTGTACTGTAAGGGGGAAAAACAACATTTCCCGCACCCGCCCTGAGATCCCCGGGCAGAGAGAGAGAGAAAGAAACCAGCGATGTGAGTGACATAGGGTGACAAACACTTTGAACCCAGACAACAGGAAATTAATGCAAGTACCGCAGCTCAAGGCGCAGCACATTTCAGGCGACACACTTAAATTGACACTTCCATCCAGATGACACATGTTGATACCTTGGCCGGGGCCTTGGTTCAGCTTGTGATTCTCTGCGTCTGGTTGTCCTCCAAAGCTGCTGGCACACTGGCCACATAAAGACAGAGCCTGCAGATACTGGAGCCACCCTGTGAATACAAATGTTGGCGGCTTAGCCTTTCCACCCAAGAATAAGTTTCAACAAGGCATCAGCAACTCTACAAACTTAAAACAAAAGGAGGGGTGGCAGTTTTGCAATAAAATTACCCTATTGAATTGAAGTACATTTTGTTCATCAGAGTCAAATGCCCATTAGTCTTTAGTTTCATGCAAAAACAGGCATTTTTGACTTAAAGCAATGACAGCAGCAAGGTTTTAGCCTCACATGTTTAGCATTTAACATGAGCTGAGGAGCTGCTGTTACTTCAGCACTGCTCAATCCAATTAACCCTTCAACATCAAAGACTGATACTTTTTCTTCCAAATTCAAATCCCCTAACCAGAGTTGTGGCCAACACTGAGCATGCCTCTGAATCCAGAGCAATGGAAAAAAATAAAAAGTTAACATAGATGTTCACATTTTTTATCATGTCACAGGTGCTGATCAAAGTTGTGTGGGCCCAAGACTATTGAGGGATTTAAAATATGCCACATAGTCCTTAAGTCAAGGAATGACAGTAATAAAAAGTATGGACACCCTATGCTCCATCCAAATGTTTACTGGGGATCCTCTTTCCCTGATCTGCCAGCCACATCTGTACGCTGTAATATCAAAGTGAGTCGTAACATGGCTCTCTCTTGATATCACCTTCAAGCAGAAATGCCCCAATGAGCTCAAGACAAAACAGCCATTCAACATCTGTGAGGATCCCCCTGGCTCTGCTTTAATGCATTTAAACAGTGCGTGTGCTGGGAGGAAATATTGCAGCCCCCCCCCCCCTAGACAGACAGCACAATGAGCTTTTACCATGCTGATTGCACAGTGGGCTTAAGCATTGAATTGCAGAGCCAGGCCACAGACTGTCATTAAAAATGCTATCCCAGGAAGGACATCTGCAGTGGCGGCTAGACTTGTGCTGTACATAAAGGGTGAAACTAATCAATCAGGCGGCAGCGCTACCATAATCCATTACACTGAACGTTATTGAAATACATTCAAATTAAAAGTCTATTTCCAGGGCTTCTCCTGGAACATGTAATAGGCACCATTCATGGCGCTGAGTGTCAATACTATGATTATCACAAATAAGCTCAAAGCAATTTAGCCCCCTGTATTAACAGAGACTTGGCTGGGAGGGCGGAAGCACGCCTGACATTAGACCATCTGATCATCTAAATCTATTTTTGATTGTTGGAGATATGAAACCACCAGCTCAGATAGCATTAATTGCTTGTCCTCTCTTTTTCAGTCAACATAATGTCTTTTCCCGTTCTCTATCTGTAATGCGATCCACAGAATCTGAGATGTAATTTACATGATTGGCAAGACATCTTATTGTCATCTGTACGACAGCAGACATAAGAAGTTTAAAGAGGAGCTTTAAAGGTCAGGCCAGTAATTTCATCAGCTGAGAAATGTAAATTGGATTGATTTTTGGGCTTTCCTTTAGGGACAAAATATGTAACTGCAGCGCCAAAAATCCTCTCTAATTCTACCCTTTCGTTACCAGAACAAGCTTTTACTGTCAACATGAAATCATTGCTTCTAGGGATACAGTGCTGATGCCCAGTACTTGGGAATTAATATCAGTACTCTACAGTACCAAATTTTGGTATATTTGTGTGTGTTTATGTGGTAATCATTGTTGATTTGTTTAATCATAAAATCTCAACATTTCAATATAAAATATGTATTTATCAATATGTAAACTTTAACTAATATATCAAAACAATATTCAAAACCCTTGTCCAAAATTAACAACTTAATAAATTAACAAAACAACTATGCAGTTTTTTTTCTTTATAATGCAAAAGCAAACAAAATTGCCATTCCTTAAATCAAATGAAATCATATGTAGTTGTCTTGAATTGTAACATATCATTAGATTGCATTGTATCCTAATGTGTCATATTGTATCATATTGTTTCATGTTGTGTTGTATCTTGTTATTTCATATCTTTGTACTTTGGTACTGTTTCTTGAACTATACTTTGTGGAATCATTATCCATGTGGACTCTGAAATTTATGACCAGTGTGCTTTAATTCAGTCCTCTCTTTGGACGTTTGAAATTGATCGTGGAAAGGAAATTTGCAGATACTACCTGTAATATAGTTTACCGAATGCACCCAACAAAGGAGTTCTTTGTGCATAGACTGCTGGCCATGGTTAAAATAAACTGTTGATAAGAATCAAAAATGTGCAATTGATTCCTGGCAATGCGCTCATTTTAATAAAATGAAACAAGATTAGATCTCACAGCACTTCACTCATTCTATATTGAAAGTGGCCTGCAGGTCACTACACATTAAATTATGCTGCATATTGTATATTCTTCTTTTAGCTCTCTTAGATGGTTTTTCCTGCACCTGTTTCATCACTTTACGCTCAGCTTTAATTGTATTAGAGCATGAAAAGTAGCTAGTTATTGATTGATGAAAGAGATCGACCTGAACCTAAATGTTACCATGAGCAGGTTTATATTTTTAACCCCTGCTGAATCATCGCTGAAAGAAACATCCTCATATAGATGATTTTCCTCTGTTTCTTTGCTCTTTGAACTGAGAAGAGAAGTGGAGCAAGCCTTACATTGCCTTCTTAACCAATTATTTGACTAAGACAAACTACGACACAAATAGGACAATGACAACACAAAGACAATGAAAGTTACATGGCAAAGATCAGAGAGAAAAAGTGCTCTTGGAGATGTACACTCGCTTGCAGTTGCTGGGCGCCTGTGGGACCACTTGGCCAGGATTAGCATGACAAGGTTCCTCTGCAAAAACGCTCTTCTGCATCTTAATGAGCAACTACAGTCCAACAGAGACATTCATAATATATTTTATATCTTGTCTTCATAGTCTCCTTGCACCTTCGCCACCAGCAAGGAAACTCAGAATCAATATTCAGTCGCAATGCACACCCATACTCAAGGTTACAACTGTTTTCCCTCTACTTATCAATTATAAACACAGTTCTGGGCCCTTTACCTTCTTTATAGATCCCATTCATGTCCCTCTGTGAATGATTATAGTTCCCAGGCAAGGTATTTCGATGAGACCCTGCAAGAGTCAGATCAATGGATCTTGATGCCTTAATCATCTTAAGCAGAAATTTCAATTCATATATTTGCACAGAGAATCTGTTAACATTTTTTATTCACAAATTAACATATACTGTATAATCTCGTGGTTTCCCCTAGAGTCTTGTTTTACACTATCGTGGAGTTACTGATGCATGTTTAATGGAAATAAAAATACCTTTGAACTTCAAATAATTTATGATACGTTCCTGAAGCACATGAGCAGTTTTTTTTCTTTTTTTCTTTTTACATATCATCAATTCTCTTTTATTTCAACAAGGCATGGACAGGATGTTCTGTAGAGAGAAGAGGGAATGTGAAGCTGTTCCCTGATGTTTTAACAAGTGACCTTAAAAGTCAGACTACTTCTTCTATTCCAGAGGACAAAGAGCGTAGTCAGAAATCAACAAGACTGTGATCCCCACATGATTATGGGCTCTTACTCCCTATTTTTATCATTTCTTGCACTTACTTTGATTTTCTGAAACATAAATATCTTCATATTGACAACTGAGCCTTTCACATTTCTCTTTTTGAAAAACAATCTCATGTTTCCTAAAGGAAAAGTTAAGAACATCTGCTGTGCCCTGAAACTTTTGTTTAAATGTAGGTATCAGAGATTGCCGTCTCTCTCCAATTTGAATGTTAAATTTGTTTTCTCATACCTCTAGACCTGCTCATTACAATAACTGCAGCGCTCAGAGGATAAAGATGGGAATAGTAATGCTTATAAAGTAAATAGTGTAGGTGAGGGGCCATTAAGTTGTTCCATGTTTCTTTGCCTCCTCCTGAATGATGGAAAGAGGTGTTGATGCTGTCTGATGGAGCAGCATAATGGATTACTTTGCATGAGTCTTGGCATACAGTAGGTGTTGTGTGAGTGAAAGTTTTCTATTATGGCCTGCAGATGCTTGTACACAGCAGGAGATCCTGTAGTTATTGCTTCAGGCACCCCTCCAGCAAGTGCCAATGAGTTTATCAGAGGAATGTTAGATTTACTGATGAGAGTCTCTCTGCTGCAGAGGACGTAAACCAAAGAATCAAACATCTCCCCTGTTTACTGCAAAACACTGGGATAACTCATGCTATTACATAAAAATGCATTATACAATCGGTGAAACTGTTTGGTGGAAAGTACTGAACGCATTAGCATAGAGGAAGTGGTTACTCACTGTGAAGAAAATTTGACATCAAGTGTTTTTAAAAATATTACCCCCCCCCGAAAAGAAAAATAAATAAATAAATAAATAAAAAGGAACAGACAAGTGAAAACATAAATGTCACATTTGCTTTCAACTCTTGTTTGAACAGATGAGCAATTAGCTGCTGTTTCAATCTTATTCTCAGTGTATTTTGGCAACCTTATGTTTGACATATGTCTGAGTCAGAACCTGACTTTTTGGATTATATGTTTAACACTTTTGACCGATGACTTATTTTTGACATTTCTAAACCAGAGAAAGTAAACAATACTGATTCCCGTGGGACAACACATGACAAAGCAGCAGTGCTCAACACAATATCCCCTCATATACTGTAGGAAAAAACACTTTCCTGTCAAAGCTTGGCTCAACTGTGGCTCCATCTAGACGATGTTACACCACTGTGGGATGATCATCTGTTTTTCTGAAATGAATCCTTGTACAGCCTTTACAGACCCGCCCAGATGCTTTAACAAATGTGTCGGTGATGATAATGATAATGGTGGTGATGGACTCTGGTGTCAATGACTGAAAAACAGTGAAACACAATAGTTGAAAACTATTATGTGGAACAGTTTGTTGGACTTTTTTTGTTATTATTTTTACAAATATATTAATTATTTAAATAAAAATCTACGTTATGCGGGTCTATGTTTTTGAAAGAAAAGAAAGTAGATTATCAACAAGACAATGTTTCACTTCTGCAGAGAAATGATAATAAAAAAAAATGTGATTTTTTTTTTCCTGTAAAGAAAGTTTGTGCAATGTGCGCAGCTCTAACTTTAGCTTACAGAAAAAGTGAGCCAGTGGCTGAAATCTTTTCAAACTTTGTGATGAAATGACCTGCACTACGGGCAAGGAAAGCTATATCATGAACGCTACAGCATTCGGATGACAAAGTGACCTTCCAGTATGATTTGTGTGGCTTTTGATTGAAGTTTTTTTTTTTTTTTCAGTTCTGAAAGCTGAAAGACTGGAGCAGCTTTAAAAACTAGTGTTTTAAAATAGACAATCAGGGTCTTCATTTTTTTTTAATTATAATTATCATTTTTTTTACACCCTTCTCACTCACTGTTGATCATATCTTATTGAATGGCAAACTGTTTTTTCTGTCTTTAACAGGTTTTTTTTTTTTGAGGAGAGCCAGTTGTTTGAATGTTATGTGACTTTTCATTAAGTTCAGTCTTCTAATATTTGTTTCCACTCTAAAGAAACACCAGGGATCCATATACACACATTGTTCTTTATATGATACACAGATGAAAAAGTCCAGTCTCTGTATCACAATCACAACTCAAGAACTATGCATGTATGAAATGAAGGAGTCGTGCCATTAATCACAGTGACTTGTTACAAGGGTCCATCTGTGGCAATGCTTTTGCTCAAATATTTCTTATTCTGATTACAGGGGCTTTGGCAGGTCTCACCTTCAAACCCAGTCAGAAGAATTAGCTGTTCTCCCCTTGAGGTAAATTGGAACTCTGTATACTGGCAGGGAATAGTTTATTTCATCTTTTTTTTTTCCTAAGCCAGTCACTCTCATCCTTTTTCATTTGAAATCATGCATCTGGTAATTTCATAATTATGGGAGGGAATTATAACGAAGGCAGCTGGAGCTGCAGGTTAATTGGATTTTTCACCTCGACGGGACCGGATCTAAGTCGCCCATGGGCCGCAAATCTGTGCATTTGAAGTTGGGAACAGGACAAAAGAAGCTGGGGGAAGAAAGGAGTGAACGGTTAAAGGATCCCCTTTGACTTCAAGAGTTTGAGAAGTTACTTTTGCGCTGCCTGTTACTGTTTGTGGCTTGAGAGGCTTTCCTTTTGCATGTACACACAATCGCTTTCATCCACGTAGATGGCATCTATAATTGGCACTGTGTTTTCCGTTCAGGAGTTGCCGCAGCAGTGGCTACTGCAGACACCATTGATAACCTTACAGAGTTTCTTCTCTGAGGGTTTGAAATAAAGTTCTTAAACTGAACTCAGCATGCATTTTAATCACTCCTAATGGCAAATAGTCCTTTTCATTCTTGAGTGGAATGATAAGTTTTCAACTGAGGCTTGCCTAAAATTACATAAACAATTCCTTTTTTGCGTGTTACAAGACCATTTGTACTTAGTCATTCATACAATTTATCTCCACTTCATAATCATTAAATTCCCATTGAAAGAAGTCTGGCGCAGATGATTATGTAGACAATTCGGATGTCTCTCTGAGTAAAATACTGAATACTTTTGGGTAAAAAAATCATTGTTTTCAGTCTCCCTGAGAGGACACAGGCACCCCAGAGACCCAGTGAATTCAGGGATTAAAAGCACACACAGACACACACTCGCACACATATAGAAAGTCTTTCATCAACAGGAAATTCTCTTTCATGCTGTTGCATCACATCCTACAGAAAATCCTTGGATCCTGAAAATGTACCTCTGACTCAACATCCACAAGTGCTGGTCTCACATTACTCTCATGCCTCTGTTTAGTCAATAGCACATCCGTCTTTAGCAGCTTTAGCCCAATTCTGCTGACAGTATTTTCCAGCATGGTTTCCAGGGGCCTTCTTGCTCCTCTGTGGGAGCAGCCGAGCTCTCAGCCCCTCAGCTCCTGGCCTACTTCTGAATCAATGTTTGACAAAGGGCAAGTTTCTCCCTGAGCAAAAGACGGGGAATTAGAGAGGTTTTCACTTGGTGAGAAAGCCACACGCAAAGCTAGAGGGTGCCCAGTCTTCATTCCCTGTCAGACAAATCGCCAAAGCAAGATCCTGTTTCACTGACTTTAATAATGAAAATAAACCTGCTAAGCAGCCAGGTTTATCCATGGCAGAGGTCACTGTTATGAAAAACAAACTGCTGCTTGAGAGAGGGTTAAGAAAAGGGTTTGCAATTATCCGTTTGTCTGAACAATGGGAGACAACCAACCACTTTTATTTTACTGTAAACTTGATTTTAAACAGATTAGCTGTTTCCTATTTCAGAGTGAAAGTGAAAGTAAAGTAAGTTTCTGTTCTCAAAACAAGGGATAAAGAAAACTCTCGTGTGAGATTGGCATTAGAGAAATAGTTTTCAGTTCACTGCAGAAAAATTTCTGAAGTACAAAACATGAGTACAAAAAAATAGAAACTTCTTCCTCTGCAAATGTAGGACAAGTCTTCTCCTGTGGTTTCTATGTCTTCATTTTTTCTGTTACATTTTTATTCAATTTGTATTTATTTTACATAATAATTAAAACAACCAGAAAATTATTGATTGCAGATAACACTGTACTTTTACAAACTTGGTCTCGTATACATAGTCAAATATGGCCTAAAATCAACAATGCTTGCCTGTCTTAAATTATTATGCATGCATTGTTATGTCTGCCATTTCAACAGTCAACAATCACCCCAACATTTGATTCCTAACTGACATTCAAGGGGTCTTTGCAAGAGATCACAATAAAAAGAACGTAATTCTTCTATGACAATTTGTAGCTTCAGATAATTGTACAAAATGTCACATAATTGTAGAAAAAGTCAAAACAACACACAGCCCACACAGCATTATGTGCACCGGCTCTGACAGAAAGTGCCACTTCTGCTAAATTCTGAGTCATTTCCTTCAATGCCAAATGGTAAACAGTGCAATTTCCAGCCCCCCTGCAGAGAGCTGTCAGTCCGTCTCAACTGGTGTTATTTTAAAATGCTTCCCAAATTAGCATTACCTGAGGCATAAACCGAACAAGAAGAGACTCCCGGCATCAGTGGCAGAAGACATTAATTAGAGCAAATATGTGTCATACTCAGACATATTATGTGTAATATATTTCTACAACTCCAGCCAAGTGTAACATTGACCTCTTGTTAGGTCCTTGGACACGTTTCCACTCCCACACGGCATTAAATCCAACATTTTACAGGACTCCTGCAGTCCTGGGCTGCTTAATAGTGCCAGCTCACTCAATAATTTACTAAGTGGACAATGCTGTGAACCAGTGTCATTTTTTAACCTTTATTAGTGTTACAACCACACAGAGGAACATTTACAATGCAATTTTCCTACCTGAGTTTCTCATCTTTGAATCACATGGAAAGATTTGGCTTCTCTAACACACACGGTGAAATGAGCTCTCTCTATTCTGCAGCGATTTGAGAGGGAAAAATAAAACATAACACAAAGCAAAAAAAAAACTCCTGTTGAAAACAAATTCACCAATTTTTCCTCTCAAGGTGCTTGAGACTTACTAAGAACCTGAGTCAAAAGTATCTTTTGTCCATAGCAAAATAATTTGCAGTACCAAAAACACAAAGCATCAAAAAGCAACTGGCATTTGACAAAAAATCTCACATTTATTTTATTTGTTAAACAAGTGTTGAACTTTACATCAGTCTTAAGTGATGAGCCCCTTGGTAACATGTTTACATAGAAAACATGAGCTACAGTACAGCATGTATACCAGTGCTGGAAAATATTCACACATTTCCCATTTATTTTTTGGAAAGATTTCAATAAATAAATGTCCAAACTCAAGCGGAAGAACTACATTTATGATAAAAACTTTATTGTCAAAAGTCGGTTTCATGTATGCTTGCCCATCCCTCTGCTATATGACCGTTAAAAAGATCTATTTCATTAATAATTACACAAAAAAACTGTGCAATGCATTAATCGCTTTCACTGGGGGTTTGCATTCCCGTTCTATTACTAAAGTAATCATACTTTGGCAAAATCATAAAATGGTTGATATCAATGAAACTCAATAAGCAAAAACACTGTTCACAAGTGGAAAAAGTGATAATGCATCTTTGTAATTGGTTGAATCTTTCTTTCTTTTCATAAAATTCAAACATACTACCATGATGGAGTGTTGGAATCATAAACACGCTGTATAACATATGTGCAACTTCTACACAATAGTCTCTCGAACGTTAAATTTTTCAATTAAAAGGTTTCTTCATATTTACGGTTTCCCATGATTTTTTATTTTACACTAGCAATACAACAAAATATATATTTGAGCCATTTTCCTTGACAACAGTTCAATGTACAGTTGAGAAAATATAAGGCCAGGGGCTTGATTGCTAGTGGTTATACAATCCAAACTTAATGGTGATGGAGGGCGAGTCTGGGCCATCGGGACCTTATATTCCTTCTCTAACAGTCTGATCAGGAACACTTACAAACAAAGTCCTCGTCGTGGCCCAGAAAGGGTGGGTCGTTTACAATAAAAAAAGGGAAAGAAAAGAGGCTTCGACGAGGATGTTGAGGACTGTATGTACAACCTTTCCATCAGGAAAATTGCTGATCAGATGTAGCAAGTAATGTTTTTTTTTTTTCTTTTAATCTTTTTTAAAATTTTCGTACCTTAAATTTTTCTCAATAATTCAACAGCAGCAGCACATTTAATACATAGTTGGCTTATCTCTTAAAATTGAATTCAACTCTGCATTTTATGTACAGTCTCATCGAATTAATGCACTGCCATTGCTGTGCACCAAGTCTGCAGGGGGGTGAGGAGGCATGTTTGAGGAAAAGGGAGGTGGCAAAGCAGCTGGAGGAGAAGGGTTTGTAAAATGACAAGTGTTTCAGATGGGGCTTCAAGGATTTCTTCAAAATAAAACACAAACTTTGCCTCCCTGCACTTGTGTGTCCTCGGAGGTCAGGGCTGCAAAAGGGCACGAAGATGATTATTTAAATACATTTAAAGGCTTGTCACTAGCTGCATCTGTCCTTCCCGTACATCGCCCTCTGGGACGCAGCCTTCTGTAGTGATAGGAATAATATAACTATCGCTGCTCCCTCGGCCTATCTGGTAGTAGGCCTGGAGCTGGTGGCCAGATCCCAAGTTAGGCATGCTCTTGTAGTAAACGTCCTCATTCTCACTCCTCTTGGAGGGAGACAGGTCCTCCACCACATCAGGGCTGCTCTCAAGACTGGGAGAGTCCCTCAGATTAGGCATACTAGTGTACAAGGAGTCTCTGTTTGGGGACTGCAGACTGTCATCAGGGTTGGTGGGTGTCAGCTGGCTGACAAACGTCTCCACTCCCCCGTCCGTCCTCACCTTCTTCTGGGGAGCGTACAGAAGCGAGTGAGTCCGCTGGGGGATAAGCGGCGCCTCCAGCTCCTGCTGATGGTGCAGCTCGAGGCCCACCGTGTCACCCACATGCACCAAAGACGAAGCGTCGGCGACAATAGCGTCGTCTTCACTGCTGCTGCCTCCCACCACTGTCACCTTGGGCGGAGCCCGCTCCGCATGGTGGTGATGGTGGTACTGCGGGTGCTGCTGGTGGTGGGGCGGGTGGTGTAAACTGGGGTGCTGCTGCTGTTGCTGTTGGAGGCTTTTGTTACAGGCACGCAGGTTGTTGTGTACTAACTCAGAGATGATCATTTTCTCAAAGGCAGCATCGTCCAGACTGAGGCCGCAGTCCACGACCTGCACACTGTCGCCAAAGTCCCCATTGCGGAGTGAGTAGCTATTGTTAAAGTTACCATTTAGCGGTAGAGTATCCATTGCACTTGTATCCCTCACCGCACTGTTCAGTGAGTGCCCTGAAAAGAGAGGAACATGTGAGTCTTTCTTTTTTACATTAGTCAACAGTAACAACCATCAAATAAGGAGAGAAGTTTAATGCTGTTCAGGATGCACTTTCACAAAGAAAACTGTCATTTAGGCCATGCCATAAAACTGTTAGTTAGGCACAAACCCCAACATCCACTTTGTATGCATGCATCATCACAATGAGAAATCATTTTACTTTCTCATGTATACATTTGAACTTTCCCTTTCATTAGAATAAGCAGAGCATTGTGCTTTTTAGTCTGCCACAAAAGTGACGAAGCAATGAGAAGAATCCCAAACAACATTAAAAACAGACTGAAACAGTTAACACCATCACAACACACCAGGCAAGAGTAGATGTCCACAGGTATGGGGCCACAAACGGGCAAGCTACAACACTTATAGGTTTTTCTAGCAACTAAGAGGGTTGGATGTGCCAAGGGAAAGAAAAAATGGCAGAGATGGAAAAAGATGACATGGACAGAAAGGGAAAGTAGTCATGTATCAACATGGGACAGCCATCTTTGTTCTCACTACAAGGGGAGCCCACAAGCAGCACTCCACCATCACCACACACAGCAGGTGAAAAGACTCACTTAAGACAACTCACATCATGTCTGTCTGCTCAGGCTATCTGGTCTAAGAGCAGCTGATGTACAAAAGAAAGTAAAATGATTTATTTTAACATGAAGAAGAATCACTCAAAAAGAACAAAACACAAAGTAAAATCTGCAACTTAGCAAGAGCAAGGGTTCAGCAAATAAAATAGACAAGCGTTAAATAGCTTTTACTTTTATAAATAAAAGCCAAAGGCTCCTTTTTTATAGTTTTTTGTTTGTTTGTGTTGGTACACTTTGTGTCCATTAGCGGGCAGCTTGTGTACCCAAAGCTGGCAAAGGTCAGAGCTTGCCTGGAGCCCGGCACTTGGCATCCGTCACAATGACAGTTCCCAGCGAGACCTCGGTCGCTAGCAGTACGGCTGAAGAATAACACAGCCGCTGCAGAGGTCAAAGGCAGTCATGTTAGGAATTTCTCTACGCATAGAGGTCATGGAAAACAGCAGCAAACAGGGATAAATGTTAGTTATACCATGATTGAAAGAGCAGATAAAGGAAAAATGTGATCTGCTAGAGCTAACAGGCCTCCTGGTAGAACAACAGAAGTAAAAAATGAGGATTAAGATATATGAGATATTTTCCTGAAGCGTTTGTCTTTGTCCAAAAAAAGGGAGTCATTGTGGTGTTTGGGGGGGAGGTTACAAGGCCTGTTTTTATGAGACTATTAGAGAAAGAAGGGAAATAACAAGAAGTTTGTGAATCAAAAAGGAAAAGAGGGGTAAATTTAACAGCTGCTGCTATGACATCCATGTGTTCATGCCTGCAAGAGGCAATTTATTGTCCTGAGAGGTGTGAGGGGAATACTGCTGGAAACTCAGTGTGCCGAATGCCACAGTAGGACAGGCATTTTGGGATTAAAAGAAAAGAAAGTAAAAAAAGGGGAAAAAAGCTCTAAGTGTTCCTTTCTGCCAGAAAGAAAGCAGCACATTTTTGGGGGGTTGGATAAAATCACAAATTAAGCCAAAGAGAGAGAAGCAGAGTTGCGTCAAAGCTGTCAGATCCTGAAGATTATTTCAATGACTGAGGAAATCTTTTATTCCTCTTCAGATAAGGGGAGAATTTAGTGTGATAATTTTGTGAACCGCTTGCTCACTGAGTGTGTGTTAATGGCCTAAAGTAAAACCAGTGATTGTGCCAGGGAGGGGTTTGGTTGTTTTTAATAAGCATGCTGAAAAAAATTTACATTTGATAGGCAAAGTTAAGTTTTACTCCCATACTTGTCTCTCTGTAGGTCACTAGAGGAAGCACAAGGGAAAAGCACAAAACATCACACAGATGCCTTTTCAGTTTCAAAACAGAGGAGTACACAATATATGGTTCAGTGTTATGTGCAGCTCAGATAGAGAGATTGAAACGTTCATCTGAATCCGCTACTTTTTAGAACACCTCTGCTAAAGATAAAATAGATCTGAATTCACGAACACAGGTTTACCTCTACACACAAAACTGTCTCCAACACTCACCCCCACCCCCCAGAAATAAGCTGTTAAATTCCACACATAAATCTTAATAATCTTCCAGTTTATACCACAGCTTCAGCTCGACACCACTGTTTACATTATCTCGCTGAAGACGATGTAGTATCTCTTTCCCATCTTAATCATTATGTCCCGCACACAGTTTGGATAAGAGAAACATGAGAGCTCTGTGGGTGAATCAGGACCAACCACAAACATCTCTCTCTAACATGAGACACACACACATCATCATATATACTGTCTGTGTGTGAGTGTAACACACACACATGCTTGGTATTCACTGTATCAAGTATATGAGGGACAATGATTCAGACGGAAAGAGGATACTGCAGAACATCCTGCTTTCCTTTTGGTCTGCTTTCTACCCAACAGAAAGGGAGAGGAAGAATAAAAGAATGCAGGCGAAACAATTAAGTAAGCACACCTGGCGAGTTAAACACTGGAGCCGTCGGGGTGTTACATACGACTGTTTCAGCCAGTAAGGTGTTATAAGGGTTGTTAGTGCCTTGTGGTCGGAGGAGTGGATTTGTTAGTAGATAGTTTCCGGTCATTCCTGGATAAGCAAGACAAAAAGAGGAGCAGATAAGATTTGCGATAGTGAATGAAAGTTCCATGAAGAAAAGAAAAACAGGACATTTTCTGCAAGGTTGCTTATAATTTTGCAGCATGTCATGGCATCTAGTCTGCCAGCCCAAAATTAGGTCAGGAGTATTTATTTCCAAGCTGAAAATGAAGAACAAAGTGTGAAATGCAACCAAGGTGAGGTAGAAAATAAGCTACTATTGATGCACCAAAGATGCTCAACTTCTCGCGGGACCCCTGCAAGTTAAAAGCCTCAGGTCACAGCTTTTGGAGCCTTCAAATTTATTTATATGTGGATCGCAGATCATTCAAAAACTACTTATTTTTAAACAGCTTCTCATCCATCTGAGCTCATTAATTCATCCTGTACTCACTGAATTTCATGAGTCATACCTCTTTTCCAATTTGGGCAACCTTATTTGTCAATAATAGCACTTGGCCTGTTCCCCTTTGAATGGGAAAAAGGTTTTTTGGATTGAACTAGCTCTGAATGTAAAATCTGCCATAATACAACAAAGAATCCTTCCAAGTGTTAAAATCTAAATCTTTATTTAGGCTCACATTTGTCCATTTCTTTCCAAAACACATCTTCCTTTGAGTTTCCTCGTCAGCTTGCACTGTGTTTTAAGGATCTGAAGCTTTTCCACTGCCATTTATCACTTGTGTTAAATGCCATCTGTAATGTTGGGAGGTCTCCAGGGATGTTTTTAATGACAGGGAAGTGCTTCCAGGAGATAGAGCCCTCCTTTAGTGCACCGACTCAACAGGGTAACTCGGCTGCTACACCCTGGAGTGATCAATATCCAACCTCCACTTTAACATCTTTGAGAAACAGTTAAAAAAAAACAAAAAAATCCCTTCTGCTGTATTGTTGCAGATGCATCATTGAGTCAAAATGTGCTCTAAAGCCTGAGGTGTAATGTTTTATTTTGTAGGAAGTGACAGCAGAAAAAGGAGACAGGAGGCAGAAAGCGGTAGGGACAGGAGTCAGTGAAGTTAAACCACTTTGCTTTAAACCCTCTTTTCCTTTGCATGCTTGGAAAGCCATTTCAGCTGCAGCGGAAAGCCTAACAACGTACTAAGCACTCAGGGTCACCGAGAGTTGAACATCATCTTCTCATCATCATATTTGTGCTCAAGCTAAATAATAAATGACAGGTTTTTTTTCTGCTCCCTCCCTCACAAATCCTTCTGTAAAGTAACAAAGGTCACCTTATGTGCCAGGCAACAAATGGTCTCTCTGCGTGTTAGGATTCTTCTAAAATAAACTTTATATTCTGCTGTTTTTACTCTTGTCTATGTTTCCCCTGAGCCTGGGTGTGAACTCTGGACAGCTAGCACTTAAAGAAAAAAAACCTTCTTCAAGCCTTGCCCCAATTTGAGAGTGACGCTATCGGCCAGGATGACAGCTCACGGTATTTGAGGACGGATTTTTGTAATCCTCTGCTGGCAGAACAGAAAGACTAGACCAAAGGCCTAAATCTTTTTTCCTCCTTCTCCTTTTTGCTGTCCTGCTCTGTCTTTTCAAGCTGAAGGCATTTATTCTGATTACCGGAGTGAGATCCTCAATGGCCGTGCGAGATCATAAGAACTTGAAGGAGGTATATTTTTAGCTGTATGATGAAATGTGTGCATAGGTGTGAGAGAAACGAGGTGTGAACTGACCTTGGTTAAGGGTGGAGGTGCTGTTGATGTCACCTGAGATAAAGGAGGACTCAGATTGCTTTCTTACGGTGTCATTCCACATTCTCCTGATACGACTCTGTCAGGTCAACAAGGGACAGTCATTAGGACTTCAAACAAGCCCGTTCACCTTTCAGATCAACTTCCATTTATTTTCTATGTGCATAGCGCTGAATTTATCACTCCTCACGTGCCTACTCATACGCAGTGAGGCGGGGACAGAACTAATGCTCCCGGTTCTCTTTGTCTTTCAATGGCAACTTTTGAAAGACTTCAACTCCAGTCACAAGAGCCTTTGATATGGCTGAAAATTACAGTGTGATGGAGACGGGGATGTTTCTCACATCTGGAGGTGTTTCATAGAGTCTGTATTAATAATAAAAAGACATAATGCAAATGTGTTTTCTTTCAATTCAGGCTTCCCTCTTTGGTAAAATGTGCTTATGGTGCTCTTTAAACAGCACAGTGCTTCCCATGCACATGACGTTAGTGAGAAAAAAAGAAAAAAGCAAGTGCTAAAAGAGGCAGAGCAGCAGAAAGGTACTCATGCAGTACAGCAGATGCTGCTTGTAAAATGTGGCATGTTTTTGTCTCTTCATCTGTCTCTAAAGCTAAAATACACAGTGTGCTTGTTTTCAAGCATTTTTATGTGACTCTGGAGTCGACAACAATGTGAACAAACTGTGTGATGTGTTTGTGTGTATGCGTGTGTGCTAAAACAGTGGGTCTTAGTGCAAGGCTGCTGGTCTACCTGTGTACCCGAAGAGTAGCGTGCGCTGGTCCGTGTGGTTGAAGTCTTTGCAGAACCGTGCGAGCTCTCCGTTGGCAGCCCTCCGCAGCAGTACGTGTGGCGGAAGCATTTGCTATACTCTTTGCGGACCTGCCAGAGCAAACAGCTGGATGTTTACATGCATTGTTGACTTAACATATGAGTGAGCCAAAAACCTTGAAGCAAACTGTGTTTATTCTTTATATCAGCATGCAGCGCTACTTTGAATTTGTCACGCTCATACAAAGGTCTTCTGGCATTCTAGTATGTCTTACTTTGGGAGATTGCGAGGATCTTACCTTTTTCTGAAGAAGGCAGTGGAAGATAAAGATAAACATTCCTTGGAAGGCGTTGAATATGGTGAAGAGGTACGCCATGACAATCGAGGCCTCGTTGATGAAGAAGAGGCCAAAAGACCATGTGAGACCTAGCAGACACAGCAAAGCAAAGGCACCCAGGACCCAGGACCTGAAGGACAGACAGAAAAAAACACCAAGAAGAACATGAGAGGCATTCAGAGATCAATCAAGAGAATGAGTGTGATTTGGAATCACCATCACTATGGCAAAAGTAGGAAAAAGCTTTAGATAAAACAAAAACAACAGCAATCCTTACAATCAGTTTCCTCACTGTCCCTACCACTTTTCCTACACACACTCTCAACCCAAACTCAAGAGCAGTTCATGTAAACAAACAGTCAGAATATGATGCAAAACCTTGATCTGTTTTGGGTTTATTTTTTGGTGAATATTTTGTTTGTCACAGCTGGCATATCAGCATAATTAAATAGAAAGGCATATTTAGATATATTTTATAATTATGTATACATTTAAAAATAAGCTTAAAAGCTCTATCATCGGCTGAATATTAATCTAGTGAGTGTGTTAGTAAAGCTGGAGAACTTTGACAGATGAAGACACAGTTCAAGGAAACTAAACAAGGTCTGCTGCCTCGTGTGTGAAGGTCCTCTGGAGCCTTCGGACACTAGCAGCAGTCACAGATCAGCACTAAAACACTCCACAGCAACGAGAAAAACAACAACACCAACAGTGGATTCAGAGATGATGGACTCTGTGAAAGTGAACAGTCACAAGGACAATGGATGAGTAGCTCTGAAGCTGCGGTTTTGGGAGAGGATGAAGACAGAAAAATGCAAAAAGAAAGAAAGAATATAAGTAGAGAGAGAATAAACTAGGAGCTGAAGAGGGGACTTCTGGGGCAACATGTCCTTACTTGATAAACCGTTTATTATCTTCATAGCTAGAGAGCATGATAAGCAGGGAAAGAGAGACACAATTAGATCAGAGCGCATCACAGCGTGGGTTAAAGTGAGATATCTTCAACTTTGATCCAAGGGGGAATCGTGACAGGCAATAGAATTAATGTTCAAAGAAAAAAAAGAGAATTGTATGTTTTTTCGCTGTTGATGATTCAATTACACAATTCTGTGGAAAGCATTTGGTGGGAACACATTGGCTGTTGTTGCATTAATGCTACTGTATGCGAGGGTGGGTGTTGTGTGGGTAAAGAAGTCTGAGTCATACGTTAAAAAGCTTACCCCGGCAAATCTGTATTATAGTAGCCGTCGCACACGCGATAATTACTGGTGAAGTTCGCAGAAGAGAGAAAGGGGAGGAAGGATAGCAGAGGACAGTGGAGAGGAGAGGCTGTGTGTTAACTTTGCTTTCACATGCAACATGCAATGACACTGAAATTCAGAGCAAACTTTGGCACAAAGAAAAAACACCACAAGGACAGCCATTAATACACAATGTGTTTCTGCAGTTCAAAAAACACCCAAGTTCAAATCTGAGTGCCACCATGGTGGGTCTGTGTTCTGTTGTGGTTTCCTTGATAAGGTGGAAGTCTATCACAAATAAACCCAGTGGTCTAAAAAAAGGCCTTTCTCAGCTGTTCGTCCTGATTGCAGTTTTACCACACTGCCCTAATGTTGCACACATTCATTAAAGAAAAATGAAACATAACAAACACAGGATGGAAATAGCCACACCACTGAGTCTTTGCAGAGTGGTGAGGGCAGAAGTGCGTCACGAATGGTGCAAACTGACATGAGGCTGTAAGCAACAAAACCAAAAACCCTATGGGAGAGGGCCTGAAATCCAGTCTGCAGAAAACAGCAATAAATATTGCTTTCATAGAAGTTCAAGAAAACAAAACAATTAGTGCAACAACAAACATTGTTTCCTTTCCCAAAGCAAAGCACGTCATAAATGTTAAAGCGACACAGAAAGCCTCAACTGAAAGGGCTGGTGGTGACGGTGGGGAATTTTTTCCTCTTTTCTGGGATTTGACGTTGGGATCTTTAAAAAAAAAGATACATGACATGTTCCAGCAGCAAACACACATGGTAGCTGTTACACTGTTACCCCACCCTCACGGAGCGGAGAGCGCACAGTTAGGTCGCAGCCTGAGAGTGATGTGTGTCATGCCAGAGCAATTCTGTGGCTGGTGGCAAGGAGTGAAACAACAAAGGACGCACAAGACGACTCATGAAGTCTGCAAAGTCACAGTGACAGCAAAGTTGTTGGAAAACTGTGCCACATTTGAGACCTCTGGAACAAAAATGATTGAATATGATTGGAATAATTTTAAAAACTGACAGAAAAAAATCCATGTTTTACACGTCTCTGTTGGGTACAGCACCAGAGTTTGGTTAGGTGGGAACATAATTCTTTTTCTCATGAACCATTATTAAGTATATGAAAAAAAACCAACATAAACTCAAGAGTACAAAAGCCTTCATGATAGTGAGAAATAGCACCTGTGTTTTAATACTGATAAGCAGCAGAATGTGGGAGTTCAGCAAACTACCCTTTTACTTACTTTATATTCTCCAGGCGGCTAGAGTCTGGTTTCAGGGTGGTGGAGTGCTTCACCATTTTGTACATTGTGATGACCAGGAAGATGAGATTGAGCTGTCAAAACAGAGTAATGGCAGTGTTAATAAATGAAGATGTAGGACTTGAGATACAGCAGACAGAGAGAAGGGGAAAAACTGATAATTTGCCTATAAGTATTAAAGGAGGAGAGCCTTTAAATCTCTGCATGTCCATGGACTAATCCAATAAACATCTATCGTTCCAGCCTGCCTCAGACCATCCGACTGGCGCCAAATTTAGTGTCATTGATATCAATAAGAGCATGGAAATGCATTAAAATCCATCACAGTAAAAAAAAAAGGGGGAGGGTAGAAACAGCCACATGGCAGCAGTCTGACGGAGAAAATAAGAGAAATAAAAGTGTGTCTTCTTGTAGGAAACAGCTGCATATCATTTTGTGTGCATTGTGGCATATCATAGGGTATCAGCAGTCACAAAAGGATTGAGGTAGCAACGTATACTTTGTTTGATTCTTCTGTGAGGAGAGATAAAAATAAAGAAAATGTAGGTCTAGCATGTTCTTATGTTTTGAATCTTAAGGGAGTCAGTGGCACATAGCTAGCTGAAACAAGGAAGCCAAGTGCTGCATTTTTCATCCGTTTATTTGGTACCTTAAAAATCAATAGTGTGATTTAGAGACACAAAGGCTGGATGGGCAAGCAGGGAGCCCGTTTCAAATAATTTACTTCAAAAAACATTTATTCTGGGGCAAACTAGTCCCTGACACAGCATGTACATGCACTCACAGCAGAGGCAGCAGACTGTGAGCCAGGCATGTATGAATAATGTTAAGGAATATCTTAGACAGAAACATTTAAATGTGCACCTCTTTGGTACTGTGAGTCAAAGGATCAGAGAAATAAAAATACAGCAAAAACACTTAATATACCAGATCTGTGGAATGTGATGAGGGAAAAAAGCAGCACACAAATAAGTACTTTGCAAAGACTAAAGCTGTTTCCAGGTGAGCATTTCACTGTGTTGCTGAATTGTGTTGTCTTTATAATGACAGACCATTGTTGAGCCAAAAGGACAGACCAATGGCCAGCATGAGGGCATGAAATAAATGAATGACCTTTGAAAGCCGGACTCAGACCTCAAACATTCACTCCTGAACAGAAATTCTCAGTATTCTGCTGCACGTTTCTATCAAAAGGCTGCCTGTGATCAATACATCACCCCTCCACATGCAATCAACTCATGGAGCCGTGCACAATAACACAGGCAGTAAAAGAGGGCGGAAAAAAAAAGAGCGAAAAAATCTTCTTTTATATCACAGGCAGCACTGAAACTATGTTTTGTTTCGCAGCTATCAGCCATTATTTCTATCAGTCGCCTGCATGAGTCAGACAGTGGGGGGAGGGGGGCGGGATGGGGAAGGCGAGGACTTTTCAAAAAGCCTTTCACACAGCCTGGAGTGGTGACATGGATCCAATGAGACAGAGGAGAGGGACACAGTACTTTAAAGCAACCTAGCAGCACGGCACATGTTCCCACCCCCACCTACACGCTTTTGCAGCCCTTCCTGGGGGGATCCCTCCTTTGCCGGAGCAGAGCTGTCTTGCCTCTATCCTTCACTCTGTCTCTGAATCATCGGTGCAAGCCATGCAGAAGCACCTCGGCACGCTGGGACTGAGGAGAAAGCTTTTTCTGAAGTGGACTGTGTGTGTACACACTGAACTCCAAATGAACTGCGGGGGATAAAATATTAAAGGTGCAGATGGAGCTGTCCAGATGATAAGAACTGCTTGCGACGTGTCATGATCCAAGAGGCCTTGTGTTGGAGCTATCTCAAGCATACTAATGGCTCCCCCCCACCAGTCATTACTTCCATGTTCCCCTTTCATGGAGCTAATACCCCCTGTGCCCAGAGACAGGGCAACCTCAGCCTGAGAACATGGATCTAAATGCTTCCACCAGCTTTGTTTTTGTCTGCATTAGAGCCTGATTCAGCCAGGAAAAAAATCAGGAAGAGCAGAAGAAAAAGAAGAAACAAAAGGATAGAAAAAGCATGACCACCCTCGGTTAAACCAATGTTAGTTGGCACAAACAGAGTTTGGGTGGTGAGTGGGGATCCAGACACGAGCCAAGGCAGCAATGTTTTCTCTCCTTTTCTCTTGCTCATGTGCCTTTTCTCCCCCTCTCCCTCATTGACAAGGACACAGCCAATTTGTAGAGAAACCAGGGTCACGGATGGTGTAGACAAACCTTGCTGCTGCACACTCCCCTGAGATGCCCCTTTCCACAGTACTTTGTCTTTTTGAGTCAATTGTTGCACAGAATCAGAAGAGCAGTGCACGCTGCCTGAACCAGTGCTGCAGAACCTCATTCCTGTCACACATTAGCTCTGCTACAATACATTAGTTCCTTACGGGGTCATGATTCTATCTCTGCGGTCATCACCGCCGGGATCCTGATCATCATTTCCACCGCGGACACATTTTTCATGCAAATCATCAGAGAAGCAACGCTGCGATTGGAAAACAATGAGGGCCCAATTTAGGGAGACGAAACATATCCCTGTGTGGCTGACAGAGCATTTGCTGAGACAGGGAGAAATGTGTGTTTGTTTTAATACAATGTTAGCTTTCCCTCAATTATAAGCTCACACGTTCAAGGCGGGTGTTGAGCCAAAAAAAAACAACAAAAAAAGAAAAAAAGGAAGGCAGTGAAAACAAAAAAGAAACAGGCACTGCAACATTTACTCAAAGGCATTTCAATCCGACACAGGTTTTCTGTATGCTCTCTCCTCCATTTTTCAACTGCGACATCGAGTGGCTATGTCTCTCTTTGTAAAAACTGTGAAATGCAGTCCAGCGAGCGGACTCGTGTTTTATTTATTCTGTTACAACACAGACAAAGAGCCGAGCTATATCTTTACTTTCAAAGCTCCTGGCACTCTGCAAATGGCTCCCTGGAATTTGACATGGATGCCCCCTCTCTCCCTTATATTTTCAGTGTCAGTTTGATGTTCAACAGAGGTCACTGCATCTGTAGATACAGTACCAACCATTATGCCTGATAATGAACACAGGGCTGAACAAATATCACCTGTCCTCCCTTGCACAGCAGCAAGACAAGTTTGCAGAGCTTCCTCATCCTTTGGTGCGCAGGAGGGCAAAGTAATACACAATGTGTTGGGCTGAGAGGACATATCTGAGAAATACCACCTGCTATTTCCTCTTTTTTTGTACTGGGAGGCAAGACTCCCTTAGGTCTCATTCTTCTGAGCCTCTCTGATGGAGCAGGAGATAATAATGTCATGACCAGTAAATAATTGCATGGCTCAATGGGACATATGTCATTATGATATCCTATATGTCCTTCACCCTGACAGTCTTTGACCAAACAGAGAGGTGCCTTTGCTTTTCTTCTGCTCCCCACCAGTGTCATCTGCTGTTTACTGAAGGCAGACAAACACACGAGGAAGCAGATGCAGAGGTGGGAAAAGGGATTTATGAAATGTTGCAGTGCCATCTCGCTGTTTGCAAGCAAACCCAAACGCCATGTTTGTTTTAAAGATCCTTCGTCATGAAAACTTGAAGGGCATTCAGTGCTGTCTGCAAAGTGAGACTTGGAGGGAGAAGCGTGTGTGCGAGGTTAAAGTACACTATCACAGCCTGATCCTTGTCAGGAGGTGAGTGGCAACGGGAAGTGTCGAATTCTTCAGAATCTGTCTTTGGTGCAAAATTAACCTGTCATCACTGAGGAGCCAAAAAATCTGTCAGACTCTTCCTTCAGTTCAACCATCACGCTTCTTTTATCTCCCTCCTTCATCTCTTTCATCTCTGCCTCTCAGCCCCTGCCTCACTCTGTCGCTCTTGGTATTCAAAGAAAAATAAAACGGCTTACCATGATGATAAAGGTGACAGGTCCTATAAAACTCCATATGAAGTGATTGTCCACATTTAACCAGCATCTGTGACAAAGAAACACATACTTCAGCTAAACAATGCAGCATTGTGAAAAAAATATCAGAGGTGTCTTGATGCTCAAGGAAATAAATAGTATTTGTGCATATTTAAGTGTAATTTCTGCTCAATATTTCACTCTGAGTGCTTCAAATGCCCCTTTCACAGGTTGAACATTAACACAAGTGTAGACTCAGAGGGCAGACCCCATGAAGCCCCTCTTGAAAGCTTGTTCTTAGCTGTGATCTGGCCATTAATCTATGTAAAACGTTTTTTTTTTCTACTCAGTACTCTCCTCTTTAAGAGCGCATTTACAAACAAGAGGTCACAGGAGGGTCTTTAAGCAGAAAGCATTAACGTAGCCGCGGCCCCCCTGAAACCACAGTGTTGAGTTTGTCAGCCACTTTCAAATGACATAAAAAATTGAGCAGCTGTCCAGCCCTGGCGAAAGAAGCTCAAATGTTTTGGTGGTACTCTCTGGAGAGGCACAAAAGGCACTGGCAGAAGTGATAAGTAGATTACTTTTCAAAAGCTGCCACACACAGACACAGCAGGTAAACCCACACAGTTTCCAGGCATCCAGTGTTTATCGTTCTGCAATTCCAAGATTTTTTTTTTTTTTTGGAAGGGAGCACTTACGCTTTCTCTGTCCCATAGCTGCTGTAGTCAATGGCTGCAGAGACAGCGACTACAATAGCAGGAAAGAGGTAACCCGTCACGTAGTAGTACTTTTTCCGAGAGTATTCGCTCTCAAAAACTTCCACGAGCATGAGGTACAGCTGGACCCCCTCGAGACACATCCAGGAAAAGGAGGCCAGGAAAAAGTAGTGAAGAATCCCCGCGATGATGGCACAACCAATCTAAAGCAGAAAAAAATTATACATTATGAAAGAAGTTATAAAACAAATACGTTTATTGTAAATCTGTTTTGTTCTACAACATGGAATCAAGTGTTCAGTTTAACATGGCATGAGATATCACCTCTGAACTCTAAATAAAAAATGATATATCACGTCTTTCATGAAAACACATGAAAATGTGAATTTCACAACTGCTTCAGCTATTCATCTGATCACACTTAACTGAACCTGCTTTAAAATGTAATGAATATTCATTCACCACACGAGCTCTGACCGTGCACAGGTTTAAGTTTCCATCAGCACAGTAGAAATTCAAATGGCATTCGTATTGTAAGGTTAGAGCAGATTTAATCATAGAGCTCAGCTTTGATTCCCAGCTGTATGCAGAAAATTGTTTTGTGCTTCAGGAGATTGGAGAGAAAATGTAGGTGAAAAAAGGGGGAAAAAAGTACAAATGCTGACTTCACCATGGCAACTGAGACTTTAAGTGAAAGAGGAAAAAAGAGCTGTCAAGCAGAAGACACGGCCCCTTAGTAATCTATATTAATGGTGCTGGTCTACTCCTGTCATGTCAGGGACAAGCAGGGTAGGTTAGAAACAAACAATACTTAAAGTCTCATCAATTTTACTTTGAAAGGGTCTTTTGTTTTCTTTCAGAGGTGAGCAGGGTGAAGTGAGAGGAAATAAATCAAAACCAAATCAATAAGGTGAAATTGTTCTGGCTTACCCATGGTTTCGTCATATCGATACCAATTAGGAATATTAACTCTGCAATGAAGAGATTGATGCACAGGTTCTTGTGGATGGTGTTGCGGTCGCTCTGTAAGCCCCGGAAGAAGCAGAAGGTGAAGATGCTGATGGTGAGGCAGACAAGAGACACCACAATCCCCACACGAGTGATGACCGTCAGAAGCAGGACATGCACTCTGTCCTTCACCTGGAAGACATAAAGGATGAATAACAATTTACAAAATATGTCTGTAAAAAGAAAGAGGGGAATGTTTCTTTAATGTCAGCTCTGCAATGAGCTGTCCCGACTTCTGTGACCTAATTTTAACATCTCTTCGTCTTGACTCTTTTAACTGTGTTAATTCAAGACTACAGATTATAAGTTTTATCTTGCAGGAATACAAGATCATTTCAGGGGGGAGGACATTCCTCATGTGAAACATTTTTTTGATTTCACCCAAACATAACTCCTGATTTCCTTTAGAAGCAAGGGAAATTTTATCCTTCTTGGTTTCTAAAATCCATCAGAGGCCACAACTAATGCTTAAGCCATGACCTGTGATGGAGGGTCATGAGTACCTCTTTTCTGATTTTAGGAAAGCACAAACCAAAATTACCATAGCAAATTAGCTGAGGAAAATTACTCCAAATATTTAGATTAAAAAGATGTACAAATGCTCCTACTGGCTTCCTTTGGGAATTCTTTTGAGGGCACTTCATATTTTAGAAAAAAAAAATTGAGAACATGATGTGTGTCAAACAGAGTTTAACTACATTTAACAGCTAATGAGAAGAAAGCAGTGGAGTTACTTTGACAGCAGTTTTTCACTCTAAGCACAGCTTGTGAATAATCTGCTGCTTTAGAAACAACAGTGTTTGCAGTTTGCCTGTGAAACAGAACAGTAGTTCCGAACTTAATGTGTTAGGGTAGGAAAAGGTAGTTAGATGTGGCCATACGAAAAAAAAAAAGAAAAAAAAAGAAAAAGGCAGTGACATACTGAGATTTCTCTGTGCGCCATGAGGATGGCAAAGTTGGTGAGATGGCTGCAGGAGCAGGTGGTGTGTGTTTTGTTGGTGTCCAGGAGTTTGCAGCCTTGGGTGGACCAGTAGCCCATCATACTCCTCTCTGAGTAATTCCAGAAGGAGCAATTGGGGTTGAAGTAGCGCTCCATCTGCAGATAACAAGAGATATGGTTAAGTGTCCAAATAATTGACTGCCTGAAATTGAAGTACATGTAGAACACAGAGGCCATTTACCCCCTACTCGTACAAAGTATTTCTCTGCACTGATATGGATGAGGATTTTTCACTTCACAGCTCTTATGAATCATTTCACATGTTGTATCTCATTTGGCACATGCTTGCCAAATCAACCGAAGCATAGTCTTGGTGTACGACGCCTTAATAACATAGAGAGGCATAATTGTTTGACGGCATGTCTTTGGAATTGCACAATTTCTCTGATACAGAATGGAGTCACGCACGGCCCTCTGGGAACTCTAGTGACAACTTTAAAAGACGAAAGATAATTGGCGCCCCAGTAATTTCATCCTAGATTGTACGGCTAATCTAGGAGTTAATTTCCCCCACTATAAGAGAAAATGGGTATCATTTATATCCCAATGTTGATTAAAGAATTAGTTTTCATTAAGAATTCACTTAGGTTCTAAAGACTCCTTTAATTTGATGTTCAATGGCTTAAATAAACTGCCAACTGACCTAGCCAGACATTTACAATTCAAATAGCAGATCTCTGTCTACTCCTGGTGTTCCCTCCTGGTGTTCTTTAATATGACCTCTCCATCCATTCCAGCAGGAGACACTTACATCAATGTGCTTCAGGGTAAAAATCACCGGGTCATTAATGAATACGCGGCTTGACTCTTTGTTGATTGAGGCGGCGATGATGTCAGAATTGACAGCCACCGACAGGTTGCGCCCATAAGCCTCGTTGGCCATCTTGATGGTGGCATTTTCTGTGCCAAGGAACTGGCCCAGATTTTTGTAGAGCACAAACACCAGCTTTGCAACTCCTGAAGATGAAAATGGGCAGTGGAGAGTTAGGGAGAAAACAGAGCTGGCACAAGACTTCATACAATGAGTGAAAGAAAATATTGTGGTTTTTGACTATTTGCTCTCTTGATAAAAATTAAGAAAGTTGACTGCTAGAATAACAGGAACAGGAATGATAAACTTTCACAAGTGGCCTCTATTTTTCAGATGAAATTCCAGCAAGATAAATACACACTTCCTGCTCTTGTTCAGAATAGGCACTCAATTGCTCTAGAGAGATGGCAGAACAATAGTTTCTGTTCTTCAGAGACATTTGAAAGAGCTCACCATTCCGACTGTTAAGCTTGACGGTGTTTGCCGATAGCTGGATTGAAATACCATCCTTGCTGGATTGTGGAAATTTGAAATCCTGGACCTGGCCATCTGTGCTGAGGACATAAACATCCAGGACTGCAAGATGAAAAGAAGTTGGATTTTAAGGGATAGAAGGACAAGTGGTTAAATAATGATCAATTCATACTGGTGGACTTAACAGCAATAACATAAAAATAAAAGAGAAAGAGAATATTGATGTTACAGCTCTGTCCCTGACATTTTTACAAAAAATTAGATGTTGGCACAGACCAAAAGACGTCGCAAGGACTCAAACACTAAATCTTTGTGACAGTAAGCTGCACAATAAAGTGTCAATCACAAAGTAATCATTTCATCCCAGTGAGACTCCTCTAATATGAATGGAACAGCTCTGCAAACAAGGAGAAGTCTTTCTTATATGGTTTAACGACAGGGGAAAATGAGATGGGGCGAGGGATAAACAATGCACTTTTTCTCAATGTGCAGCAGGCTTATGTTCACATTAATGTATAGAGTTACAAGGTCTGGACACATACATTTATAAACTAAGTACACGCAATCAGAGAATCCAGTCTATTTAATTGTCTGATATTCATCACTTTGTCAGTAAGCGACTCGTTAAACCTAATACGCGTTGTTTTCTCTCCCCCGAGGTTTAAACACTTATTATGAAAACAAAGCTCTTTTTTATGCTCTGGCCTTGTTTCTCCTACCATAAGAGTTCCTCTCTCAATGAATAGAAGGCAATCAAATTAACTGTGCAGGCATCAATCGAGCAGGCTTGGCATTCGCTTACTGCCAACTCTACTTTTACTTACTTATATTGTCTGCAGGAACTTTAACAATGGCAGGCTCCATGAGGTTGTCAGCAAGGACGAAGGCCCCTTCCTCCAAAGTATCCAGTAACATGGTGGCCGCGTGCGTCTGCTCTGTACTGTTCATGTCCTGCCAGGACTTCAAGGCCTCTGGACGCAGAAGGTTATCTACTGTGTCCACAATGGCCTTAATGAAGCAGACATACAGAAACGTGGACAAACAGACAAATAGATACTTGAGTAACTCAGAGAGATAAAAGTCTGACTGAAGTCACAAGCAGCAACATGCAAACATTTTAATGACACACATGGAGAATGAGCTGAAGCATCAAATCTGTAGAGGTTAAAATGAACATAATGACAAAAGAAAGGCTGAGGAATGTTTATTTTTTGTAAGAAATACAAAATCAATTAACTGCAGACATTTATGGACTAAAATAATTGATTTGCATCAGTATTGATTATAAAACTACAGAGGGAAGAGAGAATTGGAGCATCATTGGGGATTCAGTTTCCTTTTCAAGGACGGTACATAACAGTGGGCACTAGAGTTAGAGTCTATTGAGGCTATCAGGTCCGTCTGATGGAGGGATGATTAGAGATAGCCTGAACAGAGTCAAAGAACAAACAGGGGCCATCCACTCAAAACACTTTCATCGCAAAGTTTCTCCATGTAAAGACTTCTTTTCTGTTCCCTGCAATCAGCCACCCTCCGCAAAGCTCCCAAAAGGGACAAGGGTCTGTGTGCAGAACTAAATTAAAGTGATTTGTGCAATTGATTAACCAAACAATCACCATCATGCAAACATTTTTCCATCGTCACACTTTCTGCTGCCTGAACAGCTCAGGGCAGATTGTGGATAAATTGAGCGTAGGATCCAAGCAACATTGGCTCTTCTTCAGGAAATAATCAAATCAATATGTCTAAACAGGTAATCAATGGTGGCTACTGGCTGGTGAAGAGGGTGGGGGGTAGCTGTAGTGATGTTGCGTCAAGTATGACAGATGTCAGATACTGCTGACTCTGTTATATCCATCCCTGATCCTCTTATGCTGTCATTAGGCAGATAACTGCAGTAATTTACATTGACAGAACCTCCCCAAAACTGTCTCTACTTCCAATTCCAGGTGTCTAGATTGTGGCACAAGAGGATGAGTTGTAGTATCTTATTTTGGGTGAGTTGTATGGTATTCCCCCTTTTATCAGAATCTTTTTTTATGAGTTTACGACTTTTGACTGGCTAATTAGCTGGATCTATTTTAATGTTGTCCCATAGGAGAGATCTGGATTGCAGGGGGTGACTTTGGTGGCAGGTGAAGGACGACCATCCCAATAATGGTTGAGGGATATCTACTGCAAAAGCACAGAACCCAATCTGATAGCGTTTAAGAAAGGAGAAAAAAAATGGTTTGACCTGGCCAATCCTGTTAACCAGAGAGAGCTGAAGATATGCCCTCTTAATTTATGAAACAAATGACTTCTATGACCTGAAACATTTGTCCTTGTGTGCATGCGGTGATAGGTAAGGTGAAAAAAAGGACTGATTTGATCACATGAACTTTTTGATGCAAGCAACGAGGAGTTTTGCATAAAGAAAATAAAACCCTCATAGAAAAGAAAACACTGCATCAAAGCAGCAAATCCCTCAGTAAATGAATAATGAGAGGGATGTAAGAACAGGATGTTTGTTTGAATTGCACTGTTACACAGCCAGACGTGCAATCTTGAGCAAACACTTAGAAAACATACAACAGGGAGAAAAAAAAAATACACCATTGCTGCCAACCCATTGTGAATGAGGATTAAAAACACAGACACATAAACATTCATGTAAAGAAGGGGTCTCATTAATTGGAGACCAGAGACTTAAGAAAGTATTTTGTGTATAACCCTGTCTGCGTGTGATGCTGTTTAACTCAAAAAGAGAAAAAAAAAAGAGGGACAAAAAGCTGGAAGCAGGGAGGAGGGGATTGATGAGAGTGCAGAGGATGCATGCTGCTGAGCTTGGGCTGGGCAAATATACAGTAGCACAGGAATAAAGGAGGGAACGGCAGCAAGCAGAGTGGACAGAGGCATTGCTCCAGTACCTTCATGTATGCCCTGCATGTCCTTTCTCGTTTTTGAAGCTTTTATTTAATAAGGAAAGAAAACAGATGAAAAAATAGAGACACATGATTTGCACAACTTCATAAACTAGAGAAAAGGATTTACAGAAAAAAAGACCCTGACTGAGGAGCAGATATGTAAACTAACCACTGAATGGCTGGTGTAACTTGGAGGTCAAAGAGTAAAAGTGCAGTGGAGTTATGAATTATAATATTCTGTATTTTTCTCAGAGCTGATAAACATCTTGTAAGAGAAATATCAGCTAACTTGGCAGAGAAAAGTTAATGCCTACACCACAAATGTACAAATATAGAGCTCTGCAATGTGTTAGAGTGAGAGAAAATAATGCATTTTCCGTCTCACAGCTTTCCTTAACTTGAAAGAAAGAGAAAGTGACAAAAACAGTTCTGCTCATAATTTTTTCTGGGACCGCTGTGTTCCTCTCTGCTTTCGTCTTTCAAAAGTATTTACTTGTAAGTGAAAACTGTTGCAGCAAGAGAGAGGAAAAATAATCGGTGCAAACATTATGGTATCACAGATATTTTTCTGGCATGTTGTTACCTTGTTGAAGCTCCGCCCAGCAGAATCCTTCTCGCTGGGCCTGAGCTCTTGCAGCTGAGCATCCAAGATGTCCACCAGCTGCTCCATCAGGCGCACAGAGGAGCTGACGTCCCCGGCAAAGATGGGGCTTTTGGTGTGCTTGGCTAACTCATTGGCCAGGTTTGCAGCATTTTCACCGCTGCGGATCTGCAGGGGGAGAGAGTGAATGATGATCATAGGAATGCAGGAGGACAGACTTGGAGGGTTCTTTACAGACATCAAATCACACTTGAGTGAGTCCTTGAAATGCCAGATTTGAAAAAGGGGTTTCATCCGTCTTTACGTAGGATGAGTTGCCATGGCTGCAGTTTTTTTACTGTGTTGTAAGTTAAGATAATCAGGGACAGTGAGAGCTGCGTTCTTTGTCAGCTGCTGCACCTACGTCACACATTAAACAGAGGGCAGTCAAACTATTGTCAGTTTTACTGTATAGTCCCTTTACCTTGAAGATAAATGTATTTGCTCTGACTAAGCTGTCACATTCATGGCATACAATAAAAAGATTGTATGACTACAACATGTATACAGTTTTTGGGTGAATGACATCTGGCTTAACTACAGTGAGAGTTGTAGTCCTACTATATAAAAGTCCCCCCTTATGTCTTCTACCCCTCTCCTTCTTGTGTTTTTTTCATCCTACATAGAGATCATACAAACCTTTTGGGCTACTTGGTTGACCCAGTGGGAGGTGCAGTTGCTGAGATCAGGGCCCTTTGGGTGCCAGACCCCAGTGGAGAGGACACATAAATAAGAGGCAGTGCCTGGCAGGGAAAACAAGAACAGAATAGTCACGTTCAATTAAATCACATCAGATTTTTTTTAACCAATGAAGCCTTTACTTGAAAACAAAGTTCAAGGACACAGATAAGAGAGAAATACAAACAAGCCAGACATTTACCAACATGCAAATCCATTCACTTAATTCAAATTTGAAGCCAGGGATGTGCTTTTACGAGTGTGAGCTCAAAAATATCTGCCATGAAAGGTTTTCATGATGGGGTGCTGTTTGAAGGATTTTCAAGAATTAAAGAAAAAAAAGATGAAATAGTTGAATTCACTCACAAACTTTGTTTCTGTCAAATTACTCTTTTCAAAAGCTTGTCTCTTTTTTTCAAACATTATTTTGCCCTAATTAACTCTGTGTCCAACAGATTCTGACACAAATTTACACACATTCAAATAAGGGGTGTATACTTACATGCAAGCTACAGGAGAAACAACTGAGCCTGCTGCTCTCTTACACACTCATTAAGATTGCTGTATCATAACTTTTATTTAGAACTACACTGCTAAAGCCCTACATCATTATGTCCCTGAACCCTGACTTGAAATTGTGTTGGACACAGGTAGAGAATAATATGCAAGTTTATCAGACACATTAAAAAATTGAGAAACATTCTCTTGGGATGCCTCAGGTCATTGAAAACAGAGAGCACACTGCCCCGAGGAGCTGTGTTTACCTCGCGTTCCCTTGGGACAAGGTCGCTCCACGAGCATGCCCCTCTGGGTCTGAGGCCACTCGATGTCTCTGTTCTCTGTGGCCTCGCAGAAGCGCTCTGGTAGAGGGAAGGACTCGAGGGGTGGAGGGGAAGTCGTTTGAGGAATCACAGGAGGCGGTCTGGGCACTCCCCTGCTGCCCTCCCTGAGCCCTGTTGTGGTGGTGGTGTTGGCTGCGCCCCAGTGCGCAGTGGTTGTCGTGGTGGTGGTTGTAGTTCTCAGAGGCTGAGGGGATGTAGTGACTCCTGATAGAGGTGGAGCTGATGAGAGGCAGAGGGTACAGAGGCATCATGTGAAGGAGGACTGTGATTTAATGGTGAAGAAAAATGCTAGTTTCTCTGATTTATGTTGAATGTCACCGGGACACCTTTATTAGACTTTTTAAAAGCATAATGCATGTTGGGATAATACTACTGGTTGTTTGTTATGCTGCTGCAGTGGGAAGTCAGTTTCTTTATATGCCACCCTATGGTGTAAACTGTAGACAAATAACATTCTGGCAGGCTTTAAAACCGTCACCTTCTGGCAGGCCGATGCCCTCATGTGCCACTAAACCTTAACGGCTCTCCCTGCAAGTAACATACCTTATTTTTTTTCTCAACATGTTAAACGCTGTAATGCTTATACATCCAAGTATCCTGTTGTGTAAATTGCTGCTAAGTGCTTTGTGCAACAAGCGTATTTGCCTTCCCGTTGACTACAGCTTATCCGAGGCACTCCGTCTGCAGCGAACAAGACAATAATTACAGTAACATCCTCCTGCCTGGCAATCATTCTTGCCTGGGAGATTTTTGTGGCATGGCTGATTAAATTTCACTAGAGCAACAGCAAACCTTTACGTGTAGCCATGATGCCTGAACATTCATTTTACAGTTGTTTCTTGCTAAAACTCATACTCTGATAAAGCAGGTGTGCAGTAACTCATGCAATGCCTCAGGCAAAAACAATATGTTTCAGTCCTGGAAAAGGAGGAAGTAGTGCACTCCTTACATTTAACATGAGCCACTAAGGAAAAACTACAGAGACATTTTTCATGTGATACACCAGAGAACTGTGTACGCACTGTAATTACATTTCATATGAGTGGAACATAAGGGAGTCTCACAGATGAAATGCTGATAAACACTAACTATCTGACATAAATCTTTTCTTCATCTCTAAGTACTAAGACATAGCATGACCCTCCTTGAAAAAATATTTGTTTGAATTTTAAAAAGATAAGCTATATCAATCAGAGGAGCTCTGATTGGGATGCAATGTGCATGCTGAATCTAATTGCATTTGAGTACTTTGATTTCCTCCATTAGGCCGCCTGCAGAGCATGCAGAGAATGTGAAGAGGTGCTGTTACAAAGTCACTCTCTGTAGCATAAGCAGCAGAGGAAACATGGAATAGTCAGAGGAGAATAAGGAGATTCAGATAGAGTAGTGAGTTGAAGGCAGGACATGGGAGATTCAAAGAGAGGAACACACAGCAGATGATGACAGGAAAATCTGGAAACAATGGGGCCAAGTTGGAGAAGGAGAAGACAGCCTCTGTCTTCTGGAGAATTGAAGGAGAAGCAGACCCCAGGTGGCAACACCTCCATATCTATTGCCTCCATTGGATAATGGGTCTGACTGATAGCAGCAACCCCCCCACTGACCCCTCTGATAACACACACACACACACACACACACACACACACACACACACACACACACACACACAGGCAGTCGCACTCCTCTCACCATCGGCCTCCAGGTGTGGATGAGAGGCTTTAGCGGGTTGAGGCTGGCTGCTACCTGCGGTGAATTAGGCCCTATTGACCAGAGAAGATGACTCTGTGTGCCTTCCTCCACGCACACAATCAAACACAAACACAAAGCACAAGCAGGCGGCGTGAAGGTGTACACAGTTGACTGACTGTTTTGACACTGAGCTGAAGGCAGATTTGGCTGGCTGGCCTCACCTCCTCCTCCTCCTCTCTCATCCCTCCTCCTCTACCTGTATCCTTTTACTTAACACAGTGAAATTCTCGCTGCACAGCCTGTCACAGCGGTGGAGAGACAACCTGTGCTTAGTGTCCTTTCAGCACCAGCATTTAGCTGGCTGAGAGAAATGGCTGTCTCTATTCTGCACCAATACCCTTTTATTGCTATAACCCTTGTTTCTCCATGATGCACTGAGACGACTCTGAGGTGAAAACAATAGCCACAAAAGGTTACAAATTTCTGGTTGTGGTTTACACTCTCTTTTCTAAGGAAATAAATGTGCTTGGACATACTTTATAAATTATCTTTGTTTCTTTTTTGAACATCTGGCTTAGGGTTGCTTGGCAAACCCCCAGAAGATTCCCGAGAAACTGTGAGGCCCTTTATAGGTTTCTCATTTCCAAAGTATGAAAGATGATAACGATAAGATCCTACTCTCCATGGGTGGGGAGTTCAGAACCCAGACAGAAATAAAACGAAAATGAATCACTGTTCAGCAGGCATGATTTAAGATTAAGGGCTTTGCAACCCTCGGCCAATAAATCAAAGAGACATGCGCTGTAATCCAAGCACATTCCTTTAGCATGTCAACTAACAACTGTATCTTGTTTACACCTCTCACTCATGAGAGCTGCTTGTCATGGCTCCTTTTGATACTGAGCTTCATGCTCGAGTAACAACCCGTGGACAGAAATGTCTTTAAAGCTTTTTTTGTTCTAAGTTCTGTTTTTTGCCTGCTGTCAGAGGTGAAAATATGAGGGTAATTAATGTTCAACTTAGTTAATACAAGGCCATAACTAATGGCTTTGGCTCTTTAAACTGTTGAAAAGCATTCCATAGGAGAGGGATTTCCCCACAGCAAACTGTCTGGCTGCAGCTTTGTGAGATTTGCTGAGCCAATGTCTATGCTGCATGACACAGAAAAGCTTTGACGGCACTGCTAAAAATGGTTCTTCTAGTCACAGACTTCAGCCCTGCACTGAAGAGCTTCATTAATAGGCAACGTGATGAAAAGGGCATACATTAAAGGGATAAAATAATCCTGTCAGGATTGTATGTATATGATGCAAACTAATCCTCTTTCCTGTGTAGAGGAGATGCTAATGTGAACGTGGGCTATACTTCCCACAGCGATTCTTGCATAAACAATGCAACCTCACTGACCACTGCTGTCCCTGTGTATATAGCGTGTCAGCCAGTAATCCTGCCAGCAACACAATAATCGTATTACCTTTCTGCTATAGCTTAGTTTAATTTGATCCAATGAGGGCTGAAAGGAATTAACCCGTAGGTATTAAAACAGACACTCCTCTACGGCTTGGGGCAGTCTCTTCTTCTTAGAGATGTCTAAGTGGATAACTGTATAAGCAGTCACAGTGAGGGATGAGAATTGATCCATCGTGCTGCAGCAGCCTTTTTCTTTACTTTTTTAGGATTCGGAGCATTGACCAGATTCACAAGGTGATCTCTTTCCTGTGACATCACACTTAAGGTGGGAAGCTGAAGTGTTGTTACAAAGCTGTGCTACTGTGTTCCCAAGTTGTGAACCGTGTTCATGTAGGGTATCCATCATATTTTGTCAACTCTTTTTGTTAGAACAAAAAAAGTTACGAGGGGTATAGGGCTTGAGATTCAAAGTAAAAACAGCTTTGAAAACCCATTTAGCACAATTCAGGAACAGCTAAAATCTTCATCATACAAATCTATAAGTAAAACCAAGCATCCATGAATGTAAATTTAGGGAAAATTTTTAACAAGACAATACAAAGTTAATGCATTTTCTGTTGTAATTTTGAGAGGTAAGAAATGCTTTAAGTTACTACCTGACTAACGGTGTGACTAGCGAGTTCGCTAATAACATCCCAAGCTGTTGTTAAACTAAAACGGAGTACTTATCATACATGTTGCCATGGGTTTGTTTGGTGTGTCTTTCAACACACGAAATGGTAACACAAGTGTCTACTTACTGTCTCACTAATGATGCTTTTAGCTAGTAAATAGCCAAATCCCAACATTATCTGTTGTCTGACTGAGGAGAAGATTAGAAAGTAATGATACTTACACTTACTAGCTATTAACCAGTCAGCTGCTAGAAAATAACAAACAATGTTGTATGACCGTTGCTAAGTTGTCAGTCTTTTTTTTTGATTGTCAAACAAAACCCCCTGCTAACATAAGCTTTCAGAAATGTTCAAGCTTATGTTCTGACTGTAGTGTGTATAAAACATTGACGTCAGTGACGGCACCATCGATTTCAGAAGCCAAATTTTGAAGCAAAATGGCTGGCGGGGCCATATTGGAAATGGGATGCATGACAAGTGCCAAACGAACAGCTATGGGGCGCCCGTTAGTCACGTGATCTGAGCTATGCCTCTGATTGGACAAGCTCGCAATTTTTGCATCTTCTAAACTGCCGCGTTAGAAAAAAATCCACCCCCCTGTACAGTGTGTGCCATTAGCAAAATTAGCAATTCAGACCAGAGAGTTTTTGTACCAGGCTATAAACATGTTACATTCTGTTGTTGTTAATTTCTTCCTTTGGCCTGGTGTGTATGTGACTTCTGCTATTTCTGGGGCCAGCCTCAAGCGGTCACTTGACGAAAAGCTGTTTCCTCAAATGTATAAACCTGACTTGAACTTTCACTCTACATTTGTCCTGATTCACTATCCACTGCTGATTGACACAAATAAATGAATCAGATAAAAATTGGTGTGTCTGATATTCTTATCCTACCTCCAACTTGGAAAAGAACCATATGACATTATAACTGCATCAGAGCATTCTTCTTTGACAACACAGCTAGAAACCTTTCCTGTGCAGTATTCCTTTGATTATGACATACGAAGCTAAATCCCACGTTCTGCCTGTATTCAGAAAAACCAGGACAGGATCCTTGATTATCAAGTCTCAGCTGCACTCAGCCCAAGGGGAACCTTCAATTAGCTGCCATAGAGTGCGTGCACATGGTGTGATATTCTGCAAAGTGCTGCTGATAGTCAGAACAGACTTATTCATAACCTCTTTGTGTGATTCAACGCCCACACTTTGTTGCACTTGAATGTATCTTAGTGGTTCTGTTATAACCACCGAGGTTATAGGTCTGGGATTGATGACAGAGAATGAGACGGGAATTCAGAAGAGGAGAAGAGAGGACAGGAGAGGAGCACTCGGAAACATACGCATCCACAAAATCCTCTCTCTCACACAGTGTAGAGATCAGACTTTAGCAGAACTCAGTAGTCAGGGGTGACAAATGAAAACTGACAGTGTGTATCTTTCATATTATAGGTAATTGCCTCCTTTTCAGTAGGCACTGCACACTTGTTCATCAGGCTAATGTTTTATCCACATTACCAGTCGCTGTGTATCTTTCCGGAGTGGTAAAGGAACACACATTTAAGGTTACTTTCAGCTAATTTGCCACAAAAAGGAAGTTAAAGGAGCTAATAGATCTCACTTGCTCCTTCCTCCATCCTCTGCTCTATCAAGGAATAATCTGGTGATGATGTGAAACAAGGCTGCTAGGGAGATTTACTTCTTTGTTCCCATTATGTGGGAGACTTACTCCTCACTAAGGTAAAAGAATCATGTCTGTGTACACAGCTAATTTTGCTCCTGGGTGGTAATCTCCTCCTAAATGGAAGAGGAACAGAAAAAGTTAGAAAATCAGTGGAAACACAAACACCCAAGGTCTGTTTCTGTCGTCAAGAAAATGCCACACTCAGCCTGCAAGAGGGGACCTAGAGAGCACAGTGGATGGAAAATAAATGAGTAGCCCATCAGTTTTTGAGTTACTCGGCACAGAGCGAAGGTTAATTGAAACAAGGTGTTGAACTGTGAAAAAAAACAAAGTGTAAATTATTTCCTCTGCTAATACAGCTGCTGAAATATCCCGCTTCAAACATGCATCTACTCTGGATGCACTCCTACTCTTGAGCTCATATGGAAATGCAGCTGTTCTTGAGTATGAAATGGTGTGATGATCTATAATGCGTTTGTGATGCATTTTGATATCTACCAACAATAACAATAATACACAAAGGAAATTGGATTACACGTCTTTCACACCGCTCTGCATCTGTAGCTGTGGAGGAGAAAACATGGCATGTGATTGCTTGTGTATCAGCAGTAAATATGAAGAAAGCAGGGAGAAAATTCTCATAATTTCCCATGAGTCATGTCCTTGTGTATGTGTGTACAGTATATGAATGTCCACATCTTAGGGAACAAAGCCTAATAGTTAGATTATGTTATTTACTGCAGCCTCCAATATTTTTCTTTACCCGCAATATAAACTCATTGATACATCCAGGCATCGGCAGAGTGCACTCCCACACAGACATGCTTAAAAGCACATGTGCACACTCATATACACCGTCACACACAGAATGACACCAAAGTATAGAGAACAGACATAGCAGCTGCCAGACTAGAGCCTGCTGCTTTTTTTCTCCTCCTTGCAGCTTTCTCTGTACTGTGCGTGCCTCAAATTTCAAGCGTTAACTCTAAGGGTGCCGAACAGACTGAAATTTAATGCAGCGCACACAGGAGGATGTCTTCATACAAACACAGATACAATTCCAAGGAGATGTGAAGTCATAAGCATGCACACACAGACATAGATGTGTAAAAACAAACCTGATTACAAAAAGACTGACACACATAGACAAAATAATCAGGTCTGTGCGAAATAAATCTCCTCAAAGGCGCGTGTCAGCCAGTGATAGGGGACCATTGTGATGTCTAAGTAATAATTCTTTTAATACGCCTTGTTTCACAGTCAGACTGTAATCAAACAAGAGACTGTGGATCCCCTTGGCTATAAGGCTCAGTGTAACCATAATCACGTCCCCCCACTCCTCTCTTTCTTATGTAAAACAACTCTTACTGACATTTTAAATCCTAACCCAGCATTCACTCTTGCCCACATGCTTGTACACTGTTGGTCGGATAGTTTAACATCAGCAGGTCTGACTTTCCAGGAGATGTGGTAACTAGCAGCTGGGGAACATAAAAAAACACCATCTTGATTTGGAGAGAAGTATCCCACCTTGTCTGGCAACAACTGACCGTCATTTCTTGTGAGGTTCATGGCAGGAGGAGCAGCAGAGATCATGATCAGGTTTCAGAGGAGACCAGGTGACCTTCTGGCCTTATGTGCTCAGTATCCTTTACTGACACCAAACACTGTGTGGGAAAGGTATTACCCCGCGATGTAATATCACAGACTTTGTGAACAAGACTGTAAATCCCTATCGTGGGATTTCCCCCTTTTTATCGCCCTGGTTAAACTCACCCCTATATCGTTACTGAAAATGAGACCAGTGGGTCACGATGCAGACAGAATAACATCACAGTATGTCATAAAAGTGCAGTTAAAAAGGGTGCAGGGGAGGAATAAAGAATAGACACAGGCATATAGGGAGATTCTGTGGTCCAACGGTGAGGAAGGAGGTCTCAAGATGAAGATATACTCCCCTGAAGGGCTCTCACATCTCAGAAATTCTTCCCAGCTCACACAGAGCAAAGCTCAGATCATTATCAGTAAGCTGGACAAAAGTCTGGGAGTTAGGGACTCCTTAAGGTCCTACAACAAAAAAGGGACTTGTTGAATTTACCTGCCACTGCTCCAACATGCAGGTTGAAGGCTAAAGGACAGTTTTCAGGGGATTTTTCATACAGATTCTAAGTGGTTTTCCACAGATTTTTGTGTGCAGTGCAGTGTTTGCTTAGCTCTGGTCTTTGCTGGCTGGGATTTTGTAGTGAGTCAACATCCGTGTTATCCTGACAACAACCGACAGGAGTTTAAGTTTGTCGAGGAAGAACGTGAGAAAGTACCTTAGGGAGGTTGCCTGACAAGAACTTTCAATTTTTAAAAAAGTATACATTTCCATTGGTGTCAGTTTTTATCCCTTTACTGCAACAATAATCAATCAATGTGTGCAATCATGGCTTTAAAAAAAAAAAAGAAGAAGAAAAAAGGCCACACAAAATCTTTCAGAGGAGTAATGTCACTTCAATCTGCACATGGTTTTGACTGTAGCCCCCGTGAATAAATATTTCTGAATGACACACTTTGGTAGCGTGTGATCCCTGATCTGAATGCTCTCTTTGTCCACTTGTTGTGTGTGTGTGTACAGTTTCCCAGAGGGCACAGCTCAGGATTTACTTAAATCCGGTCATTTAGTTCACGCTGCATTCATTGGGCATGATTTGAACAGTCTGACCACGGCTTTAGCCTGATTTCAGGAGAAAAGCCAAACAGATACACGTCTGTGTAGACACACATGCACAGGAATGCAAATATCCAAGTGTAGAGCATAGTCCATGGAGGGGGAGAACAGAATAAGAAGTGATGGGTTAAAGACAAATAAGATAAGAGACAGAAAGAGGGCAAAGAAGAAAAGACAGGGACACGCACAACAAGACTTAACTGGATAGAGTTGAGAGGAAGAGAGACAACAAGATGGGAGCTGACAGAGGAAGAAAAGTCAAGGACATGAATGTGACAGGAGAGAGAAACAAAAACAGAAGAGGTGATTTTCTACATCAATATCATCTCCTTTCACCACACAGTGTCCACTTGGGCAGATGACAGGGGGTTGGGAGAGTTTGTTGTCAAGGCAAACAAACAAATTGGTTGTTTTAAAACATCCTGATCCCTTTCTCTGAGCATGTTGGGGTGACCATGTTACAGACAGTAGTTTCTGCAACTTTACTTTAACACCTCTTATGGCCATAAACGCTTGAATTTGACATTGAAACTTGAACTCTTTTCTTTCTTTTTTTATGTTTTCCCTGCTTTCCCTCTGAATGTTGCAAAGCACAGGTTGACTGTGTAAGCACCACAGAAGTCAGGAATGAATCATTGCGGTGCTTATTAGAAGGTTGTAGATTCATCAGGATATAAGAGGTAGGCTCTCTGGGGTGACTGCTAATGCATGCGACTCTTGAGCATCTGAAACAGCTGAGCATTTTTGCATTGTGAGGCAATTTCTGAACACACAAACTACACAGCTTTGTTTTGACCACATGCAGAGTTTTGTTGGCTAATTGGCAAGATGCGTCTGTGAGCCATGCCTTATAATTTCCAACAAATTGGGTTGTTCACTTTCCTTACGATCCCCACTTGCAGATGTATAATTTGAGGGTGGCGCAAGGATTGAGACTGTATGCAAATGTATTGACATTTGAACAATTAAAGAGGAGGTCTTGATTTGTGTGGGTGTTAACTGCAGCTCCGGGGGCTTTCACATGGAAGATATTCAGAATATAATACTGTGACAAGGGATGAATAAAGGGTTTCTGAGGCTCACCTGTGTCCCATTGAGGCAGTGAATGGAGTCTGTTTGTGCATACTTGTGGTAAAAAATAGCTCTTAGTATGCTTATTCAGTGGTTTGAGGCCACATATTGGAGCTTGGCATGAATAAACGGTCCATAGAAATGTGTGCATAATGAGTTTTCTCTGGGAATACCTCATTTAAATCAATTTAATCATCTCTCTTACAAGATGTGACAAAGGAATATGTCTTTTTATGAGCTCCTATATGCAAGACAGAAAAACAGGCATCGAGCCATAGTTAAATGAGTGGATTATGAGGCGGCTGGTTGGAGCCAGAAGAGGGACTTACTGACCCATTTAATGTCCACTTGCAGTGGAGCCGCTTGTTGGATGTGACCCCATCCACTCCCCCATAATCCTACAAGAGATGATCTTGCCTCGACAAGAGCTGCGTTATTGGACTTGACAAGAACCCAACTGTCTGCCACAGAAAGTCTCAGCATCACTTTGATACGAGTGTCTGCCATGACGGAGTGAATTATGAGACAGATTTGTTTGTACGATTGAAATATGAAGGAAGAAAGCAGTATGCCCTAAAAAATGCTTACAGTTACAATCTCACCTAATATGATTGTATGGTTGATTCATCCTCCCCACATAATTTAAAATACCCCAGTGCAGAAAAATCTGCAGTAAACATAAAAAACTGTTTTTTTCCCCTTTTTTATTTCTAGAGAGAAAAAAAATCAATTAACACCACTTTAGCATTGGCCTGAACAGTTATCCGTGCTCTTTTGTACAAAAATGCTTTTTGGATATGCATGTGCTACACTTTCATGTGTGCTTGTGATGTTTAGAACAAAGAAAATTGAATGTTTTGAATTGTTCAAAACACGTTCCTTCAACTTTTAACACCACAAAAGCATCATGATGGCTTGTTTCAGTGCCTAGTGAAGCAGGCACTGAAACGAGCATCAAGATATCACAGAGAGGGCATCCAGTGACAGCCAGAAAAAAAGTGCCATCATTTATGTGTCAACATCAGCCATGTGGGAGGACAAGTTTATTGACATCTTGATGATCATCCTGGACCATTCTCCCCTGCACTCATCGACTGCAGCTCAACATACATTAGTCAGCAGCAGGGCCCGGCTCACGTCTCATTTGTCAGGAAGAAAGAACTGAGTCCTCGTTGACATAAAAATAAAGATGTGTGAATACAGAAGCCCCGAGGAGCAAATACAGCAAGCCAGGTAATGCATGTTGCTGAACACAATCTACAAGAGGGGAAGTGGGTTCCTTTCGGTGCTGCTTTGGAGGGTTGTGTAGATAAACACTTCGGGTATATTTCTCACACAGCACACAAATATCCATATGGTAGCCTATTTTAGGGTGGTTAAAGCTTAAGCCCCTGACTTCTCGTTCAGTAATGAGCAACCATTCAGAAAATGAATAAATCAATGGACAATGCTTCCTTTCTGTAAACGTTTTTTGTTTGTTTGTTTTTAAAAAAACAAAACAAGGAACAAACCCATAATATCCAGGCCTGAAGTACAGTCGACTGTAAAGGTCATTGATTATATGCTTAAAAATGGCTACTGTACAAAAGACCTTGATGGTATGTAGGGCACAATTCAAATTCTTTTTAACAGACAGCAAGATGCAATTATGAGCAGATTTGAGTAAAGTGGCTGCGGATGTAAGATATTTCAAAGCCTTTCTCAAATTGTTCTCAATTGTGAAAAGAACACCTTGAAAATAGTTCTACTCTATACGTTTGCCTCTCCATCCTGCATTACCATCACTGCAACACTCCAGCCTGGAGCAGCCAGATTGATGCTGTTCTGTGGGCTGAACCCAATTTATCAGCTCTAAGGCCATGTCCCATCAATACAAAAGTGGACATGCAAACACTTAACTAAATATTGAGCTCTGGGATAATCTGAGGAAAAGTTGCCTGACCCTGTGTCTCGTCACTTGTAGTGTTGAGCATTACGTGGTCTTAGGACTCCGGGTGTGGAGGGGATTAGGATAATTACTGCTATTATATTCTCAGTATGAGGACTATCGCACGTCTAGGCGAGCCTCCCTTCAGCTCATGACAGCTAAATTAAAAACAGATGCTGATGATGTGACCCCGGATGATTGATCCTTCTTCCTTGTGTCGACTAACTTCTCTCTCGAAGGTTTGAATCCTCACACCCCGCCAATAGAGGTTTGAAGTCCCAGCATCACTTGGGGAGTGATCTAACCTTGCCCTAGGCCAGACTCTGCACCTGCCCAGGCATGTTTGTTTCCAGAATTAAAGGTATATCTCCCTCTCCCTGCCTTAGTCTCTAAAAAAAGAGTTATGCTTGCAGGGGTCCCTTGGGCTTTGGCACCAAGGACTCAGGGAACGCCCGGATGGTAAACCTCCCTAAATCCCTGAGATACTGATCCCTTATGATATGGTAACTGGCTTCGAGGTGTTGTTTACCACAGAGCCCCACTCACTTCACCCCGAGATGCTTTCCTCCACTCCAAAGCTTCCGTAACATAGCTAGCACATATTAGATTCTAAATTAAAAATCAGTCAGCTGTGACACTTGATTCATAGATGGGTTGTACCAAAGGAATATCAAGGTACACTTGACAGCAACTATTTCAGCAATGCAATTTACATGATTGTCTGCAAAATGAAGGATTGCAGGACTAGGTGTCTTACCATGTGCTGGATCTGGGGGGCCAAACTCCAGATTGTATCTCAGGATGTAAAAATTATTCCACACATAGAGCTGGTTATCTCGCGGATTGTAATCCACAGCTGCAATGTACTGGTACTGGTTGGGAAAGTGGATATCAACGTATTCCCCATGGTTCTGTTTGGTATTGTAAATATAATCGATCAGGCTTTTGCTGACCTCGCTTTCATTGTCTTCATAGGTGGAGCGGACGACATAGAGTACTCCACAAACCATGAAGGCATTGGAGGCCGAACGCTTATCGTAGGCTGTGTCCCATGTAGCCTCGAATCGCAGTGTGTATGGGTTCAACTGGCTGATCACCATCATGCCGTTGTTCTGCTCTGTGGCGTAGATCACCCACAGCCCATTCTCATCCACGGCCAGGTCAATGTCTGTTTTCCCGCCCCACTTGTAGGGTGATGTGTCGTGGTAGTTTGCATTATTGATGATGGCCTCGCCACTTTTGATTCGAGTCCGCAGGTCAAACTTCACAATGTTGCGGGTCCTCTCCTTGTTGAAAAACACGGCACCATCGTAGACCACAAATCCAGTCCCGTCCACACGGTGGGGCAGCTTGTAGGTGATGGTTTGCCGGGCATTTTGAAAGTCATCCAAAGAGGAATACTCTATGAGAGTGTCTGTCCTGTATGGAGTCCAAGGCATAAAGTAGATTTTGTCGCCAGCTTGCAGTGGGTCTTTGCACCAGGCACCAGCTTGTTGCTCCGCTTCAAATAGAAAGGAAGGATCACCGACAGCTTTCAGAGTCCCAGGACAAAGAAAAACTAGTAATGGGAGAAAAGTAGAATGAGAAACAGGCACTGGTTAACATGTGAAAAATAAAACAAAAACTGTGGCTAACATCGATAAAATCTCTACAAAGTCCTCATATTGATTAACAGGTTGTCCACGAAGAGTGGGAACAAACACGCATTAACATGTGGCCAAAACACATCTATTATCTAAAGCCAATATTCACAAGCAGTGTAAGGATTTTGGTTTGGTGCATAGAAAGAAAAACAGGAATAGGAAAGATGTTAAGCATAAATTTAAGTATATTAAGTAGTCTGAAACAAAAAGAAGCTTGGCCTCATTGACATTTACTGTTGGGAGTAAAACACAAATGAGGGGACGTAGAACAGAAACGAAACTTAACAAAACAATTGGTCCTGTAAACATAAAAAAATGCAGCCAACTAAAGTCACTTGGCAACAGACAGGAGAGGTTATGAGAGAGCAGGAATCAGCAGAGTCTGCAAAATGTTTATGTGTGCTATCTCTTAGTTACATCACTACTACAATATATACCTGAGAGGCTTTTCATTACCAAGTGGTGCAAATGCCACAGTCATTACGATTTAAAATATTCATTAAGGGTTTCTGGAGGTGTTTGGTTGTCGCTCTGGGACATTGGAGGCATAAGAGTCAACATAGAAAAGAGCAACAAGTGGTCAGGTGAGAATAATGGGGAGAAGAGTGAGAGAGAGGGGGTCTTTTCAAGAGAAGGGGACAGTAGAAAGCAATAGTTTGAAAATAAGGGCTAAGAAACACTGTTACCATGGCATGCTATGGAAAAGGGTTTAGAAGCCAGGCAATATGATAAGCTACCGAGTAGCAAAAACACCCAGAGAGAAGGAGAGAAGTCTATGTGGACTGCAACCGGCACGCCCCTCTTACATCTTTGGCCGCTTTAGTGCTGCCTGTTTTTGAGGCCAGCCTCACTTCCCTTGTTACACTACACTGGACTGTAACATTACAGCTGGGGGATTTTTAAAGATATGGTCTATGATGGGTTTGTTGGGGCCACCATGGGAAAAAAAGGTATTTTACAACCAGATGCCACAAAACAAGGAGCTAGGGTTTGGATCGTGTCTGTTATTTACCTTTTTGTTCCACTTCTATTTTAAGCGTTGGAAGAGAGAATGAAAGGGGTGCAAGGGGAAAAAAAGAGATTAATATGAATTAAATGTCATCGCTACGATTACATATGCAAAAACACGTTATGAGACATGGACAGAGACGGGCAGACCTATTTAGAAAAAGCAAGAGAGTTGTGAGAAAGAAAAAACACAGCTGTCAAGGTCCTGAAAAGGTTTAAATTAGAACATTAGATAATGTCTGATCACTTTTGGGACTGTGACCAAGCATTGCAATTGACTGAAGCATAATGGTGGATGGATTTTATGTTTGATGCACAAATTTACAATTAGTGTGGTGTTTACACCAAGTGGCCTTCATTGGAGTAAAAATTCTGTTTAACAAAAATATCTTTTACACTAATCTGAATCACAGGTAGGCATGCTTGAGATTGCAATTTAAATTACGGACAAGTCAAAGATCAGTCTCCTTTTCTTCTGAATATTAGTAAAAGAACAGCAAAACTATTTTTGATAGTCCAATTCCAACCTGAGGCTATAACAGTGAATAAACATCACATAATCATAGTTTTTTTATACACTGAATAATTTCAGTGTCTTTGCTTGTGTTAAAAGGTCAAATAGAGCCCCTTTTAAACAAAAATCTGTTTAATCCACCCACCACTATAAACCACAATGTTTCAACATGGAAAAAGTTTTTTTTCTTTCAATTTTATCAAAAAAGAAAAGTCAAATACAGAGTGGTTTAGAAATATGTTCATCAATTTGGAAATATATTTTGCTACAAATGTCATGCCATGAGATTTTTCTGGACAGTGCTTCAACAAACTAATGTCTACAAAAGTCTGCATAACAGAAGACTGCCAAAAAAAGAAAAAAAACAATTTCAAGGTCTTGTACACCAAAAAGCATTTTTATTACAGCTAAAACTAGGCTGGTGAAGAATACGACCAGATTCATGGTTTAGATTACACAGTAAACACTATACCTAGTTTTTTTTTTGTCAGTTTGTTTGTTTGTTTTTTCAAATGGAGTAGCTCTGTTCTGTCCTTTTTCCCCTATAAATAAGCAGTGAGGAGAAGTCTCACTGCAGGCACTCCAGATGAAACAGTGCTAAGAAGCATTACCCATTCAGTTAACCTGAGATATCATCAATTCATCTGTAAACACAGGAAATAGAATATTAAGACTGAAATAGTTCAATTTAATTTTCAACAACAAAACTGATGCTTTCTCAAATAAACAAATAAATAAATAATTTATGGCAGGTCAAAGCCAAATACATTTAATGTGGTAACCTAAAGCTGAGGTCAGACAAGAAGACTGTTCAATTCAAGTTGGAAAGTTCAGCAAAACACCTGCACTATGGTTCAGACATCACACAGATACAAAAAAAAAAATCAGAGAGAACTTTTAGAGACAAATGATTACTGTGTTATTTATTATGATGTTCATAGAAAAGGTTAAGACAAAACTACAATTTTCAAACCCTGTTTTTACAAAGGTTCTAATACATTTGTTTTTAATTCCACTAAGAAATTGTCTTTATTTATTTTCATCATTGTGAAAGCTCTCTGGCTTAGCTCTGAGTTTGTCTCAACCAATGTGGACTTTGAAATAAAAAAGTGAGAGATTTAAATGTGGGGGAAGGTACTGCTCTGTTTACACCTGTAATTTTTGGGCTAATTCTTCTGATTTCTGTCTTGAAGGGGGTCAAATAAACCAGATCAACCATAAAATGCCTTTAAGAGTCATCACTGAAACACTGGCTGAACACACTCTGGGCTAGATTGCACCGTGGGATAATGTGCATGATAATAAATTAGGTTCCGCTTGAATCCCATAACCCCCTTGGCTCCAATTAGTGCAGGTCCATCTTTGAATTTGAATGTGTTGAATGCTGGGTCTGACCTAAGCTTTAGTGGTACAAAAACAGGCAATGTTGGAAATAGAGATTAAGAGGGGTCCGTTAATGATGCCAATCTGCAGAAGAAATTCAAGTTCATTGCAGCTAACCAAGTGATCAAATATGGATAGGAAGCAAACAAATCATCAACAGTTGTGTTCTCAGAGGCTGCCTCAGCAGCATTAAACAAAGGAGGCGAGGACAGAGAGAACAGACAGAAAATGGGGTGAAGGAAGCCTGGAAAGAAAAGGAGAGCACATGACTGAAGACCTGATGACGTTAGTAGAAATGTAAAAATAGAAATAGAAATCATTGTGATCAGAAATCGGTCATTGGATGAGGAGAGTGAGTCAGATAGCCAAGGAGATTTCCTGCAGATTGCACAGGGGAAGGGAAGAGAGTCAGTCACTTTTGATATTTCAACATTAGCACAAACATGAGAAACATTCCAACCCACACTTAACCCACAGAGCATAAACTTTCTCTCTTAGACATCACAGACTTTCTAGGGATCTCCTTCTTTTATATGACACTAATAGATTATAATTAAGATCAAACATCACTCATAATAACTGTTAAATCTTGACATGGATGGTTGTCTGCTGTCAACTGGGGGCTTATTTAGTGGCGTCAGTATTAAATCTACATAAAAGCATCATTTAAAGTACATTTGATTAAAAGGGACAACCTGAGCAAAAAACAAAAACGGTGAGGGGGACCCAAAAATCAGGCTGCCACAGCTTAGCATCATTTTTTCCATAATCTGCCCATCAGTGTCATATGTGGTGGGTGTTAACTGGCATTACAAGGTAATAAAGTATGACAGTATTAGCACTGAGGACTGTTTATGTCCACTAGCATATCTACATTCTGCCCCAGCAGAATGTGAACTCAACATTACCAAAATGGCTTGCACAGAAAAGTGTTAATAATACAAGGGCCTGGCTTTTATTCTGCCTGATCCATGCAATTACTTGAGCCATTTCAGAGGACATTTCAGTGCCAAGTGGAGGAAGAATCACATCCTTGGCTGAAACATGACGATAATGCAGCTAATGAGGGAGATTCATGGCAGGAACCAAATTATGAAGCTAAAAAATATGGAAATGGTGGAAAATGCAGGCAACTTGTTGCAAGAGCCACTTGCACATGAGTAAAAGATCTTAATTGCTTGCATATTTATGGAAAGGCTTGGACAATACATTGACTTAATTTGATAGCACATCACACTCTGTCAGTAAAAAGACAGAAAACATCTGTTTATCATACAATGTTATTAAATCCTCTGTTCTACTTCACAGCACAGATGGATTTTAAAGGGACAGCAGTCTCCAGTCAAAATGGGGACACTGTCTGCAGTCCCGTCGTTGATCAGCTTAATGGGGATTTAATACGTTTTCTTGCAAAACAACTTCTCAAGTCTTGTATCCCCGTAAATCCTGGGGAGTCTAAGCTCCTGAACCACTGTACCGATTTTAATCACAAATCTCACAATTTGGCGTATGATCCTGTTCCATCTGAAAACCAGGGAACTGGAGTAAAGTCTGAGCCATCATGATTCAAAAGTGTTCCACATTTGTTCTCTGGTGTTGAAAAGTTCAGTAAATCTTCCCCTATGATTGCCTTTCTCTGGCAATGGCCTGACTCTACAAAATGATCTGGGGTATATAGATTTTATTTTAGGAGGAGACAGAGGGCTGGTGCAAGGAAAGAAACATAACACAGAACTGGCCGGTAAATCACAATCTACCACAGTTTACAACAGGGCTTGAGTGGGACAGGCTGGACTGGGCTTATGCGGGCTGGACCAGACTGGGACAACACTAAGCACTTACCAGGGCAGTTGCGATAGGAAACATTCTGTGTTCTTGCTCCTATTCTGGTTGGGCATGGACCTTAAGAAGCAAAAAGATGGGGCTACAGACATGCATGTTTGAAGCAGCTTTATGTGACCTGTTTACATTTTTGTAAGACAGACTTTTCCAGGACTAAGAGTCCTTGGGTAGAAGTTTATTTTTTTCACTACACCACTGCAGGCTTGACTGTTTCTGTGGCACAAGACAGAGGCAAAAGACAATCATTACAGTGGGTGGACATGAGTGCACCTTGAGGCTAATCCTACTATTAAGGTTTGAGGTAACACGGCAAGACATGGGATCAATACTTCACTTAACAACAAGGCAAGTAAAAAAAAAAAAAAAAGATAAAAAAAGCTGAAAAGCAAAGAAACAAGCAGCTGGCTGTTTGAGCTAAAAGCTGCAGGATTTGGCTCTGCTCAATAAGGGGGACTCAAATACTCATTATTTCTTATTCCATGTTTAATTACAGGTCCTCAAAAGCCTCAGAGAGGTTAACCTTTAAGTTGTAATGAGTTTCACCATCTAATGATGTTCACTAATGCATTCTGATTCGACACTGAGGGGGACAGCTGGAACAGGTATGCTGATAATGAGCTATGTAGAAGAATTTTTTAAACATTTAGAAATGTGCTCTGAAAAATGATGTCATGAATATCTTGGTCTTAATTTTCTATCCGATTGATTCAAAGCTAAAGGACACTTAAAGACATCAGCATAAAAAATACTTGTTTGACTCTTCCCTTCATTCCCTCTCTCTCATTATTCCAGTTCCTCCTGATTAGTGATTCCAGCAAGTCATCTCCATCGTTGTCATTAATCAGATTGTAAAGGTTACGTGAGGGAATTTCCCTCACAAATTGCAAATGAAGATGGCAGCTTAAAGGACAGAGGGCAATCTAAGGATTGTTTGGGAGCTCAATGGCGATGAATATTTTAGCATCCAAGGTGCCGACAAAATGTTAACACTATCTCTTTAGATGAAATATTACCTTGTTGACTTACGATTGAAGCTATTCTGCTGCGTTACATAATGAAACATCTGTTTACAAATTTCAACACCTGTTCTATGGATGTATATTAAGCCATCAAGGTGAGCTGTGCTTTGCGCCTGATAGACTTCTGCGCACATGACTTGAGTAATGAAACGCTTGCTTGCCAACACAGAGTCAGTGTAACTTCCTCTGCACCCCCCCCTCCCTACATTGTAACCAGGCTCGTTGATCTCCTTGAAACACGGTGAGCGCATCAATAATAAAGGCAGTGCAGAAGAGGACTGAGGAGTTTACAGGTCACATTTCATGAAAAGTTCATGGTGTGACACAGATGTAAGAAGAAACTGCGGAAAAAAAGGTGCTGGGAGGTGTTGCACAAGGAGAGGGCAGACTGTCTGGACAAGACAGGAGGAGGAAGAAATGGGACTGAATGTGGTGCGACACCAAAGTAAGAGAGAGAAATAGAGGGCAAAGAAAGAGGAGCTGAGGATGGGAGCGTGTGGGAGAAGGACAGGGGAGGGGGGGTCAACTCATGACACAAGGTTCATACTTACTGTAGGGCACACACTCATACTGGACCTCCAGGTACTTGTAGGTCCCTGGGCAGGGGTCAGGGAAGACATCTGAACCCGTGATCACAATGCACTGGGTCCGGTTGTTGCATCTGAGGGGGGGGACAAAACAAAATCACATTAATGCTTGTGCCCGGAACTGTTTCTAATTCAAGTACATGACGAGCTTGAGTTTTTCAAGCACTTTGCAATGTGGTGTCAAGAATATATAAAAGCTTTGCAACATTTTTCCCTCATAGTGAACATGATGAGTCTGTAAGTGGTAAAATGTGTGGTTAAATTTTCCTGATCTTTTCAATGAATCCCTCAGTTCCCAGTGGTCACAGATAAACCAAACCTTTATAGGACACCGAATGTGTTTTTTTTTTAAATGTGGGTAAATAAAAATTGGGAGAAACACACACACACATCCCCTACACTAATCACTGCAACAAGTATTGATGGGGAAGGATGAAGCCCTTTTCACTCAGTACTGCAGTTGCACCACCAGCCAGTGTGACTGTGGAATTTACCACCCACATCTGCGCCTGGTGGGGCACATTTGCACGAGATAAATATAAAGTCTGTGTTCACTCAAATGTCCTGACTTATTGATTCGAGCCAGCTCCTTCCCTGAATGGGTTTCCATGCTGAGTAGCTAGATGAAGCTCTTGAATTTGCACCCAAAATGCCATCAAAGGTCTCATTAATGATTTCTAGTGGCAGCCTCCATAAATCTCAACCCTGGAAGAGCAGAAAATACTGAAATACTAAATTAAGCATCTTATCTTAAAAGAAAAATAAATTAGCAAAAGGAGTTCTGTGGCAGAGTGTGCGTAATCAAAGGTCAAAAAGGCAGAAGTACTGAAAAACATATTTTTAGCCATGTTGCAGCTGTCACACTTTGTATACCTATTGTTATTCTTTCAGAAGTGTTTTAAGTCAATTTGGCCCCTGCCTTTAACATCTGGCAGATATTCTAATTTAGCCAGTGACGAGCTCAGAAGCCTAGGGAATTGCAGGTGACCAACCCTTCGCTGTACTGAAATCATGACAATGACATCAATACCCAAAGCAAGACATCTCTGCTACCAGGGGGACTAAAATTTCTATTGGCAATGTGAGAAGCCAGATCGATAACTGTGTTCTGCTGATTTAGCAGAGACCAGGGGTAATATTTGGTTTGTCTTATCCCAGACCAGTGCGCCCATTTGCTGCGGATCATTGGAAAATATATTACTGGTTGCATTGTATTGCGCTCTGGGTTTTGCTTTTGTTTTTGGGCTGCTGTGGTAATCACTGCTCTGAGTCCAAATGTTATAAATATAATATTAGGTAGTACAGTTGAACAGTGCAGGGTCGCTTACTTTTGAGGAGCATAGCATTAGAAATAAACACAGTAACTTGGAATAGATGCTGTTTGGGTTGCAGAATAAAAACTACCTAGTGTAAGCAGCATACCACAATTGCAGGCATGGTGTTTCAGATCAGTACTCAAAAAAAAAGGTTCAGAAACCTAAGTGGACAGCTCTTGTGCTCAAAGCAAAATAAATCAGAAAAACTTCAGGAGAAAAGAATTAGCCCTTACAATTTTTTTTCTTTGTATTTTTTTTTTTCCTTTAGCACCAAGGCAGTTCATCTCCCCTTTCCTCTTGTTTCTTTTTTTTCTCCCAACCAGCGCATGTGCTATTAAAAAGGTTCACACTTTTTTTTTTGAATGGAAAGCACTTTTATAATTTTAACAGAAGAAATGAAGTTTTTCCCCTTTGTTTTGCTTTTGGCAATGTTACAGTGGTGTGTTATATCACAGAGCCCTAATGACACATATTTGTGTCTTCATCTCTGTGTGCGCGTGTGTGTTCAGTGGGAGTCTCATGGGGAATTTCACTTCATTATTGACCTTCACGTGCGATAACACATGAGAATATCAGCATATTGTGTTTGTTTTTATGGAAATGAATTACGACTGTGGAATTAAAACACGTACCTCATGCTGGGCCCATAATACGCTGCCTGTTTTGGTGGGTAATATTTCATGACTCTGCAGTGCTTTCCATATATTATATGGTCACTTTGATGATTCTGCCCCCTCTGCTCATGCATAAGCATATCATGCAGAAGCAATATAAATTACAGTGCTTTATCTAACAGATTCCAATGAGACCGAGGAAATGAATGTCTGTTTTATATTAGGCGTATGAAACAGAATGATATCAAAAATAAAATTCATGACACTAATGAGACACAGACCTGCCATCGTCTCTCAGGCGGATATAACAACAGTAAGCACCGGAAAGGAAAAAAAAATCTCATATTTCTTTTGAAACAATGTTGACATAAGTGTTGATAGCTCTCTCTGATATATTGCCCTAATTTTAGAGACGTGGAGCAGCTCTGTGGTGCCCTGATGTACGGGACTGTGCGACTCTTATTCTTTCTCATCTGTGAAACCTTCTGCATCTCTTGAGACCAATTCAGAAAAGCCCTAATGACTTCTTCAATGCACAGTCCTAGTCGTCAATTTGAGAGCGAGCATGTAATTGAAATTCCTCCTATAAAAAAAAAGTTCAGCATTCAGGCCTGGCAGGGCACAGGTCTCAGAGTGCACGCTAATTAAATACATGTAAAATATGATATCTCTGAGTATCTTTTGATAGTCTGAGGCTATACAGTAATTAATCATGTACATAATGAATATTAAGTCAAAGGAAGATTTTCTCCACTTTTCTCCAGAGTGAAGAATTCTAATTCTTTAAATACCTTGACTGTTCAGCAGGATTTTCCTGAAGAAAAAAAAAGTGTATTAATTCATTTTATCCCATAATGCAAAAGAAAGAATATTCAGCTAGAAAATGAGCTCAGTCAAAATTTTGGATGGCCAAATTACCCTGATTTTGGAAAGATGTTTGTTTGAAAATGTATTGGTGGGAGTGATAATACCAAAGAAAATATATGGCAATTTAAGTTTTACAGAAGATATTAATTTTAACTGTGGAATTTACAAACAAGAGCTGCAGTTTAAAGAGCTTCGTACCCTGAATATGTATTAAGTTGGAAACCCTGAAACATGTATCCACCCACTATTTATTTAGAACTACTCTAAATTAAACAAAGGTCAGGATGTTCCTTAAGTGTACCAAAGTAACACTAAAATTAAGAGCAGGACTGAGAAACTTCTACCATGATTGCCTCCATTTCCCCCGACCAGACCATTCATCACACTGCAGTATTCCAAATGTAATCCCATCACATCTCTGACCTTTTGGGAGAGGCACACATCAGTACAATTAGAGTGTCGTGGAAAATGCTTTTTGGATTTGATGCAAATCTCCTTTAAAAATGAGCACTCCCCGCTGACAGCAACGAGGGGCGTGATAAGATGCCAACAAGGTGTAACTGATAGCACTCCCGATACCATGTATCCCCATGCAATTTAACCTTTTCTACTGTCCTCATAAAGCATGTCACAGGGATAACAGGATGCTGAGATAATGTCTTAAATAATGAATTACCTCGAGTATGATACCCTTGAACTTAAATGACGTGATGACAAAATGTAACGTGTTTATGAAACCAGTATTCTGGTGGAAGCGGAAATCTAACACACTCGATGCTCGATGTGCTAATCATGAGACGTGACTGGCCAAAAGGCATAATACTCTTTAATTGCTGAATTCTTGATTGTTAAGCCCCCACTGCTTAGTTTTAAAGCCTTCACAACGCCAAAGTGTTCAGGGAGAGAGAGTAACCACTTGGAATTCACAATATAAAAACCAGCAGCCAAAACAATGGATGTGTAACTGGAGGAGAATCGGCGACGTGAGTGAGGGGAGCGCATTACTGAAAAAGGCACAATCTACTTCCTGGTGCTCCCAGTTTGAATTTCAATCAAATTAGTGTCTCTTAAACTCAAAGTGACCCGTTTAGCTCCATTTCATCTGAAATGCTGATGAGGTTCATGGCACAATTATCAAGGCAGACATCTCTCTCAAGAGGCAAGCCTGTTGATAGCAGGCAGACCATTGAAAAATTAAATCATTTCCAGTGCCACAAAATGGCAGGGAAAGAAACAATCTGTTGTAAGCAGGGTGCAAAGCAAACACACACACACACACACACACACACACACACACACACACACACACACACACACACACACACACATATGCTAGATGTATAATCAACCCCGATATTGGTATATTTAGAATAATTTTAAAGGGGGTGGCCCAATAATGTTTCAGGAAAGAGGTTGTTAGAAATTAACCATCAGCATCCTGTTTTCAACTCTAGGCTTGAGAAAAGTAAGGGGAAAAAAACCTTGTAATTACTGTCACATGTTTGTGTTTATGCTATATTTACTGGAGCTGCCAATGGTGCTCAGCATGGGGAGATCAGGAGGAGGGCTGTCTGACTCACATCTCTCTGTCTCACTTATTGATTTTCAGACCAGGAAAGGTATACCTCCATGGCCCACAAGTCAATGGAAGTATTATTGTGACATACTGCAGGTCTAAATGTGACCTTTATAAAACTACAGCCTGCAATGCCGGCACATCAAAGCATGAGGACACAGCTAGACAAGAATATTCTTTTCTTTTTAAAAAAAAAAAAAAAAAAAAAGGAAGTAAAAACTGTAAATATCAGGAGTCCTTATCAAGATGTGTGTGTCTGTGCTGAGGAAATGCTTTCTGCTCCTGGCCTTGTGTAACCTGACAGAGCTTTAGCAGATTTGTTAGGAGAGATGGGGAAAGAATTACAGACTACAGACAGGCAAAGCTGACAGAGATGTTTCCGGTGTAATTGCTATAATTGCTGCCAAAGAAGCATCAACGGAAAACTGACATCGGAGGAGTGAATACTTACTCAAACACACAATTTGCATTTCATGTGTGTGATTAATTCAGATCAGGCATTCAAATCATGTTTTTACTATTGAATTATAAAATGAAGAAGTTCCAAACTTTGTGCTTTTATGGGCACTGCTTATGGCTTTTTTCATTACAAGAATACCATGGTGTCAAGGATTTTCAAAAGAGCCTCTGAAGTCTGACTCATCTGAAATGACTGGATAATATTTGACACTTGACACTTGAAGTTTTACAGGGTTTGCATCAAGATTTTTTTAAATAATTGATGGTACTAATACTGTCAGGGAGATGAAGGCAAATTAATAGAAAAGAAGTGTTTATGGGTTATGCAGTTCTATACTGTCATATTGAATCTATAACTCAAAGAAATTCCTGAAAGTTACTTTTAAGAGGATAAAATAACTGTTTGGTAAATCCATGCTGTCCACACATCCATCAACATTGTAATTCTACTTTTAGCCACACTCTCTTTTAGGCTTGCATAAGACTTAAACGTCCATACAGGACAGTGCATTATATATAATGTACTGTCAAATTGCCTCACTCTGTTGTTAATGTAAATCTCTGTTTTAAGCAGTGTTAACTCTGTAATTATTATGTGTTGGTTGTTGATTTTGTTACTTTGCTATTTTGCTAATGAGTTTCACTGATGGCTGTTTCTTCACTTTTTAATTTACCACATCATCATCATCACCAGTGTAGTCTTGGGTAGAGAGCAGTTTCATGGCCCATGAACTTGTGTACACCCCACTGAAATGCCCGAGCTGAATCTGGATCTTTATGAAATCTTAATCTGCTGTTCTTTAAATAAACACTGGCCCTGAATGTGGAGAGAGAGAGAACAAGGCAGAGTGCTGTCAGGCGGCAACAATGGAGCCCCTCGGAGAGCCTTGCAACCAGTCCTGTCACTGATATAAATAGTGTAAGCAGCATCATTTAGTCTCCAGATGTGCCCCACATTTATGGACAGGAACTTTAAAACTACAGCTGATCAGATGTCTATATCACAGTCATTTCAATATTACAATTTAGCCATTCTCCATTAATTTAATACAAGCAGTGAAAAACAAACATTGTCAAATACCCAACTGTGAATGCTAATGAGGGTTTTCAGAGTAATGATTAATAATAATTAGCAAAGTCTAACTTTCCTGTAATCTCATTAATGAATCTCATGTCTTCGGATGGAGAGCTATCGGCTTTGATCATTCGAGTCAATGACACCCTCCATGGAAAGCCCATGATCCACAGACACAGCAGGACCCAACCATGTCATGTTACAGCGATCAATGACCTTGTTATCGAATACTTACAATGAAGCTCATTAGTCAAAGATAAATCAATACATGTACGCCACTTATTCATACTGAATTTCTTAACATGACTTTTTATGACAATGATTAGTTGAGATGTGTCGTTGTCATCTTTACTGCTCCTCAGACTGCAGTGATAAGGACTGGTGGTCACATCTAAATCAATAATTCCCCAGCACCAGATGGCCAGTAGTAGATTTAGTGTGTGTAGTTGCTGTCTTTATCATTTTCATCAGCACAGATGAGGAAATGTAATTATCAAATACTCAAATCCTGGAAAGAGAGACCTGAAAAATTACTGCACTGAATATTATTATCAATGAATTAATTATTTCATACTGTACTGCAGTGCAGTTTCACATCTGCCGGGGAGGTGTCCACGTGAAAAATTCCTGTACAGATTATCACCCACTTGAGTCAACTAATTGCTTGCAGCTGAATGTTCTAATTGAGCCACATAGTCCTGAGGCTATTTTCACAAAATCATTGTGCTCATGAATTTAATATGCCAGCCTGATATAAAAACAACTCAGAGTGCCAACAGGATCTATCAAACTAAACGAAGCCTCAATCCAATTCTCCACACTTCAGGACCACATCAATTTCACGTGTTTAAATGTGAACGCACATTTCCTCTGATGTCATTTTCTCCCACATACTTAAATTACCAGGCCAAGGTAATCATAGCAACAAATATTTTTGGCTCCCTGGCCCTTTACTGATGGAGAATGTACAGTAGAGAAAATGTTTTTCTCCTCCACACACGATGTGTGCAGTGGGTTTATCCCCACATAAGGAACCCTTCAGCAGGAGCCAGAGCGCAGACCAGAGTCTCAACTTGTGGAGAAGTGAAGAGCTCGGACCTCATAGCCATAAAACAAACACTGCATTCCAAACAGAAAAAACAAAATCCCCACATTTCTCAATGGAAGATAATTATTTTTGGCAGCGGATGCTTTATTTCATTATGTTTGCTTCTTATTTTAGTCTATCCCTGTAAATAAACGGACGAAAGGAAGCAAATCACTAATTAGTCCCATATGCACTCTTGGGCATTTGTCAAGCTGTTCTTGAATCTATTTTTTGACTGTTTTAAGTTTCTGATTTCGCAAAAGCTGCTTTTATAACTTGAATAAGGATTGAACTATGTATCTTCAAATCTATGGCTCACTTTCACATAAATAATAACACAAATCTGCCTTCACACTTTCCAAGGTGATATATTTCACAAGAACTTGCACACTGTAAAAGATCAATGCATGACACTTTATGTAAATATATGTCTGCCTTAGTTGATTTTTTTTCTTACTTCTTCAGGTATCAGATATAAACTCTTAAAAGGTTCCTTTTGTGAGATTTCTGAACCCACCCACCTGAGAGCGACCTTTTGTACCACAGGACAACTTCTTAGAAGGCATATATTTCTCTGTGTGCTCTGAGCGCAATTGCGCAGCAGTGGCATTGAAATTCTAAAAAACACTTTCTGAATGACATCTGAACCGCAGCCTCTGGCACTCTCAGGATATGCATATGACAAATGAAACAGAGTTTGGTGGAGGCTGGTTGCGGGGTTTGTTGTCAGGTGGCTCCTGCTGGGTCAGTGTTTGCTTCAGTGGGCTGTTTTTGTTCAAGCCAGGCTGAGGGCAGCGTAATACACAGGGCCACAAGCAGGGAGTATGCATCCTGCAGCCTTTCAACACGGACAATGTGAGTCAGCTATCTGACTTCATCAAATGGGGCTTGACAATAAAGCCCCTGAATACAAGAGCTCCACTGTTTTATTTCATTTTTTTTTTTTTATTTCCCCAAGGCAGCTTGCCAGAGTTGCTGACGCTCTCATACCGTCCAATATCTCTCCCCGTGGCACTCATATGTCATTCCATCCTGTGCACTTTGGCTCATGTGGCATCCCTGTGTGACAACTGGTCTCCTGGATAAGGTCTCATGCTTGTGGTGTTATCAGTGGAACCCCATGAAGTGGTGCATGCGTGCGCAGGCCTGTGCACATTATTGGGTTTGTTTTCCATACTAAATCATTCCTCTTGTACATGAGTGATAGCTGCAGAGACAGAGGCTTGAAATTGTTGCACATCTCCATGGGGTCAGTGATCAATCAGTTTGTCTTGCTGGGGGGTAGCCCTAAATTTAAACAACAGAGTTTAAAAAGGAAAGGAGATCTTGATGTTTAGAATTTACTTGAATGCTACATGACTACATAATGTTTTTTTGATGATGCATGGAAGACTCGCTTATTTCATTTTATTCAATTATGAATTTTATTGTTAATTAGCCTGTTTAGGGAATCACTTATAGTAATGATTTCTCTTAGATTTATGATTCAAATAAATGCTGCCCTGCTGCACCAGTGTGGTCTGAAACTGTCAGACTTACAGGAGATGGTTTCAGAGTCTTTGCTGCTGACATCAGTCTGATAGGCTGTACCTGTACACTTAGCTCATAGGCAGCAGCTCAAACTCAAAGAACTTGGGTGATATTTTAATTCAGTTTGACACAAGGTGCATATTTCTTTGACTTGACAGCCAAGCCATCTGGGAAGTGTTTTTTTTCTCCTTTGGTAGATAAAATGTGCCAATCAAAAGCACATCAATGTTATTTTTCATCACTGTAGGAGCAGAAGGAATGGCTTAAATATGATATGCCGAGAGGGACAAAAAATGCAATAATTAATGAGTTGTTATAGGGAATTGAATTTTGAAATATTTAAAGGTCAATTAGAAACAAGAAATTAATAAGAACAGTAATTCATCTTAAAAATACATTTCACTGGTGTCTGGGTACTCATGTTACCCTCACCAGACTGTGCCTTTTGTTCCTTAACTGTGTTAAAAAAGGAAGAGCACTAACTGCATTAAATAGCAAAAGACTAAGAAAAAATAATGACACTTGCTGGAAATGTTGGTTCTAAAGTGTGAGATTTGCAAACAGTGATAATTACAGACACATAAGCTGGCTGTAAATCGTAAACATACCACCGTGCAACTGCATCACAGAAACACTATCACAGATGCTTGATTACATTCGTTCCTGCTACCAGCAGCACCCCACCCCCAAGGTGAGGGTCCCTGTTTACTTCACCTTTATAAAATCAAAAATGTGATGGAATAATACAATTGAGATACCTGCCAACTGCTAACTTATTGCCTAACTAATTTCGTATTTTATTCTTTCATATTTTGTGTAATTGAGATCTTTTCTTCCTCTGTCTATTTGTTTGTCAGACTTGCACTGAAACACACACACCTGGACACACACAGGTAAACATTCAAGATCTTATTTCTAAAAGCAAGTCAGCTCAGTTTCACTAGGAAGCCAAAACAAAGCCAACATGGTTAGACTTGTGACACTGTGCTTAATCTGCTGTGTAAAATTTAAAAGTGAATGTGTTTTAAAAAGTAAATTATAATTTACAGAATAATTAGCTCCTACAAGCCAGATGAGTTCTGCAGTTTGTTTGTAATGTCAAATACAAAAGGTCCACAAAAAAAAGTTATATTGAAGAGATCATTGTTTAAAAAGTTTATTTATGTTTAAACTTTGAAATGTGAACTTGCTTATCTTTAGGAGTTATTTTAGCCCTCTTTGACATTATACAAAAATCACTTTTCCTGTTGTTTATCAGCCCTCGCTTCACCTCCCAAGCTCTGATTGAAATTTTAAGTTCTCTTCCAGTGAGGTTCAGCTGTCTAAGAATTGGTAGCAACATTAATGTCTTCAAGGTTATTGATATTGACAAACCACTGCTAGATTTTCTTTTTTGTTTCTTTGGTTTAACTCTACAGTTGCACTGAGTTTTGTGTTTTTTCGATAGAGTAAATCAATCCAAAGGCAGCTCAGTTATTCTCCATGGCACACGATTTTACTCCAAGAGGATTTTTTTAAACGCACAAAAAATGGATGCCAACAGGGCAAATGAAATGGTTGACACTGACAGCAGTCCATATCTGGTTGCTCCAGGCAACAAAGAAGTGGTTGCTGTGAGTCCTGTCAATTATTTTCTAAAAGCCCTGTAACTTTGGCAGATCCCTCTTTTTGGAATCAATTTTTCTACTGCTGCACACAGATGCCCTTTTTCTCCTTACCTTTGTGACATGATTTTGTAGGCATCTGGAAGATAGCAGTTGATATTCTCCATCTGGAAAGGGTCGGCGTCGCAGATCTTGTCATCTGTCCTGCCGTAGTTGGCACTTTCGATCATTATGACATCACTTCCTGGACACCGCAGATCGATGGGGTAGCCCTCACAAGACAGCTCTCTCCGTACTAAGCCAAATGGCAGGGCAGCTCGACTGAACCCTGAGGGAGAAGAGAAGGAGAAAGAGCTCTTTCAGTGCAAATCGAAGGGAGATGTGTAGTCGGGCAAACACAGAGGAAGACAGCATGAAGGCAGGAGACACACGATATCAGAGCTGGGTGTGCTTAATGTGCATAAAGGAGCTTTTTGTGCCTGTTCACTCCCCTTTTTCCAAAAAGTAGAAAAATGATAGATAAATCAGTTAACTGTGAATCTTAGCACCAACCGGACACACATTGGCATATTGAATGAACATTCAGATCCAAATTGCACCAGTGGACTAATGGTGCCAGTATGTCAAACACGTGTCTAACTGGTCCTGGGAAAAAAAAATCAATAATTGTCATTAAAATGTAGTTTGTCAGCTAAAGTGTCTGGATCGTGACCTCTGCAAGCATTATAATGAATACAGCTCCAACAACAAAATCTGCCTGTGGATGTGGACTTACTATTTATAATTTTTTAAAGAAGTGATTTCATGATACCTTTTTTGGTCTGTTAACACAATTTTGTCTCTCATGCTGTCGTGTTTTTTCATTTCAATATGGGAATATGCTGTCATCACAGAAGCCATCATCAGAGACCTGTGGTTTACTTGCAAAGCTCATTTTTCTATCCAAAATGAAAAAGTACAACAAGTATCTGTGCAGCATGAGTGAAATTTAATCCACTTTGCAGTTCTGACAATCGAAGAGTGGGCTATTGTAAGGATGGAGAAAAAAAAGGTTTGTGTGTCTCTGTGTCTGTCAGGGAGGGTGAGGGGGTAGGAAAAACAGAAAAGAAATCAATATTGTGGCTTTGTGCTCTGCAAATGTGAGCGATGCCAACAGCTACACTTAAACTAAAAGCGAACTACATACGTAAACTATAGCAATCCAAATACAGGATATTTTTGGTCGAGCAGCTTTTAACAGCAGTGACACGTCAAGTACCGGAGGAGAGTTGCACGGAGCTTAAAGAGATTGCCAGCTGCCCTTCTGTGAACCCAACCAAAGGCAGTGCTGAATAATAACCACAGCTTCTTTTAGAGCAGTTTTGAGTTTGTCACCTCTTGGAATAACTGTGCTGGTACCTGCAACTTGGTTGATGGCTGTGTTGTTCGAGTTTCAAAAGCCTCTATCTCCCTAATGAGGTTTGGTTCACAGTCACAGGCGCAGGAGGAAGTAAAGGACATCATTATTACCTCTCCTGCACTAATTTGTTTGGCACCTGGACACGTTGGATCGATCTGTATGTGCAGTGATTTATAATTACAAAGCACTATTTTTGTTTTCATGAGCCATGTAGAGATGTGGTTCTCTGTGTGTGGCAACACTTTTTCAAAACCACGAACTTACACTCTGCTAGATAGACCTGAAACGCTTACTCTATTGGAAGTTTCATCAATTAAGTACCAATACAATTATCCTATCCTGATTAAATGCTATGCCACACTGGCAGCAGATTAGCATTCTGTACTGTGCCTCTCGCCGGGGAAATACTACTGTGGTATTTTACAAAGGAAGATAAATGTCAGCTTGTATTGCCTGATCCTCTGTTTGTGCACCAATCAGGTGAAAGCACGACTTCAAGGTGCTCGGCGAAGAGCTGAGAGTAAACAAAGGATCTATCTGTATGGAGGAGGGCAGCTGGCCTATCTAACCTTTATTTGTTTGGAAGCATATAATCATTAGGGAGGGGTCTTTTTCCCCTCCCTCCCCAACTGGGCTTCAAACTTTCTCATGTGACCAAAAAAGGAAAAGCTTTTTATCATGATAGGTTTCATCGGTGCTTCCTTTTTTTCTCTCTCTAGAGTCAAAGAGAAACATTTAGGGTGATAAACAATTTATCAGAGGTGTTGGCTTGAGAGAAAAACCAAAATGGGAGGGGAAAAAAAAGAAATCTCAGCGTGTATGGAGCAGAGCTTGACAGCCAATCTCAAGTTTATGTCTCCAGCACTCCAGCATAGCTCAATCAAAAGTCAGCAATAAAATGTGTGGTTACGACAAGAACCTATGTTAAACATCAGTCAATGCCACATTACAACTTTAACTCTCAAACCAAAGCCTTGAAAACAAAAGGTGTATTATGGGGATGCATTTGAGCTTTCTCTCATCAAGGCTAATGTCAGCACAGAATATCTCACTGATCAAGAGCTACACTGAAGAGAGGAGGGACTGTCAGGCTGTGAATTGTTCAAAGCCAGTATCCATGATGGAACAGGGATGCATAAGTACCCATGGCACGGGTGACTTACATATCTTGGAAGCACCATTAATGCTGCACAATTTATACAGAAACTAGAAAAACATATGCAGCCCTCTAGAGATCCCTATTTCAAGTAAAAGCCAGAAGATCTCAGCAAGAAAATGGCAAACTACAGTCTGTATGAATTATAACATCATGGCTTCATAGGAGAAGAGTCTAGATGCTAAATTAGCCTGCCTGCAGCCCCAACTTGTCATCTAAGAAAAACTTTTGTAGCATATTGGTACAAAAAATACAGCTGAACAGCTCAAACTCCAAATCAGGCAAGAATAGATCAACATTTCACTTATTACCTGATCTCCTGGCTTTACAAAAGTTAGCTGAAAGAAGGGGGATGCAACAAATGCTAAACATGTGACCCTGTCCCATTTTAATTTTAAGTATAAGTGGCATCACATCTACTTTCCTTGAACAATATTTTGTTTAGTTTCAATAATTGATGCAGTGTCTCTGCACTTTATCAAATAAACATGGTTGAAGTTATCTGCAAACCATAAAACTCAGTTTTTCTGATCTTTTCACCAAACTTTCCAGCTTTTTCAAGACAAATTTCTTTATAACACCTAAAACAATACGTTTCTTTCTTTCACACTGACTTAGTCCCATCTTGTTTTCCTATAGAGGTCAACGATTCAAACTGGATCAATTTTGCAAGGTTGTTGGGAAACATTTACCCTGCAATCACCTACTCTGTGGCTTCAAGTGAAACAATTCTTTTGGCCATGCGCAAAACTTCTGAGTTTGATCACCAAGCCCCACAGCCGAACCCACCGATGCTCTGTGTTTGAGGAACACTTAAATCCCTCTGCAGAGCCCTGTTTTTTTTTTTTACAATCACTGCTTCTGGTTTTATGATTTAGGACTGATGCAGTTTCTACCCTTAAGTAGGAAAACAGCAACTGGAGCAATGAGGAGATAAATGTGCGCTCAAGAATACTCTCAAGAGTCCGACTGGAATACACAAGCAACCTTTCAACCATGCTGATGATGACAGGTCCTGTAATAACAGAGCATTTTCGTGTTCAAATCTCAGGAAAATCTAACGAAATTGCTGTTCTTTAAACGCCAGCTGGGTTTGTGCATCATGGACCAAAAGTGTGGCAATAAACAACCTCCAAAAGCCTCTCTTCATTGATTAGGCCTGAGGCTGAACTACTTACTCACCCTGGTGTGGGGTGGTATTTTTGGTACACAGGGAGATGAGTGACATGGACAAATCAATTCAGGGGACGCCCAATAGTCCAGCAATCAAACTTAAATCCAATAGATAAATGCCCTTTCTGCAAACAAGTTAGTAATATTCTGCTGCACTCTCTGAGGCTGTTTACATCTATTACATTCTATTTAGGTTAGGTTCAGTGCTTCTCTTTATTCTGTTTGGAATGAGATCCCTATGAAAAGGCCCTCCTCTCAATATACAAATTTCAACCTGCAGTGGTGTGATGCAATTTTCAGCTAAAACATTCATATATTGAATCACCATCAGTCTAAAAAACAAGCAGGGAAAAACTTATGTACTTACTTGTACTAACACATCAAAATCTGCTTCCTGTACTTTCATATTGAATAATCAAGGGCTTATGTGATTACTTCACATAAATTCTGTTTTCCCTATTTCTTGCAGATAATAAGACAACAAACACCATTCATTGTGCTCTGGCACAGTGATGCTTCGTAATTACACCAGAGTATTATGATGACAATGAATTTGACATAAGCACAATCTAATGCTTACTGTCTCACTTAACTAATCATTTCTTTATTCAAATGAGCCATAAAAGTAATCGTAACTTCGCCCATGAGGGCATTAGCATAATATCACAGAGAATGCATGGGATGAAGATTATCATTCCATATGGTGACAGTAATCAATGCCAAACATTATCAATGTTGGTTGGATGTTGATTGCTGGCTGCTTTCTTTGCACTTGTACTGATAAGTCTCACATCTAGAAAAATCCTAGTTTATAAAAGCAGCTGAGAACACTTCTTGCTATATTGTGTTTCACCATATTTTTTTAAGTTACGAGCTTTCAACAAATAGGGAAAAAGTTTGCTGAGCCAACAAAATGAAGCCACACACAGAGCACACCACCGGTGCAAAGGTGCAAAAAACAGAACCACATGACTGCAACTGAGAGCATTTTTAAAGTTGTCTTCCTTTTTCAGTTGTCACACGTATACACACACAGCTCACACTCAAAAGGAAACTCAGCACCCTCTTCTTCACAGGTGGCACACACTTCAGACACCTCCTCAGAATATGAGATGTTTTTTTTTTCCTTGCTTTGATGCTTCTAATACTCTGTGATAGTGCATGTACACCAATACGCAAGGGTAGAGCAGAAAGATGCCAATCAAACACCTAAAAAGGAAATGGTTTACATCTTCCATTACAATTAAACCCAAAGCAGCAAAGGATCAAGGAATCAAGGAATAACAAATACATAATGATGTGGAAAGCTCCATCCTGTGACCATGGCAACATGTTGCAGCAGAGACGGGACTGGTCAGATCTCTATCATGGCCTTGCAAACGCTCCTCCTAATCATGCATTCTGGTCACCCACCCCACTGCTATCACTGCTAGAAAGCATTTCAAATCCGCTTCATCAGATGTATGGAACCTGGCTATGACAAGTGCATTTTAGAGTACAGTTCTACAGTTTACAAAGACAGAAAAAGAATTATAGTTGTTGCATATTTACAACCAACAACTTAAAATTAAACAGCAGTTTGTCCTTAGTTTTTAAGCAACTCATCACTCAACCTTTTGGCATATACTTACAGTGCATGCTGTGATCACATGTTTGTAATTGATTCTGATTGGTGCAGAGGACTTGTATTTCCATGGGTGATAACACTTTACTGCACCATTGAGAAAGCTCTATTCATATCTTCCCGTGCTGGCACTCACTACCATGTGTAACCTTTGCCATTACATTTGGTCCAAATACAATCTGAAGCTGAAAAGCTTAGAGAAACCCCCGGATGAAAAGGAAGGCCCATTATGCACCGTCTCTTTGGTGCTGTAAAGTTTTTATTCTTCTTTTTTTTTCCAACAGATGAGCCAAATCAATTGGAAAGTGACCATCTGGTAGGCTACGAGTGTCAGTGAAGCAGTGGTAATGAACAAAATGTCTTCCTATTTCACACAAACGAGAAGTCATTAGGATCTTTATCCGCCATGCGGGGATCTTCTACCATGTAGTCCCATGAAACTACACATTATGGTGACCTGAGGGCCATACTGTACATACTTCATGCATCAAGATCATGACAACTACACATAGCTTCAGTGTAGTTTCTGTACTTTTAATGAGGACAACACATTTGAGTCTCTTTCTTTTAAATTAAATGATGTCACCTTAGCCTTGTACTTATAATGCAGCAATGACAGAGGTGCTTTTCTGCTTTTCATCAAGACTATCTTCCTTCCAGTAAGAGCTTTTCTTATTAAAATGACCCTTGTAACTTGAGTTTCACATACATCCAGAGGTAGTCTAGGGGCATAGCAGAGGCTGATCAAAAGACCCATTCAGCCACTCACTCTGCCATCATTGTGACCAACGCACAAAAGAGGTCTCCAGATTATTTTGATGTGAAACCAGATAATTTTTTCTGTCGAGAGCCAATGAGGAGTGTGACGGGGACGCTCCTGATGTTTGTCCTCCGACGTTAGCACATCCGTTTGATTTTTCTCGCCCTTCTGATGAGAACTAAACAGCTGCTTGTAAATGAGCTAGCATCACTGCGCGGCCTTTCCTTTATTCTGCACTCCAGAGCCAACAAGGTCACTTGCTGGGGGGATTTGGGGTGAAACAAAAGTATGGCCTATAGCATTAGCTGAGAGCCACAGGAAACGCAGCTTGAGTCCACGAGGTTCTGCCATTCTCCCTTCTGACTGTGATACAAGCAAAGGAAGTCTACAAGGGAAAAGAAACCTTTAAGTCAAGACTCTTCCCACAGTGCTGATTCTATAATCCAGAGATATCCTTTACAACAGCGTGTATTCTTAAGAAGTCAGGTCTACACAGGGGAGGAGAAAGAAAAAAAATGTTGCAAATATCCTGCAAACAGCAGGGTATGGGGTAGACCGCTGACTCTGTGTGGCCATTGTGAAAAAGAGAAATTCACTGCCCTAGCAGATATTAACATTCTTTTGATTTCTTAAGCTTTCACTCATGGCTGTATTTCTGTTTTGTCCTCTTGGTGCGATGAAAGTTGATGTCATATTTTGGGCTTGGCTGACTGCAAAAGACAGTCGCTTATGTAGAGGTTAATCCTGCTCTGTAATTCAGCCTGTAACATCTGTAGATTATTAAGCTCTCTGACAACTGATGTTGAAATGATGACTTATGTGGCACAGAAATGCACTCTCTACACTTCTTAGCTCATATTTCTATCAGACACTAGATCAGCGACAACGCAAAGTTATTCTGTTGGGGAAAAGACATTGATTTTCTTGTTCTTATTTCATCCAGCATTTAGCTCTATGCACAGTGAGACTACAGGAAAGGTAAACTGCGTAGAGTCATACTAGTCCTGATGTAAAAATATTATAGAACCAAACATCTGAGGCTTTTCTAAGAGATTAAAAATATATAAAAAAGGAGAGGAAAAAAGATCCCATAACACTTTATGTAGAGTGAAATATGTGTGAGACTGGTCAATGTAAGGTCTTTGAAACGGGCTCGCACAGAGAAAGAGACAGGAGCAGGGAGAGAGAGAGAGAAAGATAGTAGGCTGAAAAAGAAGAAGAGGCAAAGAGCAGCAGGGGAACGAGCATTCCAACCTCATTTGTATTCTCCACCAGCCAATTCACTCCAGTTCATTTACATCTCCTCTACTTCCATAGCAACAGCAGGGGGGCTATCAGGAGCATCTTTGATATAGGTACATGACTCTGAAAAAGATCTTGTCATTTCTCTCTGAAAAGATGCCACGGTAAAAAGGCTGCGATTTTCTTCCCTCTTTTGGTGTTAAGGTGGGCGTCTTTAGCAGAAACTCACCCTGCCAGAGATTTTTTTTTTTTTTAAATTGACTTTCTTCTTATTCTCTGACTAGCACTTGTAGCAACACAAGCCTGACCAGAAAATACCATCATTACAAAGGAAAGAAATGTGATGCGTTAGATTTTCTACTGGATGATTTTACTGTTTTTAGATTGAAAAAAAGGGCTCCAGCAAAACCAGTTTACCGATGATTTTTTTCTTCCCTTCTCATCTAAGAGAAGTTGAAAAGAGAGAGGGCATTGAGTGTTTCTGCCAGACTAAATGAAAAAGCACGGCACCAGCCAGAAAACACAGCCTCATCAAATTCCATGTACACTTGTATGTAAATCAACCTTAAGGCCTAATTAAGCACTGTGGGGCTCATCAAGGTCATAAATCCCCCTTTTTTCATAATGCATTATTGACTTCACATCATCTGAACATGTCGGCTGACTGCACCCGCACAAGCAAACAATGTCATCTCACTGTCTAATATCGGATAGCCCTGGGGCCAGGCGGTGAGTGTGTGTGTGTGTGTGTGTGTGTGTGTGTGAGTGTGTGTATGTGTGTGTGTGAGAGAGAGATTGTGGAGAGAGAAAGGGGTGAGTGCTTTTTAGGTCACACAAAAAAGCAAGGACATCTTCTGGTAATGAAATGGATGCTATGACCATCAAATGGTATTTTTCTTTCCCTCCCATGGTTTCTAACAAATGGTCACTGGTAGATCTGAGGCTTAAATTACATCACGTTTCCACATGATCAAGGTTGGGTCGAGGCTCTTTGCCCATTTTATTATGAACAGTGTGAAAATAAAACTCTGGTATTAACAGCAATCCTGGGAGTTAACAGCTTTCAAACCTTGACTCGAGTAAGAAATTATATTGGCTGAATGGTTTGTGAGTATGATGTCAGCTGTGAATGAGCTTACCTTTTCGGGAGAGTGAGAAACTTCCTACTTAAAAGGGATTTTGTTGGAATAGTAGCAGACTTATTCTACCAGTTATTCTGAAATACAAATGATAAAAGCAGTGGCTGCCAAGAGTCACTCCAGTAGTCTCAGTACTGATACCAGCGTCTTTATCGACCGCCGATACTTCCTGCATTGCAGTATCATGTAACAGCAAGCACACCAATCAATACCAAAAGGCTCTTTAAATGATCAGGGTTTGGTTTATTTATTATATTATGATTAAAAACAAATAGTGTAGAGTAAAAAAAAGCTGGTCAAATTTTGACGCTTGCTGTTTTCTATCTAGAATGTCTTTATCCCCTTTTATTCACTGGATTAGGAGCGGTACCAAAGTGTTGGTTTATAACTCAGTGGGAAAACATTTAAGAATCACAGCGCTCCAAACAGACAGGCAGCACTTTGAACATCAGGACTCAGCATCATCAGTGACATGTTCCTAGAAAAGATCAAATAGTGTTGATTGAAAATGATGAAGCTGTGATTCACTGTTAAAAAACCTTTAAGGTTTGGTTTGTTTGTCAGCCCTTCCCCAGGTCTATACCATTCCCACAGTTTCCATTACAAGTGATGAAAAAAATGAACCCAGATACACTGGGTAGCCCACACTCCCCCTCTCTGCTCCAATGAAGCGTTTGATGCTCCTCGATTCAATAAGGAAGCATTTCCCAATGGGTCACCAGTGGCAGTACACACAAATGAGAAAGGTCCATCTGCTTGGTTTTGCATTCCCAGAGAGCACTTCTTCAAGCAGAGGTTCCTCTCCCGGAGACTCGGCTCTCATGTGTATGCATTTGTGCCACATTATTCAGCTGGTGCTTCAACTGACCCCCACCTGGCATTTAAATTCCCTGACCAACCGGGTAGTCATGCCCTGATGACACAACTGCTGCTCCAACTGAATTCTTTATGCAGCTCTTATTCAGACTAGACCGCAGACCTGCCGCCTTCTGGGTGAGGTCGATTGTTGTGTGACAATGCTGTTTTACTGCAAGTACACATAAAGGCCTCCCAGGCTTTTGTCTCCTGGCTGAGCTCACTCAAGGTTATTCTGCACCTACAGCGTACTCTTCTTACAATAACAGTATTTATTTATTTTTATGACATATTTTTCGCCTTTTTAGATTAATAGGGACTATCATCTTTAAAATTCCTGCAGTTCAAGGATTCTGTTTTACAACACTTTAAGAGGAGAGCTAGCCAAGCTAAAATAGATTTTTTGGACTCAATTCATCAAGGTTTTATTGGCTGTTATTCATCAAAACCCAGATGATGAATATTGTCGTGATGATCTTCCATCTTATACATATGTTTTACCTCTAATGAACTGATTGTCAAAAGACGGTTCACCTAAATACTTCATTTCAAACTTTTAGATTCCTTTCAACCCTCTTTGAGTCAAGTCCACAGTCTATGTAAATCTGCCTCTCAACATACTTACTCCTCCGTCTGTTCCAGCCCTCACATGTCACAGCAGGGGCATTTTGAAGCCCCCCATTTCAGGATTTATCAGACACTTATCCATTTTAATTGTTGCTTGTTGACTATTCTAAAGCAATTTATGGAGGGGGGTGGGGTATGAAAATCTCAGAAAAAGAGTGACTGTTAATGGAAAGGCAACACTCAAGCTTACTTTTTGCAACAATTCAAAAATAAAACTTTTTATTCCTTTTTAGAATTTTAACACAAAAAATTCTATTTGATGTCTTTTTGTTTTTCTCAAACCCACCATTAACTTGAGAAGGAGCTTAAGAGCAGAAGCCCCAGCCCTTGACACATGGAGGCACTCAGGGGTCATCATGACTCAAAAGGTCAAAAGCTGAGTCACAGACGGTCAAGCTATGTCTTAGCACAAATGGCCTGCCCTGGCATGCGCTTTGTTTTACAAGCAAGAAAACCAACATTTCATTACTTCATTGGTCTGAATGACCAACAGAATAAGGAAAACAGACTGTGAGTCAACTCTATTGTGGACTCGCAGCATATTCAAGCAGGTTGGAAGCAGGCTTTAATGTAAGGAAAGCTATAAGAAGTTTGAACAAAGAGGAAAATACTGACTGTGGCAGTGAAACTCTAAGCTAACAAGCTTCATAAATAGGCACTCAGACTTCTTTGAAAAGCCCCTGCTTCTAAATCCTTTATATTTATGGGCGTAGTTTCACCACCCCTCGTTTACAGGAGCCTCTTCAGGATTTATGACTGCTCTAAATCAGGACTGAAAGCAAGAGGACAAAGAGGATTCCACTAAGGGCAAGCAGGAATATCTTGCATCTGACTCTTGAGAGTGAACTGCAAACTGTGTGAAATCATAAGCCTTTAGATCTATTATGTGTTCTTTGCAGCATCTGTCATTACATGTTCTGCAATCAGTTTTCATTGCATGACATCCAACCCGCAACCACACTTTCCTGTGCTTCACTGAACAAGCCTTTCAAACGGCACGCTCACAATAAAAACGTGATTACATACCTCTCGAACACCTGCAGATTGTTGTTGTTTACATTTGGTTTTTCAGTGTATTTGGCATGAAAAACTAGCTGGCATGACTCAATGCTTTCATAAATACCGGTTCTCATACGACTCCTTCAATGCATTCATCTCTCAGTAACTAGTGTTGCTTAAACCAGAAGGTGGTGTAAATTGCTCACATTGATACATGTAATTCAGTGTGTGATGGAAAGAACTGCACAGTAACAGTTCATCTCTGAGTCACAGGAGATGCTGAGGCATATATGAAGTAAATATTACAATTCTGCACTCTGTGTGACCTGAGCGCTGCAGTCTAATCACCTTAAAAACCCCTCGGTATTACAGTAGCAAACAGGAAACCAAGCTACATTTGCCCTCTGACCGGCTGAGATGGTTCATTTGTCTGGCGCACACGCTGGTTCCTGTTTGAAATACCATCTTGGCTGCATAATCAAAAACATTCTCCTCATCTGCCCCTTCTGGACACACACACTTCATCAGCAGTCAGCAGTGAGTTCTGTCTGTAGCCCTTGATGTCCCCTCACAACAAAACAATATCAAAGAACAAAAAAGCCTGTGCCATTTCTACCACAATGTTACTGGCTTCAGGTATTTTCTCTGTATAAATGCTTTTTGAGCAACATATATACCCTAACCTTTGAAATCCATTCCTGCAGCCAACCTCAGTTAAAGATTTTTATTCTAGCAAAGCAGGTTACAAATATAGAACAAAAAGAGAACTTTAAAAATGGAGGCGTATCTCTGACAAATTGAAGCCTGCTTATACAAAGATGCCCACATACTGCTCGTCACATCTGCCACAGACAGATCAGAGACAACAGACAAAAGCACAAAACAATAAATGCTCCATGAATAATAGGTCTTTGGTTATAGACCACTGCAAGGGAGATTGATAAGTCGTGTTTGTTTTTTCTATACTTGGGCATCAGAAAAGAAGCCGCATGGGTTATCTGAACATGTTTTGTAGCTTGTCTGGCATTATTTGTTAGGGACCCACATGTTTCTACCTGAGAAAGAACAAGGCGAGACAAAGCATGACGGGAAAATCCAAAGGCAGACGGGGACATGTGGGTAGATGACTAATGTAGGGTGCCTGTGATCCCACCCAGCAAGGGGCCACGTGGGACCCATGTGAATGCCCATTATCCACAAAGATCAGCACCGAGAATGATGGGAGAAGGTAGGTTTTTTCACACTAAGTCTGAGGCTCTGTCACGCTGAACCACTCTCCTAGACAAGTCTGAAACCCAATTAAGGAGCATGTTAGAGGTTGAGCACCATGCAGAGAAACACAGTCCTGTTGTTTCGTGTGAAAGGTCCGCCGGTCCCATGACTTGATTACACAAATAGCCACATCCTTGCAAGAGAAATGCTCTTTACTTTGGTTTATAAGGAAGGACACACACAACTCAGATACCTTGAAAAACTGAGCATGGGGACAAATAGCCACATGAGAGAGCATTTACAGTGCCCCTACTATAAGTAACACACAGAGGAGAGTAATTGGAGTTGAAACAAGGCATTGTGTCTCCTGTCTGAACTGCTGTTTTGGTGTCACGGCCGAGATCCCAGCGTGAGTTATGGACGACGACAGCTAACAACAAACTAATGAGGCTTCCCAAGGTTATCTGTGCATAAATATCCATTAAGGAGAATGCTGATGCTGCAGCACAAACCCACAGACACCCAACAGTGACCACTAGGATGGTGTTTGAAACCTCTGGCAAAGGCTGGAGGGCAATTTTTAGAGTTTTTCCGATAATGATACAAGAGCTGGTATCTGCTTCTAACACGTCCTAAATGTGCTTTTGAGACATTCTATAATATATACACAAAGGTGATAAGGGGCGCGGATGGCCGAGTGGATATGGCTGCGCACCATGAGGCTTGCCCTCGAGCGGGCGGCCCGGGTTCGAATCCGACCTGTGGCCCATTTCCCGCATGTCACTCCCCACTCTCTCTCCCCTTTCCGACACTATCCACTATCCTTCTCTATCAAATAAAGGCACAAAGGCCAAAAAAATAACTTTAAAAAAAAAAAAAAAAAAAAAAAAAAAAAAAAAAAAAAAAAAAAAAAAAAAAAAAAAAAAAAAAAAAAAAAAAAAAAAGCTGATAGCAGCAGTAAAAGCTGCCCAAATAATCAACCAGTTTGTTGGTACAATAACGTGATGGTTTTTGGTTTCAGGCTAGTGTAATGTGTGCAGAATGTATCGTTTTTTTTTCTTAAGCATATAAGTTAAGTCAGTATTTTCTTTCCTTTGTTATCAGCCTTTTTGTTATTGCACAAGTACAGGAGGTATTGGTGTCTGCCCCAACTCAAGTCTAGACATTGAAACTGGTAACCAAAGAGAAAAGTACATATGACATCCCTCCAGTAATTATAATGAGTTTCTAAATTTTGGGTTAGTGGAGCATCTCTTAACACAACAGTAGCCAGGTGGACAAAGGATCTGTGTTTGTGTATAGGGGTGGAGGGTGACAAGATGTCAAGAGCTCTGCCATGCTCTTGCATGACAAACAGCAACCTGGAGCCAGCAGTGACAAAGCCCTAATCCAGAAAATCCCCCTCTTCCTTTGCTGAAAATCCTAATGAGGATTTGAAGAGCTCGGCAGGGAGGAGACCCAGGGGCTGTGGTTACACCTTGCCACTGCTTGCTCTCCCAGTCATTGTCTCCTTATCTCCTTATTGGCCAAGCCTGGCTGGCGATGAAAGAGACGTGACAGCATGGCAGGCCTTCGAACACAGGCCCCACGCCTGCCTGGCTCCCCAGGAAGCCAGATTCCACTGTCTGCTGCAAACAACTAGAATGACATCAAGCAGGAGGTGGAAAGACAAAACCAACAGAAGTTGTTTACTGAAGACAGAGCACAAAGGGGAAAGCCACCCCTTTGGCCTTTAACGTTTTACTACTGCTTCCAATATGGAATCAATTGGAAGTTGCACTAACTCTAAAAGAGGTTTCATGAAATAATTACCTATGAAATTATTTGTTTCCATTAACAAATTAGCCATGGGCCAGGTTTTTCAAAGTACCTTAAATACCAAATTAAATGGTCAGGGAGCAGTGTGTAGAGTGTGGCAACGCAGCGGGGTACTTTTTATTTCCATGGACACAACTCTGGCAGAAATTAGTACTTCAAAGAATAGGCCGGCTGCCCATGGGTCTCCAAATGCTTACTTGAGAGCCAGTATTTTGATTTTTCCTTTTTAAGATAAAATACACAGGCAAGCCTGCTGAGAAAGAAGCCCCCAGTGGAGGAAATGAAAAGCTGGTTCCTAGAAAGTAGTTGCTGCATCTTAACCTCTGAGGACTATCATATTTGATATACAAAATATACACTTTGCCTGATTAGATTTACCTGTTAGGTATTTATTTGCTTCAATAACCCCCTTATAGAGCTATGTGTGGAATGAAAACAGTGTGTGGGGAGGAATTCTGAAGGTTAGATGCAGTAACTTTGCTTTCATGGATACAATAAAAGGCTAGCCAGAGCAAATATGTGGTGTTATAGTGCTGCAAGGTGCTGGACCCTGTTCTTGCAGGTTCACATTAAGCCCTGGGCTTTTACTTTCAGTAATTACATTTCAGAACACCTTGATTGTCTATTTTTCTCTATTCACTTTGAGATGAAGGCTCTGAGGCTCTTCTTTTTTACTCCTTTCACATGGCACAAAAAGAGGACTTTTAAAGGTGCCCTTCTCCGTCGCCCTTGAGAAATCTCAAGTGCTTCAAACATTTAAAGATTTGAGGAGAAACAATAGTGTGGTTTCAGGGTGTAGGCAGGGAACAGAAATTGCCAGTGTCAGACTTGTTCATACACGTTCTTGCCACAGAAAAGCAGCTTTTATATCATGACAAGATCTATACTCCTGACCTAACAGAAGCAATCATCACAGACCCTCTGATGATTAGATAACAGAATGCTAACTAGGGAAAAAAGGATTTGTTGAATGCTTATTAATTTGCTGTTATTAATCAAGCATGGTGTTTGGTGAATTGTGGATTTTAAAGCTTAAGACCTGCAATGTTGTAAAGAAGGGGGGGGGGACTTATCCCTCCCTTAATACCAGAGTGGTTACCAGAAATCCAATGCAACACAGGACTTTGGACATATTTATAATTACATCGTGCAAACTATGCCCTTCTCAACTCTTGTCACAGAGCCCTAGCCTCCTTTCTAATTCAGTCTCACCTTAATTTTGACATTCGTTGAGTGAGCCTTTGAAGATGGCTCAGGCTGAGTAACGTGAGCTGTTATTTTCCCGCTGATACACACAAATCCCTTCACCCCAGCAGAAAAGACTAAATTATTTTTTGTGGTCATGTGAGTCAATTTAACCACAAGTTGCTACAGAATATCACCATTTTTTTTTTGTTTTTTGTTTTACATTTTTTAAAAAACATTATTACTTATGAATTACACCTTCGCCTCACTTCTGGTGGGTTGCTATGGTGACATCCGCAGAGGACACCAGTAGGACAAAAGGAAATAAGCTTCTGCTTCAAAGACGATCACTGTGAGGGCCAGAGGGCAAACTTGTGTTGATGCAAAACAATATCAAAGGCGGTCAGTATAAAGCACACTGATTAAAGTGAAAGATGCAGATTATTGTTACTTCCTGACCTGTCTCACCTGCCTTAACGCAGTCATTATTGTTAACCCTCTGAATCCCAAACAGTTTCTGGTCATTTCCTGCTTCTGTCACATTTTTACTTACTGTGGTCTCATTTTTCTTTAAAAAGTGAAGTCGTTCCTCTATAGATTCAGGGAAACCATAGCTACAAGCTGAATTAACTCAATTATGTCTTCATGTAGAGTAATAAAATCTGAAAGCTATTATTAATGAGAATACAAGTAAAAGAAAAAAGTATTTTCTCTAATTTTCTCTTTTTTTAATTAAAAAATGAATTAGTACATATAACACAGTTTCAGGTACCATTGAGCCAAAGGAACATAGTAAAAATAATCATGGTCGCACTACATTCAAAGAAACTACATAATTGATGTTTGTAAATTCTTTTAGTCACTGTGATCTCATTTATCACTACAAAATGAAGTCCTATACCTCTATGGATTCAGGACAACCATGGCTAAAGCATGATGTAACTCAACAATGTCACCTGAGCCGTAAAACATCAAATTGCAATATTTATTACATCATTATTACAAGCTTGAGAACTTGAGAATCTGACAATTACGGCAGTTTTTTAATCAGATGGGTTGTAAATGCCAGTCATTTAAACAAGTGGGGTTTTCTTGTGTTCTCGCCAGAGGGTTTGGGATTCAGAGAGCCAAATTTGACTCAGTTATAATAAATTATCACTTGTATGACACGTGACACACCTGTAAATCATTGTGAATGTTCAAAATGAAAGCTTTTTTTAATTTTTCCTTATTTAGTTATATGTGCGTTTATGTACTATAGAAAACTTTTTGTTGTAATCCATAAATGACTCCCTTGCTTTATGCAACTAAAATACCACCATTGGTTAAGCCCCGGCTTATTGGTAGAAAATAAAATCTAAGGAAAAAGATGCACCTCTTTGATAATTACAGAAATCGTAACCACTGTTCTACACATATTATTATCTTCATACTGATACTGGTATTGATTCGAGTATCCATCCAACAACATTACCCTCCTGGGCTTTTGGCAGGTCACACACTGCAATAATAACACAATACTATTTGCAGATACACTGCAAGGACACTACTTTGATGTATGTTCTTATTTTGTTAAATACTTGTAAAGAATCTGCTGAGTAGCTAGAAAAAGCATTACTGTGTCACGACATGCTTTATGTAAAAAGATATATTTTTGTATTATTTGTAGTAATAAAACACAAGAGAATATAGTATGGTTAATTCTATATCCATATAATTAGGTTCAAAGGCTCTAAGCCCCAGGGTTCCTTTGATATGTATTCCACTGTGCCATATGTACAGGGGTTGTATAGCATAATTAAATTAATAAGATAAAACAATTTCACCAGGAAGTGTAACTGAGTGGGATGCTTGGGTTGAGAACACATGCAAGGATCTTTTCAGTGGTTTGATGTGAAGGGAAAAAAAAGAAAACAGGAGATGAAGGACTCGGGTGGCAGTGAGTCAGCTGCACACAGTCAGCTCACAGGCATGAGGACACAAGTCCAACCGAAAGAGTCAAATCTGGAGGATGAGAAATCTATGGCAGGAGGTTAGAGACTAACAACACTTCACAGCTACAGTCCTAGTCCTGCTGGGTTTGAGTCTTACTTCAAAAAGCATAAAACACAAGTGGTTGCAGCGGAGGGGACAAACTATTTACAGCATTTCAGTAACTCATTTAATTCAATTATAAAAATGCATTAAAAAGATATTAGGGGTAGACGCAGTGTAATGAAGCATGTTTACTTGGGGATATTGTTTGTAATGAACTATTTCTGGGCTGATCTCTGCAGCTGGGATGGAGAATATGGAGGAGGTGAAGGAACCAACAAGAGGAACAGGTGTTTGACAAATGTCATCAGTGAACTGCTCTTTTCTTTTCATGCATACGTTTCCCCTGATTTCAAAAAGAGATCCCACTCGTACAAAAGTCTTTGTTTATTTTCTTTACCATGTAATTCATTGTCTTCTTGTTCACTGGATCACCTAGTGAAACCAGAGGCAACGCACAAGGGACATAACCTAGTTAGAGGGCAGGAAAGCTTGCTGACACCCTATGGAGTTTTACTTTCATATACTGAGGCTTTGAAATCACAGACCCTTTATTTTTGCTTGTGGGTTCTCGAACAAGATGTAAGAGTGCCAACATGTATGTAACACAGGTGCATCTCAATAAATTAGAATTTTGAGGAAAAGTTGATATTTTTTCAGGAGTTTAATTCAAAAGGTGAAACTTGTATATTTTATAGATTCAGTACACAATATTTATGGTTTTAACAATTTTTATCATACCATACTGGCCAAAATTTGACTTTGTTAAGAGATTAAACAAAATAAGGAACTAGTGTATACAACACATTTTCAGGTACACTCAAGCCAAAGGAACATAGGAAAAATACTGGTGGTGGCACTACATTAAAAAAATCCACAAATTTTAATGACTGTTGTATTTCTTCTTACTCAATGTGATCTCATTTATCACTGCAACATGAGCTCCTTTACCTCTATTGATTCAGGTAAATTTCATGGGAATTTCAGGGTACGCTTACAGAGTGAATGACCATCAATCAGGGTTCTCTGTAAGCAGTCAGAAACATAGAATTATTTGTTGTTTTAAGAATTTGGCTCGAGCAAATGATTTATTTTCAGCTAATTTTCAGATAACATGAGAATTGAAAGAATGTTGATAACATTCTCTCATCTCCGCTCTATTTGGGCATGTTGCATCCATCACTTGTGATACATTCAGGTACCCTCAAAAAATCTAGAATCTGACTATTATGTCAGTTTTTTAAAATTCAGTGGATCGAAATTTAAATGGACAGTAGATGCCACTCATTTAAAAATAAGTGGTGTTTTGATTATGCCAATAATTAAGTGCACTCATATATTGGCAGTGACGCTGAACTTTGGACCAACACCAGTAGATTACACTGCATCTCAAATCAGACTTCAAGCAACTTGGATTCTGCACATCTCCACTCTTCCTCCAGACTCAGTAACCTTAATTCCCAAATGTAAGGCAAAGATTACTCTCATCTGAAAAGTAGACTGTGGACCACTTGGGAAAAGTCCAGTTCTTTTTCTCCTTAGCCCAGCTAAACCGCTTCTGACCCTGACTCTGGTTCAGGACTGGCTTAACGTGAGGAATATGACAGTTGTTGCCAAATTCCTTGATGGTGCTTCAGGGCTCTTAATACATTGACGCCAGCCTCAGTCCACGCTTTGTGACGTTCCCCCAAATTCTTGAATTGGTTTTCTTTTTTGACAATCTTCTTAAGCCACACCAAGAAACCATTTAAAGGCTGAGGGAACATTTGCAGGTGTATGAGCTGATAAGAGTGCGACACCATTAGTTCACGATGTTGAAATTTTTCCACAATATTTTGTTCTGAGATGCTGAATTCTGGGCTTGCATTAAATGTAAGCTATAATCATCAAAATTAACAGAAATGCTCAAAAAGTATTCAACTCTTTGTGTGCTAGATGTATACAACGTCAGCTTCACTTTTTTAATTAAATACCAATAAATACGTTTTCCACAGTACTCTAATTTATGAGGTGCAGCTATACATCTGATAACATACAGCTACTTTGGTGTGATTTATTCAACTCCCTGTGTTTCTCTATTCCAGAGAAACCTAAAGAGACCACACACAACTCCGATTTCACACTTCTTATACAAAAGATTAAATCCAAGCCAGATGATTCATGGGAGACACATATGGTAACTTATATATGGTGCCAGTGTGACTTACTAGAGTGTAAATGAAGCATCTTGAGAAATCATTACCTACCAAAACTTGAGTCAATCATCTGATATTGAGTTCTTTTAATTTTTGTAAATCAATAAAGGAGGCACGGTGAGCAGTTTGCCAGGGATTCAACAGCTGGCACAACCACACATAACTTTAATAGATTTTCTGATACATTGCCTTGAAGAGATGCCAACTTTGCTTTGTTCCACATCTAATCATCAAATATCCAAAGTAATGTTCCCTTCATTCTTGTGATTTAACACAGACATGTAGATAAGGACGTGGTTTACGAGATATGGTTTAAAAACACAAGTCTTGTAATTACGACACAGCAGCGAGTGATTCGATCAAAGCTAAATGCACTATGATTAAAACACATCCAGGCTTTATATTTTTCCGAGGTGTGAAATCTGTGCGCGCCTGCCATGAGACAGAACATTTTAGCAAGGAATTTACAAATGGATCCAGCTCTGATGCCACTGGGAACAACTGGCGCTTTCAAGCAGAAAATCTCAGACAAATCACAATTTACCAACTAATGAAACCACTCAAGATTATCCCCTATCCGCCTGTGCCCACCGTCCTCAGAGCTGCACAAGCACTACTTACACAAGCACTGCCTGCACTCAGGGGAGCAGATTTGGCTTTAGTCACAATTTCCCTGCTCAGGCTATATTCCTAAATAAGACAATAGCTAAAAAAAAATATTGTCTGGCAGTGGCTGTCATTGAGCCTGAAACAATACTCATTCAAAAGGTTCTGTGAAAGGCTGGCATGAGAACAAATCTGGAGGTTTTGAGAGAAACAAAGATGACTGGTTCAAAAGTACTTACCCTCTGTGGAGTGCACTTGGGCTAGCGTGATGAGAAACCAGCAGAAGGTTTGTAGTTTCCACAGGGAGCATGCCATGGCGCCTGGCGTTGATGATTTGTGGCAGGTTCGTGTCGTGACTTAAAGTTTCTTGCTAGAAAAGTCCAAGCCGACTGGTCTCGGAGATACTCATCGCTGATCCTTTCACCTTTGGAGCAGACAGAGAGAGAGAGAGAGATGATCAGCTCAGGGATGAAAGTTATTCAGTGAGGTCGCCTGACTCTGCCTGTGCAATTTAGCCTGTCACACTCTTATCACACGCCACTTGATGCTGCATTTACATTCCACTGCAGAGATGTGGCAAACCTAAAGCAGTGAAATGCTACGAACCCACGCAAGCCACTGAAACAAGTCCAGAGGTCAACAGACCTGAGGAGGAAAATCCCTTAATGGTAGATGGGTGTTCAGAGACGATTGAGGGCTGGGTCCAGCAGTGACATCTAGCAGATAAGACCCACCCTGTTCTTCTCCCCGTGACTTCTACTGCAAGTAAAGCTAACCAGATATATGCTGCGACAAATTACATTTTCTGTACCCACCAGGAGAACACTCAATTGTTTCAAACACTTTGAAACAGATTTTTTAATTTGTGTTTTTCTAATCTTCACGAGAGACGCACAAACTGTGACAATCAAGGATGATACCAATACTCAGGTCATGATGATAATTTAAACAATAGTGAAAGCAAATAGAAGTGTCACTGTTTTATTGCTTCAGGAATTCTTCTCATTCAATTTTCAGATCAGCTTTAAGATATGATCTATTTATGTTGAGAAAGTAATGGTAGGTGATGATTTAATGTGCTTAATTTGTGCTTAATTGTCATGTCAGTTTACCCCAATATATTTCAAATAAGCTTCATTATATCTATCTTAAGGTAGCTTTATCCAGGATTGGCATTTCACTTCTAGACCTAAGCGGGGTTTTAAAAGCAATGGCTCTTGTGTTGACTGATATTTGGTGTCTCTTTCCACCCCCACGCCCTGTCCAAACAAACAAATAAAGAAACACTACTGAGCAAATGGTCACTTCTCTCTGTTGTGACTGACCACAAACCCCCTTATCTCTCCCTACTCCCTCCCTTTCCAAACCAGATTCCTGTCTCTCTACCTCATCCATACCTGTCTCGCCAGTGCAAGAGTGTTTGAATGTTTGTTTTTGCTTTCTTTTGCTACAAAAGCAAATGGCCTCCCCCCTGTCATGGATACAGTGCAAGAGCAGCGTAGAGTGAAACCTTAAGTCTATATACCTGCGGGCCCAGGCATGCGTTTTGCACTACTAACGGCTCCCTTTTGTCTGTATGTTTACACTGCTGGGCTAAGCTCAGTGCTCTTGCTCCCATGAACCATTAGCACATTCACCATGGGATATGGCATCACTCTAGCAACAAGGCACACAGGACCCCATTAGAAAGTGTTTTTTTCTCTCTTTTTAGCACAGTCAAAACAACATTCCATTTTTTTCTCCTCTACAGCCTGCAATTGTTTGTTAAGACTCAAGGTACTGTCATGTTGGAAGCTAACGAGGGACCGCCACTGAAATGACAGTGAGGGACTCTGTTTGTCATGTAGCATCAGAGCTGCACAATTCAGCCTCAGCCGGCTCCTCCACACTGGAGAATAACCATGGCCTGAGGAGCCTTTGATCCATTTTGTCTGAGTTCTCAGACGGTGTAATAACTCATCGCAGAGAAAACATGCAGAGCGCACATATTAGCCAACAAAGTTATAATTAAGCCCGCCATAATCAGCTCATCTAGGATGACATTACGCCTCACCTGAGACCTCTAATTTCAGAGCCATTTAAAAAAGGTTAACAGGAGCAGAGCACACGCAGCCTCAGTGTATTTAGTTTCAATGGAATAATATGCAGTCATGAGGCTCGACAAATGAAAGTTGATCGCTGAGACCAAACAAATTGGATTCCAACAAAACCTTAACCCTTGTCTGTTAGCAGATCAGTGCATGTGGCACCAATTAAATTTATCAGGCAAGTGGCTACAAATAATCAGCCTACACTGCAGGTCTATACAGAACGTAGAAGACTTAAGAAGATTGTCCTCACAACAAAGCTTTATAGTCAGTATAGAGGCTTAAGGATCTTCATCTGCGTGCACAAAGACTTAGCTCTCTCTGTTTTGTCTACTTAGAGAGACAGAGAATATTTACATCTCACACACATTTAAATGTGAATAATAAATCTTTCATTCAATCATTATGTTGTGCACAAAATACTTTGCTAAGAGATAACAGATTAAAAGATTCTGGAGGTGTTTGAATTAATTTTCACTTGCGTTACGACACAAAACAGTAATGTGACGGGAAACTGGAGGGATCATTGTTAATGACTGTTTAGAGCTCTTACAGGTTCACACTGGCTTCATTGCTAGAGGTGCTGGCTGTAGCGTTAAATTCATTTTACTGTCACTCAAAAAAATGAGTTTTATTTCCCCACCATCCCTAGCCTTGTCACACTTTTATCAAATACAGTCCCTCTTTGCATTTGGTTCACTCCGTGACCTCTGTGCTGCGTGCACAGAATCAAAAACAGAGGCACACTATGGGGACACGTACACGCCATGTGCAATTTCAAAGACTGCTGCTTATGACCTTGACACAAGCAAGATAACCTGGTTAAAGGCTTTACAAGATAGTTTCAATAACTGGTGTATTTCCTTGCTTTGGCTGTAATCATATTAAAAGAAAGCATGTTATCTCACAGATTTTCTTATCACAATTGAGCTTAATGCAGTGGATGAAGAGCTGAAGTTGAAGCTTGCACAAGCAAGTCTTCTGTCATTACATTGCCTACTTGACCCCATTTTATTCCTCAATTTTGCTAATTAAATATACCTGAGTGCAACTTTAATTACCTCTGGAGCAGGTTAAAACAAGTATTTCACTATAGCAGTCTCTAAGGCTGACGCGGATGCTTGTGTTTACATATGTAAGCAGACTATTAAAAGTCTCAGCCTGAGATAACACTGTTGAATCAATATGATTATTCTTGCTCTCCTGTCATCATTGCTTAGTGTTATAGAAGAGACTCTGTGCCCAACAGACCTCCTGTGTCAGAATGCGAAGACAAAGACAGAACGACTTTAAACACTTCTGCCTCAGAGGCAGACCCCCTACTTTGAAAAAAACATACACAATGTAGATCACCAGTACACAGGAATGGGTGTTGGGAAAATCAATGATAACAGTGCTATACTTTCATACATTTTGTTTCACGCTGTGAGTGTTTAACATGCTGAGGCACCAAAGGCGCAGGGAGACTGGAGGAGGACGCTGCTCTCCTCATTAAACGTGCCGAGGTCTCCCCTCTCAGCTGGGGGTGTCTCGACTCTCCCTGTCTTCAAACCCTCAGTGATCATACCTTGACTTTTTTCTTTAATAGCCCTCGACTTGGATGTGTGATCTCAGAGTGTGGGTGTTAGCCTCTGCAACAGAGCATTGTTGTGCTGGCTGTGGGGTTTAGGAGTGAGAGAGAGAGACAGAGAGAGAGAGAGAGACAGGTGACGAAGAGCATCATGAGCAACATGGCTGCTTCTAATGCAGGAGACACGATCAAGGCAATTTTCTGTGATTGTTAAGCACAGATTGCAAACATGTCAACAGGCGTCACACTGCTTCGGCTAAATATGAAGTCATTGCAGACAGATGTTTAAGTACTCTGAGAAATGGGGAAGCCACAGGGGCGTGGGCCCAGAGGCTTTCAGCATATGTGTGCTTGATTTATCCGCAATACAACAGAACGCTTTATAATCGACAACCGGGTGACAAAATTGTGAATAGCAGGAGCTCAGTGTCCTTAAGGGGAAAAAAAAATAAAAGGCTTGGTAACTTGGAAGAAGGGGTTTATTAGACAGGAAGGGAGGAGGGATGATTGAAAAGGACAGTTTGAAATTTGAATGCAGCGGGGGTCTGAAAACAAGAGGCAGATGTGAAGGAAGAAGACAAAGCTCCTGGTTGTCCCTCTCTGGCTGTTAGAGGGCCACAGGAGAATAGAAAAAGAGTTGGGGCATTCTGGGGGAATGTAAGGGGGGGCCAGAATAAAGGGAGCGAATGGGGGAGGGGGGCTAGAGTTACAATAAAAGATTGACAGCTTGCAAGTCTTGCTTGACCCCTGAATTAGCCCCTCTGCTTTCAACAAACCCCAAGAAAGAGTGGGGATGTTAATTGTCATGGAACATCACAGAGATGCAAAGGAAGGGAAATATGGGGCCGGAGATCCACTGAAATGTAAATCAGAGCCAAAAGACCACCACATGTTGAATGATGGGGGAACACATTTGGTTTCTATCGGGTTTTCCCAACAACATCCTTATACATGAATTCATACATACTATAAGACTCCTCTTATCTCGGCTTCTCTTCCCTTCTTTGAAGGAAAAAAAGTGAAATACCTGGGGACGCGTGGCTCAGTCACAGAACACTCAGCATCAGCTGTGGAGGAAATCTATTCCCCAGAGAGATTGTGTTCCTGCTTTGACACTGTTGAAGATGTACAATTTGCAAGCGTGAATCAGAAAACTCACACTCCAGAGGGGACGGGAGGGATTGGGCTGGCGATCGGATGAGTCTGGAGCCCCCACTGAGTCGGATATGGGGCAGAGAGGAATCAGAGGCTGACCCTGCTGCTGCCGAGGGAACGACTGAGAGCAGAGCAGGGGCCAGAGGAGCTGAATGACGCTCAACCAAACTCTGTGTGACTGCTCGTGGCCCGTACACCGGCCCCGGCCCTGACAGGAGCTCAGCCAGGGAAATACCAGGTCAAACGCATGCTGGAACTGGACGGCTCAGATACTTCAGAACAGGACTTAGGGAGGGGAGACATGGGTGAAAAAAGGGGGGGAATGAGAGAAACAAAGCAAAGCATGAGGGTTTTTCTGGTTCAGGGGGTTTTCTGTGAAAGCTGTTATATAACATTTTATAAGAACATTATCACCCAAATATAAAGCCCCAGATAGACCCAACCTATTCTTGCAGGGATTGTATGGTTGTGACATCTACTTTTCCACGTCCCTATACTGTACTGCAAAGTCACTTATCATTCGCTGGTATTATCTAACCCATTTCATCATCTGAAAGCACATAAATAAATTGTTTTTGAATCAGTGGATCAAAACGTTTGGATTAAATAAATCATCACCCAGCTTTTATGCAAGCCACATTGCCAGAATAGAAAACAATGACATGCAACAGAGCGAGTCGAAGCGTGTGTCATAAGTGTGCTGCTTGACATGCTCATTGCTCTTAGTGTTTGCACCATTGATCATTTTTATGAGCCACTCAATTAATCGATTAGAGTACTCCCCACTGGTCAGGACATATGGCTACTAAATAAAGCAATCATGAGCCAGACTCTGGCACACACCGTCTCATAAATGCATTCATAAGACAAAAATGTAAGCATTGCTGCAACCCTGTCCTTAAGTGCCTAAAAAATATTTTAAGTGTGGTTTTATGTGTTAAATATGAGATTAGCAAGTTTATTAGTGTAAGTCCCCTCATTTTAAAGTGTCATTCAAAGATAGCTTTATTTATCAGTCTCACATGTTATTTTCCCACCTGTATCCCTGGGCACTGGATGTTACCTTGCCCTCTGCTTGAATATATATGAAATCCATGGCCTCATAATCACTTTAGCAATGCAACCAAAATCCTATTAGCGCTGAAAGATACCTACACCTGTCTGTCCACGCGGATTATAGCCACATGATTTACCACGGTAACAAAGTTTTAATACAGGTTCCATACATTCTGAGTTGTAATTTTGATGTTTAACTGGGAAGTGAAGTGGATTATCTCAAATGAAATTTCAAAATGTCATTTCCACTTGCTGATAGCACAAAACTATTCCTTTCAGGTCTGTCGAGATAAGAATGATTCAGCCAAGGCTGTTAAATGGTGTCTTTGCCAAATGTTCCTCCGCTTAGGAATTAATAGGCTGACATTAATACAGCAAGATAAATAGGAAGGTCAGGAATGGAAGACCTGCCATTATATGGGCATCTCATAGTGATAGTACCTGCCAATCAAGCCCAATAAGTCCTTGACACTGCATGATTCACCTTGGAATCCACTGAGCAAATGCAATATGTAGTGTGTGTATTTCTATATTTATATAGTCTGCTGTCAAGAAAAGCAATCCAATTAGTACGTGCACATAAATACTATTCAGGGTTAGTGCTTGGAGAGCCCATTAGGACACCATAAAGAGAACATTTGTTGTGAGACGCAGTTTGTCATGGCTAAATTAGTCAAAACAAATAAGGGATTACAGAAATGGATCTCAGCAGTTGGCAAAAAAAATCTTTCAATCTCATCTTCTCAATTTCCATGCGAAGCAAAAAGACTACGCTGGTTCCAAACAAGGTCATGTAACTTGACCAACTAGGCATTCAAAGCTCAACACAACTATTGTGCCCAAGTCGTTCATGTTGATAGCATGCTAGAAGCTGAATTATGTTGTACAAACAAAGAGTTTGAGGTCAGAGATTTGTTCATGGGGGTCACACTGAGTGAAAAACTGTTATTGAGTTCAGCAGCTTGTGTAACTTATTTATTTTCCGTGTTGTTGTTCATCCAACACAACATGTTTGTGTACAGGAAAAAAAGAGAGTGGGGAATTTTTGGATGCATAGGGCTTGGTTTTTAGTCTATGATAATAATGTGCTGTATTTACTCGGATATGCACCAGTAAGCGGCTTTGGTGACCCTCTCCCTCCCCCTCTTCAAAATGAGCCGCTGAATGGTTAAAAACCCAGCCTCATCCCTCTATTAAGAACCTCACCATCAATAATGCACTGTGATCGTGAGGCGTTATTAAACAGGATGATTAATTTTTAAGGCAGTGGGCAGCAACACAAAATATGGAGAAGGTAATGGAGAAGATGACTTGTTGGAGACAGTTTTGAAATGGGAAATAATACATAATGTGGCCATGTTATTCATCAAAACTAAATCAAGAAACAAAAAAGGAAAGTGAAGGCTGAAAAGCCAAGTTTCAATTCTCCCTAAAAAAAAAGCATGTCATTAAGTAAATCCTTGAATCCCTACTCCTACACGTAAGTCGTAGCTCATTCTGCACTTTCTACATCTGAATTGTCTCAAAGCAGCAAAATCCTTTTCTCCTTTGTTTGCTTTCTAGACCTGCATCTTAGGTGTCTGGTATATTTAACAATGGCTTAAAGATAGCTTTTACCTGGCTTCCCCCCATTATTGCATTTTTCTCTCTGTACACATTTGTCGAGGAAGCATAAAGAAAGATGCTGTGTCTTTGAGGATTTTCTAAAAATGCACAAGCTTGGAAAGCAGTGACTGCTTCTCAACGGCAGCGGTGGATATTTTGATTTTCTAAGGGTGCTAATTCTCCCAGATTAGAGGCATTGTGCATAACATGGTCAGCCACAGCTCGGTGTCTAATTGAGGCTTTTAACCTTTCTGTGGCTCAGAGGAAGGACAAACAGGGCCAAAATATGGGACGTGACACAAGCTTAGACAGCACGAAAATAGTGAACAGCACAAAGACTGTATGTACCCTCATTGGAGAAGCAGTGCGAAAGAAATTACTTCGGCAGTGGAGTGGATCCGCTGTAGCCTCCTTTGACCTTACATACTTCTATCCCTGTGCTGCCATTTCTACTTTCAATCTTTGAGATGGCATGAATGCTTTTGTCAGACAGAGGAAGCAGCGTGTGTCAACCTTAAACAAGGTATAGCTCTGCATCTCATCAGGAAGCTCAGACAAAAGACGTGGGTGGGTGTAGTCTTTCCTGAATGCAATCACTTGTCAGCCTTAAATCTTCTCTCAGTACTGGCCTGACAGGTAATAGTGCTTGTTAAACCTGATGAAGGTATATTGGAGTTATCTTTTTTCTACTCAAAGACACAGAAAATGTCTAAAAAGCATTTAGCTGCTGCTCAGAAATGAATCGTTTACACGCCCTACCGCACAATAAAAAAAAAAAAAAAACTGCCAGAAAAAAAAATAAAAAGCCAAGCATTTCACACCACACTTATACACAGAAACATGACAAGCTGGAGTAATTTAAGTTGCTTTGAATTTTCAGGCAGCATCATTAGATTTCCCTCGCGCAGTTTCAGTGTCATTCCTTCCTGCCCTTTGCTCACTTTCAGCAGAGAAAGAGAGAGGACAGTTTTGGGGGCCAAGCCTTGATTAGCATAACATCAGCACTGTGTGGGGGATTGTGATGCAAACAAGCTGAGATTGGCTCATTTCAAACCCCTCTTTTAATAAGGAAGGTGCTTTAGAAGCTCATTCTTGCCTGCTTACTGTCCATTAGATCAGATTCTTTGGGACTTAAAAGACGGAGAGTTTCAATTTCTTAATGTTACAGAAGTTTTAACCTCAATTCAGATGGGTGATGACAACAAGCAATGGTTGCTCACAGGAGAAAGATAATCGTCAAGAAATATTGTGTTTGTTATGGTGAAAATAGCTGGACAGGAAAATAACAGGAAAAATGCCCACTTCCAATGACCATGATTCAGCCTTGAAATGATTAAAAAAATTATGTAAATGGGCCTGTGGCTTATGTTATCGTCCCCTGCCACCCACAGCAGGACAGCAGATACAGCAATCACTGCTTGTGCACCTTGTGTACATTTAATATGTGTTTGTTCTTTCGTGATAACAAAAAGAAGGGAGGAAATAAACAGGGTTTCCTTTTTTTCTCCTGGACCAAAGTCAGGGATTCTAAAGACACAAGAAGAGAGAGAAAGAAAGAGAGAAGGAGAGAGAGACACAGAGAGAGAGAGAGGAGACAGTCAAGCAGACTGCGATAAAACATTCACCGGGAAATTATCTCCCTGTCATAAGGCCCTCCTGTTTTGAATACCAAGGGGATTTAAATTCCCAAACAAATGCTGAAAAGGTTGACCAGTTCCGTGCACCAACAAACGATTGTAGCTTGCAGCACAGGTCGCACCTCTGAACCGCTGTGCAGGAGGTAGCATGAAGCAGAGATCTTAATCTGAGTATCTCTGCATAGGTAATCCACTGGAGTGTAATTGCTACAGCTCCAAGTTAGACAAAATAATGACAGGCGGATGAGACTCACTATGAATATGAAGTGAGTGTGATAACACAGTTTCATGTCAGGAGAGGAGGTTTTACTTGGACGGGGACTCGTGTTATGGTGGGAAACTGTCGCGTGAACGACAACAAGCAAATCTGTGCAGTGGTTTCTTAATATGAGGCGGCACTCGCAGCCCCACATCACACAAAATACTGGGTTTTACTCACTGAAACAGAAGACAAATAAAATTATAGTGTATGTTGAATCTACTATATCTTGCTTATCTATTTTAGAACAAAAAGAATTCACAGGTTGTATGTTACCTGAAATGATCCACAAAAACAAAATTTTTGAGATAAGAGCTACTCATCAATGACTTTCTGTTTTTAGTGAATAATGTTTTGATGAACTTCAGTGCAATGTACTGCCTCGAGCGTACGCAACGTACTGAAACGCTTTAGAAGAGAAGAAGTTGAGCGTTTTCCTTCTGCCACCTCCTGGCGCCACATGAGCATTTTTGCAAATTAAGTAATGCAAAATATGGAATAGCAAAGGCTAGTTCAGTAACTTAACACTAAATTCATCTTGTCACCGAATTTTGAATCTTACTTGTTATATTATTTCTCGTTTTATATTCTGTACTTTGAGAGTTCAGTTCAGCATTCTGAAATAATTTTTATTATGTCAGACTGTCAACCAGGTCAACCTGGTTTTCTGGAAAGTTGAATAACAGAAATCAACTTTTGCCAATTACGCCCCCCAGCTGAGTTCATTAGTCACTTTACAGCAGAGCGAAAAAGTGAAAAATAAATAAATAAATAAGTAAGCATACAAATGAAAGGAAACTTAAGATAAGGCAGTGTTGGAGCGCAGATGGCTTAGTTGTTTAGGTCACACTCCATGAGGTTTACCCACACGCGGACAGCCTCGGTTAGAATCCGACCCGTGGCCTCTTCCTGCATGTCAATCCCTCACCCTGTTTCCTGCTCTATCTAATGTCCTCTCCTACCCCATTGAAGGCACTAGAACCTCCAAAAAAGTATTTAAAAAATAGTCAAGGCAGTGCTACAGTAACTTCAAAGAAGAAACTTTGTCACCCTGATAAAACTTTCATTTCCATCTCTGGCGTTATCCATAAAAATATCCACCACATCAAGTAGCGCTTTTGTTCCAGGGCTTTCAATGCATCCTCCAGTTTTAAGAACGATGTTAGGAAAGCTTCCTTACACCTTTCTGCCTTAATGCAAAATGTTAAACTTATGTCAAAGTTTAAATGCTAAATATGCAGCTGCGAGAGTCTTGTGGCAGTGACTCCAGAATATTTTTGCTCTGTCTCTTGTTAATATCTGCACAGCCTTCCCTATGCTACACTGCTTCCATTATGCACCGCAGCTCATGAGCCTTTTCAGGTGAGAGAATAAAAGATCCCTTTTTTGGCCCTTGCAGTAAAGTGAGTAGGCGTTGCGGTGTCTGCAACATTCAACCTCCCTCGCTGATTGTCAGACTCTGCCCTGGTTTCTGGTTGCTATATTGTAACTTCACCATTTATGGAGTAAATGTTCCCTGGCTCATTATCATGCAACATACTAGCTCACCCCTGTGCTGGATGGATGCTACGGTGCAAAACATGACAACTGCTGCATCCTTTAGGCGGATCTCGGCCTCTTGACTTCGGCCCCTTGCCTACCCGTGGGCCTGCTGGACCTATTTCTGATGGTAATGGCTGTAGGAGCCACATCCTGTCGGCTCACTCCACACTCACTAGTAATCAGCTCGAGTTGATGAATGACGGAAGTGCCACTGGCTCTACTGCAATGACAAAAATGCACCCGTTTCTGCCCCCCTATTTCACTGTCCTCTTTACACTTCCTTTTTTTCTCCCTCTTTTCCATCAACTACTAAAGAATGGCACTCATCACACTGGTTCAGCTGCTGATGCTGAGGCTAAAAATGAAACGTGTTGCCAGGGTACAGATGCATTGCTTGAGAATTTGTGCAACTTATGGCATTTTGTCTGGTCATAGTTTCAGCAGACCATGATTTTATCACTGGATGATTCATCAAGACAGAAACAAACATAAGTTTGATTCCTGCTTGTTATGACTTGGAGACAAAGGTTGATTGTGGGGTAAGATAAAGAAGTATACGTTTAGTTCTTTTGATTACTCTTATACAGCATACAGAAGAGTTCCTCACCTGGTAATACCAGGTTTAGCGGCTGCTTTTACAAAATTGCAGCCAGCTGTGTAAAACAGTCTGTTAAACTCAAAACCTGAGGTGTTTTTTATCGGAGAAATTACACTTTCGCTTTCACAGTCAAAGTGAAAACTTTTTTTCTAGTTCAGCCATAGAGGTTGTAAACACATTTATAGCCAGCTATTTTTTAAGAGACATTTATATCATATACAATGGATTAGATGCAAAATATTTTTCTCCATAGAAAATCCCATATCTAACACTTTTTTACTTTTTTTAATTTTTTTTTATCATCTCTACATCTATATTATTTTACACATATAAATTAAAAAAGATTTTACCTGACGAACACATTGTCAAAAGTTAAAAATGAGGCTGAATAAAATAAGTTGTACAACTTTTAGAAATATGTTTCTTTACAAGACAGCTACACAAAGCAATACAATTTAACTTACAATACTGCTACTTATACAATACTTAACTGTACAATATTTTGAATTGAATAAAGTCTACTCTGTTTACAACTAACAACCTAATGTTCTAATTTGAAGCCATCCATGCTAAAGCCTTTCAACTAGGAATTCTGTGCCTTATACTTCTATATTTTTTGCTTTCCAACCCGTGCATCTCACGTTGATCGATAACATACCAGGTGTGAAGTGGAGGGTGTAGATCTCACACTCGTCTTAATTACTAAAACCAGTTTGTGAGGGCCTGGATAGCTGAATTAGACAAACAGGGCGGTCTAATGGATAAAGCAGTCAGGGTATGTGTGATTTATTGCAGGATTCACACCAGCAGAGCCGCCTCACACCTCATTTAAAAGCAGGCATGATTAATTATTAGGGCAGCCTGTATATGTGTTTTTCCTGTGCTAATGCCAAAAAGATCAAATCAGAGATGTCAGAGTCACGAACTTCAATTTTCATCAGAAATACATCAATAATTCCATGTTTCCATTCAAACACTTTCACGGCGGGGCTGAAGTTATGAGCAGTATTTAAGATGTTCATTACCTAACCCCCCGGCAGTGGTGGAGGAGGAGAAGCTGGACAGAGCAGGCAGCAGTGGTTGCCAGGCCTGGCACAGCTGTACAAGCAAAGCTGTAAAGAGACGTCACCGGCCTCTGTCGCTCAATCTTCCCCTGTGTTAATCCCACACTATCTGCATTCACGTCAGGCCCACTCTTCATGTCCGTCGATTGCTTTCACACTCCTAAGTTCAATTTGGCAGGAAAGTGGACATGTTGCATCACTTCTCCTGGCTGAAAAAAATCCCCTCGGCATTGTTCCCTCCTCGAATAATCATTGTCTGAGACAGCGTGATGATCCAATCCAAGTCATTTTCAGCACAATATTTCTTGTTTTTTCTTTCAGGTGATCACAAAGCTAAGTGGGATGTATGAAAATGAAGGTTTGGAATTAAATGCTAAATATAAGCTGTGTGACTTTCAGCAGCAGTGTTACAAACAGGAGTACATACGAGATCTAAAAGCCATTAATGCTACTGAATCTCTTCTTAGCTGATCAGATCATCTTTTAAATGGCCTCAAAACACAAGCAGGCCCATGTGTGTACACAGGAGTCAGCTCCATTCATCACTATTCATCATTTACTGTATACGAGGGAGACTACATGCTGTCAAGGCAAACCCCGCTCTGTTACTGTAGCTGGACAAATGTACTCCGGTCAGGTTTTCTTGAATCCCCACTATGTTTTACAGGCTGGACTTTTATACCCAAGCTCCTAAGCAAACAAATCCTGGCCCTCAGGGCAGAATTTTTATTTTAACATCTCTTTTTGAGACTGACATTTTGTCCTCTGTTTTCAAATGTTTTCCCGAGAAGCATCTCTCCGGTTGACCCAAGCCGAGCCCGTCGCCTCTGGCTTGTCATGGAGAGAAGAGTGATGCGGTTCTGTGGGCAGCAGAGAGGGAGGCTCTGTACTGAGACAGCAGCAGGTGCAGCTGTGACAGTTGCCGTGTTGTTGCTAGCCCTGCACTGTAGCCGAGATGAGGTTCACAGATGTAGCCACTCAGTGCGCTGGTTTATTGGCTGCCTGAAACAATGCATCTCTGTCAAGAACAACTCCTCCTAAGGCCATTTCAGTCTAAGAGTGCTCTGTATGAAACAAGGCGGAGAAAAACCTCGTTCTGACACACAAGGTCAACTCTGCTCCACAGCAACACAATCAAAGCTCCCTGTGCTCTGCCAAAAACAAAACGCATTGCAACCTGAAGCATTCACGCAGAAATCTGGTAGTTTGAGACACATTTTCATGGCAGGCGGTTTGTCCATCTCAAACAACATAAAACATGTCATCTTTGCATAAATGTAGATTCAACTTTTCAATGTCAAAGCGACATTTCTGTGTAAACTTTTGCAAAGTATTGTGCCTGTTTGTCAAAGCACAGTTCTGATTAATTATTACCAAGCATCTGCTGTGCGCATGCTTCTCAAGTACCACCCAAGGCTGCACTTTACCCTGAGGTGCATCTTGCGAGACATGCATTACAATCATGCAACACTCTCACTAAACTGTGCAGCAAATTAATGGCATCCATTTTGCCTTTCTTTTTTCTTTTTTTTTTCTTTGGAGAAGAAAGCAAACCTGATTCCTTTCTTCAATTCAGACCCTCGAAGTAGCCGACAAAGTCCAATCCCAGGTAGTGTTTTGTTGAATCTCAGAGTAGTGGAGATCTGAGATAATATGACTATTGTTTTCCTGTAAAGCACCCAGTCTCTGCTTGTTCAATTACTGGAAGGAGCCTCAACGAGGGCGGTTAAATTATTTGCAGAGACATTATCTACGCGGAGAGAGAAAGACATAGAAAGAGAGAGGGAGGAGGGGGAGTGAGAGAGGGATGGATGAAGGGAGGAGAGCAGATACAGGGGCCAAACTTTTAGTCTGTGGAGGAAACAGAAACAATTTTTTTTGGACCACACATGGAGGGTAGTATGAGGATAAAAGCAGCAGGATTCATGATTCACTGCAGGAAATTAATAGACTAATATGGTTCTCTCTGTTTTGTCGCCAAAAACCACACAATAAGATAAAATTGTTTTCATTACAGGTGATGATGGATATCTATGCAGATTATGAAAATGTACAAAATTTATGAGCGAGCACCACAAACTCCATTCTTCTTCACACATACGTCTCCTCCAAACAAAAGCAAGTCACAGGCGCTCATCTGTCAGCGTGAGCAATCATTAAGAGATAATTTGATTGTTTTTTCAACCTCGCCTGTGTTTGATGTCTCTGGCATGGTGGCAATTGAGCAGACAATTATTTTGTTGATTAGCTTAGTTTTTAGCAACTTCCCTGCCTGTGATATTCCTCTGAAACTCCCAGACCAGACGCTCAACTCCATCTGACTTGGCAACTATATTACAAGAACAAAGCTTTCACACTTCCCAACTAAATACTGTAAAATAAAATGTCTTTTATCAGAGCCTCAGCCTCTCCAAATCAACCAGATATGGTCGGAAATATGCAGGCGATGCATAAACTTAACAAAAAGAGAGCAAAAATATTTGATGGGATATGTATCTGGCAGGATTTCAACTGCAAATTAGTCAGCACCCAGTGTTTTTGGAGTGCATTTACTTGCATAGCTCATATTTTTTTTGCAGTTGGACTTTCCTGTTTGGTGTATTTGATCATCCACAAAATCAACATTTCTTTGAAAACTGAACTCAAACATACTGACTTCAATTTAGGTGGGCTGCCACTGTTAAATTAAAGCTCAATGAGAAAACATATGCACACAGATAAAAAAGAACTAGTGAGACAGATTTTCTGAATCAGAACACACTCTTAGTTCCATTTTCTCCCACTGGAGCCCATACTATTGGTGTTTCTTTTATATATATAGCTTTAGCAGGACGATGAAAAGTCCTACTATTGATATTTCATGCTGCATTAAAATTCTGTAACCAGTTATCTGGCAGCGTTTTATCCTAAAATGTTTGATGAGGTAATTTAATACAAAAAATATCAAAATCATTTGATGGAACGCCTTCACTTCATCTAAATAATAAAAATATATAACCCATATTTAAAAAGAAAAGTGAATTACATCCTGCGATAAAGCACTTTTGAATCGATTTGCACGTTGCGGGTGGTATTTCAAGGGAAATACAATGAAGAACACCTACAGCCCAAGAAATGTATTCACATGGAGTTTAACTTACACTTGCAGTAAGTTAAAATAGTCAAGGACAGCAGCAGCCTATATGGAGGAAATATATTACTCTGCTGTGTTTGCCCTCACCATCCCTAAATAACAGCCCTGTCTTGTTGGAAAAGGGGCTTTTAAGCGTGGATGTGCTCCGCTCTCCTATAATCCACCCGAGACATTACTTCTTCCCCTGGCAGACGTCCGCAGATCCCCCTCTCTCCCAGCCAGGCCCTGCTCTCGGCTGCTATGGCAGAGCGCAATAACTGCTGTTTACTCAGAGCCTCGCCTCCCAGGTTCTCTTCAGTCTTTCTCTCTCACACACTCTCTCTCTCTCGTACACACACACACACAAACACACACACACATACACACAAATTGAATATTTTCCCAAATAGTGTTGCAGCTGTGCACCGATAAGGACGAAAACCGTTCACAGAGCAGAGAGAATGGGACAGGGTCAGCAAATGTGTGTGTGTGTGTGTGTGTAAGAGAGATAGAGAGAGTGAAAGAGAAAGTGTGTGTGTGTGTGTGTGAGTGAGTAGTCAAAATGGTTAATCTTCATCAAATGGAAAAAAAACGTAAAATATCAAAAAATAGTTAGAGAACATTACTCCCAAAACGCTTAAATGGTGACAGATAAATGCATATAGGTTCTTACAAAATTGTAAGAAATGTTCTTGTTCCTCTTGTATTTTATTCCGCCACTAAAATATATACACTCGTAATATTCAACATGGTGGCTCCAACTTCAAATCCAAAAATCATGTTTCGAGTTGAAAGATTTGTACTTTTTGTCCACAAGTTCTTGGCGAACTGTCATTGTATTTGCTTTGGGAGCGCCCTTAACACACACTGCTAAGAGCACACAGCATATCTTATCTGAAACACACCCAGTGTTTGCAACATCACGTAAAAGAATCAGAAACAAGGCCAATGTGTTGCGATGATCGTTCTATGACCAGGGGACAGTTTATATGACCCAGTTTTGTACTTTGCTCTTCTTTCTCCTCTCCCTTCTCCCTCCAAACACCTTCCATAGAAGCACAAAATGACAAAGAGATGCCAGATATGCTCAAGGAGGCTGCCATTTAACCAGGAAGCTACATGAAGAAGCCATCGGCTAACATGCGTGTTGTTTCTCGTCAATGGAGTCTGAATTGACCCTCACTTTCCACCTCCTCTGTCCTTGCTGTGTAATGCTCTGCAAGGAAATTATTTAGGCAAGCAGAAAGTTTCACCTGCCATTTCAGGGGCACCGAATCCCCTGCTGCACCAGAGGCCTTTGGCAAGTGGAAACAAATGTTTCACAAAATGGCAGGGTGGGGAGCACGCTGGCGCACTGCATTTTACTGATTACCAATCGTAAAATAAAATAAGTCATGAAAGGGGAGGTTTTTGGCCCTCCAAAGGCCTGCATGTTACATCAAATTTGCCCTGGCTTTCTTTTACAGCCTTGTTCCTTCCCTTTAATGGGCGGCAGTTATCCGCACAGTATGGCTCCTCGTAGGTGGTTTAGCAACAGAAAAGATTGCATCTGCAAACACAAACCCACAATTTACACGCCATATAACTATGGGCATGTAAATCTGAGTGCTTTAATTCTCCTCTGACGCATTCACAACCACCATCATTCACTCGGTTTTTGCCATGGTACAGCTAACACATCCTTTGTATGGAATTGACCTTAAATTGGGAGCTTGGTCCTCACAGACTGTTTGGAAACAAAGACAGTGATGCTCAGGAGTAAAAAAAATAGAGATGGGCTTGAGTGTTCACAGAGAATAAAAGAACAACGTCTTCACAGCGTAACATTAGCACGCACAATCCAGTAAGCTACAATGCAACCTTTAAATCAATCAAATGGACTTCCCAATCGCTGCACAGACAAAGACAACAAGCTCATCTCCACGTTTAAGAGGGAGAGAGTGCGACACAAAAACGAAGTGAGGAAATGTTGCCACTGGTCAGCGCTCGCATTGAATCAAATCAACGACAAATTACCTTAATAAAGCTGGAGTGGAAGTACCTGGCCTGTTGTGAGAATTTTAAAATGTAGAGAGGCTATGAAAGCTGCGTTATGATCTGTTTAATGCACCAGTCAGACAAAACCTCAGCTGATGTTTCAAGAGAGGGGTGGGGGTAATACACGGCAGGAAAAAAAAGAAGCAACAGTCCGTAATGTCACAAATTTTGATGCGTTCACACCCACTCACACTGATCACACTCACTCAGACGTAAGAGTACGTGTGCCAGAGAGTGTGATATAAAAGAGTTGAAAAATAGAGTGATGTGTAGCATGCTGTCTGCCCCCAAACCCATACAGAAGTGTGCTGGGGCTGTATCGATCTGAATGCAATGAGCAAAGAGGGGCAATCTGGTGCTTTGGTAGATCAAGAGCAGCTGCAGTTATTTGAAACAGGACACACTTCCTCTGAAACAAGAAAATAGACTGAAAAACGGAACTCACACAAACTAAATTCAGGAGTTAAATGCTCATAAAGGCGTGCCTGAGGTGAAGTTATCAGAGTTTCACAGTCTAGTCAGTGTGGACAAGCAGTTTTTACAAATTCCAGAAAGTAGAGATACACCAGTTATTGATTCGTTGGATTTTTTTTTTTTAAATAGTGCAATTTGTTCAATAAAAATTTCAAAATGTGGCACTTCGCTATGTGTGTTTGAGAGTTTTTGGTTTAATATTATTTTTCCACTTAAATCTGTTTTACCTTTATACACTACACTCGTTTAAAAGTCATTGTGTAATGAACTTACGTCTGAAAGCTTTGGCATTATCTCTGGCCCAGGTGCACAAACAAATACAAGTGAGATTATGTTTTACACACCATGTTGTTGAGAACTACTTAAAAGAAAGAGAGAAGATACACAAGTCTGTCTGTTTCACCAGCTCACACACTCACACTCGCTTTCAAGGCTCAGCCAAAGCCAATGGCAGAAAATACGACTCTTTCCATTGTGGAAGGGCTCAAGACACTTTGATATGCTAATATGTTCCACCCAAACAGCTGGAATTTGCAGTTGCATTAATTCAAACATTTTTTTATGCAAAAACACGTGGTTAAAAAAAATAGAGTCCTCCAATAGAGAGAGTAGGATTGAGGCATGATGCTCCCGGAGCGAGATAAAGCATGGAGTGAGCTTATTCCTGAAAACTCCACTCTTCATCACAAATACACCACTCTTTGAATTCAGCTGCATGTCACTTTGTTATGCTAGGCTTGGGCGATAAACCAACTTCATCCTGCGAGCACTTGGTTTATTCTTTTGTCTATCATCTCATGCCACAGCTTTGGAGGAAGAAGAACGCTCCAAGTCAATAAAATTTGTTATATTAGATCACATGAGTGTATATTAGATTGGAATAAACTAAAGAGAGTGTATATTTGTAACACACAGCTGAGATTAATGTGTTCCAGACCAAACACACAAATGAGACTCATTCATGTACTCTAATCCAGTCAGGAATTTGTAGCTCCCTCTCTTTAAAAATCAGACGCACAAGCTAAATAAAAATAAAAAATAAAAAAAAAGCAAAAAGCTGAGGGCATGTAGAGGCTGGAGCTAAATTTGTCCCAATCCACTGATCGATCACTGGAGATAACTGCTGTGCTCCAGGCTGCCGTGCATCACCGGCTGACTGGCTGCATGGTTAGCCGCTGTGTGTTTCTCGGGGCCGGGAGTTAAGCACACACCGCACCGCGTGTGTGCCTTCGCTGCCTACTTTAACACATGGTTGACAAGATGCTTTTTGAATCGGTAGGCCTAAATAATAAATGTGCAGTAAGAGGATCTAATTTTACTGCCACTCTGCGCCGACGGGCTTTGAGTTAAGTCCAAGCAGCCAAATCCGTCCTCTTTTATTCGTGTTTTTATATTTATCCCTCGCTTTGATTGATTTCCACGACTTTCCCTGCGTTTGTAGCCCATTGCATCATCATAAACTCTGTCGCTCTTTCGCCAAAAGTAATTATTACATGGGAATGCAAGACTAGACTGGTTTGGTTTTTCTTTTTCTTTTTTTCTTCCTTTCTTTTTAGTCTAGTCCCCAATTATACTGGATTAGCCTGTGAATGCACTCAAGAATCACACCGACATCGCTTCTCAGGTCAAAGCTGCCATAAATCCCTATTCAACAAGACCGTCAGTGGATTTAAAGAAGAAAAAACCCTAGTGACCAGCTCCACCAAGCAAACTACATCTCTGAGGGTACACACTGCAATTAAATGGTGCCATACACGTTCTGGTTCATGTAAATACACTCTCCCCCTCTACTTTTTAATAGTTTCTATTCACTCTGTAGCCAGAAAAATCAATCACCACTGGTTATGTTTTGATTGAGCATTTTTTTAAATTAGCAACAAGACAATTTAGCAGCCAGAAGTAGGACTTCAACAGCTTTCCACGCGCATTTTGCTTCATTTATAGCACAAAAGTTACTTTTTAAAGTGGTGTGATAACATGGAAGAGTTGCGTTGAGTTGCTGTGTTTTCAGACTGAGCTTTGTATCTAAATGTAGTTATTTGCAAAAGTTTCTCCACTCTCCATCAACTTGTCAAAATAATGCTTAGACCACGATGTAAAAACAGTTCTTACCTTTCTTATAGCAGTGAAGCCAAACGGGCTCAAGCGAAGTGAATAGGGATGTGAAATGCAAGAAAATAAAACAAAATAAAAATGTCAGATTGTGGGAAGACAGTCCTCTGCAGCGAATGGTCTGCAGGTCTGAGGCATGCTCCCCTTCTCTGGGACAGACGCACTGAGGCTGGCTACCAGGCGGCAGGTCCCTCTCTCAGCCCGTACATCCCGCTCCTGAATCGGACACCACACACTTCCATGGCCGGCAAGGTGTTGCTCTGCTCTGCTCAGCCCTGACTCATTTGTTCTCAGTCCCGGAGCAGCAGCACGAGAAGCGGCGGCGGCAACAACAAACGATGAAAAAAGAAGGGGAGAGAAGCGGAGCTCGGGGACCCGGAGAAACCGCTGAGTGACACACACACACACGCGCGCGCACACACACACTTAGAGACAGACAGAGAAACACTGAGTGTGGGGTTTTCAATGTCTGCTAAAAAAGTGAGGGAGAATTCAGTGCGCTCTCCGCTGAAGAATTCTGTCCTGGCCCAGGCTGTGAGTGAGTCTGTGAAGACTTATGTGGGGGTAAGTTTCAGCGGCTCGTGCGTGGTGAAGATCCCGCTCACAGTGTTGTTGAGACAGTTGGAGGAAGCGGCGCGAGCGGGGCTTCCAGTAAACAGCGCCAGTGCAGAGGGGAGCAGAGCAGGCTGCAGTCTGCACGAGCTGTCTGAACTGAGAGAGGGGTGGGCTCCAGGAAAACCCGGCATGGATCCCTCATCCTAACTGACTTGGATTCTCTACACTAATTATCATTCCCGGAAGTACTACGTCTTTTTTCACTTCTTAGAATTTTTTTTTAACTACGTCACACACAAAAAGTAGGTCGTTGATTTTTAGGGTGACCATACTTTAAAAGCCTAAAGAGAGGACCGCCTACCCGGGCTCTTAAAGAACCAACAAATATACCCAAGGACGACAAAGTAGCTTCATAAGCCATAGATTTATTTAAAACATGTTTGAGGTGAAAATTTAAACATGTATAGAAGTACATTTTCGCTAATTAAAAAAAAGAAAATAGAAAACTAGCTCTGTCAAAATTTGACTTTGTCTCTTAATGTGGACTTTTATCTCATAACAGACTTTTAAGCTCGATATTTAAACCGTTTATCTCAAGATTTTGACTTTAATATATCAAAAAATGACTTAATTGTCTGGAAAAAAATTACTTTTTATCCCAAAAACTTTGAGCTTTTTGTCAAAATTTTGACAACTTTTTCATTACTCGACTTTTGTTTTGAAATGTGTACTTTTTGTCTCATAGCTTTGACTTTTTATCACAAAATTGACTTTTGTTTTTAAATTTTGACCTTCTTTAATGACTTTTTTGGCTCAAAATTTGGACTTTTTTCTCATACATTTTGACTTTTTAATCACAAATTTTTGTTTCAGGTGAAAATTTTCTGTGATGTCAACATAAATATATGTATATTTATATATATATATATATATATATATATATATATATATATATATATATATATATATATATATATATATATATATATATATATATATATATATATATATATATGCATAAAAATATGCATTGGAGCTGACTTCCACCCATTTAAAATACAAAAATGAAAAACTGGCTTGATTGTCTTTTCTTTTTTTTTATTTTATTTATTTATTATTTTTTGCACTTATAAAGTCAAAATGTTTATTTATTATGTAAAAACTTTTGCTTTATCGGAGCAAATTTTGGGCCAAAAGAAAACTCAACAGCGGTCATGACCACAACAAAAAGAGGGGTACTACCATAAATCTGCACGTTGTCTGCTCACCCACTCCGGCATTTTCTGTCTGAGAGCGCAATGCAAGCAGATAGAGCATGTTTTCCTGCATGCTCAACATCTTGACAGGTTGGTGCATCAGAATAACACCAGTGCAGCATTTTATTATAAATATCGATGGACTGTAGTACTGGACATTTTGGGGAATTTTACAAATCCCCATAACATAATTTTACTACCAAAAGAGAGGACTTGTCCAGGCAAAAGACGTTGTTTGGTCACCCTATTGATATCCCCACCAACACACACACACACACAATTTTTTTTTCTAGCGTACACTGTCTTCCTTTTTGGGCATGAGAGGCCCATGCTCTGTCACAGTAGGCAGTCCAGTCTATTCAACCAATGAAAGAGGACTTATTCTACTGTAATACTAGCAAGCATCAAAAGGAACATGGAAGCACAGGCACTTTTTCTACTCCTCTTTCAATCCAACTGGCCTCACAGGATAACACAGTGTGGCCAAGGCAGCAGTGGTCAAACTGCTGCAGCTGAGCCAAGTGTTTCTGTGTGTGTGTGCGTCTGTGTGTGTGTCTGTGTGTAGCCAAAAAAAGGAGATTCTTTCCTCAATTGTGCTTTTTTTCCCTTTATCCTCTTGAAATTTTCTCCTCCATGATTCATGACACTATTTGGCAGCCCGGGGATTTTTTTTTTTAGGTGAGAGCAGCTTTGACCTCTGCACACCTAACGTGGGCTGCATGCGATGTTAGTGTTTCACTGTTTTTATTCACTGTATGATGCAGGTGGTTACTGTTAATTCTGAAAAACATTTCAAAGGCATGTTTCTTTTGAGATCAAGCTGGTATGTAAGATTTTAACTTCTCACGTGAGACATTGTCAATGTTGTTGCAGAATACAAGTTTGATAATCTAATTGTCAGTGCAGCTGCTGTTTCTCATAACCCCATTACCTTCCCTATCTTTAAAATCAGAATATCTGATAATAAATAGAACATGCCGGTCACAACTGTTTCATGTTCATTCCTGCAGTCAATGAAGACTTGGAGCATATTATGATCCGGTCGAGGAATTCTGTCCAGAAACATTATCAGGCAGGACGTGGGTACACACCTGGCTTCAATAAAAACTGTCTTTCACCCACTGAGGGTAAATGTGAAGTTGAGTCATGCTTGCCAGGTGAAGGTGAACTCAGCAGAGGGGCAGACTTATGTTTTCATAAGCATAATTTTACATAATAATACACCTCTTTTTTTGGGGAGGGACAAAGAAAAGAAAACAGATGTAATAAAAGGTCACCCAGTGGCAGGCGTCCATATCTGCAGAAATGTTTATTTATTACACCAGTCAAAAAACACGTGTGGTGTCCCTATGACTGCAGTGTTGAGCAGCCTAAACTGACATTTTGAAGGAATTCATTTGAATCTGCTTCCTCAGATTGTCAACAGAGGGCATTAGACTTGTATAGCGACGGTTGTGAATGAAAATAATTTATTGAACTGTAAAAATTCACAATTGGCTATAATGTTGAAAGGTGAGGGCCAAGATTTCAGTATGTATCACTCAGCAACACACAGTTTTATTTAGCTTATTATAGACTCACTCTGTGTGTGTGTGTGTGTGTGTGTGTGTGTGTGTGTGTGTGTGTGTATGTGTGTAAAGCGCAGCAGCAGTTGCATATAAACTATTTATGCAACTGCTCATTATAAACAGAAATACAACCATATATTTGAAATGCACAACATCAGCCACTGAAGGGTTCAAGATAAAAACTTGCCCTTTTCAAAAACAAACATTCCTTTTAAAAAATTTTCATGGTGATATATATAAATATATATATGAAGAAATTTAAAATTCCAAGTGTATTTATGCAGGGTTGTAAAGATGTAACTGCTCTTTTTTTCCTGTTTTCATTTCAGTTGAACATGACGGCAGATGCTTTGGACAGACCTCAGTCATCCATGGTGAGAGCAAACATGTCCTCCCCTATTTCCCATGTGGCTCCAAGCCTGCCTCTTAACCTTCAATTGTTAACCCAACAATGCTTATTGGTTCCTTCCCAAAATATTTGCACATGATTGACATTTCAGGCACACATGACCAGTCACAGGACCACTCCCGTCAACCCCAACAAATCAGGCTCTTTTTTGCTGCAGATGGACAAAGATTTGGCCAGGTTACATGCTTCAGAGCACAATTAGCAAAGCCATGTTCAAACCAGATCACTCAATCATATGTTCATTGAGTGTTATTAACTGTCTTTGTTTTGTCTCATTAAAGGAGACACTTGACTCGGGCATTCATCAACAGATGTTACAAGTGTTTGTCACTTGTGCTATTGATGCAATTTTAAAGAAATCAAATAGTCACGTATGTGCTTTTTCACTTTGTACTAAATTGCACTATGCAAAGTGCAGTTAAAGTGGTACATTTTGTGTTTTTTCTCCTCTCATATCTTACTGGGCAAAAGTTCAAAGTGTAGCTTTAAATATGTGAACTGCAAACTGTGTACATTTCTGTCCCCTCTCGGTTTGCATGAAATCCAGCAGTTTGATCTGTTCCCAAACCGAGTAAAACTCCTCCACATTGCAACTGCACCGACTCTCCGTGTTCTCTCATCAATTTTGTCAAGCTGGCTTTAGTGGTCTCCTTGGATATCAAACTCTCTGAGTAGACTCATAATCAAAGAAGGCCTCTCCACACAGCGGAGACTCGGTTAATATTTATGTAGCCATGGGCGACTATGCAGCTCAGAGTTTTGACCTCCCTTATGCAGCACCTCGAGGAGTGGCCCTGATTTCTGCGCTGGGTGGACTAGGCAGAGTGTATTTAGGCAAATCACGGCTCTTGTGCAGGCTTATTTGAATACACTGGCAGCATTGTGCTTTATTCGAATTTAACGTCTCAACACTTGAAAAGCTTCTCAAGAAATTGTGTATGGTGATGTCAAATTTGGACCTGCGGGTCATTATTGAACAAATAGTATAATTCAGAGCTTTTCCCAGGACTGTTTCTGATAATCCAATAGCCTGTAGATTTTGAATTTGGATATAAGGGATGGCTGGACAGATCCATCAATCAAGCTTTATTTATGGAAACTTCCATTGACTCTTCCATGACTAAGTCAGAGGTCATATTCCTGTTGTTTTTTATAGTATTTATAGGACCACTATAGTACTTCATTTATAGTACTTCTTTTGTTTGTGTGTTTTTCCTTCTTTATTTTATCAGTTGTATCTTAAAATGGCATATTAAATAATAAATGCTGGTTGATTTACAAATACTTTATTATATGCATTGCGAGTTTGAGAAGTATCCAAAACAAGCAGATACATAGTTTATAGGAATCTAATTTTCTTTTTTTCCATGAAAAATGCACTAACTACCATATGGTCATAAAGACTTGTTCCTTATGAGTTTATTTTCTCCTGCTGTCTAGTTGTAAATCTTTTGATTGCTCATACTATGAGTTAAATACAAAACCACAGGGGTATTTACACTAATACACACCTGATCCAAAAAATCAATAATGGATAAAAGCGTAAGACCGCCTTTGACTCCTTCTTTTTTACCCCATTACACTGCCTTATACAGGCAGTCCAGACAATCGTTTTCTGTCTAAACCTGAACTTATGTCTCTTCAAACTGGCACACAAAATAAAATATGATCAAATCAAGTCCCAGTGAGTGATCTCATCATTCTCATCACATTTCATTTATTTAATCACTCTGTCTTTCCAAAAATGCTCCGATCCCCCATCACCCAACCTTCTCCTTTCCACCAACCACCCTTCCCCCCTCCCTCAAAGGTTCCAGGACTTATAATTGACCTAGCAGACAGGAAGCAATTAAAAAGAAGTGAAACACATGAGGGGCTCTGAGATCAAATTAGAAAAAAGCAAAGGTCCAGTGTGGGCATGTTGGGCTCTGGCTTGCACAACTGTCAAATAAGTTGAGTGTTAAAAGACCGCACTACATAAACAAATCATTTAAAGCAAACTGAGTCATGGTGTAAACATTAAAAAAATCGTTGCCCTCTTGAAACTGTGATCAAACCTTCTCTGAGATGCACTTTCTGCAGCAGAGCAGTCGTTTACCCTCCTCAAGGTTTGATGTATGAGACACATGTTGGTTTAAACAAGCAGGGGGGAGCATCAGATATAGGTGAAGAATCTCTATTCAGATGTTTTCTATGGAAACTTGGCCGAGTGGAAACAGATGTGTTTCACTTGTGACCTATAAAAAAATGATATATGGTCACCAGTAATATGGTTCAGCAGAGGCCAACCGTTCCAATTTGCTTCACTTTGCCATGTCGGGCTCTGCGTTGTGTAAATGTGGACACATTTTTCAAACAAAAGATGTGGCGTTCTCACAGTAAACCAGTGAACGCTCAGTACACTCCGAAAATGACTGGGTTGAGAGAAAGATCCATTTGTATGTGATTGCAACACTTTTGAAAGCCCAGGTTTGATCACAATTATAATCCATCACATTGATGTATTATAATTTGAAAACAGAGAACATCTGTGCTTTTTTTGCTTAATTTTTTTTTCAAATAAATAAAAAAGCCTCTAAGAGCTAGAATAAAAATGTCTCAAGCTAGAAGAAGTAGTGTTTGATCTGTAATACTGGATGAGAAAAACATATCATGTTCTTAGTCACTCATATTTTCCTTTTAGACCTTTACACTGACATCCATTGTGCCAAGCCAGTATTTGACCGCATAATTTTGCAATGAAATTAATGCCATCTATTTTATTTATTCAGTTCAAGTGGTATTGCATTTTATTACAGTGATCAGTTTTGAACAGTTAATGTCTCCATTCAAATAAAAAGCAAAGTAAAAACATTTTATTTTTTAAAATCAGCCCAAGGTACCTTAGCGCTGAAATTAAATGAAAGGAAATACACTCTGCTGAGAAACCTATCCTATTATGCCCTTTATTTATGCTCTACCAATGAGTTGCACAACCCACCATGTGGCCCACAACACTAAAGCATGCAAATAGATGGGCAGTGAGAGCCAACACATCCCGGGGTCATCAGGTGGGCTCCTTCCATCTTCCAAAAATCCCACCAGAAGAGAGAAAAAATGAAACAGATTTGATCTCAGCAACGATACATTCACAGTAATTTCCAAATGGATGTCATTAGTTACTCATTGTAATCTTTTCCCGGTTCACCTACCCTGCCTCCAACAAAGTGAAGAGGCACAGATGAAAAAGAAGAGTAGGTCAGTGTGAAGAAGACAATGCTTCAAAATGTGTCTTTACCTGGACAGACAATAATAGAAATCAACTTTATTAGTGAAGTGTGCAGGGGATAATCTGTCTGCGTTAATACCCTCTAGCATGAGAGGCAAATGCCTTCAATTGTTCTCTCTAATGAAGATGAATACCACACCGCAAAGACAGAGAAAATACGTGACCTCACCAGTCCCTTCAGAGGTCAATAATCTTTCAGAATAATTGCCTGAATTTTTAATTGAAGCAAAATCTTACTTAAGCATTCACCATAGTGGACGGACATTCCTGTCCTCAATTTTGCATTCCGATTAATTCCACTAATTTAAAAGTAACTGCTTTGTGCCAGTATAAAGGAACACAATTATAAGTTTTAAATACATATAGCTTATTTCCATAAAACATTACTGTTTTAAATACAGAGGCTGCTCAGCAAGGCATTAAAATGGACAAATCATGTCAACTTTTGGCGTAAATGCTCAAAACTTATTACCAAGTCAACAACAATCTTTGAAGGTTTTTCAATTTGTCAAAACTCCCACACAAACAACTTGTTCTTGAGGGTTGATTACTTTTTTAGAGGTGTTTCCTGCCACACGCCTCAGGAAGCACAGGCTTTTTGCAAATGTGCAAGGTCATATGTAAATATACTGAAAGCACATTCTTTAATACTCGTCCGTTAATAGGTCTGCAATTGCACTCATCCAAATCATTTGACACAACTGTTTATTAAGCCAAATTAGTCGGAATGAAATCTTTCCGAGCCAATCAAATAGTTTGCTTGATTGGTGGTGTGTTCTTCCTGGCTCACTGAGGAACACATGAATCCAATAGAGGGGGGAGTAGAAGAGGAAGGGAAACTCCAATTTCTGAGGACAATGAACTAAATTGTTCCGTCCCAATTTCTCAAGAGACACTTTGTAATCACGGCTAATTATTGTTGCGTGGTAAAGTGGTGAGGGAACAATAGTACTCTTTTTCAGACATTTCACGAGATGCTGAAATAAAAAAGATATTTTGGTGATTGACAAAAGTTGCATTACAAAACACCTGAGGTTGTCGACAAGTTTGGCACTGCAGGGGGAGTATTTTTGAAGGTTGTGCGACAAAATGTCTGAGCGTAGGTAGCAAATTACAAAGAAAATGTACCAGTTAAAAATTAAATTTATAGCACTGGAAAATTAAGTTCAAACTGTATGTCAAGATTGTCATAGCTAATCCATTAGTGACATCTTCAAGAATTTCACATAATTTTATTTGTGAATGTTATACTCCTACATCTATGACCTTGCAGCAGCTTTTTCAAAGCTAAAGGAAATTGAAAAAAAAAAAAGATTTAAGTCAAAAGATGTTCTAATGCATTCTTCCTCTTTGAAATGGCAGGAGTTTGTGATTATCACAAAAAGAGCTGAAACTGAAGTGAGTTTCCATTTGGTATTTATATATATATATATATATATATATATATATATATATATATATATATATATATATATATATATATATATTATGACACGGCATGATACAGTTTTATCTGATATACTGTTGATACAATATGAAAAAGATTAATATGATCATTGTCTGACATGATTTCATCTTTTCTGTCTGGGAAGTGTCGGATAGGGGTACTATTATAGCTTCAACGCTTCAGTCAATTGAATACTTGCACCCTCTTAACCCCTCATCATCATGACCAGCACCCATTCTCATTAGAGTCAGTGAATAACCACTCCTTTTTTTTTAAGAACCATGACACAGTGGAGAACTTATGTGGCTGTCTCTGCAAGATCACACCAGGGTTTGACTTTTACTTTGAGAAGATGCAGACGACCTCTATCCCTTGTCCTTGCTCTCCTGTGATCCTTTGAAAAAGCTAGGCCCAAAAAAGCCAGGTGTTTTTGTCAAGTGATTCTTGTAAATATAACTCTTTAATTTTTGCAATGCACTTGTTGCTAATGAGGCATGTTGGTCTTGAGTTGGACTTGGCAGTAAATAGACTAAAACTTTGCAGACTAGTTGGGGTGATACTGCTGGTTTTTGGTGTCTATTGATGCACTTCAGAGTGGAGATCAAAGTTTTGAAAGCTAGGCTACCACGCACTGTCTGTCAGTTCAACTTTTTCTGTACACCCCCAGGCCACCGAGAACTGCACATTGCAACCCTCACTAGAGACAAAAAATAAGAAAGAAAGTACAACTTTAATGCACACTGTTTTCATTATTCAATTTACATATTTTGTATTTGTGTATGGTTTGGACTGGGACCACTCAGAGACTGCGAGTGGACTTGACTTAGCCAGGGAACAGTCAACTGAATAATATAAAAGTAGAATACTAAGACATAAGTTATGATGGCAAGATATGATAGATCTTACATTACCATATGACAAAAACAATACTGAGATACAATTTGGTAAGATAGGATACTTAGCCACAAATCAATATGATACAGTACTTTGACAGGGTATGATACATAAAATTTAAGACTAAGATTCAATTTTAGGATGCAATACAATTCTAAGAATTGTAAGAGAAAATTTCTGAGAGAAAATTTCCTAGATAAGAAAACATATTGACAATATAATACTAAGATACAATGTAATATGATACAATACTTTGAAATGATACAAAATAATATGATACAATACTCAGATATGATGCAATACAGTACTTTAACATTATATGGTACGACACTAAGACATGATATGATCACATACTATGATAAGATACAATAAGATTTTGTGATATGATATGGCATGATATAAAACAAAACATACCATGCCACACAATTTATTATGACATGAGCCCAGATGTTTCTCTTTTGTCTTGTATTGTGAAATCAGTCTTGAACTTGTGTGCTAGATACATTAAGTTGTCTCTACAAGGGTAAAAAAAGAGAGAGAGAAAAAAATAACAATGATCAGTCCACTTATTCAGTAATTGAGAACACACACGCCAAAACTACTACACACAACACCAATATTAATGCATATGTTCTTCGTAATTAACAGCTGAAATGAACAGTGCCTCAACTAAAAGAAAGACTCATGATTATAACACTTCTGCAAAAGATAATGTAGGAAGCGCATCCGTGAGATCTTTCTTGAGCACCAAAATCTCTAAAAGCTCTACATCCATCAAAATAATAAGCACACAAATTATAAAAGTTTTAAGTGCACAGCACGTTGACAAGATCAGTAACAGTGATTAACCTTCTGTTCAAAGGAGAGCCAACATGTTTTTTTTGTTACACTTACATTGTTATGCTCATTATTTCTGCTGATGTGCTCGTATTAAACGACAGATCTGACATCAGAAGGGTTATTATCTCACTGCACAGTGACTCCAAGATCTGGGAAGACACACACACACACACACACACACACACACACACACACACACACACACACACAGCAGGGGCTTAGGTTTGTGCAGAACTTAGAACACAGCCACTGATTGGTTAATAGACAACCAATGGTGTTATGGTATGGATAGAAAAATAGATGACTGTTAAAAGACATGTTTAACTAAATGTTTAAGAAAGTCTGTCAGTGCCTATATGTAACGGTGGCTTGAATAGCTTCAAAAGACACAAATGAAGAGTTTCATGCATGAAAATATATTTTTTTGTTTTCATTGATGAGTCTTAATTTCCAGAATATGTTAACTAAATGGCAACATCTCTCCAGTTGTGACTGGTGAAGGTGAAGTACATAGCATTAAACGTAAACTCTTCACCTGCTTTGTTCTGTGTTTATGTCAATCTAATGCAAAAGAAAAGACTTCAAAGATAAACATCTAACAGTCTGTACTTTTTCGTCTGTTTTGCTTTGACCTGCTTGATGTATCAGATTCTCTCTAGAGAGCTCGTATAATAAATTGTGTGGGTGTTTCCTTTCTTTCATAAATACTCCATATAGCATCTCTTTTTGAGGCAAAACCAAACAACCTTTAACATAAATACCATGAGGATTAGGCTGTGTTCAACTATTTCTTCCAACCTAGCTGCCTCAAATTTGTCTGAATTAGGGTTTACCACAGGGAGAAATATTAGTCAGATGTCAGGTCGAACATAAATACCTCCATGAGAGAAGCAGAATAAATAGAGGTCAACATAATAAATGCAATAAATGATCCACAGGCAAGAGGAAATGGAAAAATGGAAATGTGTGGTGGATCCCATCCTTTTCTCAGATGATGGGATAGGTTTGCACATGTTTAACCTAACGCTGGGATGTTTGATTAACTGTGTTAATCATTTCCCATCTGCACCGGGCCCCTGTCACTGCCTTTTGATTAAATTCAGACTAGTCTTGCATTGTTCATTATGTGTACTTGTCAAATAATTGACTGCTTGAAGGCAGAAAAATAATGTACGCCTTTCAATCTTGATGAGGAAGTGCTTTAATATCATGTCATTCACTTTGCATGGCGTGTCCAAGAGAAGAGTAGAGGGGAGACAAGGAGAGGGGAGGCAGAGGAAGTGCCACTTCTATACACCCTTAGGGCGGAAAGGTTATCAGGAATTTGGCCTGATGGCAGATTTCAACAAGCTTTCTGTTTATGAGGTTCATATCCAGGGTCAAACACAGTTACTTATGCCCCTGCTAATTCAGAGGATGTAGCACACACGATGGGAAATCATTTCAGAACATGATAGTCAATGATGGTAGCATGATTGAAAGGGGGAAGGTTAATGAAATATCTTTAAAAAGGTAATTATAATGCCTTTATGCAGGATTTGAAGCTATGAAACAGATTCAGGGCAAATGAATCGTTTAATTGATTTTGGTGGATTCACATGTATGTGAAAACATGCATCCTCTTCTACAGAAACATGTTATATGGATTACGAAAGGATTTACATACATCCATACATCATTTCAAACTGGCATAACACAGCTAAACCATGTAAAAAATCCCTGAATAACACCATGTCGTTTGTCTCCTTTTCATATTCTAGAGTTTCTAATGCTACTCTCCTTTTTTAATTGCCTTGCAGCTCAAGTGAATCAAATCATAAAGCTGTCAGCCTTCACTAAGAGCTTAGACCTGCCGAGATAATGATACCTGACTCCAATGACAGCTCCATGCTGTGTTATTCCTGGGGTTAAGGGTGTGTAACTCCTGGCTCTTCAGTATCATCATCGCTCCCCCCACTCTTAATTCAGCCTTGTTTGTATAGTCCTTAATAAAGAAGCACAACACTTTGTATGCATGTGCAGCAAACTGACAGGAGGGTTTTATTTTTTATCCTCTTCAAGGATAAAAGGGATGCAAACACTCAACGCAATGAGCCTTAACTGAGGTACAGTTGAAGTGAACGTGGGATAAAAGATAGCAAGAAGGGTTTCTGGTCATGTTTGGCTTTGTTCTGTAACTCTGTTACGAGCTCAGATCACCACATCTGTGTGAATAATTCATGCATCAAAAGAAAAAAAAGAAAAGAAAAAATGTTTCCAGTGGTTTCAGTCAAATCCCCTCGGTGTGGAGGCAAAATTGATCTTTTTTTTCTGTGGTTCTGTCTAATGATGGACTTTTAATATTATGGCTGCCTATTGTCACCACCCTACTCACTGTCAAATCTACAAAAGAGGCTGAATTTAATTAAAACACCACTTGTGCATTTCATCTTCATTGCTATGGCAACATCCTAACTTACCCTCACCAGGCTGCAGGTTTGTGCTGCATCACATCTTGCTCTTTTTAGCTTTACACTAACTGCAGTTGCACAGATCACAGACAGCTCCAGTTTATCTTCAAAACTAACACATTTTTTGGGTAATGACATTTCACTGGCACAAAATGATTCTTGCTATTTTGTTCATACTCTAAGAGAATGTTGAGATTTCCATTTCAGACACTGATGGCTCTCAGAAAAAGATAAGAAACAGTTTTTAACCAGCATTTGTGTCTGATTATGACATGGACGCCAAAACACAGCAACAAAGATGAAATGGAGCTGGAGAGAAAGAGATGGGTGAGTCTGTTTGGATGTGTGTGTGGGTGGTTCTCCCCAAATTACAAGAGTGAACCCGTAGGTCACTGGTTTGTCATGGTAAACATAAGCTGCTGGAATTGAGTCCAGGAGCTTTCCCACCAGTGCTCCAAGGTGGCAAAGACTCAGCCACTGCTGCATTCCTGTGTCTTACCATTAAGACCTAGTGAATAAGGTGGTGACAATGGTCATGTGGTCAATGAGTAGGCAGGGGTAGAAGCAGCTCAGACTTAAAGCAAAGGGTGAGCCCTTTGGAATGGACTCATTAAGTCACAGCTGTTGTGTTTGGAACAATGAGGTGAGGACTCTTCTTAAACTTCTGCAGCACCCAAACATTAAAACCTGAGCAGGAGATGGGGAGGTGGAGATCTGATAGTGAGTAATTGTATCTTTGCTTGATCTCTTTTCCTCATTAATAGTTAGTGCTTTGAGGCACCAGGTTTGAAGGAAATTGGATCAAAATATTTTATTACAACTGCATTTATTTCTGGTTCTCAGTGATTGAGACTTTTTTTTGTCTTCTTCATCTTGTCTATCACCAAACAAATATTAAACATCGTGTTTTATTGCAATTGGTCAGAGTCAAATGATTCCCTCACTGTCTTAAGGAAAACTTTTCCAGAAAGCAACATGTTAAATGCTATTTTTATTTAAAAAGAGAGAGAAATGCACAACTGCATTATAAGTAAGGATAAGTATAAGTAACATTATGGCATGAGCAGGCATTACAAGTATGATCTTTGTCTCATTGCTGTTGCTCTATACATCTGCTGGTCTACTTGTTTGCCTATGCCAATTTTGTGCATCCCTTTATCTCACTTTCTCAGCCCATGCAGTTGCCGCAGATTGCTGTTCACGGTGAATCTGGTTCAAGGTCTCAGCCAGCTAGAAGTGCATTTTTTCCCTTTTCATCACAGTCAAATGCTCACTCACTGTGCATTTACTTCAGATCTTTAGCTCTGTTCTTCTTGTTAAATTTTCTGAGGCAACTTTAATAATGATTTTTATGAAAGAAATCAAAAATTAATGGTCTGGTTGAACCACTTTGACCACTGTGGAAGCAAAAATTGACACAAACCAAAACTTTTTTTTTTTAGATTAAGAGTTGAAACTATGAAAAACTGAAAAGAAATCAATTTGTTTTGTTGATAGATTTGTTTTTGGTTATTTTATTCAAGATAAATGTAAGGTTTATTAATTCCTGAATGTAAAGATGTGATGTAATTGGACAGTTGTTAAATGAGATCCAGTGTTTTTGAAATGTTGTATTTCCACTCAAAGCATTTTTTTAAACAGCAGTTTGGACTTTGGAGATTTTGTTAAGAATGGTCAAAACCCTGTTGTTGCATTCACACCAGAAGGAAATAAAATTATCCCTGTAAGTGATACATGTAAAGTTCAAGTGAAATAGTTTCTCGTTGGAAGACACAACTTACACCACTTGCGCTGCAGAAATTGTAGCAAGTTTGAGCATGATAAGCCTGCAATTTGGTGATGCTTGACTTGACTTGCTTTGATTGGGTTAGTTATTCACGTGAATTAAACGATCATAGACCAAACTTTCTGGTGTTCAAATATTCCAAATAAAGATAGCAAATTATTTTATTTGCAAACTGTAGTAGTGAGTGATAAAGGCTCTGCTTCCCATTAGCCTTTGCTCCCTACTGTTGTGATGAACCGAGGCATGTGTTGGTTTTGTTCCCAATTTGTTTTGGAAAAACAAATGAACAGTAGATATCCTTTTTAACTGTACCTTCTTTTGTTCAAGATAATGTTTTGGTGGACACACCACAATGAGGTAACGTATTTATCAACAGCTTTGTGTTGCTTTTTTAAACGTTACAACAATTGCTGGAATGTCAGGCTTTATCAGGTTTTAGTAAAACCAAGAGGGAATGTTCTCTACATGTTAAATCTTGGTTTGAGTCTTACTAACATTTAGATAACTAACATAGGCTATTATTTTTTAATCATTCTGTGTTGCTTAAGGAAGCAAACTTCATGAATCCAGTTTGTACTGTAATTTTGTAGCTGGATACAGCGCTATTCACAACCCAACGCTCTGAGCCATGTCTCGTAACATGAGTGAATTCTACCAGTGCTCATCTACCAAGCAGAGCAAACATAACATGGCTCTTCATTTTATTGATAGATTCTCAAGTTTGAACACACCACTGCAGCATAGCTGCTGCATTCGGGTCAAATAAACATAATCACAAACAGCTTAGCCCATGTTTTCACCTTTAGCTTGTCCAATCTTATTTTAAGATATAGATTACAATCAATCACATATCTACAAATAAGACTTTTTTCAGATTAATAAGAAAGTCCTCACAATCCCTTCAACATTTTGTTTAAAGGATTTATTAATAGAGGCACTGTCTGGCCTAAAATTTTTTGCCAATAAACTGATGCAACTCCTGGCCTCAAACCCTTGGCTGTAAATCAATCCCCACTCTCCCATCCCCATTTTTCTGTTCTCTCTTCAGCTGCCCTGCTTTTAGGCTAAAAAGTCCAAATCTTTAAAAAGTAACTTTAAGAGATTAATTCACTGATCAAAAAAGAAAAAGTACAAACCCCAAGTCCAATGAAGTTGGGGCATTGTGTAAAATGTAACTAAAAACACTTTTTTCCCCCCTTCAAACCGTTTTTTTTTTTTTTTTTTTTTTTTTTTTTTAGAAATTACAGAAATCATGTTCTTCAGGCAAAAGAGGAAAAAGACCATCCAGATTGCTACCATTGCAAAGCTCAAAATCCAGTATCTGTGATAGTATGGAGGTGTGTTGGTGCCCATGGCATGGGCAACTTACACATCTGTGATGGCATCATCAATGCTGAAAGGTGCATGTGTTACAAAAGTGTGGCTTTGTTGTAAAAGAGTGCAGGTACTAGACTGTCCTCCTGCAGTCCAGACCTGACGCCTGTTGGCGCATTATGAAGCACAAAATACGAAAGCGGAGACCATGGACTGTTGAACAACTGAAGTTGTTCATCAAGAATGGGAAAGAATTCCAACTCCAAAGCTTCAACAATCAGTTCCCAAATGCCCATTGAGTGTTGTTAGAAGGAAAAGTGATGTAACACAGTGGTAAACATACCCCTCTCCCAGCTTTTTTTAAATGTATTGCAGGCATCCCTTTTAAAATGAGCAAATATTTGCACAAAAACAACAAAGTTTATGAGTTTGAACATTAAATGTCTTGTCTTTGTGATGTATTCAATTGAATAAAGGTTGAAGAGGATTTGCAATTCATTGTATTCTGTTTTCACCTACATTTTACACAACATCCCACCTTCATTGGAATTGGGGTTTATATATTAATTCATAATGATATGTATTAGTTACAACCCTTATCTAAAGTTTTCTGAAATTGTCATTGAAATCATAATCCCACCTTACCCAGCACCTTTTATTGACACAGTCAGAAGAAGCCAGGCAAAAAAGCCAGTAACCTCTCTCTGGTTTTTGGGTTTCAAATTCTCACCCCTTCCTTTGTTCACAAAACACTCCCCTGCTGCTGCAGCCTTGGTACTGCAATGCCAACTCCATTGCACTAGATTGGATTAGAGAGAAAACTAGCTGTGAGACGAAGTCCAGGCTCACTACCAGTCCCATTTCTCATGTTAATGCCACAACAGGTCATGCTGCCCCGACATAATAGAATGAATGCAACTCTTAAAGGTTTCCTTTGTCTGCAAAATTACAAACTGTGACATCAGTTGGTCAGGATCTTATTTCTTTTTTGTTTCCTTTTGTGAAACTCTGGGAAATATCCAGAGGAGTGATCCCCTGTCTCATGTCACAAAGTATTACATAGCCAAAGGTTTTCCTCTGGAGCGCCAAACTCTGGGTTTGTTCTCTGTTTCCTCTCCATCCTGGAGTCGGCAGTGTTTGCTTTGGAACTGACAGCTGACATTTTAGGTTCCCGGAAGCTGGCCCACCAGCAGGGATGAAACTTTAACCTAGAACAACAGAGTTCAGCTATGATCCCACATTCATACTCCTGGCAAAAGCGACAAACTCACCCAGAAGTGTTAAAAACTTGATGGAGAGTGTGAAATTTTTAATCCTCATCAAGAAAGTTCACAAAGGTAGTATTTTCACAATGCACTGACGATATTCCCACGGCAGACTTTTTCCTCCACTGCTGTGCTAAGAGTGGGCAGCTCTTTTACAGGTTTATTGCAGTTATCCTGGCTACAACATGTCTAAATTGAGGGCATGTGAAATATTATCAGGTCTCTGCTTGTCATTTCTTCAGTTAATTAATAACAAGTCATGGATATGTGTAGCTGTTAGCTATGCAGACAACAACTAATCTTCAGAATGATAGAAAAATAATGGTATGAATTTATTGTCGGAGTAGTTTGCTAATGCGTTTGGATTCTGCCCAGTTCTGGACTCCAGGGCACAAGTTCTGTTGCCATACCCAACAAATATGCATCACCTCACTTTTGAGTTGAAAATATAACAACCCACAAGAACGAATAGGTAAAGCCAAGCAATAGCTTATATGAGTGGTCATCAATTTACTGGTCAAAACAACTGTTAACTTGGAAGTAACTTCAATGGATGGTTTATACAATTAAAGAATGGGTGGCGCAATTCTTAGATTAAACCGGCCTCACACTTGATGATTTTAAGCCAAATTTAGGGGCTGATTTCCCTTCAAAAGGGAACATAGGCGTCTGATCTGAGCCAGAGTTTGTCATCAATGATTATTTGTCAAGTCCTCAAGTGTGTGGTGTCAAAAAAAATACTTTTCTACTCCTCATCATATCAAAGCCTCTCCAATCTGGAATTGTTAATATTAAATCTGTTAAATTTTTACGATTTATAATCAGCCTGCCCCAGTGTTTGTAACTGGTTGCCACTCACAACCATGGCAGTGGATGTTAAAACCTTCTTCAGAGCCTTGTGGGACTTTGAAAGTGAAGGCCATCTTTTGACTAATTTAACCAAATGCTTTTCCTGGGTTTTAGTTAACAGAGCAGCCTGGGGATGGCATTGATTGCCTTTCATGTTTGTTTATCTCGAGTCGCAATCTGTCTATCCAATCACAACCACAAATATGATGTGCATGGTTGCAGCCTTGTAAAATTTGTGTTCCTTATTTTAAGATTGTTTTAAAATCAGAACTGTCTATGTGTGTCATCGCTCACGATTTCAAATTGATTTTGAATCTTAGTTGTCGAGTGTGTGCCTGTGAATTAGCATTAGTTGCTTTCTGACTTAAGCTTATGCGTCAAAACAGATGTTTAAACTTGTTGTAAGGCAGTTATATCCATAAACTTCCAATTCAGTTGCTTAATGATCGAAAAGCAGAGAACTTTAAATAACAAAAAGCCAATAAAATTATCTCATCGATGGCTGTATGTTAACTTAAGCTTTTGCCTCATCAGGCAAATGTCATTTTAATTGGAGTAATAACCATATTTCACCAAGCTTTGTTACTGCATGTTATTATTTTTAGTTGTTGATCAATCCAGTTGCAGTGATATGATTATACCAAACAGATACTCTACATTTATGTTATCATGACTTACAAGAAGGAAGACGGCAACACAAATCAAGCAAAGACATCAGAGTGAAATGGCTGCTTGAATGGCAAATACACAAAAAGGCTTCATGAGCAGTGAGATTTTGTACAGCAGGGGTCAAAGAGGCTCAACTGCAAGTCGTCAAATCCGGGAATTCACACCTCATCACGTCACAAGCCTAGTCTCCAGCTGACAGAGTATCTAGCTGCCACTTAAAATATTTATTTGCGTCAGGTGTCTGCAGATATCTCCTGTGTTAAATCACGAGTACCATCTTCACATGACCTCTTGGCACTCAAGACCCCTCCCCACATTTTCATAAGATCCACCTGGATCCCATCACCAGCAATCACAGGAGAAGTGAGTCTGGGGTGAAAATGTAATTAAAGTTAATGTTTTCACAAGTAATCATCACAACAAAGTGTGACCCTCATGCTCCCTGAGTACTTTTTTGAAAAAAGAAACCAATGTTTGTGTTTATCTTTTCAAATTAGCTGGAAACTACTTTTAAAATTAAGTCGGATCTCTGAGGGTCTCTTTTTTTAATCACCGCAAATCCTCTCCAATGTATGCGTTCATGCTTGGTCACATGAAGCCTGTCTAAATCCTCACTAACTTGTAGTTTGTTTAAAGTGAGGAGAAATATGATAAGACGTCTCCAGAGATGCAGGAGTCAGCTGCTTACTCCCATTTCAGTTAAGTGCAGTGGTGTGTATTGGTTAAGCTGGTATTGGACCATCTCAAATTTGCCCCCATTGGTGTCAGATAAGCATACGGCGTGTGTGCACTTCTCACAACACACACACACACACACACACACACTAGACAGCACCCCCACACAGCTGTCTCCCTCCTCTGGGAGACTGTGAAGGCCAACTGTGCAGCCACTGAAATGAGCTGCTAATCCGTGTACAGGCTCTCGAGCATATTACAATGCACGGAGGCATCGCTCCATCGGCCACTGTGTGAAACTGTGTCAGAATGTCTGTGTCTACGCTCATGTATGTGGACATTTAGGCATGTGTCAATCTCTTCGAGTGCCAGCTGCATAAAGCACTGGGTTTACTTGAGAAGGTGAAAATGATTGTTGTGACCTCAGTAATAGCTGTATATCCTACTTGCCACATTTTTTAAAGAGCACAAGTGATTGCCTGTGCAGGAAGAAAGATTCCACTCTTTTCCCAACAAATGTCTGAGCCTGCTCTCACTCCCTTTCATTGGAGGGAAGTCATTACTGGTGCTTATGAAAGTGAAATGAATGAGAGTGTAAGGGGATGGATGAGAGGTCATGGCCTCGGGGCCCTCCAGGGAGTGACGATGCATAAACTCATCACCTGGCTCTGATGAGGGAGCGCTCACCTCAACTACCATCGCTGTACCTCTAACCTCACCACATCCACCACTTTTTGCCCTCACCTCACAGGTGGAGCACAAAAGGTGTGAGGCAGGAGCAATTTTCTCCTCAAGTGGTGTCCACAAACAGCCATAAAACACACATTTGAAAGCAATTCCATCAAATCAACACCAGAAAGATATGGGAGATGCTGCATGAATCCAGAAGGCCACCTCAGCACGCCCTGCCTTTGAATTTGCTCCTGATTGGTGTAATTGCAAAAATGAGCCTTTGTTTGAATGGGTTAATATTGTTATCGCAGCTCTGTTATGAAATCATGCATTTTTAAAAAGGAGAGCTGGTTGAAACCCCAAATACTAATTGAAATATTCATCAGCTGGTTTGCGTCAGCCTTAAAAATAGCTGATCAAACAGATATTCTGGACAAAGAGTCAAAGGGGCAGTCACTTTAATTCAAGCAGTTAACCTGTTTCCCCCTTTGAAGAAGATATTCTATTAGATGGAAACTATTCACATAGAAATTCAACATAAGAGTCCTTTTTTAAAAAAAGGTATATTAAGACACAAAATATCTTCTCACACTTTCACTGTGAGCCTCTCCTAAACGGTTTTCCTAAGCTTCACAATAAAATACTTTGATTTCAGGTAGTAAGAGACCTATGGTTTTAATCCTAAATGTTCAACATTCACCTCTTTCAAAGTCTTGAATGGGAATGCTTCATAAATTAGGGGCAAAAAAGTCAAGTCTAAACAAAATTAGGACTTGGCTTCATAGGGTGTTGAGGATCTTGATAGAGGACTGCCTTTACTTTTCTGACTTCTTTTTGTGAGAAGATTTATGCTGTACACTGACAACAACCACACTTAAAATAGATGCACTATACATTATAATGACTGTAATATTTCTTCAAAGATTGAACCACTTAGTGCAACTAGTACACCAATTTATGACGGGCAAATCCTTAAAGGAACAATGAACTAAAAAAACACCAGATTTGAGTTATTGTTTTCAAAAGCTGTAAAAGGCATAAGTGATTAAACTGTGACCAAGACTAGTTTCCTGCCTGAAACTGGATCAAAAAAAGCTGCCAGACTGAATTGTGTTCCAGAGCAAACGATCAGGTACAATGAGCCAAGTCATAACTCTTGTGTGGCAGGCAAACTTTTTCTAACCTTAGTGTTTGTTTTTGAATATTTTATTCTTAGTTGTAAGAAAAAACCAGACTTTATGTCGTGTAGAAAACTTGAAGTTTGAAAAACAAAACAGACCATTTTATGTTTCTACAGGTGACTGATTTATGACAGCTCAAATGCAGACACTTAAGAGTTTTTTTTCCACTATTTTAAAAAAACATCAAACTTAGTTTATACTGTTGTTACTTCCAATAAAGAAGACAGACTGTCAAAAAAGCCTACAAGGATTCTCACCACTTTGAATTCCACAGATACCTCAACTGTCTACAGGCATAACAAGGACAATTTTTCACAGCTACCTGTCTGTGACACGTTGGCCACTTATCCATCAGCGGGCCTCAAAACGAAAGCATTTGCTGCGAGTCACACCTCAAACAACTCCCCAAGCTGCAGCACGGGGACGGGTGTAAATATTACACCAAAACTGGTCAGAAACAAACAAACTGTGTCCATTCTAAAAAGAAGCAATCCCTCCATTTGCAGCTGAAAATGTAATGTTATAGAAACAAGAAGTCAAAGTCTACACACTCAAATGTAAGAAAAGCTGCGTGTGGATTGATGCACGTCTGGCTCGGGTGAGACAACTGTGTATGTAATCAGCAATTACACTAATGACAGTGCTGACATGCATTGTGGTGTAGGGTTTGAGGGTGTGTTGGAAAAGGGAGCTGGTGCAAGAAGGACCAGGGTCTGCGGGAAGCTCTGTCAGAGTCTCTGAGTGATGACTTGTCAACAAGGCACTCCTGTTTCAGACACACTCAAGGTTCAGGTGGCCCGAGCAGGAACTTGGGCTTCCACATGACGTTTCTCAGGTCACACCCATCCAGAGCTCTGGCACTCCGTCACCTACCCTTCCATTGCATTGCTTGTCTTTACAAACTGTTTCTAATGAGGCCAATACACTATCTCAGTTCCTGAGTTGTGTTAGTTTACCAAAAACTTGCTTAGATTTAATTCTGAAATATAAACGCCAGAGGCTTTCATTTAGCTTGTTAGTCACACCTTGAAATAACTCTTACTCAATTTTTTTTTTCTTTTTTCACCCTGCCTCTTGTGACTCATATTTAAAAATCTCTGAATGTGTGTTTTAAATATGAGATGTAACATGGTCAGTCATAGTGCAAATACTCAGATTGTTTTTCTTGAGAAAACAAACAAAACAAAAAAAGCTCAAAATTTCACCCCACTCTTTGCTATTTTTTCTGAAAATTCTTTTTGAATCTCAACAACAGCATTGAATTAAGTCATTTTATAAAGTCTGTGTCCATTTGTGGTGGGCAGATTGACCTTTTCGATATAGTGATACCAACATTGGTATCAGTATTGATCAATACTTGCGTGATGAGATCAATACTTAAAAATATCAGTATATTGCTGATTTCCGCAACATTATGTTTCTGCCGTATTTTATCTACCAGTATGTATGAGCTTTTTGATCAAAGTGATACGTTTAATGCTAAAATATAATAATTGTTTATATCTATGAATATTCAAATTTAATGTAGTACAACCAAGCAGAAAAAAAGGAAAGAATTTTTTTCTTGTTGAAAAAATGGTGATTTATTCCCATTCATGAACAGAAAAATTAGTCGTAGTCACTGTGTTATTCTTGATTATTTTTGACACACTTTTTTTTCTACGTAGAAAGTAGCGATATCCGTATTGATAGTGATGACACTGGCTGGATATCAATACCAAAATTTTGCATTATCGCACACCACTTGTGCCCATCACAAGACTCTCTAAAGTCTAGCTATGAGACTGCATGCAAGCTCTCTGCCCAAGCAAGGTTTTAGGACTTTCTTACAGGCTTTATACTTCTGCACCACAGGTTACAGCTTGTAGTAGGCTCGTATAATACAAACAGGAATTGGACAAAGTTTTGAGATGAAACATCTGCTTTCCTTTCAAAGGCTTTTGTCAGAATTTACTTATAGTTTTAACACTGTAGTTTGAATATTCACTTCGTCGATGCATCAGTAGTGGTCATGTAGACTATAACAGGGCTGAATATAATCCGTTTTAAATGTTCTTAAAGAAATGTGTTCAGAGACAAACCCTCATCTGTGACTCACATTAGCTATGCACTGCTTGTTAATCAAACATGTCCTACTTTCCACATCATTTTACCAATCAAACAGATAAGCACACACATATACTGCAAAGCACAAAGAATTCAAGATCTATTGGCTATTGTATACACTTGACAGTTTAAGATTAACAATTATCATACAGGCGCGTATGCAGCAGTTGTTCCAATTAGTACATGTAAATGAAAGTACCCAATAACAGCTGATGAATAATTCAAATGTAACACTGGTGTCACGTTGACTTGTTCATACCAAGAGTTATGATAAAAAACAGACTCTTCATTATAAATGACCACTGAATTGCTCATTTGTGTCATGCTTGAAGAGTGATGTGGGTTCCGGCATAGTAAGTACTCATCAAATTGTATTCGGCAGGGCATAGCCTTCGAATTATATTCAACAGGGCAGGCGCTGACGTTTATTTACGGACTGACGGTGAAGTATTTGAATATCAAATGCAAAAAATAAAAAAATAATCCCTGACTCCATCTTTGCAGGTAGGCGCCGTGTGTTTTGTTAGACATACAGGCAGCCCTGTGAGTAGTGTGTACTCATGAGCCCGTCCCAGTGTGCACGAGTTTACACTGTCTTTGGAAAAGTAAGGAAACGGCCAAGGTTGTTTACCTTACTTTATGCTGATTGCATTTTCATATTGAATTTAGCCCGCTGAGCTGGAGCCTATTCAAAAATGCTCTGTGCTGTGCTGCATCTAGGAAGAGGGGATCCTTTAGCAAGCTATTTCTATTGACAAACCAATGCACTGTAGAAGTCTCTGAACTGATAATATCATTCTTCAGCTAGTGTTATTCAAAGAGATGCTGCTTTCTCCAGAGTAAGATACCTAAAATCATTCTATAGAGCTACCAGGGAGAAGCAGACGGGGATAAACAGTCTGAGCTGTTTGATAGATATGATGTCATCACTGAAGTTCCCCTGTCAATTTAAGTTAAGACAAGTTCTTCTGCTGGAAGAGTGTGCATATGCATGTCTGTGTGGGAGGCATGACTGGAAGATGTCAGGTTATGACTGTGACAGAATTTAAATAACAGATTGTCTCTGACCTAATTACTGTACTTCTGCATAAGTGTGTGATGTGTCTGAGCCAGCTGACTAATGAGGCTGCATCCTATCTATCTGATTTTGAAACATACACAAAACTGTAGAGACACTATCCTGAGCCACAGCATTAGCTCTGTTACACAGAGACTCTTGACTGCTCACAACAGGGGAGACTTGTCACAGGTCTGTGTGTGTCAGATAAAAGCAAAGGTGCCAACTGAGTCATGTTGTATGTATTCCCACACTATGAGGATGCCGCATCAAAAGCAGTTGTATCTCCAAAGAGACAGGAGTGGGTGATGAGTGAATTTCTTTACACCTAGACAGAGTGGAGGGGAAGTATCAGATCAAACTATGTAAGACATAATGTGCATTCTGCTTCATTTACACTCAACCACAACCCATTCACTGAACATTATCCTGCCTATTACAAGGGTAATTTCTGCAGAAATCACAAATTAAGACTTGTACATGATTTTACTGAAATAAGCCTCTGCTATATAAGCAAATCTCCCAAAATGTTCCAAAGTTGCTTGTTCACTTATGTCCCTCACAGCTTGAAGTCTTCTTATTTTGGACTAGAGAGGTAGTGGGTGGGGGGAGGAAGATGCATCTCAGAAGGAAAGACATGACATCAAAAGCAGACTGCAAAAGCCACAGTGTAAGTCTTGCGACATGATGGCAGTCGGAGGTAACAGGGCCAAAGCTATGATTACAGATTTTCCGAAGTTTTTATTTGTTGTTTGCATGTCTTTCTTCCATGTTCACACAGCTAAGCGCATGTCGTATAGGCACTGTGCCTCTGTCTCCTTTAATTGTAATACGTGAAGCCATGGTTATTTCATCCTTGAAAAATAGTAGCCCATTTGATTCTGTTTACTGAAAAACTTCAGTGGAGTCCCTTTAACAGTCAACATAGCCATAATCATTTATTGTAAGCTGAACTTTTCTACTCATACTATGTTGGGACAAAGTGAGTGGGATTACATAAATCAGTGCAGTACCTGATTGAGTTTCTTTATGGTAACAGTGCACTATAGCGAAACAACATGCCTTACTAGACCAGAATTAACCAATGAGAAACAAGCATACATCACAGGCATGTGATAAATGGAAATAAAAGATCTACCATTTGTAAAGAAAATAGAATAAATGAAGGTGAGCACTAAAGACAGGGAGACCATTATAAAAGAGCAACAAGAGCAAGCCCTTGCAGCATAAAAGACCCTAACCACTATATCTCCTTTCCTGATAACACTCCAGAAGCTTATCAGCCAATGGGTAATTTCAATTAAAAGGGGTTTTGCAAGACAAGTGGTTAAATACCTCAGAGGGAACCTGTCACCACAGGAGAGGTGGCAGGTTCCCTCTCAGCAGACAGGGAGAGAGAGAGAAGAAGAGAGGGAGAGGAGAGGCAGAGGAAGAAGAGCAGAGTGCTGCATGAATGGCTTGGACTTGGCCCTGGTGTTGCGGCACGTGATCGTGAGTATTATTGCATTAGCTCCTCGCCAATCACATAATGAACTCTCTGTCAGACGAGACAAAAGTCTGGCCACACCCCTGCAGCACAGCAAAGGAGCTGGAAGAATGCGATCGTTGGGATTAACAATGAAGGAGCCCTGGAGGCAGGCAGAGAGAGCGGCCTTTTGCCAGCAAGAGATAGGAAGATTCAGAAGCTTAGCGTTGTCAAATGTTTTATTCAGCCATGACCATGAGTGCTGCCAAACAGATTAGCCTGTTTACTACAGGTACTCATTTAAGAGATAAATCTTTAAATGCTGGATTTGGGGGGGAGGAGGGAGTTGAGAAGGGGCAGCATCTGTGTCACACTATGTAAGAAAAGGGGGGTTAAGGAGGACATCTAATTCAAGTGAGTAACAAAGAGAAGTGAGAGGCAGAAATAAAACTTCTCATTAAGCTTTGAGTTGTCGAAATTAATGACAGCTGTAAGGAGACTGTGATCAATATGCTTCACAGTATCTCTCTCCCAGGGTGAGGTGAGGATTGAGCTATCTTCAGGTTGAACAGCAGCGTAGAACAAGTGAGGGGGGAGGAGGTTGGGGGGAAGTTGGGGGTTGAGTATGTTCTTTGTTGCAGCTTGGTGGAATTCTTACCTCTCTTCTTCCTCTCCATTCCTTTTGTTCTTGTCTATTACAGCAGGGGTGATGAGGCTCCCCTGGGCATGTTCAGCTACAAAAGCCCAATCTCAGTGGATAATCATCTTCGAGATACATCAACAGGACTGTTGTAATTTTGTAAGACAGGAATGGAGGAAAAACACAAGAAAAACTGAAAGGACAGCAAGGATATAGAACCAAACTCTTTTAACTTCCTTTTCTCCTGAAGATGCCTCAATTTTATATCCTTAAAGATCACGTTCTTATCACATTTGGTTTCCTCACGACTGTTTCTGAGCTGAGCACACCCACAGTTTGGCTGTGAAAGCCCCAGTTCTCAGACAACTTGTTAGAGAGGGACCACGCCAAGCATTCTACACCATTTCCAATTAATGATGCCGCTTTTGGCAGCAAAGTGGTAAATGACTACCAAGAGGGTTGTTTTATTTCCCAAGATGAAGTACACACAACTCAACAACTGATAACTACCAGATCTTTGTTTCTAATGAGAGGTCATCATACAACTGGGTGTAAATGTCAGGGGAGAACGCTGTCATTTCTGTGGGCGATTCTTTAACACTTTATTGACCTTGAGGGACTGAACAAGTACTAGTGGCAAGTGTCAGGTGTATGAGTTAGGTACCAAAAAGGACAAAATACTGCAGGGCAACTTTTAATGGAACCAATGGGACGTGTGTGTGTTTGTGTGCGTGTTGGTGTGTGGGAGTGAGTGCTAATGCACACAGTCACTGTCGAGGAGACAGCAACTGGCTGATGAAGCTGGACAATGATTGGCAGATGGATTGTCATGTTGATGAGCTGCTGGGGTCCTGCTGACCATATCATTTCAGAAGTGTCATTTCTGCAAGTACCAGATGATAATTGGAGTACGATCCATCTATTGCTAAACAACAGCATTATCTGGGAATCCCATTGGCCAGCTGGCTGTCCTGTTGGAATCAATAACATCTCAAACCATCACAGCTGTAGCCTGAGTGACCCTCAAAAATGGCAACCATATGCCCAGTAAAGCCAAGAAATAACTTGCTGACATCTATACCAAACTTGCGTGACTTCAAGTCTTGTGCAGCTCAATACTTTTCTTTTCAGCAGAGCAGAGTTGTCAAACAGGCTTTCAGAGTGCTCAAAATTGGAGGTAGTGTGGTCAAAGAGTTTAAAGTCAGCTCAAATGTGCAAATCTTAGAATTAACATAGGTCTTGACATGGAATAGCGGGAAGTTGTCATAGAGGATCATGAATATTCAAGCATGTGACCTAGTTTGATACGCAGGAGCAGGACAGTGGGGTGCGGGGGGAAAAATCCATCTCAAGTCAAATGTACTGCAGCATATGAATCAAAGTGGGAGGGATTTAATTTTAATTACTCAATCAACTGTTGAGCTACCTTCTGCTCTGAAAATTGAGTCCTATCTACTGACATCTCTACATTGAGAAAGTCTTGAGAGGTGAAGTAACAAACTGAGAATAAAGGCCTTTGAGTTTAAGATTTGGACACAGTACCTTGTTCACCATGAGAGTTAAATCCCCTCTAAGACAAAGTGTGAACACCCTTCCTCTGAATCATGAAGCAACATACTGAAGTACACAAATGAAAAGTGTTTCATTCTTCCCAGACCATAAGTTAATAAAAAATCCACTCTGTTGGCACCAGACTGTCTGACACAAACTCAAATTGATTCATAATTGAGTTTGTATAGATTTTTATCCAGCTTTTGCTGGTTACATTAGGGCTTGACTAGTCTCATTTTGCAGTGGAGTGTACAGCAAATGCAACCCTTGCTCCAGGCTCACTGTGCACCGTGCATTGCAATAGCTTGCTCAAATAATAACAGGCTCTGAAGGACAATTTTGCTTTCTTCCACTCATCAATGTGCAGACAGTGAAGGATGTATTTAGGGTCACCTTTTTCCACTGACACAAGCCTTTTTTTCTTACTATAAGGATTTACATTTTGCAATTGAATGTTAAAAGGCACTCAGAATAACATGATTTTCTCACCAAGAAGAGGGAAGCTCTTCTTTAAAGTATTAAGTAACTATAGGGAAGAAGTAATAATCTTGCATAACATTAAAGGTAGATTTTGTTCAAATATTTTACTTTGAGTCACAGTCAAAGCCCATTATTGCATTTTACGGCTACCCTGTGGTTTTTAATGCCAACAAATGCCTTTTAAAGGATAAAAAAAAAAACAGAAAAAGTTTTAGCTCTTTTGTGATTCTATTGTCCATTTTTACCAGCACGGGTTAGTTGAAGTTTAACTGTTCAAAACCAGAAATTTGAAAAATGGGGTAAACTCGTTATTAAAAGCTCCTACTGTTACTGTGCGGGAACTACTTTCTCTATTGGCTGGAAAAATTTGCTCATTTAAATATCATCAAATTCTATTTTTATTTAAGTTGTGGATGTGATGTTTTACAATGCAACGATTGTCTTCTCCTTTTTTAACCAAAAAAACAAAAAGTTGAATCATTTTTATTAATAGCAAAGCCAGACAGTACTCTTGATTTGTAATATTTTGAAAACGATGCTCAATGTTTTAAACTTAATCTTGATTTATTTATTTAGTATCTTGAATTGTTTTAGCACATTATATCATTGCACTCAATAGCAAAGTTTATATGGTCTACTACCACAAATGGGCTCATCTGTAGTTGCCCTCATCTTGTTATAAGTATTTCCTTTCTAAATAGCCTGGATGAGAAGTCCCATCCTATCAAGCAGATGATTGGTTCCAATAGTTGCAAGAAAGGCTGAGATGTTTGGATAGTAACCAGACACTCTTATCTGTCAAAAAACCTGTGCTGAGCAAAGCTGTTTCACCCTGGCTAAACACGTTTACGTTCTCTCTTCAACAGGACTATGTCTTCCAAAAACCACATAGACATACAATACGTAACAGACAAGCTAAATCCCAGCAAACAATTAAGTAAGCATGCAAATTTATGGCCATGTAACCAACTCAAGCACAATCACAGATTTTTACATAGAATTCTAATTAACACTACATTTATCTGCTAAAAGAGAGAACTTTGAGATTTGCCACCAGGAAACACTAACTGAACATGTTGAGGGACAATCAGCAATAACCACTTAGTCCACAGGGGGCGCCAAAATGAACTAATTGAGGGTGTCAGAGAATTAAAGGTTAATCATTACCTCAAGATTCTGGACTCTGAGAAAAACCATCAGCCCACTTGTTGGCTGCCCTCAGCTATTCCCCAGATGTCGACTGTTTTTCTGGAAACAGACAGAATATCACATGGTCACCATCTTGAAAAATATCTAACCAAGGATATATATATAAAAAAGTGTTTTTGAACTGACCCACAGAAACGTCAATGCTTAAGGGAATAGATTTTTTCGCCTGCTTGCACTATTTTTTATCTTTGAATTAATATGCATTTAATGCTCTTGCTGGATACTACATTCAGAGCTAAAAATAAAAGAATCTGCAACGCCAAATGTTCACAGCAAAGAGGAGTGTGATAGTGCAGCTTATTGAAAGTCTCTCTTTTTTTGTTCACAAGATATAAGACAAAAATAGAGACCTATGAAATCAGAGTTAGGCTAGACAGACAGTTTTAGATCAAACCACTGCTCCTAAAAACATCAAGAATCACTTACATCCTCTTTATCCTGTAAATTTTACTTTCATAAACAAGCACAAAGAATCATGCTCATATAACTCATTCACCAGTTATTGAACTGACAGGATTGGACTGCTCATGAAGCAGCCCCTGTGTTGATATACCACAGAGAGTCAGAGTGTGTCATCAAAGTTATATATTAAGAGCCTTGGACTTGCCTATAGAGGTACCACACTTTTCTTTGTTGGTGTCTCTCTTGGTGTGAGTACTTTGTGATGAAGAAGCAGACAGGCCATTCATCAGACTGTGCTGTCCATTCAGTCCTCAGAGGGGTCTGTCATACAGGTCTCTGTCCAGCCCTGAGCTGTGGTCAATCTTCAGCCAGACAGCTGCCTCCCCCTGTGATAAAAAAAGACGAAGTTTGGGATTTATGGTTGATCTCTAACAGGCCCTAACATTTCCTGAGGGAGCACATAAAACACTGAGGCAAACAAAGTGTGAGCAGTAACACACACATTTGTCTTTTATGGCTCGATGTACTGATAATGATGTTTGATTTTCCATTATGCTCCAATGAAAGGTGAGAGAAAGCAAGGCTGCTGCTTTGATGTCCTGACCCATTGTTGTAAATGCCCATGTCCGAGGCGTAAACTTTTCCCATTAATTTCAACAAGATTAGACACCCTGAGAAAGATAGTTGAGTCATGCATGGGGGCCCCGAGGTGCTCATTAAGTCCACCTAGCAGACAATATCATCATAATAAAAAGGATACAGTGAATCTTATCTGTATGCAATGCTGTTGTTTTTCTTATAAGGCGGACCCAAGGCGGCTCCGAGCAGCTCCACGGCTGTAAAAGGCAAGTCAGCCACCATTACTTACTCATCCTTTGTATAATATGTCTTTGAAGGATCATGTGCATATTTAAATAAGGGTATATGCGGTGCACATTGACAGTGCTTCATTAAAAGACCAGAGTATTCCCATTTCATTTGGTGGAATCCCTTGTGCCGTATTTATTGGTTGTCCCTGGCAATACCAGGGAACATTAATAAAGCACACCAATATCATTCAGCTTGTGGGATAATTAGGCAGCCCGTCCCCGAGAAGACGCTATATGGCACATAAATTCTATTAATAAGCTATATATTGGTTTAAGATCTAGAGGCCCTGGATCTAAACTTGTCATGAGAGTAGGGGAACATTATAGCACCTTGGTTCTGTGGGGATGAGAATTAATGGATTTTGTCCTCAATTAAAGTTGAAATGGGTAAACATTTCCCTCCTTACTGTTTCATTATACTATGCAAATACAGTAAAAAGTAAGACATAATGCTTTAATATAATTTTACCTCTTAATTGATTAGCCTGGGCTTGTCCAGTTTGCTATGAAACTGATCCCGTGACTGCTTTGCCATAACAAAGTATAACTGTTAAATTATATTGAATATATCTACCAGTCAACTACCTGTAGCAATACATTATCATCTGTTTTTGTAAACTTATGTTTCATGCTCATATTCATACTTTTTTTTTTGTTAAGAAAGCTATACTTTAAAATTCAACCAAGCAAATGGAAATGGAAAACTGTCAGAACACCCCAAAAGTATATTTGGTTAAAATATTTGTCTGGTTCCCATTCAAAATGCGTCAATACCCAGAATCATGAAACAAGGGAAATAATGTCAAAGTATCCTTTTACCAGAGTGATGATGGATGATGGATGGTTGAAGAAGTTGAAGGATTCCCAGAGAAGGTTATAGGGAACTTAACCAAAAGCAAGCTAGGTCAAGGAAAGAGACATGGAAGTCTCTCTTGTCCTTCTTCTTCTTCTTCTTTTTTTTTTTTTTTTTTTTTTTGCATTGGACTCATTATGTATAAGTTCATGTGCCTTTTGTTCTTTCTTTCTTTTTTTCCACAAATTGGCCTCACTGCCAGCAGATGACCAAAAAAAGTTCTTTTTACAATAGAATAAAAACAGCCTGTTGTTGATTTAGTCAAAGCACTTCAGTGTCTATGGCAAATTATCAACACCCACCATCACCCCAGTGGTTAGACAAACAAACAATGGAAATTTGTGACATCCTCCTATGAATGAATTTTGCTTTGGTCCATGAGGAAATGGCACAACTTATTAGCAATTCCACCTACATACATCCTGTTAGTGAGAGCTTCTTGCTTCCACTTTTCATCTGCTGTTTTAAACACCAAGGTTTGTCTTCCCTGGGAAAACTTCACAACAATAAATTTCATGTGTTATTTACTTGAATTAAACAGAATATCTCTGAGAAATAATGCTGTAAAAGACACTCCCTTGAAGCCATTGACTTTGACCGCCAAAATACATAAAATCAAAAGTCAGCACAGAAATAAGAGCTTTATAATTGCGGCAATTTGTCTCATAAATTAGTCACAACTCGAGACAATTTCAGCATTTAGGGTCAGAGGAATATTCATTGTACAACTGCTGACAAATGTCAACTCGTAAAGTGGTGCTCTGGCTCATGTTTGGCTTGTTCCATTGTTTCCTAAAGAGCAGTGACAGGGTCATTTATAAATCTCTGCTTGCCGACATCCAGAAGCAGGCCAGCAAGAGGGTGGTGTGGCTCACAATTCAGAGGACAGGTCCAAGGCGAACCCTCCAGTACTGACTCTCTCCCACTGCTCTGGTGATAATTACCTCACAGACAGAGAAGTGGAGAGAGGCAGGGTGCAGGGTGGCACTGGAGCTGCAGCAGAGTGGCAGAAGAACAACAGGATGGGAGGATAAGTGGAGCCAGGAGAGATGCTGTGCTCCAGCAGTGTGAAGGGGTTAGCCTGAATATTCTTTCTTTTCTTTTCCCCCCTCCTAAGTCATTGTTATTCCCTCATTTCAGTCATTTGTACACTGTGATTCACTGTGGACTGCTATATTTGTCCCTGTGACAGCTTTCTAAACTTCATTGTTGCCTGCTCCAGTAATGCTCCAAAACCTCAGTCTAAACTGATCCAGACCAAGCAGCTGCCTTCCTCACAGGAGTGCATATAAACAGAGGCTGACCACAAATTGTAAAACAAACACAGTGCTGATTTTCTCAGTGCCTCAAAGGAAACTGCTGCAACTCCCATGAAAATAGAAAAACTCTATTGATTAGCGGTCAATAAAGGAAATTAAAATGAGATGGACCATGGTGGATTAAGGCTTTGAACAAGCGAACAGGTTCTGGAAATAACATCCTGCGCTGGATGATGTTTACGCTTATCAAAATCAAATGAGGTCACAGGCATACACAGATTTAAATAGCCAATCAGCGATGTCAATGATTGAATTGTTTCTTTACCTGCTACTCTTTTTGTGGAAGCCGCTCTGGACTTTCACATTCTTATGATTCACAGAACAGATGTTTGATGGTACAGAGTAGCATCACCAGGGAAAAAAGAGATGTCAGACAATCATACCGCATCATACAAGTGGGTTTTATATTGGCTATGATGATGGGAGGAATTCAAATTGATAAACAATAACTGGGCTGTGCCTCTACTGAGTCAATGATATGTTAAACATGTGGTGCAGTTCACCCAAAGGAAAACTGTAGAACTACTGTAGCTTTTACTGAATGAATATTGATCTCACTGGCTAATCAGCCTTGACTCAGCAAATATCTAAATAAGAAACTGTGAGATATTGGCAGATGGGACATTGGTTTGACCTCATCCATAATAAACATGACCCATGAGGAGTGGCTACAGCCCTCAAAGCATGCAGGCCTCCTTTGTATAACACATGACACAACAACTTTGAAGACAGTTTACAGACTTTGAGGAATTCTATGACTTTTTTTCTTAATGATTCATTTTAATTGTTCATCACCACAGAAGTTCAGCACATTTCACCTCTGCCTTTTTACACAAAGCAGATTTACCAGACCACTCTACTCAGATTAGAATTGGAAAAAAACCCAATCAGAACAAAAATGACTGATATAAAAACTGTTTAGAGAAGTATATAACTACAAACCTACTTGCAGTTTTGGGTGGATAGAAGAGGAATGTTTTGTTCCTTTCAGTTTGCAATGGAACAGCAATGTACACACTCTTCTCAAATGCATCCTGTCGGCAGATGTTTTGCACGTGCTTGTTTTTCAACTCTTGTGAATTGAGATTGCCCTTGGACACACTGAAGCAATGTGTTGGCACAGAATTGGGCAGAAAACAAAACAGGAATTGTTTTGGACAATTTAAAGAATCAAAGATTGTTAGTAAGCTTGACAGGTGAACGCAAAGAAACAACCTTCTCCCCAACAAAACAGTCACACAACGGTTACTTAATCGGCCTCTATCACCTTTGTTGTGTTGCGTTGCTATGATGTCACACAACGTCAGGATTTACCAGCACCTCAAGCATGTAAACTCTAAATTTGCATGGATTATACCATTTATAAACAATGGCACACAGTTTCTAATGTGAAAGATTTTTATCAGATTAGTGAAAAAGTGGTCAGGTAATCTCACCAGCTGTGTCAAAGCCACTTGTTCTTAACAGGAAGTAAAAGAACGGATGGCTGTATGAATTAGTTATTTTATAGTCAACAAAATCATATTTAAATCCGTCATCTTGTTCATGTCTTTTTGTAAGTGGCTGGGTGTAAGTGGGATAATGTATAGTGAACCAATGGTTATGCAAATTAGATTCATGTTGGGACCCTGCTCACCGTGGCAGGATTGTAACATCTGACAATTTGTTCACTATACATTTCCAATTGCTTAAAAGTCTAACAAAAATAACCTTTCTGTTCAAGAAAGATTCAGCATATTTCTGGGGAAACCCTATAAAATGACTTTGTGGTTATACTCTCTCTTACACCTGCAATGCTTTATAAACTGATATTTAAAATCATCTAAACCATGATAATTTGTTCTTGAAACTTGAGTCTTAAATTGAACAAGGGAACACTGAAGACACAGAGAGTATAAAATAGATGGAATTGTGACTTTGAAACATTTTCTTTCCTTTTTTTGTTTCATTTTTTAGCCAGGTAGCTGCAGAGCCACACGATCCCTGTCACAGTGTCCTTCAGCCAACATATTGAAGCCTTGTGTACTTCAGGTGTACAGGCTTCCAGGTGACCATACCCTCTGTCATGCACCCAGGATGGATAAGTTATAAGAGTCAAAAGTAGAGGACTTTTAGCAAACCGTGTGTGTGATATGGGAATTAATTTTTCCCAAACATTCCTTGAATGACTGTGGAGAAGTTCACAGTGCCTGGATCTGTTTATTGCCTCCTCCCTGCCATGGAGTCATGTCTGTCTGCCAAATGGGTTACTATCAGCAGCAGAGAAGTGGCAGAGGACCCACTTAAACACAGACCGAGCCAAGAAAGCGATCTCCTGTGAGAAGAATGTCTGGCCGTCTTCCCATGTCATGCAGTGGTGCTGATGGGCTGATAAAGGATTTGCCAACTGGATTCTTCCCTTCCTGTGACACTCTGGATTTTTTTTCCCCCAATGTGGAAGTAAAAAGATCTGGAGGATAATTGTGACAAGCTGCTGACCCTTGTGCCCAGGTCAAATTTCTCCAGGGCAGGGGGCTGTTTCCTGTCCAAATACAAAGCATCCAATGAAAAACCATTACAGCTCCTTTACATTATCAGAGGTCTTGTCTCCCCTGAGACTTATTTACTTATCTGTTTCCTCCCTAAGATAAACGTTACACATAAACTGTCATGGCTCCAACAGACAAGCAGGATGGGCTCCTTGCAGATTTGTTTGCTCATCTACCTGCTGTTGAGATGTTTGTCAGCGGCTGATTAACTGTTATTGCCTCAGTTTTGTGTGCATTTTGGAAGGAAATCACTCTGAAAAGCAATGAGAAATTTAACCACTCTTTTATGGCTTCTATGCTTAAATGGATCCTAACAAATCAGAAAATGGGGGCGAGAATGTGCGCTCGTTTATTACAAAACTCCACTCACAGTGAAACATTAGCTTTTAAAAATGTGTTGTGGTTTATGAGCGATGTATACATATGTGGCAAGAACAAATAGCTTTCCTTTTTAAGCATAGTTAAGAGTAATGATGGTCAGCGATTGTTTTAACAGCAGAGCTCCCTTCGACACTAAAAACGCAAACACATTCTTGCCACAAGCATGACGTTAACAGATGATTTCCCCAGGAATGGTTTGTTTAGGGGCCAAACGTATCTGAGCTGTGTCAACAGCTAGTTCCACATGTCAACGCTGTTGTATATTTAAAGCTTTTTTTTCACTTGTTTGATTGATGGTGCTAATGAGTGATAAACCAGGCTTTCATTTGTGTAGTCTTAATGTCAAATGTCAAAACAAAGGAGATATACAGACCACTGGACATCTGGTTGATTTGATCGGCAAATAGAGGAATATTTACTGTTCTTTGTGTTACGTGATATGCATGTTTTATGTGAACATCGGTAAAGAGCAGAAAGAGTGATGTATGGGTTCAAACTTGACAGAAACACTTTCTTTTCATGCCAAAGGGTTAGGTTTTGCTTAACAATCTCACATTTCCTCTATTCAACCTCAACTGCCCAAAATTTGTTTGTTAATTTCCACCATTTCTAAATTAATTTGCAGCCAAATATTCTCTAAGTGAAGCTGTGGTAATGATGGGCCTACAGGTCAACAAAAAAAAAAAGAGGTAAAAGTAATTTAACACTCTGCCCACAGGTGCCACAGTTCTAATTTAAGAAGCTGAATGTCCTTTATAATTGTGTGTTAGGGCTATCAATTCATAACAGCACTTGGTGGGTTATTGGCAACACAGTAAGAAGAAAAGAAAAGGCTAACAACTTCTTTAATTAATAAATGCTTCACGAAAAGAGTCCTTTGTTTTCTGTTGAATTTATGAGCCAAATGAGTGAAACAAAAGAGGAAAATGAATGGAGGGAATATAAAAGGTTGAAAACTTTTAGTCACCAAATGTTTCACCGACAGGAGCAAAGACTAACACCACAGTTAAAGGTCCAAATCTTGATTTTGGGGATAAAGGGTCTTCAAGCTCAGTAATGTTATGGTACGGGTTTCAAAATTAAAAAGCCTCAAAGTTGGCATGACTTGACAGATACAGAGCTTTGTGTCTAGAGCTTGAGAGAGATTTTGTTCGTAGTACACTCTATACTGTACATATACTTTAAGCCACTTGCTCAGTAATTCAGAAAGTAAAGTCTGGACCCCCTAGTTGGTTGTGGCAGTGTTTAGGGCGATGGTAAAATGCCTTCCACAATCAAAAACCGTTCATATTTCCATATTTCATCCATTACCATAAAATATAAATAGAGGCAGGGGTTAAATTTTCTATAAAACCACGCAAACAGTAAATTTTTTATCTGTTCGCCACATTTCTTTGAGGTCTTGAGACCCTGAGGTGACAAACCCAGGATAATGACAGTATCAGTGATAGCAGATATATTTAGGAAACAGCAGCATGTGCAGTATTGCTATTTTGGATGTCACGTTTAATAATTTAGGAACCTCTGCACTAGCTAACATCTTTTCCCCCAGATAAATATCAGTGAAGTGTAAAAAAAGTGATGAGTGATGAAATGAGTGATCACTAAAAACAAAATCAGAAAAATTAATTTGATTACAGTTTTATTTCACAGTTCATGCAAAATTTACAGATACATCTGTATCAACACAATGACATTCATTGTTGCTTTTTTATGAACTAACTACATTTCAAGACAGTTTGAGTTTCACCCAAAAGCAGTACTTTGTGTCATTTCCAATAATGTACAGGTAAGACTCAAATTTGTAGGGAAACATCTAGCACTTTTGTTCATGTATTTTCGTTACACAGACTGCACATTCACAGGGTTGTTTCCACAAGGTTGCCAGAGGTGCGCATGCCCCCTGAAAAACTGATTGGCCACCCAAAAGTCTCCGAAAAGTATCTGATATTTTCTGGTTTCCGATTCCATGTTTTTACATCCCAATGCAACTTTTTTTTGTTAGTACCTAAAGCATTGACTTTGCACAATTATCTTTTGTGTAGCCCTCCGATGATGAATGATTCTTTTGAAATTAAAAACAAAAAATACACAAGACTATGACGTTTTTTTTAAATTAAAGTATGAAAAGTGGGGTAAAATACTCTTAATTATTTGCAGAAATATTCTTGATGCATTCCCTGCAAAAGTCATCCTAGTTTCCCTCTGCAGAAGAAAATGTTTTGCTCTGTCCCTGCACTTTCCGGCCTGTAATTCAGCAAATATTCCAATGCATGAACTGCACTGTAATACTCAAGCACTAAACAGTAAGTTTCCCACAGAAGGGGACCAAAACAAAGATTACATTGTGAGAGTTGATGAGAAATTTTAGATAGAGAGCCAGTAACTGAAACCAAACTTGATGAATTATATCCTTGTTGGGTTTTGCTTTGATGCTCGGGGTTTAAAGGGAATTTATTTTTCCCAAAGATTTTTTCCTATTGACATCAAAAGAGACGGACATGTAACAACTGAGTTTGACATGAACCATGAGTGGTTTACAGGAAATTCGCTGTGACCAACTCTTTTAAAATTAAACTCAAATAGCATCGGCACAACTTTCTAAATATAGTCAAATGTTTTTCTTTGGGTAATTTTCCATTCTTAGAAGGTTTATCATGTTGAAATGTTACAAAACTAGGAAAATGAACCCATTAGCTCTGTTACCATGCATGCAGCTGACTTGGTCCCAGCGGCACTGAGGACACAATTCATTAAAATGGGTTTGTTGGTTGAATGTATTTTCTAAAACTCCTCTCAGTTCAAATACAAAGCATTTCTCTGCACTTATGCAAACATTTGGAGCAGGACAGATGGCTCTAAACACAAAGGTCATGTTGTCATATCACAAATGGACTTACGGCACAGACATATGCGGCAGCTCTTTAGAGCTTATGAGTCATGATGTCTGGGGTGGGGGGCGGCTGAACATTCGCCTGGGTTGTAATCCCCAGTGCTCTGCCCCCTTTAAGGGCCCAACTCACAGCACCTTGTCTGAGCACTCACCGCCAACACACACAAAGTTTGTTAAACATACCCTTAAAGAGGACTGATCCGTGCTGCAGTACCTGACTCAGAGAGGAAATCTATGTTGAGGGAAATCCAATCTCATGCTCAACCACAATTTGTCGTTTCCTGAGCAAACACTCTTGCACCTTTAATATTCTGAAAAACACAGAATTACAGAGCTGGTACAGAGATTAAAATTGATATCTTGTGCTTGGTTGCCATGTTTGATCAGCTTTAACCAACTTTAAACCCTTTTAGCCCAATTTTAGTTTCAATCAACTGCTTCCTGAGAGCATACTCAAGAGGATTCATGACTATTTCACAATCTCAATGACTCATTTTTCATTTTTTTTTATATCCAAATATGAGACTGATGATACTTGAAAAATGTTTAATGGCTGGATTTACCACCTAAGCTCTCAACCCAGCACCCATAAAGATATTACTGACTCCAAACAGCAGCATTTGTTGTGCATCTTCTGTGCAACAAACCTTCAGGATTTAACTATAATCTATAAATGTTATCCTTAATCCCTTTCGCAAGATCGCTCTATATTTGGCAAAGGATGGAAGTAAAGACCTACTTATAGATAAATTCAGTGGTAATCCCACCATATTGTCATGTATTGGATTAGAGCATCATGACAAAATATTGGTGTATTTATTGTTGCAGATAATGTGAGAATTCCTTCCTTATGATCACATTAGAGGCGTATTTATTTAGAATCCAAATGTTTGTTTGATGCAGAGCAAACAGTGAAAAAGGTCATCAATTCAAAGCAGTACAAACCAAATAATGGCAGCTTGCATCAAGTTTCTAGGTACAAATGTTAGGCTCTATACAAAAAGGCATACATTATTATTATTATTTTTTATTTTATTTTTTTTTACATAGGAGGCTTAACTAATATATTTATTTGGCTAAACAAGAGCTTCAACTTTCTTACATGCACTCTTCCCTTCAAGGCTATGGTAAATAGATTCAACTAAAAAAGTATTGTTTTCTACAAAAATGGATTCCTTGATGCATTTGTATGTCATAAAAACAGACAGGGAAAGCCAAATACAGTTTGAAAAATAGTTGTCTGTTGTGCATTCAAGTGATATTTTGATAGAAAATAAAACATGACATGCTAAATGATTACCTTAATCAAAACTTTAAACATGAAGCTCTTTTGGGGGATGTTTTTACACAGCACATTCAAGTGAACTCTTATTTTTCTTTTATTTAAGGCGTCTGCAGGGGGGATTCTATACTGCTGAAACAAGATAAACAACACTAAGGTGTTACATGGTAAAACAGAGAAAGAAGAAAAAAAAATGAGATGTGCTAATTATTCAAGATTATTAACTTGTTTTCTACATTTCAGGTTCTTAAAAAGGAAACCAAACACATTCAGGGTGAAAACATGTTTTTTTCAATGGAGATTCTATAATGCTTAATAAAACCATAGACACCCACCCATCTAACTCCACTGGCTATGGTATACTTTAAGATTCAATTCAAAGTTTCAAAACCATTTTCTAACAGGACTTTTGATTTCATTTCATCACATAAGGCTTTTAATGGCTCGTCTTGACCTAACTGTTGCTTCAAAAAAGACTGATTGTGCTGCAGCGGCGGCTGAGTAATAGCTTTTTCTGTGGAGAAAAATTAATGTGTCTCATGATTTGCATTTCCACTGAAGAGGCATGGAGCCTCACTGTGATGGAGCTGCTGCTACTGCTGCTACTGCTGCTAGAAAAGAAACTTTAGTCCATTTCAGTGAAGCATGGTGGCTCAGAGACTCTGTTGCTTAACTACAAAAGGTTTGAGTATTTATCCCTGTGTTTCTGCTCCAGCTGGCCCAGTTTCCTCCCACAGTCCAGAGACATGCAGCTCAGGGTGACTGAAGGATTGCCTGTAGGTGTGAATGTGAATCTGAATGTGAGTGAATGTATGCGCATTAGCTTGTGTTAGCTGTCAGCTTTTGTGACAGACTGGCAGGTCTGTCCCTCCACTCTTGAAATGCAGAATTTTCTGAAGGGTGAGGGCCACAAAGTGAGGTCAAAAATAGGAATAAATGTAAAAAAAAAAAAAAAAAAAAAAAAAAAAAAAAAAAAAAAAAAAAAAAAAAAAAAAAAAAAAAAAAAAAAAAAAAAAAAAGTGCCATGATCTGAATATTAGATACTGTGGTCCTTCAAACTGAAAATGAGAACAAAAACATGTTCATATTATATGCAACTTCAAATTTCCTTAACCAGAAGTACCCATTCAAATACAATATATTATTCATTACAAAGTCTAAAGCACAAAAAGCAAATTAACCATGCTATTTTAAAGTCAAAAAAGCCTTTCATCAAAAAAAGAAACTTAATCTGACCTTTGAGAAAATAATGAATATTAGAAATACCCCAAAATCTGCATGCACAATCCATAACAGCATCTGAATAAAATCAAGAAAGTGTATAGTACTGTTACTGGACAGATGTTTCCAAAATGTTCAGAAAGAATAACCTCTCTCTACATGTTTTATGTTCCTCTCAAAAAACATGACATAAAAATCCTTTAGCTTGATTTTGAACCTCATGAATTCTTATTTTTCATTATAACTGATTGTATGTTTATTCCTCAAGTTCTGTTGATTTACTGTTTCCCCAGTAATTATACTCAAGTAATTACAACATAAATCTTTTGATCCATGAATTTTTTTGCACAAACTTTCAGCTTGATACGGGCTCGATCTTGGAAAAAAGATGACTAATGTATTTCGATTTAGGGTTGACATATCTGAAAATGAAGCTTATGGGTAAAAAGGTTGGATTAAATGAGCTACCTATGATAAAGGGCTCGGATGGTCAGTTCCAGAACAAGAGTAGGAGGTTCAGATGGAGGTCTGGGTGTGAAAGAAAACCGTCTGTGGATCTGTCAGAAAACAGCCAACAGAGGTCTGAGGTGGGCTCATCTACATTCCCCTGACACTGCAGAACCCCTGGAGGACTGGATGGGACATAAGAAGTCATAAACTATTTTCTTGGCACCGCAGGTCTTTACTGTGTTCAAGGAAATGACCGACGCGTATGCGATAAAAGCAGACGTGTTGAGAGCCCCGAGTGTTGGAGTAACATGAATGACAATGCAGAGAGCAGACGAGGGCAACACGAAGAGGAGGTGAAAGCAAGTCAGTGTGAGAGGATGTGCAGAGTATCAGGCTTTTTCTGTAATAGTTTCTGGACTAGAGGACAATGAATCAAACCAAGGTTGAAAAATAAAAACTACTCAAAGAAGTTTTTTTTTTCTATCTGAGCCAAATATTCCTCAATTGATATATTCAGAAACTACTTTTTGTCATGTCTCTCTCTTACTGTCTTCACAACCCTCCTCTATTCCAGCAAACTCAAATCGGGAAATCGTGGAAATAACTTTTGCATGTAATCATGCCTATATTTTATTCATGTAATGATATGCAATAAGTGTCAGCATTTCCTGAATGCACCGTCCAAATGGGGCATCCTGTAACTGAAAACATAAATACTGTTTGTAAATAGAAAGCAGATCTAAATTTAACACCCCCAGTTTCACGAGTGTTTGAATTCCTCCTTTGCTAAACCCTGTGCATTTTATTCAACTTAATGATGCAGAATGTTATGCCCTGCTTATATCTGCACTCTCCTCTAAGAAGGGGCACGAACAGGCAGTAATAATACATCTCAGACTCTCTTCCTTGACAGACAACTTATCTAACTTTGAAGGCAAGTAGCTCTGAGATGGCTAAGCTGCTCCTAAAAAAACTGTCAAGTATGACTTGTGTGTGGAGAAGAATGAGCTGGAAACTGAATCGCAGTGCAAGAAAATATTTCACATCCTCTGTATGGTATTCTAATAAAGCACATTCTCCAGCAGTGGGGGGGATTATGACTGTCCATTTGTCTTGGCCGGGCCACCACTGCTAGGGAGACACTCCCTCCCCGTGTCTGCTCCATGCAAAGTTAAAAGCGACGCTGGCGACTGCTGCAAGTCATTTGTCTGTGGTAACGTTGGTTCACAGGAAGCCGAGACCCCGGCTCTTGTGGATGATACATTATTGCTATCACTTGGCCTTGTTTAATTACATCCATGTATGGGGTCTGGTACCGTGTCCGACAAAGCATATCCATCATGGGGAACTTTAACCGAAGTCTGCGTTACAGTGTCATATAATCCAGTGTTTGACATAATATGGGGGAGAATATTTCAGCAATAACTTCAGACTCAGTATGGAATTTGGACAGCTTATCCATTAATACGGCTTATCACAGCCGTATAGAATCAAAAGAAAGATATGAGTTCCTCCTGGACTAAAAATGAATAATGAACAACAGATCGCTCCCTTTGAAGAACAGCTTCTTTTCTCTTTGAGAGACTAATTGAGCCCACTGTTGTTTATTATCACTTCATTTCATTTCTTCACACGCCCTGCATGCTCCCTTTCTTGTGTTTAACCTTAAACCCACGATTCATCTCTGTAGGACATACGTTGTGGTAACCATATAACCATAAGTAAAACTTCTGTTTTCAACATAACAAGGGGTCTGACATTGTGTCCTTCTAGGCCAATATATTGATATGCATCATCATCTTCACACATAAGTGTGTCTCGTGTATTTCCATATGTTATGAATTGCTGGATTATTCATAAATCGTAATTGAAATCTTGATATATGAAGCGATTGGTTCATTTCTATTCATGAAGCACTGATAGCTGCAACATTATCTCATTATTCTCAATATACAGATTCTGTGTTGAGTGCTCTCTTTGTGGACTGGAAATGCTTTAATTTTTTCTAATGCAAAACTTTTGAAAGAAAAAGTTTTAACAGCTTTCCTAAAAATAATATGTCAAGAATAACAGCACATATGTGTCCTTATTTTATTTTCATTGCAGCAAGGTTTCTTTATGCTGGCTTTGTTTTATTGAAGTGTAGCTTTTTGCCCATTTATTGACTGCAAAAATACCCCAACTCTTAACTCATTACAATATATCCAAGCCTCAGAAGATGACCCCATATAAAGATATTAAGATATACACTTGATTTAGAACCTCAGGTTTTTGTGGTGCATTGTTATTTTCTTTAATATTCTTTGTTTTTCATTTAAATAAAACCACTTTAACTCAATATGCAGGCTGTGAATTTTACAGTGATTTTACTGCTCCAATACTTCACGTCTTCAGAAATCTCATAAAGGTGCACATAAATTACTGAAGAGAATACATGTGTTTTCAAAGTCAATTTGCAAAAATATGCCCATCTGTAGCTCACAAACACTCATTTCTCTTCTGCACCTTTTTCAAAATGAACTCTGAAATGAGCTCTGCAATGAAGGTCCTATGCATTTATCTATATGTTCCTCTGTTGCTGCACAATAACCTCACAAGCAATTGATAGCATTAACAGGTCTGGATTTGTGGCTAATGAGTGGTCACAGCAGTAGTATGTTGACCAGCATGAATACGGCAAACATGCCAAACACGGATACTCCGGGGAACAGTTGGTGTGTGATTGTGAGCTTCTCTCCAGTTGATGTTATGTGAAACTAAACAATTAGAGCCCCCCCCCCCCCCCCCTTCTGTTAACAAACTGTGTCTTTATGGCAGAGGAGTTAAGCTCCTGTCCTGCAATTGTTATCGTTTCATTCATTTATAAGCATCTTCCATTCAACAGCATCGTATATTCATGGAAACTCCTCCATTCAACTACAGCAATCTTTTTATTCTTTTCCTGTTGATGAATTGAATGAAAAAATCCCTGTGCATTTCTCACTGTAACTAGAAAAAAAATCCCACAACGAGAAGTAAAATGACTCCATCTTGGCTGATACTCGTCTCCTGCTTGAGAGAGTGAGATAGATCTGCATTTTGAGTCTAGCACCAGGACTCAATTGCTCTCTGGATGACTAATGTGTTGCTGGGACAGAAGCTTTGCAATGTGTGCTGAGATCTCCCAGGGCCTTTGTGCCTCTCACATGCTGGACATCCCCATTGAGACAGTAAAGAATAGGTGGTCACTAGGTACGCACACAATGAAACAGAACTCAGGGACTGGAACAATTGCAGAAGCTGTCAGAGGGTGACAGAAACTGTAATTAATGATATTTTCTATTTTCACGGAGGAGAATGAGCACCTGACAGAAGCATTATTAATGAGCGCTGCCTTGTTTGGAGGAATAATGGCAGTTTATTAGCAGCAAGACAGATTTAACAGATCTCTCTCAAACAAAGGCTTTAGACACTTTGAAAAATGGAGACAATCTGCCCTAAAGATCCAATGGGAGAAAATGTTCAATACCACAGAAATGTTTGGTATTGTGATCATATTCTTTTTCTCCCTCCAAACCATCTGTTAGGCAAGAAGATAATAAAAGAAGTCTGTTTTTTCTTTCACAATCTCATCTTTTGAGAAAAAGACGATGTTGATCGCAAAATCGTATCACGCTAACTATTTCTTTTACTATCTCTGGGGTAATTAATCTAATCTTTGACAGGAATAGGAATGGATTTGCTTCACTTTAGATTCACAAACATACGTGGGTTCAGGATGAAAACATTATTTATTGGATGAATACCTAAAATGTCAATTTGTTTTCATAAAGTTTAAGAGGTAAGGGTGTATCCAATGTTTCTTTTGGGCACAATGATTCATCCCTTTTGGCTGTTAAATTAAAAGGACATTCATCGAACTGTTTTGTTATTGCTGGCCTGAAATAAAATTGTTTTTCAAGTTTTGCAGAGAAAAGGTGAAAAATAAACTAATTTATAGAGGTAGAATACAGGCACATAGATATGTAGACAGCCTAGGGAGCGTCTCACAGTGAGAAGCTATGTAGTTATTCTAAAATTATACCATTATTTCTCCCAGTATCCTATGGATTTTGGCAGGGGATAACTTCTTTTGAAGAAATGCTGATAACGTCGATATCCCTAAAGGCTGAAAAAGATTTGTGAAACATATCCTGGCTGTATTTTTTACAGATCCTCCTCTGCTTCATTCATCCCACCGGACTGAAACATGGCTTCCATGTGACACTACAGGCATATGCCATTGAATAGATGCATTAGATGATTTCCAGAAATGAAACGCTATCTCTTTCCCCTCTTCCCACAGTCAAACCTATTTTCAGTTCATCTAATTGATTCCCATCCAGCAAGTTTGACTGTATTATGTTTGTTTGAAAAGTTAAAAGAATCCTGCTAATTTCTCCCCAACCAGGCGATACTTAACCAGATTAGAGTGGCCACTTCAAGCTTTGTTGATGCATCCAAGTGAGGCAGGGCAGCCCAGCTGCAAAAGCTGATCAAAAGAGAGAGGGGGAATGTGATATTAGCATCAAGTGCCTCGGCGAGTGACTCAGACAAAAACATTGAAAAAAACATCATTATTAGACACTTCCTTCACCCATGTTTGCCAGTGAATATATCTGTTTGTCAAGCAGCTGTGTGCATCCAATACACGGCATTGATTCCTACTTTAACCAGCACTATAAGGCAATTCCTCTTTTCCCCCTTTTGCATCCCGTTATTGCTAGTATGCTAATGACATCCGCTGTGATTAGTGATTTTCTTCTAATCTTTATTCCATGGTGGCCTAAGCAATCACAGAGGTAGAGCTTCTAGATTTACAGCAGTGAGCTTCTTCTTCTGACTGCTCTTCCCGTCTACCCTGACTTGATTTAATTTGAATAATAACTGCAAATTTTGATTCAAAGGCCACTTCGGTGCACCACTGTGCACTTGCAAATTCAGGAAACATGTTCATAAGAACATAGGAAAGGCTTTTATTCTGACATGACCTGTTTTGGGTAAAAGGTGCTCAAAGCAGGAAGTTCTAGTTTGTCAGAGAAGATTAAAATGCTAATGTTTTGATTTGATTGCATTCAATTTATATTAACCCTTCTCTTGTTAGATGGTATCCGTAAGTTTCTTCTTTTTTGTGGAATATTGAAAGAGATGACTGGATCTGCCTGAAGCTCTTGTGCAACAACCCTTTAAGAGACATTATAATAAAGTCTATTGTGTCCTGTGAGGAGTGTGGGGGATGTCCAAATAACAGTCTCCAACTGTGCCCAAGCATTTGATCTGGAGTCCATCCAGAACACAGGAAAATGGATTATTTGATTTTTGAGTTAACTCCCATGGCAAAAAAAAGAGGTTACACAAACTGTACCAGCGGCAAGTCGATTGAACTTCTCACTTAGAACATTAAGTAAGACATCATTACAAAGTTCAAAACCCCCTCCCTGTGCTAAGTATTGAAAAGAAGTCAGCCACTGATGCTGGTAATTGAAATACTTTCATAAGTTTCTGTTGAAGTCTCCCTGTTGTAAAGTGTCTTTGAATGGAGACACTACAGGGTGCAGTTAGTGGTGTGAGTTTGCATTGAAATGCACCTGGAAGCCCTCTCTAATTGGCAGCCATCTCATTTGGCTTTGATACTGCACCTCATCATCTGTATGAGCAGAACGGCCCATTGTCTGGGGAGGAAGTACAGGTGAGAAACAGGCTAATCGCCAAAGACAACGCAGACGAGAAAGCAGAGGTGGAAAATGAAGCCATAGAGTAGCTCCGAAATAGTGTCAATTACAGCAGATTTTCATAATATACTGTACTTCCCAGCCATGTTTTAGCGTGGCTTGCGATTTGGACTGTATGATATGAAATGGTAATGCAGGGCAGTAAAACCTGAGTTCCAAGCCCTTCTAATTAAGAGCACCATCCCAGGGACAGCATGTGGAGTGATGTAATGGTGAGTGGCCATGCATGTTTTTACCTGCAGTGTGCTTTATCTAGCAACACCTCGCAGCGGGACCTCACGTCGACCTGTCTCCTGCTTTACCGCTGAGATATGAACTGAAACACGCAAGACGTGAGGGAGCAAGTCAAGCACCATTACAATCTGAGTGAAACAAATGGGCAAAGTGTTTATGCGAGGTTGTGCAAACAGGAGCACCTGGGAATGAAGAACTTTGGCTTTGGATACAGACATGCTGCTCCAGAAGGTGCAGCATTAGCATTCACACCACCTGCAGACGTGAAAAAGAGACCTCCTGTGTCTCTCTGTGATGGAGTGAAAGAAGCATTCATGCTATTACAGAGGTGCTGGGCTTTATCCTCGCCTTAGTAGTCAACTATAACCCATCGCAGAGTGGCAAGGTGCTAATTACAAAAGGGTGAACTTGGACGAGGAACAAGAAAACAAAGGCACACTTGGTCACAGTCTCGGACAGGTGCCAAATCTCTTTGGTGGATATTTTTGTCCTTGAAAAGGATTTCTCTGACTTTGTGTTGTTTATGCTTGTGTTGATCTATACGAATGTGAGCAGACCTGCAGCTACAAGGAGTGATTTATTATTAGAGCATTCAACTTTGCATGGAGTGATGAGCAAACATTAAGTCATGACAGAGGACAGGGTAATGTTTGCTAATAGGAAATAGCCTGTTGACTTTCTCCTCTTGATATATGTAAACAGAAAAAAAATAAGATCATAGAAAAGATGTTGAGGATCTTTTTTCACTTTTAACAGGTTTATTTTAATCATACAGAATAGGGGATAGAGGGAAAAAAAAGAAAAAAAAAAACTCAGTAAAAAGTCCAATTCCCAAATTGGGCCAGTGGTCTGAACTCCCAAACACGATGAGGTGCATGTAAGCGCTGGCTTAATTTTAAGAGACATTTGTGCAATAAAGCATTGGTGTGTCATAACTCTTCTGAGGGTTGAAAAATGGATTTAGTTAAGTGCAGGAAGTATTATGCTTAGCTCAGGGCGAAGTGTTCTGTTGAATCTGAGCGGCCGATTACCCACAGCTCTGGTCCACGGACGACATGGGGTATTTGTTTACACCAAAGGAAATGAAACTATTTCCATTTAACTGCCCCGCTTATTGGCCTCCTTTGCTCCATTCCTCAATACATGTGATATGTTTCCTCCCCTTACTATTGTTATCTATGCTTTGACCACACCAAATGGAAATAAATAAATAAAAATAGTCTCAGCAAGGAAATAAAGAAGTTGTGCATTACATCAAGCATCACAGAGGAATCCTGTTTCCTATTATGTCTTCATAACCGGCTGGGTTTTTATGCAGAGGTGCTGATGCAATTAGCCGCTCTCCTCCTAGATGTGTGCCAGATCGTGCTTGGGTTTCAAAGAGTCAAAGAAACACTACCTCACTTCAATTTCAGGGGACCTGTGCTTAATTTGGCCCTCCTTTATCTAATACAGTTTTTCCTTTTCAAACACCATGTGGTTCACTGTTTGTTGAATCCAAATAATGAACTGCAATGGTCAGCCACCAGAGCTCAGAGACTGATGTTTTTCCCTGATATCACCACACTTTATCTCTAAATTTAAAAAGTTATTCAGAAGAATCCCCACCGCTGAGACAGTTATCTGTGTTTCAGTTGTGAATATAAAAAAGTACCCTCGCTAGAAGAGGTTTGTGCAAAATATAGAAATGGAAATTTGGCTCTGTTTTAAAAGAGCTGAGTTTTAGGCAGAACATTGAATACACACATTTTACACACATTTATCTCCATCACTTGACAACAGCACTGACAAAAGCTCCATATCTTGATTTCCAACATGCATATATTCCTCCCACTACAGTGTCAGCATAATCCCCGCCAGGAGTGAGTGCTGCAGAGGACTGCAAGAAGAGCAGAGGGATGAGGGGAGGTGTGTGCTTTCTTTCTGTGGTTGTGCATGTGTGTGTGTGTGTGTGTGTCTGTTTGTGTCTGTGAGAGAGAACGATGAGGTTGATCCCTCATAAGCTGGCCCATGGCCTCAACCCCTTGAGCATTTATCTGAGCGGTAATGGTGGTGAATCCGTCACCAATCGGACAGATGAAGAGATATACAAGCTGTCTCTGAATCTACTGCCCCCTGGAGGAAAAGACACAACAGGCAAATGTAATAAATGCATCTGAATGCATCATATCACTCATTTTTATGGGTGTCTTGTAAAGCAGATCTAATTTAACTACATGTGAATGCTCTCCTCTACTTTGCTGCTCAGACTTTAGAGCACTGAGTTTACAACACAAATCAATATGCAGGCATAAGTAGAGTAAATGGACTCTGTGCCTTTTGATTTAAACACAAAAAAACACTGTTAAAGAGACACAAAAAGGGCGAAGACGGAGCGAATTGCCAAAAGAATGTTGTGGAACACAGGCGCAGAGAAAATCTACAACCTACTGTCTCCACAATATTAAATTGTCACCCACCCATTACGCTAAAGCACAGATGCCCCGTCCAATCGGCAGCTGGTGCGCCGTATATTTCCGTTAATATTTCACATTAGCCCATGGCACGACATAATACCAGATGATTGCTTGTCTGTTATGGTATATGATGAGAAGTGTTCGGGGCTGCTAATGTGAGACGTCTCTGTTTACCACTTTGATGGATGGCCTCCCTGATCGGACCTGAGTTACGTTCAGAGTGTCACAGGAGAAAGATGACAGATGGGCCCAGCTGTTGAAGATATTGACACTTTGACCAGACCATGCAGACATTAATCACTGCACGCACAAGCAGCAAACAGGGAGACTGTTTGGCTTCTCTTATTAAGACGCAAGATGTGACGGAGGATGCATCATATATTAGAACGTTCAGCGATCACTGGTTATGAACATTTTGGCTTAACAGATACAAAGAATACACAGAAAGCTGTGACCAAGTGAAGAGACCCAAAGAACTTGTAACATGATTATCTGTCAGCAGAGATTAGGAGCTGGTAATAAAGACAAACTGGGGGTTGTTGATGCTGTAATATAATAGCAAGTGATGGCAGATACCCAGAAGTTGGTGTCAAAATGAAAAAGAGGACACTAATGGATCTTAGGGATATTCGGTCTCAGCCGTACCATCTTGTCATGTTGATAAGACACAACTGGCTCTCATGGAGTCTTTGTGAATATCACCACTTTGTTACAATATGGGGCTCAGTGATTAAATATTTATCCCTTACAACGTATTCACATACGTTGTTCACATTACTTAGTAATGTAGTGATTGATTGTTTTTTCTTTAACTCTGTTTGATTTTTTTAGCTTTTGTATTGCATTGATCATTTTTATAAGAACTTAAACAATATAGTAGTATGTGCCTGTTCTTTACCACTAACCATGTATTCTTCAAACAAAAATAGAAGAGTAAGAACAAGAGCGTCTGTGTATAGTCAGTTCTCTGAGCTTCCTGCTCTCTGTAAAGGGAACATAAGTAGAAAGTAATATTCAGTGGAATTAAAGGCAGTGAATGATGACCCATGTGTAGTGGGAGGGGGCAAACAGGGCAGATTAAATTCACATCTATCATTCCAAAGAGCATTGTTTTCTTGGAAGGATTTCGAAAATGACCCAGAATGAAAACAGCATCTACCAGATAATCAGATACAAGCTAAACTCTCACTTATTCTCACAACCTACAGATTTAACTTTTTTTTATTTTTTTTTTACGCTCAGTGTCCTCCTTAAACAATGTCCTGACATTGATCAGTTGTGCTGCAAAGTAGAACACAAAAATCAAAACCTGGTCACTCCAACTTCATGGAGATTTTTTTTCCTTATGGTGAAACGTTCACAAAACCCAGGGTGTGTCTGTTATATGAATGCAACACAGAAAAATCAATAGGCAAGCTCTGATGTTGTAAGTTAAACTGATAAAGAAAAGTGGAAAACTGCAGTTCCTCAAGTGTCCACTTTAGGTTGGCTGCAAAAACTAAAGAGACTCCATTGAAAACCAGGAAAACGGAGCAGAATCAGTTTAATCAGTTTATGGAAACGGCGCTAACACCAGTTAGACAACAATCGGACATAATGGGTGCCAGGAGTCAACAGGTTTCAGGTTTTACAGCCCAACAAGAATGAAAAGAGACTTGTCAATGGAGTGAGAATCTCGCTGTCTGACAGTCATGTGGCTTGTCGGATTTAAAACGCAGCTGGAGTGAGCTGACAAACACCATCAACGCACCACGGAGCATAGCATTGTAGGCATAAAAAGCATAAAACCAAATGTGTTCTCTTGTGCTGTTTCTGTGCATCTAGTCATGTTCATGCAGAAAGCATAATCTAGTCCTCATCTGCCTGCATGCTGTACCCAACCACCGCCCTGAAACAAATAAAGTATCTCAAGTTAAAGGAGCATGTCTAGTACAGATAATTTATCTCTAAGAGGGACATGGAGAACAGGAATTATTAGTTCCTGAATGTCCTAAACATATCTAGAAATGTCTGGGGTTCATGTATTAAAAGGGACACCAGAGTCATCACCATCTGTGGTCTTTTTGTAACTCCGAAAGGATGAGTTTAATCAAGAAAACAACAGAGATCAACTTCTGGTGTCTGAGTTTTTCTCTGTAGTATGTTCCCTTTTATAATGAATCCTGTTACTACATTTTGACCTCATTATTCCCCTGTGCTTGCTTTTTTAATTTGAAATACAATGGACAAAGTACAACAACAATGTGCATAAGAATAAGTTTCCAGTCTTAAGATTTCTAGCTGCCCTAACAACGAGAACACAACATTGCTGCAAAACTTGGACCTGTTTCAAAAAGTTATCCACATAAATATCTTAAAACTTCACAAAAAAAACTATGGCTGAACTAATCCTGCAATAGAAAATGGTAATAAGAAAGGTTTTTGCATCATTAGTTCCAAGCTTACAATCCAACAGCACTTCAGTACCATACAAGGACACAACTCTCATCCCTTGTCATAATTGGGGTTATTATATTAGCCCCTTAATATGCATAGAAAAGTGATGGAACAGACAACAAAAGTCGCGCTGACAAATTAGACTGAAATCGGTCATTAACATAATGTCTGGAAGTTCATTAATAACACTGTTTCTTAGTTATTCATGGTCTTGTTTCAGTACAGCAGTTTTTCTCCTGCTGAGCCACATATCTCCATTGGCTAAAAAAAAAGAAGAAAAAATGCAGAGTTAGAGAAAGAGGGGAAGGGATAGTAGAAAGGGAGAGAGAAAGAGAGAGATCATAACACACACATGAAGACGGGTCATTATTTCAGCACTGCAGGGGAGACAGTTAAACACTACTTTGTTCTGTTCAATTTGGCTCCGTGCAACATAACATGCAACCATCTGGGTGTAAACCAGCTTATACCTTATTTCAAGCTATTTTATGCATCTCATAAGTACGACTGTTTGACTACCCACTGAGCTGTATTCCCTGCACAGCTTGCTATTCTATGGAAATCCCACTGCTGTTATCAGACAGTCACTGTGGCCAAAATTTATGGGAGGAAAAAAAAAACCTGCTTCTCACACCAAGCATCTTGATTGAACAATACAGACTGAGACAACTTTTTGGTTTAATCTGTGCTGGGCCACTTTGGGTAAAAAGTACTTCTGTATAGGTGGTTTCTACTTGAATATCTATCTCATGCCACCACATCTTCTGCAATAATACTGCAGACTAAGCTCCATAATGACCTGTACAATCAGGTGGTTTGGCTTGCAAACAGCAGCATATGAATACTTTGAAATAAACAAAAAGGCCAAATTGCAATCAATGTAAATGCTAGAGGAAAATATGTTCTAAATCATACCCAACTTTTTCATACCATGCTACACTTTAATCCTCTAAATCTCTTCAAAACCTCAGGCTCATCAAGGTCAGCATTTCAAACACTTTCTCCTCCAGCTTTTTCCCATCCTTTTATTCCTAAAGTAAACATGATGAGATGAGAGGCAATGTAAAAAACCTCCTTTTACCTGTTACGCACATGAATATCTTAAGTAAAAACAACCCTACAACAACTATTTCACTGCACGTGCCTACAATTCCCCAGAAATATCATGGAGCAGCGGTAGCAGCCCACCATGGCATACGTGTGCGGATGAAACTCATCCCATATTCTAAATGCTAAGTGGTTTCATCCAGCAGTGAGGAAAGGAATAAATATGTGGATGGCTTTCCTCACTCAAATATATTCCTCAAACATGGGCGCTTGCCCCGGTGCTTAGCAACATCGAAGCTGAGCAGATAAAAGGGAAAGGAGAGAGAGAGAGAAAAAAAAGGAGAGAGAAAGAGAGTGAGAGAAATCCTCGCTGACAGCTGCTTTCTCCATGCTGCTCCATGTTGTAAAGATGTTACTCTCACAACTGTATAGAGACAACTGACCCATTGTTCCCGCTGTAATTAAAGAGACCACAGCTGAAGACTGAGAGACACATGGCCAAAGGGGCTTTCCTGGATTTTCACAGCACACTGACTGTCCACTGTTCAGCTATTACAAGTAAATGGTCAAAGCTTATGTCATTAGTCAAATTTCATTCAAGTTGGCTGGCTAATATACTAACCAACACTCACTTTATTCCAGTGCTTATCAAGTAATTTTTCCTTTGATCAGATGAGAATATTCTGGGTATCATCTGTCTTTGGTGCTTGCAACTTTTTCCTCTATTTTTGTTATCTAAATAAACTTTTCATCGACGTGGCTGCAGGAAAGCTTTAGGGCACAAAATGTAAAAGCTCTCTCAACATGACACTCACTAGTTCTTATTTAAAAAACATGACCAGAAAAAATAAATCAAATGAACACAAATAGAGGCAAAAACAGCTCCTAAGGGCCAAAATAATTATAGTTAAAAAATGGGAATGAAAAACTGAATCAGCCACTTTAATCAAACAGCTACCTAAAAATAAAAAATAGATAAGGTAAATCAGAAATAGCAGAAAACACATACCAATATTCTTTCTTGAGTTTCAGATGGTTACAGCTTAAGCTGCCAAATTATTAAAAATTGTCAAAGTGAGCGGAAAAGAAACACATGCTAGCTGGCGAGCCACATCAGGAAATACCAAACAGTTTTGTTTCAGAAGCACAAATGATTTGGCTCTCTATCATTTTACCCTCTGATTTCTCAGATTTTTTAAGTTTTTCCTCAAAATGAATCATAATTTTTTTCAATTAAAATTTGAACAAGTTTTAAATCTTAATGGACATAAAGAGGGGGAAAAATAGGGCCAGCAAATTTTGTTTTATATAAAAGTGTTTATTTCCAATTAACTTTCCGTTGCATTTCATTGCAGTAAAAACATCAGTGAGTGATTTATCTGATACATTTAGACACTGAGCCACTGCTTGTGTTATGGTGTTGCACAGATTTCAGCATCTGCAATCTCGTTCCACTGTCTTGTCCTCGAGCTTGTGCCCGCAGCAGCTGCAAATCAAGTAATTTCACAGTAGCATGAAAAGTGGAAGACAGGCTTAGCAACAATGTCAAGCGAGACGTGGAATCACATTTATCCATCTGTGTGACTATTTGATACATATCTACTTAAGCTTTGAAAACAGAGTCTGTGTATATTCCCTTGTTCTCTCTCTTTGCCAGATAATGGCCGGTCTGACTTCAAACCAGTTGTTTCTAATTAAAGTCCTGGTCCGAGGCACAGCCACATTCCATGGGTAGCAATCTGATGTAGAGAGCGACTTCACATGAAGCAAGCAGCATTACTGCACACTTTGATTACTGAAGGATTCACTGCATGTCAATCACTCAGCATACCTGAGCTCCATTTTTTGTTTAAGGCTTGATATTTGATATTTGAGATGTTTTTGCAATACTCATCAGTGGTGCACATCGATGCACAGACTCAGAAAACACATTATACTTTTGACTTTAGGAGTTTTATCAGTTAAAAAGTTAATTTTTTCCCTTTGAGGAATCACAGCAAAGTCTTGAATAACTAGGTGTCTCCAAAAGGAAGGACTTCTTTAGTTTTGTAAAAGCAAATGGGATAATACCATGTTTCTGTTTTGTTAAACAAGCACAGAGTGACTTCTCTTGAAACCCTTTGGTAAATCCAGATAAAACTGGCATTTTTTGAAGTCCTGAAACCCAGCATCGAAGCATGGAGTGGTTGGTGAAACAAGTAAATAATTCACCAATGCAAGAGTATGATTGGAGATTCAGTTGAGCCTTAACATGCAAGTCATCAACATTGAAATATGTGTATAATTTTATGAATTTGACCCTCCAAAATCAAAGGTAAGTTTACTGAAAGGAAAAAAAAAATTACTTCTCTGTTACGTTATCATCAGAACATGAGCCAAGACGCATTTTTGCATATTCGAACAATATCTGAAGGGAGATTTTCTCATAAGCCAAAAAAAGAAAAAGAGTCAAGTTTCAGGGTAGGATTGGGAACAAAAACATAAAACATATGCTTGTATATAAAGTTTAAAAATTTGAATTCTTGTTCTACTCTTGTATTTGAATGGTACAAAAAAAGTTAAATTTGACTATTTCTTTCACATTTAGGTGAGTTAGTAGTGAACCAAAAGATATTATCATTGTTGGTCAAAACTTACTTAACTTTTGCAAAAGTCATCCTGTTCCCTTCCACTAAAATTATCCTGGATCAGACAATATTGTTTTATCTTGATCACAAGCAGGAAATACAGATTAGTTCATTCTTAAATTTCCAGAAATGCTGTTATAATTTTGTTGAATTTGAAGAATTTGGCAGTCATGGAGAATGTGTGTGTTTTCTGTATTTTCTAATAATTTCATGCCTGCTTAAAATGTTCATCTTCAGAAAGTGCTGCTCTTTGCTCTTTCAGTGTATGTCACACACAGTGACACATTTTATTCTTGTAAAATTTCTTTATGTTGGCCAATAGTGACAGGGCTGTTGAATTAGCTTCATAAATGAGTAGTGATGGTGCACAGTGGTTGCTCTGATTTCATAATAAAAGTGTGAATTCGTGTGTGAATTTTTAATACCTGTCACCTTCAGTGTGTTTGTCTGAGAGAGACAGAGAAACAGAGAAAGACTGATATCCATGTGGGCCATTACCTGCTTACTAAAGCTACATTTCACTATCTGTACAAAAATGCACAGGCTCTCTTCTCCTCACACTGAAAACCAAACAACAAACACATAAAACTCACTGAACTATATAAAGAAAAAGTGGAGGTTTCTGTCAATAAAGTAAACTGTATACATCAAAAAATGTCCTCCATTTTCCTTTGGGAGTCACTTTTTATTCTGCCTCCCCAAAGTGTAAAACGAATATCACTCCTTAAATATGTTTTGTTGATTTTCAATGAATCAACCATCTGTGCCTTTGCAGTAAACTCTCCCTAATGCCAGAAACTGTAACAAGGTGGGCAATAATTCAGTGTTCTGTGATTACCTCATATATCAAAGTTTATTACTCATCACAGAGCTTGTACTTGCTGGCCAAATTTTTGCTCTGTTAACCTGATTCCAAAAACTCAAGCTTTGTTGAGGTGAAATCTGCAGAAACACTTATGAAAGGTCTGTAAGAGTAGTAAATACAAACTTATTAATTGACACTTCTTTTTGTATTGCACAGGCCAGAACAAACCCAAAAACATTGGTCAAACTATGTCTCTTTGCTTACCTTAGATGAAAAAGTTGGGTTTTAGTTAGATGTGATAAATTCTAAACACAGTCCTCATGCCCCTGCCCATCCCACACAAGCAAAAAAAAAAAAAGAAAAGAAAAAAACATCTACACACATGAGCAAAGGAAATGACAAGAACAGAAAAAATGCTGAAATGAACCACACTGGAACAAGTGCAGCACCACGTGACCCTTCATCAGACATTTCAAAGACAGGGAGATTTACAGATTTTAACAAGGGATCAAAGCTTATCCTGACTTTTTTCTTGGATATACGTTCATTTCATGAAATCACCTCCCACACATGGCTGTGAACAGCCCATGGAGGCTCCTGAAAGACATTTCCTTTGACTTGCTATCTGCATTGCAAAAAGAACATTTGTTGAAAAAACAACCAAGCAGCCAATATGATAGACGGCAACATTCGATGTTCTCATGTTTAAGCATGTCAAAACAGGCAAAGGGTCAAACTCAGCAAAGTAACAGGATACCTTTGGACAGTAATCAAGTAGTGTTACCATTATTCAAAGCTAAAAGTTTTGGGTCTTCATTCACGAATGGAGAGTAAGTATGACAAATTTATACTATAGTTGTTATATCCCTATGTTGCTCTGTCACTGAAATTTAAGTGTTGAGTTAATGATTCTTAATGCTCATAAACAAGACTCCCAACTTTGAGTCAATGTGGGGTGATGTCTCAGTTAGTTACTTGAAAATCAGCACTCAGCTGCCAACTCTTTTTCTTCAGTTCTTTGGTCACCATGTATGAAACATTTGACTTTATCTCCTTGAACTCTGGATCTTTTGTTTTTGTCAGCTTTGTCTTTTATCTTAAGTGAAACTTTATCCTTTAACTTTCTTGAACAGATTTTGCAGGCTCTTATTTCAAGTCGACTAGGACTACTGCAATGCACTTTACTCAGGCATCAGCCACGAAGCCCTCTCTCATCTACAGTTAGTCAAGCATGCTGCCACATGACTTTAAACAGGGGCTAAATGGCGAGAACACATTACCCCAATCCTTGTGTCTATGCCCTGGCTTCCTGTTCTTTTTCGTATTGATTTTAAGATTTTGTTGTTTGTTTTTAAAGCTTTGAATGGACTGGTCCCACAGTACATCAAGGACCTCATCCAAATTTATACTCCAGTGCGCGAATTGAGGTCCGAGGCCTAGCTCCAGGCTACGGTGCCAAGGCTAGAACCTAAAACCTGGGGTGACAGGGCTTTCTCTGTGGTCGGCCCCAGACTATAGAGCACCCTGCCCCTCCACGTCCGAACAACCCCCAAGGTGGAGTGTTTTCAGTCCCGTCTTAGACATTTTTATGCCCTGGCATTTTAACTTTTTTAATCATTTTGGATTTGTGCGCTTATTTGACTATTTATTGCTTATTTTTGTATGGAAATGTGTGTTTTATTATTTTTATGATTCTATGTACAGCACTTTGGGGACATTTTTGTTGTTTAAACGCGCTATACAAATAAAGTGAATTGGATTGTTCCTGTAAGATTTTCATGACAGTGCAATCGAAAAAGTTTAGGAAGATTGTGGTTTGGTAGCACCAATAAAAGGAATTCACAGTCAAACATGAGATAGAATGTCTTTCATGTTTTACACAAGGCCCATTTAATCAAAGTATCACCACTTTTTATCTCTTACTTATCTATTACTGCGCACCACTGGCATTTTAAGGACCCAAACACCAACCGTCATTCTTTCCTTTCATTTTCCAAACCAAATCATCGACTATCATCCTCACATGGTAACATTCTCTCATTGGCTGGATTGATGTTTAGACCATATTAAATATGTTGCTTTTGCTGTGATTTGCTGTGTGTCTCTCAAAACCTTGCGTTCAAGCCGAAATGTTTAAGATGTGTCACTTACCATGTTTGAACACCATTGCTGCAACATAGATTGCTTTTGATTCAGATGAAAGAACCGAAGTGTGAAACCAGTTACTTCCAACACAATCTGTTTCTGAAGGACTTTACTGGCACTGCTAACTAGCGCTACCTTACAATTGGCAGACTATCCAAACACTGTAAAAATGTTGTGCTGATAAGTTTATTTGAATAATTTAACATTTTAAGGACACCAACTTTCATACGTTTCCTCACTGGACCCTGGTTTAAGTGGCTGCCGATAACTGCAAAGTATAGAGCTTGAAAAGGGTTGGAAAATCTCTTTTTAAATCTTCCATACAAACCAGGTAATAGATTCTAAACAACATTATGTGAAGTAGTCCATAACATCAGCAGGTAAGAGACTAGAATTATAGCACTATATGCACCAAACTCTTTTCAATTAGCACCACCTTTTAAGTCCATTAGCAACATCTGTTTCAATGTGTTCAACTTATAAAGCAACACATTCAAATACCCATCCTTAAACTAAGGGCCATTATGGTTTCTCCTTTTCCAATTCAGGCATATTAAGGCTTCTATCTCTTTTCATGGCACACTGGATGGGTTGCCAGTTCTTAGAGAGACTAATAGAGACACACTTATGGGTAATTTACAGCCTCCACTTCACCCGACTCTTTATAATATGGAAGGAAACAGTTCTCCCACGCAACATTCAAAGGGAGAACATATTCACTGAGGACAGCGGTTTGACCATGAATCAAACTCAGCGAGGTCTTGCTGTGAGGCAACTCGTGCCAACCCCGAGCATTCAGACCGAGAGCAACCCTGAGTTTAAACTTTGAAAGAAAAAGGGCATGTAGCTTCAGGTACCACAGAGACATGAAACACAGGCCAGGAAGCCTAGTTTGAATGACAGGTACTTGAATTGAATGGTTTCTCAGATGCCAAAATGCTGCACAGCAGTTTCTAACAGCATGAGAGAGGATTTTACAGCACAGACATAAACAACACAAACAGCCACAATTATTTTTTGCTTCACTGCAACTACAGCAAAGTAAACCATAAAACTGCTTCACTTAAACACAACAAAGGAACCCACAAGAAACATGTGTGCGCATTCACTCTGAAAGGATTACTTTTTACTGGACAACCTTGTATTGTGACAATGTTGGCACCCCTGCTGCTACTTAAGACCAGCCACAGTGAACTCTGCCTAAATGCAGCACAAGATCATCGACGTTTTTGACTGTTGACTATTTAAAGAATGAATCTCTCTAAAAGTGAATCATCCTTTAAAGGTAGGGTATGTATTTTCCCAAAAAATAAAATGTCAACTTTTACTGGAGTAATCCTGCTCAGTTGTCATCTATGAGTCTCTGTACCTGTGTGTCACTGTCTGTCTGCCTCACCCCCTCACAGACCCCCTCCCTTGCCTGTTATGTTGGTGTTTTGGTTAACTTGGGACATTTCTGAGTGGGGAGAAGGAGTGGTTATGGGTGGTGACCCTCCAATCACAGCACTCCCTGTGTGCAAGTGACTATGTGTGTTGATTATAGCGGGTGGGGGAAGCTATCCTGAGCAGCTACAATAGCAGCCGTAACACAGAGAAAGAATGATACAATAGTTTCCTCATTTACGAATTTGACTAGTTTGGATATTGTATGTAAACAAATAAACAAAACTTGATGAAAATTTCTGCATACTCTGTCTTTGAAGTTAAACTACAACAAAAAGACCAGTCTAAAAGTAATTAAACACTCAGAAAACAGTCAAAACTGAGCACAAAGTATTTAATTTCTGCAGGTAACTGACATCAAATTGACTTTCCAGATGTGGTTAGCATTACCTAAGCCAACATCTAATGATGCATTGCTTCTCTGTGGTGTTTAGATACCAGTTTGACATCCAACTTTTTCTCCGACGTCTAGGTCATAATTCTGCCAAATACAGGATGCCACCTGCTACCTGATCTTGAGCACAGTACTAAATAAGACAGCAAATGGTATAACAGCAGTGATATGATGTGGAGCTTCAGCCCTGTCAAGTGCTACAGCTCATTCACAATACACAAACATTTGTGCCTTCAACAAAGAAAATATGAATGTTTATTTTAACAAACTATGAAACAATATAATTTTGGGCCAGACCACTCAGCTATCACAACTATTTTCATTTCTTAAGGCCCCCGTCAGTCATAGTCCCTTCGACTCATCATCTCCCACCCTTATCTTTTAACTTTTATTGACAAGAATTGCATTCGTCTGCTATCAATTTCTTGAAAAACAAGTATGTTGTTTTCCTCAAGAATCCCACCAGGGAATGGCTTGTCATCAACCTGTGTTTGTGAAAAAGTGACAAAAATAAGTGTTTGAACAGCGATGGCAGTAGGACACAGGCAGACAGCAGGTCCCAGTCATTGTAAGGGAACTGACAGAGGTCTCTGAGGTTTTTTTTGCATGTAATAAAGGGAAACATTTTCAAAAGACCTGAAAAGAAAGTTTTTAAGATGCTGTTCCTGTTTTCTTACACTTTCTCCTCTATAGCATTTTTTTTCCTGATGTAAATAATTTACCTTCCAGTTTGGCCATTTGAAGGTAAGCAGCTTAAGTCTGACACTTTAAGTTGCAACCTTTAGCTCATCTTTGGAAACCCACTCCAGAGATGTTATTTTACTATTGACCCCTCATGAATATGAAAAATCCTTTCTGCATACAGGCCTGATTATGAAAACACTGAATCTGTGTCTCATAAGGGAGATAACGTGAACATGCATAATTTCCTGCATGTGTATTTTTTTGTTTGGATGATGAATAGGGAGAGATGTTGTTGCTCATACCTACCCAACTGTAGCTCATCCTTCTTCCTGTTACCTTGGGCCTAATTTAATAACCTAAAACTCACTCAGCCAACTGTGATCCTACTGTGCACCCTGATGGCAGAAATATGTGTAAACACCTGCACTAATTACCTTCTCGAGCAGATTATTTATGAAATGCATTAAAGCATGTGTAAAACGATTCATTGGTCAGAATTCGGGGCAATTTTTCACTTGGCGGTCCGAGTATGTAGCACCGGGGGAGGCAGAGCACATTCCCAATGAAACTTAACAACATTATCTCTCCATGACTGTTTATTTTTAAGCCCTGTTTGTTGGAAGGCGACTAAACAAGATAATCAAACAGGCAAAGATGAGCATGGCGGCGCCCTCTAATTCAAAGTACATTGATTGTTGGTTTTTGATGTAATCTGCTTAATGTGTTTGTGGACCTGTAGAGGTTCCAGGAACAATAAAACGGCCATACTCACTCCAAAAAAAAAATATTCCTGTGAATAACTAATGTCAAAATATGCCTCATAAATATTTCCTTCACAAAGCTTGTGCATGTGAGAGAGCATTGACTGCACTGCAGGTGCTGAGTGGAGGATAAAATTAGCATGGCACTCAGCCTTGAGTGTTCAGGAGGACTAATTGAGCCAAAACTTCTCTGAGATAGACATCTCTGATTACATTACATCACCAAAATATTCTCATCTCACAAGGTCAAAGATACAGAATGAACAAGACCAACTTCCACCATGATTAACTATGGCTAATGATTTCTCATATCTGTTAATTATCCATGTTTGGCTATCTTGTACCAGTTGTTACTGGGAGGAAGCCAAAATGATCAGAATTGGTATTCATTCTCAGCCATAATGATGAACGAATCTAATTTGAAGAGTAAAGTCAAATCCATTGTTATCTCATCTGGGAGAAATGACAACAGATAATAGATTTAGAAGACCTCTCTTTTCAATTGGTGGATCTTTTAATAAAGTTGATACAGTGGATAATGAATTTCATTGATAGCCTTTTACAGACATGAGAACGGCACCGAACTCTTGCATCACACCCGATAAAATATTCAAGAGCTTACTCAAGTGTTTCGCTTAAGTTACTGCGGGCTTTGCACTGCTGCATTGTACAATGGAGATCACAGAAGAGAACTTATTACACAGGAAATTTAAAAGGGAATTTTTTTTTGAACAATGAAAATGAGAGAGATGTTGAAAAAGTGCTTTGTATGCAAAGAGACTTGTGTCTTTTGTTTCTTATTTTTCTTCCTAATGATATTTAATGTGTAATTGTAGTTTTCCCAATAAAAAAGATGATCTGAGGAAATAGACGCAAGCAGTAGTTTGGCTTTGAACCAGCAGATGAAAAAGAATAGAGTAAAAATCAAAATGGCAGAATATAACCCTGCCTTCATTTTTTAGTAAAAATGTTCAAATCTGCAGAGAAAAAATTTTTTTTGATTGTTTCAACCCAAACAGACCTCACTCCAACCAACTTTCAGATACTTAACCATCTTCCTACTCCTCCTACTCTTTCACCATTTAAATGTTCTTTGCTGTTGAAACTCTGACAAATACTTCATGGTGCTGATAAATTTCCATTTAGATTTAGGCTTTTGAAATGATTTTGAAAATTTAAATATGATCAAAATAACATTAGAGTAAAACAACTTGTGATCAAATTAATCATACTTTGTCATACTCAAGTAATGCAGCAGTTGTAAACAGCAGGATGAGTGTGTTTCCCAGAATCTCTTCTCACAGTGCTCAATAGTAGGCATAAGTAGCATATAATAGACAGTGATAATACACTTTAACTACTATAAAACACAATACAGTGACCGAGATCAATGACACATCTAAAAAAAAAAAAAAAAGCATTCTGTGTCAATAGTGGAGTGAAGTACACACTAAAAATGCTCACAATACATTCCACGCATGCTCAGTACAGACACACGCGTCCTATTTTATGGTGCACCATGTGAACACTGGGATGACAAAGAGCTGCAGACAGTAAATGCAGAGTGCATGGAACAAATACGCAGCAGTCAATAGACTCAGTTAATGTAATAACAGCATGAATTATCAAACCATGAGTGCATAGAAACATTGGGGAAGATTTTTTTTTCCAGTGGTATAAAAACATTTATTTATGCTGAAGTTGATGAATGTCATAATCTGATTCATTTGCTCTTCCATTTCATTCCATTTGTTTAAGGGCTGGTCTGCGTTCAGTAAAGGTTGCTTGATTCCAGGAGAAAACTGTTTTTAAAAGATAGGAATTGTGCTCTGTTCTGGCCAAAATCAAATATTTATTTGTTCTCAAAACCAGTCAAACAATCTCTTAGCCCCCTGCTATGTGCCCACTGTAAGATCTGAAAGTCATATTTCCTGTAAAGGGCAGCCTGCACTGTTCTGCAAATCATGAAAATGTGCCCTCCTTGACTCTGCATTTATTAGCTGGGTGTAGCCATGCTCCAGCAGGTGACAGCTAGTCAGATGTGACAGAGTGCAATATTATCCCTCAGACATAGCCTCCCCAATTTCAGACAGTCACATCATGAGAAGATGATGTGTTTGAATTATTGATACACTTTCAAGGTTGAGTGCATCACGCTTTTTTAAGGGCCTCTAAATGCCACGAAAAGGGTTTTAAAGAAACTGCGTGCATTCACGTCTGAAATCCCTCGATTAGAGAGCAATAAGGACACTGAAACCATAAAGTGCTAACCCCATCTGAGTATATGAAGATGTAGCCCTCGATGACCACATAGGGCTCATGGTTTGTGAAGGAGGAGACTAGTGACAGATGCCTCTATCTTTCCGTTGCAGTTGGAACATTTGATCCCTGTACACTGCGGATCATAGAGACCAAATTTTTTGTAATTAACTCTGAGGAGTCAATGCATCCTGTGGAGATTATACTAATTATGTGAGCTATCTCGGAGGTTGGCTATAGGATCAGAGCTCTCATTGTGCATTTCTTTGTCATATGGGTTTTTGTAAGAGGCAAACATACACCCTTCTTTGTGAACTTAGAGAGGGAAATAGCCAGCCCTCAGCTCAGACAGCTTTTCATTTCACCTAAGTGTCTAAATTAGTGGCCAAGATTTCATTATTCAGCTACCCAAACCTTCACTAGCAAAGTCTCAGGGCTTCTGCCATTAAAGCATCACTTCTACTCTTTTAAATCATAATTTTTCATCATTTGCTGGAAATGTAAATCTTCTAAAATCTATGTGATTGCTCCTGGCTATTTGCCCTGTATGTTTAGCACTTTTAACCCACTCATCAGTCCCCGTTCAGCCGCCCTGTAGACTTGCCTCCAGGCAGAAAGCCATTTGAAAAATGATTTATTGAAAAATTTGTGAACTTATCCCTGAAAGTGACTCTTCATACTGAACTCCCAACAGCTCAAAGTTGCGAGCATAATGTGTCTGTGTTGTCAGCCATATTAACAAAGTGAACACACCATTAAACAATGTCATTAACCACCGACTCATGCTAATGTCTTCCTTTAACTATCAATGACGCTTAGCTTACTGGTCTGAAAGGGAAATCTGTTTTCTGGATTATTAGTCCAAAATAGAAAGTCGCTGAGCACTCTCAATGTTGTGGCGTGCGCCATAGAGGGGAGGGACACTGCAGTTAAATTGAATTGAAATAATTCAAATGGCAAGGATGGGCAGTGCAGGACAACTTGTGATTGTTTTTATTGATGTATTTGTGAGTGGTTAGTGCAAAGTCAATGAACTGGGTGTTTGCTTTTTTTCATTGTGTCCTGTGCAATATCCCATTTAACATGCCATCTAAATGCTAATAAGATTAAAGCTGGTTTAAAACTGTTCACGATAACTGGAGTAGTAATTCACTGATTGCTAACTAACTGTAACTTTGTGGCAACTTAAATTTAGCACATCACCTAAATTCTCCCTATAGCTCTCAGTTTATGTTGCGCTGCTGAATAACTTTAAGGAAATGGATAAGAAAACACTTTTGCATCTTAGCTTGGAGGATTTTCACTCTCTTTTCCCATCAAACTAGCCAAGTCTGACCAAAACTACTTTCTCTTTCCAGATCCAGTCACAATTTTGCCAGGTTTATCACATGTCTCAAATACAATACTGCAGGGACTGCAAATACGACCCTGAAAGCATGCATAACAGGCTGCTCTCCTTTCTCGAGACAGCGCTGATGTTGTATGGCTGCATGGCCTGGAGTTCTGTCTTTCTTGATGCTACCTTGCTGAGAGATTGAAATCACAATGTTTGGAGTGAGGCCTTTAATTCTTCAATTAGCTGAAGAAATATTGTAGTCTGAGTCTATGACTTTAGCTCCTCTGTGACATTCTCAATCCTTGGCGATATTAATCAGCCTCAGCCCTTGGGCCCTAACAGATGGCTTTGATAACTTGCTTAAAGCAGTCCAAAACTCCACAGATAGTGCTACAGTAAACTAGACATCCATCTTTGGCACTACACGTTCCACTGCAAACAGAGTCATTATGCACTTGGCTTGAAGGAGAGATTCCCTGTCACAGAGCCTAACCCTCTCCTCTCGAGGATTCTGGAGCTTTGTCATTGGTTTTTCTTAAAGCAGACGATTGATACTAATATTAAGTGAGCGTAACAGGATGCAGCCACCTTGAACAAGCTGACATTTTAACACACTTTTTTCTCCCTCTCAAAGTGACATGAAATAAGTAAACTTTTATACAAGTGGGCCCCCCTGGACTCTGACACTGTTGTTCAGCATAACACAGGGAACTAATAATGCACCTTCTTTTGCCCTTCAAGCACTTCTCTGATCATTGTCACATATACACATATATCACATATACAGTCCTAAATTAACAAACAACTAAAATGTGATCCTAAAAATGATGTAGTAATGCATATGTATGGCATTTTCAAAGTGAAAGTAAGCTTTCTTATTCGAGACAACCAATAAAAATCAAAATTGAGATAAATTACAATACTTGGTTTACTTAAACAGCAGTTTTCTCAACATAAGCTATTGAGGATGAAATGCTGTCAATGCATTACTGCACAAATCAAAATAATTTTGAAATCACTGCCAATTTAATCCCTAAACACTTATTTGGCAAACAGTAGAATAATATTCCTTCACTTTAAAAAAGGCAAACAGTGAGCTCCAAATTAATTTAGAAAGTGACTTTTTGGCGGTATGCTCTTTTTTTCTTTGGATTTCTGACAGTCTAACTTTAGAGCACAGACTGTCAGCTTAATTTAAAATCATGTTAATCCATTTCATAAGAACAATTGCAGTACTTGTGATAGTAATATCATTTCAAGCAGGCTCAAGTTTTTGAATCGTAATTGAGTATGTAATATAGCTCCAAAAGGACACTTCCAAATCATTACAATTTATGCAGTTACTGAAGACATTCAGCAACCCACAGTCACCATGAAGTACAGTTCAGGTGGCCCTGTGATCAAGAACTGGGCCTCTTTGCATTTTAATGTGCACTAAGCTGTTCTCTGTGTAAAGATCAATTTATTCTAGTGTTCAAAAAAGAAAAAGTAAAACCTCCAGCTTTAAACCACAAAAAAGTAAGTTTTGAGACACAAATAATTTTGACGGTGATTCTCCTGCACTTAGCAGACATTAAACCAGCGGGACGCGTGTCAGCCTCAAGGCTCCCATATGTTTTCAACACGGTTTGCTTTAACTGTCAGGTTGCATTTTCAGATTTTTAAAAGGCTGATAAACAGACTGAAATGTCATTTCATACAGACTGAGGGTTTGGGCAGTGAATCAGTAATCAGAAGATGAGCTTCAGTCACTTTGGCTTGATGTTATCAAGAGTGGATATATGTCAAACTGAGCACTACACAAGCACTTGTTAATATACATTTCCTGGAATTCAAGTCCCGACTCAGGACACATTTATCACCAACCTGAGCTACGTGCCACTCAGTTGTTTTCTTAGTTTACATCCATTCTCATTCTCATGTCTAATAATTTGCAGCCTTTTACAACCGTAAACAGGTATTACATTGTAATTTACCCAGGAAACCATCTTCAATGACCAATTTCTGAAAATTTGTATGAAAATAGAGCTCTTTTTGTTTTGCTTGTCTTTTCTTGATTCATGATGAAAGATAGAAAAGTATTTTTTCTTTGTAGTTATGTGTCAAAGCTTAATTGAGATACTGATCATATAAAATTAACTCCAATAGAATGACCTAAAGATGAATAAATAAAATTAATAAACTAAAAAACACAGTTTGAAGGATATCTGGTGAAGCTCAAGCTAGCAAGCAGCTATACCCTGAGATAAATTGGAGCCATGTCATGGTGAAATCCTGCTTTTGGATTCAGTATGGATACAGTCACAGCACATGGATAAGGAAACTGTAATATCGCAAATCTTTAATTACAGTTTTATAGCAATGGACACAGTAATGACAAAATTGACACTTCTCTATTCATGTAAGTCTACAGAAAATAAATAATAAAGAAACTAGATCGCACCAGAACACATGGACTGAGTCAAAATTCTTGTTGGTTACAAAAATCCTGACACAACTATCCTCTATAGGTCTAAACGGATCCATGCAATACATTTTAATTTTTGATATTGACTGGATTAATAATTTAAACTAACAGTAAAAAGTGTTCCAAAAAGGGTTAATTCATCAGTTTAGGACATTTTAAAAATTATTCAACCACTGCTAGATTATTCTATGTTCCAAATTTTGGAATATGACCTTCTTCACCATCAATATAAAACTGTGCTACAACAGCAAAATCCCTAGAACAAATACAGTTACAATGTAATGATGCCAGTGGAATCACAGACAGGCTTCTTCTAGAGCCAAAAGCCACAAGAGTGACTTTCCAAAGATTTCCTCTGTTTTCCTCCCTTGATTACAAGTCAAACATTAAAGATCTGGCTCTGTTCCTCTACAAGCAAATCCCTTTCCTCTGTTCTGTGTTACAATCGCGCCCAGATATGCACCCATATAGCCCAACTGCAGCTACACCCATATACTAAAATACTTTTTACGACTCCAATTTATATTTCATGGCAAATGCTGTGGCTATTAGGCTCGTATTCAAATGAGACATTTGGCAGAAAAATATATTTTTCTCTAAAGATGTGAGTGGGGTTTTTTTTAGGCCTAGCTGTATACATCTATTACAAGCACAAACGGGATACAGCCTCATGGAATCCCTGGGAAACTGGGCAGAGAGTAACGGGTGGGCAGATGGGCAGTGGATAAAGTCTTTTATTTTCCACTATTGAGCTGCTCCACACCTTGGATAATAGGAGCCAATTCAGTTCAGCCCATAAAGAGGTTTATCAGTTCCTGTCAGCATGCCCTGCAGGGGTGAGGCGACAAATAACAAGGTAGAGAAAAAGAAAAGTGCTCGGAGTCCAGCTCTTCCTAACCTGTTCTGTTTTTTTTTTTCTTCGCCTCCTCTGCCAATGGCATCTGCATTTTCAAAAAACACTAATTTCCGCTCATGACTCCAGATAAGAGATTAGAGAGTTGAAACTCCTGTTTGAGCAGTATTAGAAGGAGAAACTGGAGTCACGTGATCCAGGGAAGCTGCACTCGGTGCGTCTCAGAAACGTCACGAAATGTCAAGCACTGCATAGGCTGCAGAGGGAAACACGAGCTTACACAGTGCTATGGAGTCTCACCTCTGGGCTGTCTTACCAGTACTAAAAAAAAGCCTGTATATTACAGATAAAAGCCCTATTGTGGCATTATTTTCTAACATTTTTAAAATTGGAATAGCTAAAATAGTAAATTTATGATACATCTACTGTTATCGTTCCTGCAACAGGATTCGTAAACCATGAGCATTTCTGGAGTAGTCGTTTTTAGGTCAGTGAGTTACACAGAGCTCTCACTATTTCAGAATGTCTATTTCTGGGGAAAGACCTTTTTTGGTGCTGGAGGATGAACAAACCATGTCAAATTACAGCTTTCAGTCCAATTCGACAGGCTTGTCACATCCAAACTACATTTCTGTCTCCTACCTGGCTAGATTTAAAAACAGTGACGGTACACTCTGAATGAAACCTCTGGAGTCGCTGTCAAAAATAAAAGCTGTATTGTTGAAAATGTTGCAACTGTTCTGAACCTGCTGGTACAGATTCAAGGAATTACTCTATGCTGTTTTTTCTTCTCTCAACTCTAAGTAAACTTTTATCTGCACTTGCTTCGTGGAGATGGAAGAAGAGAGGGAGGAAGAGCAGGAAAATGGAAAGACAACACTCATGACAAGTTCTGCACAACATTCACCTACGTCTCTAACCTGCTTCACACTGGTTAATTTAATTTTCCATGCATGGCAAAAAGAAATAGAATTTGGGAAGATGCCAGTAATAATAATCATAATGGGAGTGGATTTTTAGCAGTATGTCCAGAGCAATTATTTATGGCCTTTTTCTAAGCCAGCACCTCCACAATAAATGACATTTTGAAATTAAAAATAACACTACACAGATAACAAGCAGCACTTAGCCGAACAATTTGAAAATATGGATGCTGCCAGGGCACTTTGTTTTTTGCAGTAGTAATAATGTCTGTATATATAGTATTTTCTGTTTTGAGGGAGTGTTAGAGTCTCAGTCGTGAGAGCTCCTCTACTGGGTTTGCCTCATGCTTGCTGGAATAAATTGGTACCATATGGCATGATGACAGGATCACTCAATCTTCTGTGTACCTGAACACCACATTAATCATTTTTTGGGGGATATTCTTTTCCTTTCATCACACAGGAATTTCCAAATAGCCCCTGCCTTTATTTTTCGCACACATGTAGTGAATTTACATACAGGGGCGACACACTCTGCCCTTGTTAGGAGCCTGAACGTTTGACCATTTGGTTCGAGCTGGAGCAAAAACAAAATGTTGAGGTTAGGTGTCAGGTGAGACTCCTTTCCTGTTTGACATATTGACATACTTTCATTTTAATGTGGTTGGGAACCATGGGCATGTTTGAAATTATTATTGAAACAGACTTTTTGTATTAACTTTGAATAAAAAGAAGTAATACTCAGCCATAAATATATATATATTTTTAAAGTTTTGAAACTTGAATTCAGGCTACTTTGCAGACGGATAAGAACCTTTTGACAAATTAAATACAAACCCCTTCATATTAAAACAAATTAAAAAAAGAAAAATTAAAAAAAAGAAAAAAATATATTTGATGAGTATAATTGCACCTACCTTGATTCTATGTTTGTGCTGCAGTTCCATAGATACATTTAAAGGCTTAAAGCTCCTTCCACTTATTCAGTCTAAGAGTTTTTAAACAGAGAAAGGTGAACAGAGGAAAAAAGGGGTGAAGTGGCCCAGAGGTGAGGGAGAGAGAGAGAGTGAGAGAGAGAGACAGAGGGAGAGAGAGAGAGAAATGGGACAAAGGAGAAAGAGTGGTCTTTATAGCACTGTCCGCTTGATGAATCAGACATGTCTTATTTGTTGGCTGCACTGCCAGGGAATTTGCATTGATTATTTTCCCCTCAACAGATACATTTAAATCAATGTGGCACAGCGCGGCCAGAAAAGTGTGAGAAAATGTGCAAGGCACACGGTGAAGCCCCGGAGCTGTAACCCTGGTCGGACAGGAGGAGCCACAGCTCCCCCTTCATGCCAAACAGATGAGATCAGGTCTAAAAAAGCAAAGCGGCGAAGACAGCACCATCTCAGATCTTGCCCTGAAAAAACAATCTCCTCTCTCTATGCATAATAACATTTCTATGGGCTAATATATCTTCATTACACTGCAATTTTTCATGCAGATGTGCCAAGAAGTGTTTCCCCCCAGTTTTATAAAAGACAGTATAATGCTTTAAGTTTTTCTATCGAGTTTTCTTCTCCCCCCTCTTGAGTTCTCGGTGGTTTCTGTAAAACATACTTTTTTTTTGTTGTTGTGCTGAAGCTCTGAGCGACTAATGTTTTTTGTTTTCAAAGTCATTAATAGCAGTCAACTGATGTTAGTTTTTCATCTGTTTTTGTCTTATCATGGGAAGTAAAAACCAGTTGCGAATATTCAAGTTTTTGTTTTTAATAAAGTAAAGTGCACACATAAGGATTAAGGCGGTGGTCCTTTTCAGCGTACTTCAGAGGTCCCTGAACTGACTTCAACACTGTACTGGTAGTTCAAATCCATGCATACATACGAACACACACGTGTGTGTGCGTGTGTACTTATAAATACATACATATGTATATATATATATATATATTTTTTTTTTTTTATGTGATAGCATGATATCTTCACAAGAGAACCAAAGCGAATCAAAAATACCAATGATGGTGGAATTGCTGTGAAAAAAATATGCTAAAATATGTTAAAAGGCCTTACTCAGAGATGAAAAGTGTTGTTTTTTTTTTTTTTAAGTAAATAAATAAATAAATGAAAAACAACCAAAAATGGATTGCATCATCAGCTCCACTAAATCTGTGGTGACAAATACTCCACAAATACACTGTAGTATGGGGGGGGGGGCATTTGATCATCTGATATCTGCCAGTGGGAAAAAGTAGGTTAGGTTATTTATTCTGTGACAGAATCCTCTAGCTCTAACGCAGAGCCAGTGTGGAGCTGGATCACTGCTAATGCTTCATCACAGGGTTTAGCTCAAATCAAGCTTTCATGGAAGTTGAGCAGTTTAGAGGGGGGCTTTTTTTGTCTCCTCTAATGAAGTCCTGCACTGCCCCCTTGCACACAATGAAAGAGGCATTTGTAAAGCACAGGATGGAACATGTTGTTTTGTTAATGTGGTGCCTCAAATGTGACTTTTATTGTGGTTTTATAATTTAAGGGCACTGAATAGCAAATACCATTTTTTTTCCAACAAATATGCAACTTTTTTTCATGCTTCAATCCTGCCTGGACTCATAATCAATGTGCGTGTAATAATAAATTTAGCTTTCTAATTGTTGGGGCCACTCTTGACTCCCACAACACACACTTTGCACACTCCACCTCCACACGTTACTCCCTGCTATCTACTCTCGCTCTCTCTCTCTCTCTCTCTCTCTCTCTCTCTCTCTCTCTCTCCTCATCTCATTGATAATTTCTCCTGGAGCCTCAGCCTCTCACATTGAGATCAAAGTGTGCTGTCACACACAGTGCCAGTGGAGGACGGGTTCAGGAGCATCTCCCTACAATATTTTATTCCTCTATGGATGATGAAAGTGTGCACATCGGGGGTGGAGATGACACTGTTACGAGGCAAATGCAGTAGGGGGCGTTACATTAGGGGCCCCTCTCACAGGGGATTGGTGTGTGGGGTGGGTAGAGGAACAAATGGTTTAGGTAGGGGCTGTCCCGAAAAACCAATATACTCAAAGACGACCAGTGCATTAGGATTCTAAAAATAAAGTTAAAAAAACAGAGTTAATATCCGGACATTGAAGTGTTATGGAGAAATTCACTGGATAGGAAAACACACTCTGATATGATAAGGGGTTTCATTTTGGAAGATTTAAAAAAATGTGAGGAGTCCCACTTTCTGACAGAATATAGTTCCCCAGTTGTGTATATCATAAAAAGAAGCACAAAATATGCAAAGTTTCCTCACTCCTTTTCATGCTGTTTTCTTTTCTCTACAGAGAGAAAAAGGCAAAGAGAGCCTTTCCAATATCTCCTGACTGTCTCTCTTTTCTCTGAAAAGCACATCTTAAGTCTGACTAAAGCGTACACTCGTCTCTCCCCTAGGGTGCAGTGGCAGTGGTGCAGAAAAAGTGAACTGCGGAGGACCCCACTGTTTAGCAAACACTCCTACTGAGGGGAGGAATTAATTATTCAGAGCCAAGGACCAAGGCAGCCCCATTTGATTGCACCACAAAGGAAAGGTCAGAGCTTTTCATATGAGGAACCTCCTGGTTCAGCACCCTGTCAGCTGAGGGGACGGGTACAGTAAGTCTGAATGGCAGAGCGGCTAACAGCTCAATTAAAAGGACAAGGATGTCTCCAGAACACATGTGTCAAACAGCAGCTTTAACAAATGGTGAGGACGGTCTGGTGGGTATTATTAGCAGCTGGGGAGATATTTGAAGGTAAAGGAGGCAAAAACTTCACGCGGCCCGAAGATGTTTTTGAGTCACTCGATGGAAAAACCAACGAGAAAGGACCCAAAATGCTTCTGCTGAGAAAGCAGCTACTGAAGCAAAACTGACCATCTCATTTCCTCTCAAAGATTTATTACTCTGTTTGAATAGTTAATATGCAATAATGGAATTCATCAAATTAATAAGATATTATTAAATATTAGGAGAAAATAGCTTTTTAGGACTAAATTACTGGGCTCTTGTGCAAATACAGTAGGGACCTTATAATAATTAACAGAGTTGGATGGAGTTGGTGTCAAACTCTGCTCCCATACTTGTGTGATCATCTGCATAATTCTATCAAATTTCACTGTGAAAGGCCACAGCTTTTCTTTTCCAGCCCTGGTGCAAATACCCTATTTTCATCAGCTTCTTTCTCTCAAATGTGAGCTCACAATGCCGACTTGACAGAACACATCATGACCATACAGACACAGTGCAACCAAATCCAGCCACAGGATCCTCAGGGTTTACGGGGTAAATCTGCCGTTAAAGTAGATCACTGCTGAGGCCTTGTGGCATTGTGCTCCAGTACTGTAGGTTATAATCTCTGGGAAAAAAAAAAAAACTGCAGACTAGAGTGCCCCAACAGGGCAGAAGATGGAGCCAGGAGGGTGAATTCTATAACTGTGCAACAGGGGGTGCTTCTCCACTCACCATTGGTGTGCTTGTGCTCCAAACGAAGCGCGTGATGAGAAGCTATTGGCTCTTTCCAACTCTCTGTCAGCCAATCACAAACAGCCCAGCTCTACCATTCCATGGAAACTAGGCCTGCACCAGCAATGGCATCAAGTACGACTTTATTGAGCTCCAGTCTTCTCCCAGTTGCTCTCACTGCAGTAAACTGAACAGTTTCCAGAGATTAGAGAATATTCTAATGGGAAAAAGTGCTAAATACATGAAAAAATAGACAAAATATACTTGTATTTTGTGCAGTGGTTTATCAAATATGTTGTTTTATTTTAAGGAACCTATCATTGAACTATGTCGTTCTAGAAAAAGCCATTAATAAAAAATTAAATAATGATAAATCTGCTATAATAAAATATAAATCAAACATACTGAGAGCAGCAAAGCATAGCTTAAAACCATATTGGAACACATTTTTAAAATTTCAGGCAGCTATCGCTTTTATAAATTGCAAGAAAAAACATAAACCACCTCAAAACAGATCTAAAAACATAACTCAACCCACTTAACTATAATTGCAGGAGATCAATCATAAGGTTGTGTTTGCTAACTGTGGCGTCTCCACCTTTAACAGTATGAATTAGCTCCCTGATTTATGCTCCTGAAACATTACGCTTGGATAGAAAGACATGAAAAGGAACAGGGGGGATAGGTCCTCTCCACCATGATTTCTTGCAGATGGTTCAGCCATTTCATCTTAGTCTTTCAGATCATTAATTTCCCAGGTAATAAAGCCCCGTGTTGTTAGCACCCCACCCACCCCCTTCCGCCCCGTGCCGTAGGATGCAGCTGGGTGTAAGCTTGTGAGCGGTTGCCAAATGGAGATGACAGTTTGCTCCAGTGTTCATCAGTGAAAGCAAGGAGCCATGCTGAGTCTACAGCACATGGATGAAAAATTAAAGTCAACACCAAAAAATTAACGTGCTGTAATACGGTCGGTTATGTGCCCCCACGGAGATTTCTATCACCGCTCCAGGTCGGCTCCAGTTGCATCCACTGTGCGTTGGCAGATGAGAGGTTTTGAAACCATGTTTATGTTGAAGCCAACGAGTGAGAGGTTGAAAACTTGCAAATTGCAAAAGTTGAACATAGGCAACCATCAAAGAGAGGTAGCTCCAGACAAAGGTTGGAAGCAAGCTTTCTACTACTTTTTGTAAAACTAGTTCTCAGTCATTTATATTAAAAAAAAAAAAAGAGACACGAAAATAATCAGGTATTTCAAACATGTAAAAGGCTTTGACCATTAAATTTTGCTACTATTATTTCCTTTCACTGCAGGCTTTGAGGAAAGAGCACTGGCAGAAAATATTAGTTCTAATGATTAGTACTACTGCAATGAAAACAGAAATCCCTTAAATTTGAAAAAAAGGAATTGTGAATTGATGCAATTTTATCGGCTATTGTTACAAATTTTTTTCGAAGTTAGCACTGATGCATACTTAATGCCAAAGTTGCTTTAATTTTCTCATTAAGAAGCTAACATAACAAGTAACAATATGCAATCTGCCATGCAGTGATGATCCAAGGGCATTTGATGAATGCGAAATGTTTGCCTGAGACGACCTCAAAGCTAAACTAAACCAACCATTAAGCTGATAGTGCTCTAGTTATAGTAAAAAGCAAATAGTCATCATTAAAGAAACAAAGAGGTTCACTTTTTCAGTTTTTCTTTTTGTGTTAATTACAGCCAATTCAATTAGATTGCTCTGGAAGTCTGAATTATTTATGCATTTGTATCTATGCTCACCAAATCTTAGCTATCTCAACCCTGAGGCTTTCATTAACTACACATTTTAAAATACAACAAAATATTTAATACCAGATCAGTGTCAGCCAGCATCAGCAAGTTACCACTGGTTTAAAGAATCTTTATTGTGCACCAAAGAAGCTCTGCTTTTTAACAGCTGCATATCCTCAGACAGGTACCATGAAATATATTACTGTTGAAGATAGTTCCATACAAATCATAAAACAAACTCAAACCTAAAACTCATAAACTCAGAATATGAGATTGAAAATAGCATTAAACTTGGACATGTTTTACCCTTCTTGTCGCTGCATACACATCTGATCTGTGACTTGAGTGGACGTTATTATTTGATCCTTAATCTTACACCAACAATGCTTTAAGTTGTATTTTGAACATCCACTGTTCTCTCTCTGGTATTTTATATTGAAATGTGCACAGAAAAAAAAGAAGTCAGAAAATGTTAAACTAGTTTTTCTGCTGTTCTGATTTCTTACTTCTCTATGCATTGTGTGTTCTTGGGTCAAAACATAAGTACTTCCCAGTCCAGCTCTATTGAAATGCATTATACACCTCCACTGAAGCTCAACTGATACAGTTCATGTTCTCTTCACACTGATGTAGTGCAGCAAAGGGGCAAAAGTGAGAATTTATTCAAGATGGTCCAGGTATTATTTGCCATGGTGAGCAAGCAAGCGTAGCCCTTATCATCTTTGAAGTCAGGCAAAATGTATGAGTGTGTGGAAACATGAAGGCCTCTCGTAGTGATAGCCCCAGCATTTCATCACATTTTACATCTGACTATACAGCACTGTAGCCCACTCACAGCTCCAAAGGCTATCTGTGGTGAAAAGAATACAAAATTAAAAAAAAAAGAGCAATACAACCTTGATTGTCAAACACTTAAGTGATGTGCCAGCCTCATGAACTTCTATGATGCAAAAACAGCAACACAATCTTCCCACTCATAACACATGCAAGGATCTCTGGAGCAATAAACTGATTCTGAGAGCTCTCATCAATCTTTAATCCTTCCTCAGGCTCTGTGGGGCCGCAGTGAGTAAAAACCTCCCTGCAAAACCAGAACGAGGGCAGAATCCTGCACATTCAAGGTTCAGGAATGGCCTGGAAGACTTGTTGACAGATGATGGGGGCCAAATCAGCTGGGGAGACCTTTTAACTCCTTCTGCCCAATGGCTGAGACACATGCCAATACCCATCTTCCAAAGATTTTTGTTGAGTTTCTTTAGAGCTTTGCGTCCTATCATAGGAATAATACATTACAAGGTTTTACAAGAAGCAACTGGGCGCTGTATTTAGCAGGGTTATATTCTGCATTTCAAAGGAGATAAAGGAATTGCATGAAGAAATCCAGGTTATTCACAGAAAAAAGCAACAACCTCAACCATGTATAATGTTCCCAAACAGGATTAGCAACTCTGTTGTGCATTAAAAAACAATAACCAACTGAAATAGAGGCTAATATTGGCAGCCAAGAGTTATGACTTAGTTGGAGGGAGATTTTAAAGTAAAGCAGCTTGCTGTTTTTGGGGCTTTGGCGCTTTCTGCCAGCATCCAAAAGTCAAGGACACAGGGCTAAGCCGAGACGACAGAGGACGATCTAAATAACTATCTGTATCATGGTACCGTGGCCACAAAAACAGCAGCTGGGTGTAGCCTGTGAGTTGTTGCCAAATGGATATGACAGTTCGCTGCATTGTAGATCAGTGAAACCATGCAACCTCGCTGAGTCGAGAGCACAACGATGAAAAATTAATTCAGACACCAAAAAAATTAAGTGCCCCGGGAAGAGTGTGTAGTCTGTCCCCAGAGGTTGTTCTCCCGGCAGTGAGGTCTACTTTAAATGTGTCTATTCTGAGTGGAACCCGGCAGCTTGTAATGCGACCTAAGTAACTGTCTGCTGACTGAAAGTCTGAGCTTTAGCCCCACCATATGTTTCCTCACTGGCATATCAAAAGTCGGTGAATTTAAGTAGTTGATCACACTGCAGACAAACAGTGGCAAGGTGGCCTTAGAGGAGCAAGGTCTGCAGAAATATGTGGGTGCGTATTTCACTGAAGGATGCTAAAAAAGTTTAAAAAGAAAATATGGACGGCGGTGGAAGAAATATTGGTTGGACGGTGTATTAAAAGTAAGGACACTCAGTGTGTGGGCTTTGGCATCACTGTCCAAAATCCCGACGTCAAGGACAAACTAAGAGGATGTGGCAGAGGCCAATCTAGCCATCTGTATCACTGCGCTTAAGCCACAAACAAACATATTTGTTTACTTTTAATATTAGACCAAAAACTGCTGAACTCCCTGGAGCACGGCCAAACAACCCCTGCTGGCTTTTTTTAAAGCTAATTTGTACCAAAACTTGACTCGTCCCTGAATGGTTTTTGGAAGCTTGTTTTATGAAGATATAACAAGTTGGACTTGGGAAGCAGCAGCAGAGAGAATGAGTGGGGGAGGAAGGGGGGGAGGGGGGGGGGGGGTCTACACTAGTTTTACTCACTGCAGAGGCAAAGCAGGTGGCCAGGTTGATGACAATAAACAGACAGCATTGGTGGCCTAATTTCTTCATGTCAGACAACACCATATGGCTGTTCCGCTCTCCTCAACCTATTTAGAAACAGCGTCCATGTAAGTATGCAAGTACCGTAGTCTTCACAATTAATTAAAAAGGGGGGGAAAGAAGATTCACTTCATTCTATATATGTTAAAAGATGTACTGTTAGGCGTAAAAAAAAACAAATTCCCCCAGGTATTTCTTGCATTATGTGTGGCACGTCCTTGAAAGAAACATGGATTCAAAAGACAGCATAATTTTTTTTTTCCCTTGACGCATCTTCAACTTTTGCATAAAACGAAGACAAGGACTCTGACTGTTGTAGAGCACTCATATGGAAAAGTGGAATATATTCAATTAATCTTTCTGACCTTTAGTGAACGGTGCACATGATAACAAGAAAAATAACAAGAAAGACTTGCTTACCTGTGCTCCAAACTTATCACAATATCAACGCACAAAGATGGTGTGCAAAATAATTTTAAGTCCCCACATTGTGTAAGTGTAGCTGTTCGGACAATGTAATGACAGTTATTAACTTTCAAGGACAAACCAACCTTCTCAAGCTTGTTTTCTACTGATAAAAGCTCACAGTCCCGTGATATTTTTGGCGGTGGCTGTCAACAGTCAGCAGGCTAAATTACTATAACAGTGTAAAAAAAAGTTACAGGGAAAGCTTTTGGCCAATAGTTGTTTCCAAAAATGAAACTCAAAAGGGTTTGCGACAGCTTTTGCCTGCACACCAGGAGAAGTGAAAGGCTCTGAGCATTACCGCAGAAATTTATTCATAACCATGTGACTGGTGACAGTGATTGCTGACACAGAGTCTTTCAAAGCTGAGGTGGTGACAGGTAACAGGGTAAACTTTTTGCACTGTGGAGTCAGGCCAGCCTCTTATGTGGCAGCAGAAGAATATGGCACCATATGGCTCGTGTGTTGCACACTGCATTTAAAAGTGGAACACATGATTTATTACTGTTTACATTTGACATGACTCATTTTGAAAGCAATTTATGCAGCGGGTTATTTTTGGGTCACATCATTTATATTGGGTTGCATATCATGGACAATAAGTAGTCCAACTTCCATTTGAATTTTCTTTGTTGTTGCTGTATTTTTTTTTTTTTTTTTTTACATTTTGCTGTTATCTTGGATATGATTCCATTTGCAGCTTTGGTCCGAAGTGAGTTGCTTTATTCGGAGCTGAGAGGGGGGAGAAAAAGGCAATAATAAAAAGGACATGATCAAAACATAGCCAAAGTTGTAATAGTTATTGTGCCTGTTATGATTATAGCATTTAATCCAGTTAATTTGTATTCCATTTATGTCAAAACCCCAGGGATTATTCCCAGGTGTCATCTTAACACAAAAATAAGACCGCAGACAAAAGCAGAAAGTTTTCAGTAAGAAAAGTGGTGAAGGGCTCTTGTGACCCCCCCATGGGTTCCTAGCGACATCGTGCAGCAGGGGACGAATAAAGCAGAAAATGGGTTTGTGCAGCATACAATAGCACATAGATAACAAGAAGGACAAGTATTGAAAATGTCCTATGGGGACGAGTTTGCAGAAATGCCTCGTTTCTGAGAGACTGTGGAATGTCTAGCTTTTAATAGCGCACTAGTGGGGGTCACCATTAAGTGACAAAACAATATCAGTGGGGAAACATTTGCATCGCCGTGTACAAATATGCAAGTTGTCAGGCATAGCAAGCCCGGCCTTTTCAGTGTGACAGCAATCCCTTTAGGTGTGAGGAGAGTGCAGCTCAGTGGCGCAGGGGATGGCGAGAGATTTGGTGGCGGTGGAGAAGGGGGGTGCGGTTAGACTGCGGAAGTTGCATGCAGTGAGGTGTGTGTCAGGGCACCAGAGACAAAGCAATGATTACACACAATGAGGAGAGCAGAGCGCATGCTGACACTAATGCAGTCCAAGGGGAGACACGAGACAGAGCACTTGTGACAACTGTGAGAGGGCGTCAGTCCTGTGACAGACAGCAGTATGGGTACCAAAAAAAGGGAAAATGTGGGGGGGTTTCAGCACTGGTTATAATTCTGGTTAACACTGAATAACTTTAAAATAAGATGAATGACTTAGAATAATTACTCAAGAATCTAAAATAAATAAATAAAGATAAAGGTCCACTTCACATAATGTGTATTAAAACCTTGATATCCAACTGATCTCATGCATTGAAAAAAATGACATTGTAAATTTTCATGTTAGGTTCCATTGATTCGGTATTTGTGACACAAAAGTCATGCTATACTGTCTCATGTGACACAGTGTAGCCTGATGAGGTAAGGTTGGGCATGGCATATCTAATCACAGGAATAACAGGGTTTGGTCACACTGAAGCTTAAAATGTAAATAAACCAAACCGACAAATACAGAAAACAGAAATGTTTGTCTATGCTAGACAGGTTCTTGAATTGAGTGCTCAGCACAGTGTCATCTTACAACAAGTAAATAAACAAATGAATAAAACATTCATGTGGGTATCAACCAAAGTAGCTATTCAGTTAAACTACTTTAATGTCACTGGGAGATTTTTATTTATTTACTGGACTGTTGTTTAAAAAACTCCCATCTGATTCACAGAAGTTTTTATCTTTCTTAAATACTTTGTTGAATTCAGTATTCTACAAGCTTTGTGAAGAGCGCTCTCACTCTGTACAGTTTTCTTTAAGTAGGTGAATCATACAGCCTTCACAGCTTCTAATTAACTTTGGTTGGGAACTAATAAGGACATTGCATAGTCAAGATGTTTGACAGCACTTAACACATACATAAAACTGCAAAGGTATTAGTTTTCCTGAGACTACCTGTGTGAGTTCCTGTGGGCCAACCTCCATCTCTGTCTGACAGATGGGGATCCTCGTGTGTTCCTGACTGCATCTCACATAAGGGATGTGCTGTTTGTTAAACAACACCTGTCTACTGTACATTTCTCAGTGTGAAATATTTAAATACTTCTACTCAAACACCGATGGACAGAAATGCATCTGAGGTGCGAAATTTATTTTTATCAATCTTGTTTAAGGAGTCAGCTCATGAGTTTGCTCATTAAAAGTAAGCATGATTAAACTTTGAATCAAACTGCTCGACTCCGAATATGACATATGCAACATACCGGGGCTCAAATAGATAGACAGGCGTTTGAAAAAAGGTTTCATTTAAGGACTAACAGAGCAAAAAATTGGCAGAGTTTCTGAATACAGAATTGAGTTTGCAGACAGCCTGCAGTGACCTGAATAATTAGCTAACACCTACTTCATCACACTGCAAATAATTATCAAACTGTCATGTGCACATCAAACCAACACAAAGCTGTCTTTCTATCATTAATATCAGAGAGAAAAAATTAAAGATCATATCAGATTCATCCTCAGCAGTATCATATTAATATGAGGAGCACTGCAGAGAGATGTCATTGAAACTGAAGTGGCAATGGAGACTTACATTCATTTCAATGGATTGCTATTACACATTTCCTCGAATACAAACTATGAAAAGTGGTGTTTTTGGTCCAAATTTATCATATTGAAAAAACACAGGCAACAGCAATGGTGCCTCAGAGCAATAGACATCTTGTTCGACTCCATAATGTGAGTCAAATACTATAACAATTAATGACTCAGCTCTAAGTAATCCTGAGTCTGAATAACACAACAAAAATCTATGAGTTTAAGAAAGAACAACTGAAATAATCCACACAAGCATTCCTAGTAGGATGGCTCACCTGGGCACTTCTTGTGCAGTGTCGGCATAAAGCGGGCAGGGGACACTCCATGAAAGGACACTCAAAAGACCAATAACTGACAGTGGCTCTTTAAAAATATTGAAAAATTGGGTTATGTAATGGTATAGGGACATTGTTATATTTTTTCACTGGGCCTAAAATTCAGACCGGCCAATCCGTTCCCACTAACCATATCTCCTTTGTCTGCTAATATTGTTTTTTTTTTCTTGAATAGAGAGGCAGCATCTAAACCCTCTCAGGACTCGAAGAAGGGTAAATTTACAAAATCAGTTCAAGTTTAATCTAAAAGTAAAGCTGCAAGCGGTGAAGTTGGCCCTTGCAATTGTGCTTCTGTCGAGGCATATCGCGATTGCATGAGCGCAAGGTCTTCCTAAGTGACAAGCAATTGCATACAGCATCCACAGTATATGCAGCAAGATCTGTCTCAGTAAAAAGCAATGACTTCCTGTTGCCAGTAGGGGGTGTTCTCTTTTGAGGGTATAAAAGAAATCTACATGTACTCAGGCTGTGACAATGGTTTTTGTCCCCAGTCATGATTGTACACATTAAGGGCATGTTAGCCCCCCTGGTGGCAATTTTGAGGGCTTTGGCTCTGGCACAACAAGGTCCTTGCTTACTTTGTCATTGGGCTCAGGCCCTAAAAAAGGAAATGTGCTTTGCTAAAATGCTAAGAAAGTTTCCAACAGCTTGATGGTTAAAAAAAATGTCAAACCAATGAGAACTATAAGTTGACTTTCACTCAAAAGTACCAGAAACTTTGACACATGGGAAAAAAGTCATTGCAGTACACTGCCAGACGAGCAGAGGGCAACTATTAAGGCCATTTAACAAAGATTAAACCATAGATGGCAAAAACGAGCTTTTGTTATCAGATAGGAGATTACAGCTTGTGTGAAGTGTGGAGGAGTTCAGCTCAGGCTGGTTTTGATGGTGTGTTCACTTTAAAAAGCCAAGACAACATATTAAAACCAATGAGTGGAACAAAAACAATGTAAGCGCTCTTACAATGAAGAGTACCCACCTGCAGTAGAAGTGTGAAGGGGTCCTAAAAGGTTACCAGTTCTTTGAAAGTTCCTGTGGTTAAGAGGCATCAGGTTTAAGCTAATCCATTGAAATCATATTCCGGGGTTCATGTCCCCCCTTACCAACATCCTGGACTCACTCTTTTTGGACATGTTATGTGGCTTTGAATATTAATGATGGTAGTAAACTTGTCAGAGCCCAACTTGATTCTGAAGAGTTTATTATATTGTTTTTATAATGATCATTACACAATATAAAACTTCAGGCATCAGTTTCTCTTCATGTTTTAAACAAGCAGCAAGAACATCTTGCATCTTCTTTTTTTTTCATTTAAGAAACTATCGTCTTGGTTACTGGATGCCTCTTGAATTCCTTGAGGAAAGTTTAATCTATTTACAAACACTGTCATACAATAAGCCCAAAGGCAGCAATGTCAGAGAGAAAAGAAGAATTACCTCTGCAAAAGACAGAGAACTCATATGAAAACATAATGATATTCTTTATTTTAAACACACAAATAAAGCTGGAGGAACGGACTACCTCTCCCTGATTGCCAGTCAAGGTGTCACTGTAAGCTTTGCTCTCTTATGACTCCTGACTAGGAAACACTTTTGGGAACATCAACAAAGGCAAACTCTTCATCATCTTGGCAGGTAGGTCTCTTCACAAATTAACTCCCCCCCACCCCCCGCCCCCCATCCATCTCACATGGGAGTTCACCTGCATCTGTAGCTCAATGCTCTGCTGCTCACTCCTTTCACATTCACAGTTCTCTCTGCTGCTCATCTCATAAAATATTGCTCCATTATGTCTTGAAAAGTGTCACAAATGCTACAAATTTTAAATAATGTACAAAAAGAGCGAGTTGACACACATTCAAAACTGTCGCAAGGGAGGAAATTAGATTGGCTTGCCTGCTTTTTCCTTGTTAATAAAATAAATGTCAAAGAATAGCCCTAATGGGTTTCCTTCTTAAATATTTCTCCTAACCAGTGACCTATTAAATTGTTTTACGACTGGTTTTGATAAGTATTCAAAGCAGCTGTTAGAGTTACCACAGGTTACCATGCTCTGGGATTCATTTGCACTTGAAAGGCGGCCTGTGTCAGCCCCTCTGCCAGGTTGCTCTGCACTTCGTTCACGTTCTGCATCCCATGATTAAGCCAATGTGAAACACTAATAAGCAGCAAGCATCACCCGGTGGACTTGCCTAATTGGGTCAATCAAAGATGATCTACAGAGAAACCACAGCAGGGAGAGAGAGAGATGGAGCTTTCAGTATGCCAGCAGATTTTTGCAAGTCTGTGCACAGAGCTCTGCAAATGAACAAGCAGCAGCAGCAGCTCGTGGACACTCTGATGGGGCCCTTTGATTAAAGAAAAAGTCTCCTGATAGCGAGGCGGTGACATTGCATATCTTGGTGCCTTTCTTTGAATCTGACATCTCTTTGCACAATTCCCCCTCTTCTGTGTGCTCTGAGAAAAGGAACAGTTTAGTTAAATGTGAGGAAGGTACTTGCATGTCCTCAACCCTTCTGTGATGGTGTCTCGTGAGACGTGTGATTCCAGAGCCTCTTGTCCAGCGCTTTGCATACTGATGGACTGAGAGTGGAGGCGTGCGCCTTGCCATTCTAGCAGCGCAGTATACAGTGATGCATTTGCCTTTCATTTGGCTTTATCCAGACTGTGAGATGAAATATTGCATCAGAATTTCACATGTACTTTTATTTTTAAAACCCCTCCTGCCACTTACAATTGACCTCCATAAAATTCAATCAGAGCACCCGAGGCGGGGGCTTGGTCTGAGAGCATGATGAAAATAAGATGACAGGAATCACTGTTTGGTGATGAATATATCCCAGCTTTATTGGCGCTAAGTCTAATTGGCAAGAGTTAATTGCCCTGAATAGGCCAAGCCAGCTTTATAATACTTAAACACTCATTTTTACACACAGTATGAAGGATTTGTGTACAGAGGAGCACGTACAAGTACACTTTTTGACTTGTATTCTTCTGTGATCTTCAATCAAAGCAAGAAAAGACACAGCATATCATCAGGGGAAAAAGTCAAATCAATCTATCTTGATTTAATTAAAATTAGAAGAAAAATAGTATATCCACCCGCATGTACTCACTACAATATTTACTCAGTACACCTTTGGCAGTGAGTACTGGCTTGAGTGTGTAAAGGACCTCACCACATTCTTTGAAATTTGCACTTTCATTGCAGCCAAAGGAGTTTTCTGGGTTTTTTTTTTTTTTCATGCTACCCTTTTTTCCTCACCTCCATCACCATGCCCTTTATACACACTGACTCACATTGCTAAACAAATTGGATGCACAAAAACCCCCATGACTGATGGGCCTCGCAATCTCGAAAACGGGAAATCATGTGACCAAAAGAGCCTAGTGAGCTAATGACCTAATGAGAAGCTCCTGTGAAGAGAAAACAGACTTCAGGCAAGGCAGAAAAATTGCATCCAACCTGGGCCAAGTTTCGGAAAAAAAAGTGCAACTGAAGCACTTATGTCATTAGTGGAAAAAATGACAACACAGATGGTCCTGCTGTCCACTGGGAAAACATCATACAAATTGTACGAGGTTTAAATATAGCAGGAGTAATTATATTGAAAAAGTAGGAGGCGATTAATTACTACACCACTGTATGAGGGAAGCATATTTCACTTTACAGAGTGCAGTGGATTTAAGGTCTTTTAAAGGAAAAGTGAACTTAATGATGAGTCCATTCCCAACCTTTGGGAAAAAGAACTGACAAAGAACTTATATCTGAAACTTCTTTTTGAAACTGTGGGACTTTAAAATGAACCAATACATGTAAGTCAAAAATACTTGATGCAAAATCAAGATTAAGTAATCAAAACTCAGCAATACCCAGAAATTAATCAGATGTGATTTAAATGATTGCAATTTCTGATAGTGACAAGATTCAGGACACCCTGCTCACCGAAATATGTACAAAGAAAAAAAAATGTCTGCAGAAAACCTGGTATGCTGACCATAGAAAACTACCTTTCAAAGCAACAACTTCAAAAGGTCAGGCTACACTACAGAAACCTTTGAAAGTTAGAGCAGACTGTAAGAGAGTTCTGCACAGAAACACAAGCAGCCAGAAATAAACCAGACCAGTTTGTGTTGAATGGATTCAGAATTGATTGATGGGACAAGCAGTGTATTGATGTGTGGAATATACAATGCTGCCACAGATAGTGTGGTAAACTGTCAAAGAGAAACTATGTATAACTTAATCATTGTCAACTTACTCTTTTAGAATTGGAGACGATGTGGAAATTTGTTCAAAGACGATGGAAACAAGTAAAATTTCAGGGTCATGAAGTGCAGTGGAGTCATTCAAGTAGCTGTATTAATAACATATGTACAAACAGTGATGTAGAACTACTATTTGAAAAATGACAACAAGCAAACTTTCTGAACTCAGTTTGTACCATAGTTTAGTTGCTAGCAATGTTAAGTGAATCCTGGATTTTTCCTGCTAATGCTCATCTAACAAGCAGAGCTAACTTAACATAACACATGCTCATGCTCCATCATTCTCCTGTTTAGCTTACTTCTATTCTATTTTTGTCAGACAGTGCAGCTTCCGTTTTTATCCTTACTACAACCTAAATGCAAGAAATCCTCTTCAGTAGAGAAAATCACAGATTTCTCTTCGTACTGTTTAACTACATCATCAGATGTGGTGTTGTCATAGAGACTTTGGTGTGCCAAAAATCATCTCTGGCTTGTATGACCTTAAAAGAAAGCCAAGAAAAGCATTTAGAAATATTTTATCTTAACGCTGATAATCTCATTTTAAATTGTAGATCATGATTAGGAATATGTCTAGAGATGGGACTTTTTCAAGATCACCTGGAAAGTCCTCATGGTCCCTTTGTCATTATTTTGTGTCACTGGCAGATTTAATAAATAAGACACATTGAAAAAACTAAACATGCTCTTAATCTGAAGTGAAACAAGAGGAAAGTAATGATGAAAGAGGCCATGGCAGCCATGCCCAATCCAGTTGGCCCTTTACCCTTCAGAAAATCTGCCTGCAGCCACAGCAGCTTGGATGCCTGCACTGCCCCAGCTGAATTCACCTTTTTCTTCTTTGCAGCTTTCCAGTTGCATTTTTTTTCAGTACTTCCTTTGAAGTCTTTCAGGGCAATAGCAAGTGATATTGGGTACACACCACTGGTGGTGGGTTTGATTTTGTGGTTTATACAAACTGCTTGTAAACTGATGATAAACTGAAGTCTGATATATGAACAATTAGGAATAGTGCAATTAACACATGTAACACCTATTATATCCCAATATCAAAATACTGTGACCAAGCAATGCGAAGCATTAATTTGTTCAAATCTAAAAGGCAATAAAGATGACGCAAATGAAAAACAACAGTTGAGTGTATAATACACACTTATAATCATCCACTTATTTCTGAAGCTGTGTTCAGAAGTCGTTTGATGGTGGTCACTATAAAGGAAATATTAACTCAAGCTCACTTTTGGTCAAACTAAAAGCTGGAGCTGTGCAGGGCTGTGGCCTTCTATCAAACATCTACAGCGTTCATGTTGGTTTGTCCGTCCATCAGTCATGAACCCTTGGAAAAAAGACAAACTTAAGATTTACCCCATGCACAGTTTGTGCAGGTTAGGGGTTGGGTCATCAAACAAAAGTAGAGTGGATGATTAAATCTGAAACTGTTTAAAGTAGTATACTCCCTACAGTCTGACCGAACTTACCTGTTTTTTTTGGAAGCTCATGTTCCAGTTGTGACAGTTGCGTACACATATGACACTTGTGCTGTAACTTTACACAAAGCCCCCTTCCTCCCTCTGTCACAACAGCATTTGTACGACACTGCATGTTACAGAGTTGAAGATGTATATGATAAACAGCACTTGAGAAGCCATGCTGAGCTACAGAAACCGAAACAAGCTGCACAGAAGTGATTGAACTGTCTCGACATCTGACTGCCACTGTCAGCCACAAGGCCTTTAAATTTTTAACCGAACCTTTTGTACTCCAAACCTGTAAAAAATTCATACCTACTTGACATGAGAAAGTCTTTCCTTTTTCTTTCTTTCTTTTTTTTTTGGGCTATGGCTCTAGCTGTGACCATTAATAGCACGTTCACTGCTGCCCGAACAGCGTGAAATTCTTCTTGACTTGTCTTTCCATTTGCCTGGAGGATAGAGCAGTTTGAAAACATTTCTGCACACAGGAGCATGGCTAACGTGTAATCTGCCTAATTATGGCAAGGGAGGAGTTCCCCAGTAAAATATTAAAGAGCCTCTATAACCTTTGTTTCACCCTTCCTGTGTACAAGCCCCAAAACCTGCCTGGTGGCTCCATGTCCTCCTGCTTCGAGCTGCAGATGATTCGAGCTAGCAGGCTACAAAGTGACTAAGGATCGAGCTTAATAAGTGCTAAGTGTGTTTTTTAGATGGATGCCATTTAAAGACACAGGAAAAAGCTTTTACACTCATTCATCTCAAAAGATATTAGAGTTACAGTTGTGAAGAAAGGACATTTACAATTATTCAATATGTATTTATACATATGTACTAAATAAATAAACAAGTTTCTGTCATACCAAACTTATTTTGGTTGGCTCAAAGTTTTAAAAACGTCTCTCAGACTTCTCTATCAAAACAACACGTTGAATAATGTATTTTTGACTTTTTGTTTCCTTTCTATGATCAATTGCTGCTAAAAAGGTTCTTCTGTAATTAATTTAAAAAACATTCATTATTTTCAGAAAATAATTTTGTATGATTTCTAAATGCATTTTGTTTATAAGATGACATGCCTCTGATACATTGAGGGGGCTATGAGGACTATCTGGAGAAACTAGTGTTTTCCCTGGAAGTCTCTGTTTCCCATGAGCACTTGCACAAACTGTCATGAAGACATGGCCCTTGGCATGGCATGTGTTTGTTTTGAGGTAAATGATAAATGAAGATTTTCTTTTTACACTACTTTTCTTTTTTCAAAATAACTTTACCTCAAGGTACAAAACAATGCATTTATTTATTAATAGCTATGTAATGCTACTGTTTGTAAAAGAGACAACAAGCAAACTTTGTAAACTCTGTTTTTACCACAATTTAGGAGCCAGGATTTAATTAGCACTACTCACAGCTGGGTGCTCTGACATGTGTCTGTACCTTGAATGTTAGAAAATTCTCACTATTCCCCACCAGTGCTCATCTACCAAGCAGAGCAAAAGTAACCTGGCTCTTCACTTTATTGATAGAATCTCAAGTTTGAACAGACCAATGCAAAATAAGAGCTGCATTTGGGTTGTAATGTACATTATCACAAACAGCTTGACCCGTGTTTTAGCCTTTGGCCTGTGTCACTTTTTGGAGAAGTGATTTTGTGGGGACTGAGGCCTTTAATCAATCTATTAAAATCAAAGCATTTAGAAATAACCTAGTTTGGTGTGGATAATCTCATCTCAAATTGTGGTTTACAATCAGGCATATATCTAAAAGTGGCACCTTTTCAAAATTGCTTAGAAACTCCACTCAGCCTCTTTGAAAAGGAGCATGAAACTGTATTCATTGTATATTTTCTAAATGGGAAATGCATGACTTTGACAAAATGAAGGATTTATTACTATGAACACCCAGGTGTTTATATCATCTGGGAAAATTCAGGAAGAAAATTATGTTTGTTGTTTTCATTTCAGGCAGAGCCAAAAACAATTTACTGGTAATATAAACAGCAATGAGAAGTTTCATAAATGGTGCTGATGTTGACTTACCTCCAATATGGCCACCTGTGATCATGTGTAATTACTGCAACAAGACAATGATCACTTATTGTGTAATGGTAGCAAATTCTAGATAACCAGAAACCTTCTTTTTGACTAGGTAATAACAATAAACATCTAATATTTTCATACTATCCATAGATATTGCTGTTATGTCCCAGAGTTATGATCGACCCTTCACAGAGAAATAACTTCTTTTTTTCTGCTTTACAATCTGCTTTTTTAACATCCTCACAGAAGGTTTAGCTACAGTGCTTTTCACCAGCATTTGAAAAAATCCCTGCTTTTTTTTTAGTTTGTTTGGTTTTTTTCTTTAGCTAGGGGCTGTGGAGTGCAGTCGAGGTGCAGGATGGGAGGTGCTCTAGGAGTTCACAGGGATCAGGTGTAAGTATTTGACTGCGCACAAGGGGAGTCTTCCTCACTAAGTAATAAATGAAGAAACCTGGAATCAGCAGGTCATGTGTAATAAGCATTCATGATTAATTTCTTTAAAGAAGAATCACCTCTGGGACACTTTAAGCTGATCGGGAAACCAAGCTGCGGTATGATGAATGTTCACTTTTGAGTAAAAATACACACACTGAATCCTCTGGCACATGGGAGACCTTCCTTGCTCAGCTAATTGCCTCAGCATATGAAGATTATTCATTTGATCTCTGTGATTTATTTCTCTAACTGGAGTACATCTAGAACTACACATTTTAAATAAACTTTGGACTTTATTTTTCACGATGTTTGACCAATATTGATAGCTTGCACTAATGAAGGGGGAAAAAAGGGTGGTATGTGTGTTGCTTTATGACATTTGAATTTCGCAACATGTCAACTTATTTGCTGAGAGATTATGAAGCAGTCAAAAAGCTGCAATTACCCCCGGCAATCTGGGTATTTTTACGCTTTTTTTGTCTTGGTACAAACCACAGCGGCTCGTTCATTCTGGTTCCAAGTCATTCCTCAGGCTCAGTGTGGCATGACATAAACACATACATCATCCCCAGAGCTAAGGCGCTCCAAATACCTCTTTGGTGGTGCACCTTTGATAATGAGCAAAACTCAAGTGACAGTGAAATGACATGAAATAGAGAGATCATCTGCAAACGCAAACATACACTCATCAACTATCTGTTAATGCGCAACAAGGCAAAGGGAAATTGATGAATAATAAATGGATAGCTGACTATTTAATGTGAAAACCATTTCTCCCTACAGCATGTTTATGTACTGCAACAGAAAATACCGTAATGACTTGAATATAGGGCAACATTTTTCCTATCGAAGTTATATAAAGAAGCAGGGGTTATATCATGTACACAAGTATTCTTCCTAAGGGTATTGGCTTATGGGTAGTCGGATTATTGGGAGACTTATAGGTTTTTATGTTTCTGTTTGAAGAATGCATGTCAGCTAGTGTTGAACTAAAAGTGTAACCCACATTGGGAATCTTTACTCCTAATATTGTAAAAGGAACAAACCCTCCATTAAGCTGCTACAAACTCTAAGTGTCACAACCACAAGGAGCTCCGAAAGTAACAAAAGCCAGAAAATGTTTGAAAAGCTGCTGACTGACAGTTGTAATTGTTCTGACCACCTTCAAGAGTCTGACAGGAGTGTGTGAGTGTGTGACTGACAGATAAGCACCAAAGAGTGGCGTTTATTTTCTGCAAAAGCATTTCATATTTCATTTCTGGGAGACAAAAAGCTGCAAGGGTGTTGATGAGGATTATCCCCACTTTGAAATAATAGTATCTCAGGTAATCTTTTCCAACAAAACTCATCTGAAACTTTTTTGTACGTTCAAAGAGACTTCTTCCAAGGACAGGTGTTTGAAAAGTGGCGTCGTCACATTATCAAGATTGCCCCATATTCTGGCCAATACAGACTGTTTGCGGAGTAAAGTAAAAACATCCCCGTTGACGTGTTTTTTTCTGCATCACTGATGAATTGTTGAGTTGTAAAGTCAAAATATGCTCAAAATGTAAAACTATCTACAAAGGTTAAGAAAAAAGCTTTTTTTATGTGTCCTCTTTTTGGTATCTTAGCACATATGTTTGCAGCAGCTGAAACACAACTACTGTATCAATACTCAAAGTCAAGAATGTGGTCTAAAAAAGGAATTTGAAAAAGTTAACAGGAACATTAACAACTACCCAGAACACATTTTTAAACCACGCATAACTCCACAGACAAGGCTCTTATCTTATGACCAAGGATTTGAGCAAGATTTTTAGGTTTGGTCAAACTACTCTGGGGGGAAAAAAAAACAGTGTAGAAATGTAAAGTCTAAGAAACAGAGTCTGTCAAAAACACTCAAAAGGGCTTTACAGTTGACAATTAATTAAAAAAGACCGCACGGAAATTTGGCACTATATTCAGTCTATCACTGCCTCTCTTCTGTGAAAACTTCTGTGGAAATTCTGTTTCATCTATTCCATTTTATCACAGTCCCTCACACTCATTCTCCCTCACTTCAGTCCCCCCCCCCCCCCCAAAAAAAAACACGGAGCAAGACGTATTGTTTGCTCATCTATCCCCATTCCTCAAAACGCCCGGCCTCCTGTAGGTTTGTGGGCCGGGGTTCTGTGACCACCGCAGAGGCTGCGATTCCTCCCACACAGATGAGAATGGCATGACATTTACCAGAGCTGCATGGCGGTAATACATTTTTTTTTTTTTGAAATGGCACGGCTGGAATATACAAGGCTGAAAGGGCCCACGCTGGGCCCCACTGGGACTCCTTCGCACCAGCCCGCTAAGCCCATTCAGATGGGGGCAGTAATTACAGGCATGGAGGCAAAGCTGAACTAATTTAGACAAGGTGTAAAACATTGGCAGACCAAATGTCGGTCAGTTTACTGTAGAAATGCACAGAGTATTTAACCGTAACCATTATGACTGAGATGTTTGAGGCAGCTGCTTGGATTTACAATGACCACAGTGACCCCCGTTTTCCAAATGATCAATCTCAATAATGACTTGTACTTAATTTGATGTGATAAATTATACACACATGCTTGAATCTAACACCATGAATCACTACAAGTAAGTTAATCATATACTGCACCAGAAGAGACTCCTGCAGCTGTGGATTTTTCTTCTTCCCTCATTGGATGCCTGACACATGGTTCTTTCAGTCCACCAAACATAGAGTCTTATTAACTTATTTGTATTCCTACCCTCAATCAAGCCATCACATCTTCCTATTTGCACCAAGCCATAACAATATAGTTACCTCATAATACTTAACATACTGAGCAAATCTAAGCTCTTTTTAGTTTCAGTTTTAGTTTAGTGACCAAACAGTGATCCATCAACGATTGGGCACTGTGCAACAGTTGCAAAAATCTTCCTTTTGATATTCATAAACCTCAAACAGCATCAGATTCAATGTTGTTAATGTACCTCCACCAAGAGGGGAAGGGAATGGAGGTACAGTAAGACAAAAATGAATAAATAAATAAATAACTAGGAAGACAGATCCAGGCAGGCGTTATCGACATATAGAAAGAGTGACAGACAGTCAATAGGGAAAATGAAGACACTGATTGACACAAAAAATATCAATCAACCAACCAACAAATCTTTATCTGCATAGTGCCAATTCACAAGAAATGTCATCTGACAGACAAAAAGTCAGACAAGGACAAAGTTATACAAGAAATATGAAGCCAAAAAGAAGACAAATACCCATAAAGACGGTCAAAGTGAGAAGGATACTGTGGCAAATCAATTAATTTAAAATCAGAAAGACGAGTAAACAGATAGACAGATAGAAAGAAAGACCAAAAAGGAGATTATGGAGAGAATCAGTCATGTGAGGAACAGACATACTGTGAGAATAACAGACAGAGACAGAAACATCTAGATTAACTGACTGAGATGAAATCATGAAAGATTGTAACACAATTTGAATGCATTAGTGTGATTAAACTGAACAGAAATGTGGCTAATGACGGAAATATCAAATTCAATCTCAAAGATTATTCACTTTCTAAATTGTTTTTAATCTAAGTATGCTGCTGTCAAACAAATCTTTACCAAAACATCTAAACTGTAATCAGGAAAATACTGAGTTGGTCAGTTATTCTACACACTCACACAAACAAAGCCATCAGATTTACCTTAAACATGGAATGAGACACACAATTTCCGTTCCATCTAATAGATATTTCATAATTATACTGTCATTACTTTGAAAATCAAACCATGCAGAACCCAGTGGACTTTGATACGGCAACTGGAAAATGGTGTCAATTAATTGAACTAGTTGGAACCAGCTCTCATGTGGAACTGGTTCTTGATTCCTATCCCCACCTAGCACTGTGAAGTACATTTCTTTCCATGCGTGGACATTTGTTCATGAAAAATCTGTTTGCTGAATACCCCTGGGAGCAGTAACCTCCAGCTCAAAGGCCATATTTTCTGATTTTAATTGGATGTCTTCACAGTAGCGTTGAGAGAGGTCTCTTGTTACAATACAATGGAGGAAACAAAGAACACCACTGCCCTTTCATTAGTCTCATAAACACGACCATTGCTCTGTGATTACATAAGAACTTCTGTAAACTCTGAGTGCCTCACAACCTCTTACTAACCAAAGTCACTGGAAGGTAACTCATTCTGACACTGCTTTAACTCCTTTATCCGCTGCTCTAAATATCTGTCTATTTGTCAGCTCATTTTGTTGCTTAAGCAATTTCAAATGTCTGTGACAGCAACCAAAAATATCATCACAGTAGGGTGGCACTGAAGTAGTCATAATCAAAATCACATCACAGCGTCTCTGATATGAAAGCTGACCCCCCTGTGAACATGGAAATCAATCTCTTTGACTGGCACTGGGCTGTTATTTATTTATTTTTTTCATTCCTCAACTATAGAAGCACTGTATTATTTTCCCAAGGCTCTGATTTCAATCTCATTCATTTTTACTTGCCTTTCTTTTTTAACTACAGGATATTTGGAAAGTAACTGTATGTGTGAAAAGCAACAGTTTGTGATCTGCTCTTTTTAGATGCTGGCCTATATGGCCTCTCTTTGATGCTGTCTGTTGGTTACAGACGCCAGGGTGGAAGAGTGTAGGTATGTGTGGAAAAACAAAGTATGGATGGGTGAAAACTAAGGTGACAAGTAATTCAAAGAAAGGCTAATAACACAAGAAAGCAAGATGGGAAGTAAGAACTGCAGCATAAAGAAAACATGCATCCTGTCAGCTTACTATATATTGAAGCATATGGATGTATCATCTCTGAATGGGATTTTTTTTTTTTTTTTTACCATTCTGCCACTAAAGTTACATCTTGATGTGTTGGCAGAAATATAGTACAATATTTAAGACAAAGCTCCTGCTTTTCTTTGGTCATGACGCAGAGTGACAGAGATCATGATGGCCCTACATTTCCAACATAACGAAACTTGACAATCAGAGAGGACTGATGCACTTAGCATCAATCAATCTCAGCCTGAAAGAGTTTTAATTTTAACTTATAGTTTTCTTTTATCTCAATATAAGTTGAAATCTAGCATCAGAACATTTTTAAGCTGAAACAACGGAAAACAAAAATGACTCTCTGCAGTGCAGTTTTGGACTACTAGGCAGAGAACATCCCAGTGTATGGAGATGCCTATACACACTGTGATTGGCTCATAGTGTTTGAAGGTGGACTTAGCCAGAGGTCAGTTGGCCTAAGTTTAGGAATACAACAGTTGTAGCTCCTTTTCCTGAAGATGTCTGTGTATGGCTGCACTGACACCAGTCTCAGTCCACTCCTTTTGAAGTTCTCCCAACTTTTTTTATCCTCTTGTTTTGACAATCTTCATAGTTGCAGACATCCCCTTACGTGTTCATCTTTTTCTACTATCTTCCCCCATTTGGTTACTTTCCATTAATTTGCTTCACTGCAGAACCCTGCAAGCAGTCTGCCTTTTTCAGGAGTGACCTTCAGTGGTTGACCGTTCTCGTTGAGGGTGCGATATGATGATGGTCCACTGGACAACTGCCATGTCAGCATTCTTTCCCATGACTGTGACTGCATGTTCTGAATTAAACCAAGAGACACATGGTATTTACTCAGTATTTAAAATTTTTGCTGAGGGCCATTATAGTCAGATTCAGATTGAAAATGGTTTTAAAACTTTAGTTTTCATGAATAACTTTTACTTTATTCAAATTTCACTTCCTTGGGTAACTGACAAAACAGATCTTTTCCACCATATCAGAATTGTTTGAGAAAGAAAAGTATGTTTCTACCGCAATCAGGTTTAATTCAGCTGAAGCAATCCAAGATCGGCAAACCAGATATGCTTTACTCGTTGGGGGAAAATTCATGTTTACTAATCGATTGGCTATAGAAATCATTGAGGAAATAGAAATAGGAATCTCTAAGGAAGTTTATCCAAGAGAATGCCACCTAAGATAAAAAATATCAGATAAAAATAAGTTTTTACTGCTTGTTCCAGCTCTTCACTGTGATAATGAGGTAGGACTTTTACCGTCAAGTAGTCCACTGTGTTAAATGTCACCCAAAAACAGTCCACTGTCAAATTATTTTACCATTATATATAAACAGTAGACATATCAGGAATGATTTCTTCCAATACGATGATATTTTGATCTCACAGCATTTTAACATTTTGGAAACTCCATGCTATTTCTTCATCAACCCCCACTGAAAACAACACTGGTCTTGCAAAGCTTTGCTTCTAAGTTCAGCGCTGCAGTTTACCTTTATATGACTGAGTTCAAAGTTACTCATAGTAACATCTCTTTTGATAATTTAGCAAAAAGAAAAGGAAAAGAAAAGCTGAATTGTTGTCAAATGGACCTACCTTCCTTGATTTTAACTTATCCTGTTGTCTCCAAATCTACACATTATTTGAAATTCAACCCTATCAAGTTCATTTAGGAGAGGTTGTGAAGGAGTTGTTCATCCTAAGTTCTGCACTTAATGGATTGGGTGTAGAGTTACAGGTTCCTGTTGTTGCGGATGTCTGAAGCCTTTAAAAGCCACCGTGAGCTAGTTAGTCAGCACTGATCCCCTTCCTGGCTGTAATTAATCTTACTGTGGGGTTTCTCTCCAAAGTCACCCAAAGAGTGACAGCTTTAGAGGGAATGAGGACCAAAACTGTCTCTAATAAACCCTGAGGTGCTTGGAGTTGAAATAAAAGCAGTCAATCTGCAAGTAATAAAAGGTCAATGTTGAAGATATTTTCACTTAATGAATTTAATGAATATAATTGACAGTACACATGGTAAACACATTTACTCTGGGATTGCAGCATTTTGACAAATAATCAGCAACATTACTGGTATATGTATGTATTTTGTTCATTCCGTTTTTATTGATACACAACAGTGTCTAAATTTTTACAACCACAATTTCAGTGAGGTTGGGATGTTGTGTAAAATGTAAATAAAAACAGAAAACAATGATTTGCAAATCCTCTTCAACCTATATTCAATTGAATACACCACAAAGACAAGATATTTAATGTTCAAACTGAAAAACTTGTTCATTTTTGTGCAAATATTTGCTCATTTTGAAATGGTTGCCTGCAACACGTTTCAAAAAAGGCTGGGACAGGGGAACGTTTACCACAGTGTTACATCACCTTTCCTTCTAGCAACACTCAATAAACGTTTAGGAACTGAAGACACTAATTGATGAAGCTTTGTTGCAGGTATCAAATTCAGGATGAGCAAATATTTGCGCAAAATAAATTAATATATAAATTTATAACATTTTCAGTGAACATTAAATATGTTGTCTTTGTGGTGTTTTCAATTGAATATACGTTGGATAGGATTTACTAATCATTATTTTCTGTTTTTATGTATATTTTAAACAATGTCCCATCCCCATTGGAATTGGGGTTGTATATTTCAAATGTGAGATTATTTATTTAAAAAATTTTTATACATCTAAGTAGGTAGACTTTATTTGATGCCTTATTTTGGTGTGGTTTTATGCCAGTTTTCTTGACAAAATACAGAAACTGATAACTTTGTGATGTTAACCAAACTCTGTGGGACTTACTATATTGCAGTGACACTCTTTGCCAACATCTTGTCTGCATACATTTATGTCATACCATAAAAAGATGCCACTGACAACCCTATAACCAACAGTTCCACTCATCAATTTCAACTTTTAAAATGACTTTTTATCATGAAAGTTTAATAAAAAGCATAGGGAACCTTTTAATACGTGGATGATAAAACACTAAACACTGCTATAATCTCCATTTAAAGGGGATAGTATGGGAGTCCATTTGGATGTTGCATGACAAAGTGACCTGCAGAGTCAAATATAATGAGCAGTTAAATTTTCATTCACCCTGGAAAAAAATCTTTAGCATTAAGACTAGAAGTGCAATATAAGATAATCCATAAAAAACACATGAAATGTTAATAGGTTTTAATGATTGATGCAAAGATAATTGGAATGTCAGAAATGAAAGAGTACAGGAGAACAGAGGTGTTTTTAGAGCATAATGGTTGAGCTGGTGGCAGCGATTCAATCAAATTATAGCCGCCTCAAACTTTGTACAAGAGTGACTCCTTTTGATGACACAAAATGAAGAAAACCAAAGTACCATTGAGTCTTATCCTTTTATTCCTCACCCTGAAGCAACCACATAAAAAATGAATGATGGATGGATGTGTGATATGAGATACTGTATCTCATTGTGTTGTAAATGCCACATGAAATAAATGGGAGAAACTTTTAGTCAGGTTTCTGACAAATTAAGCAACTTCAATGGATTATTTGACGCTATAAAAAAAGTAGTCGATGAATTGAAATGTTAAGGTCTTTCCAACAACTATCAAACCTCAGAATTCATTTCCAAAGGCACCCTTTTGTTTATTCACCTGCTTCTAAATACAGTAAGAAAAAAATCAGAATGTTATCTTGGAACATTTTTGCAGAAAATAATTTCTTTTCAAAACATGAAATTTGAGAACAAACTTTGAAACATTTCATCATGAACAGACTACTAGATGTTGTATACCACAGGCAAAGGTGATAATACCTTGACAACAAAGAGCAACAGCAGTCGAGGATGTATAATTCAAAGCATACTCAACAGCCAAGGGTGAAATAAATATCAAGACTCTTTATTTAGATAAGCTTCATTCCCTAACCAGTTGAGGTGGTCATCCACAAAGAGGCTTTGGAGAAATAGACCTTTTTATTGAATTCAGCCCAGATTTGATCCAAATCCAGGGCTAACCTTATCATTTGATCCGGCTTTGATGAGACTCAGAGCAGTGCAGAGGTTTTAAAGCTACAAGACTGAAAAGAATGACTTGAGAATTTCATGTGCAAACAACCACTTTCACTTCTCTTTCTGCGTATTACAACCTTTACTAGGCTTGACAACCTGATTTTTCAATCTGCTCTTTGAAATAAGCAATAGAAGTTTGATAAAACATAATATTTACTAAAAAGATGTAGCAGTTTTGGTTTCACTGTACAGATTCCAGATACCTCTTCCCTTCCCTCTCTCAGAGGTTTGGAGTGGGCAGGGTTTGTTTTACAGACGTGGTGTCATATATTCACATGTGAAAAGGGATCTGATGTCAGTTATTTGGTTGTTCCCTTAAATTTCCTACCTACTTTCAATCAAATCTGATAAAACTAGAGACACACTGTCCTGAAGAAACAGTTCAAATTCTTTCCTTTCCTCTGGTCCTGAACACTTAAACCTCTATTTGGTATGAAGATATTTCACATTAAACATAAATACACTGTCCGATACAGCAGATGTTAATTACTTGTTCTTTGCCTTGCCTGAGCTCTCATAGTTTGGTGGTTCTTGCATTAACATGACAGTAATGACCTGAAGGATTTTTCTTTCGAAACTCAGAAGACATGCCACAGTACAAACACCGCAGAGAAGCATGAAGAGATACACCCAATCAGAAGTTACTGTCAGTCACAGGAGGAGCAAAATGCCTCCTCAAAACAAATTGCTATTCCTGTCACGTCACGCTTCCTGTACTGTACAATAACACTGCAGAGCTGATCGGCAGGCTGCGCAGGGGTGTCCTACTTTAATAAATGAGCTGAAGCTCATATGCCTGCAAAGAAATCACTGGCTCTGAACGTCAGAACAGCAAATGTTCTTATGTAACTGCACCACGTTGTCACAGAGGATATCTGAGGCACGTAAGCTGGGTTCAAGGTGGCACGATTATTACATTTATAAAACACAGTTTTATGTGTTTATGCTCTGTCAAAGGTTCCAGATGATTGTCTTCAGGTGTATAGTATCATTTCTTTGATAAAAACATGTTCCACTCAATGAAATTAAACACTTAAAGTTGAAATGAAGGAAGCTTTCTCAAAGAGAAACTTTTCTCCTAATTGATGATTCTCCACATTATTGACTCATGCTTCTTTAAATAGAATAAATTACTTTGAATGAGTCTGTAAAATGTAAAGGGCAGCTGGCAGACACTCTGATTGAAATTGATGACAGCTTAAGGAGTCATTAGAATTGATAGTGTGCTAAAAAGTAGCCCTGCAAGGGTGATCTGTCGTACCTCCTTCCTCTGAGCTTCCTGGTAACAACATGTAGCAGCTACCTGCTGAGAAACCGTGTATTAAGGCCTCAATATGCAGCGATTGTCTGCGCTGCATGTTCTCAAGCTCAGATCATATGATCAGTGCTGGTTGCTGAGCAGTATTTTCAGAACGCCAGAAACTATTAGAGTCATTAGTGGTCCTGCTGCGGTGCAATCTTTAGTCTCTATCCTTAGGGTGACCATTTGGGAATTGCTGGAACACAACTTAGCTATAAAACCACATTACGTATATTTGCTTAGATCTTGTCTTGATTCAGTGCTGAATGGCTTTGTAGAGGAGTTTTCCACAAACAATAACAATTAGTTTTTACAGTTGAGCTGCTCGGAGATTTGTTGTTATGTCTCCTTGACTGTTTTAAAGACTTTGCTGGATGTTATGGCTCCATTCTGGAGACATTTCAGTTGAGGGACTTTATGGCTCTCTAAGCAAACAATCGTTTAAATTCAATTAAGACTGTGAAACGGCACAGATTTTAAAGCTTTGTTTTTGTGCAGTCTTGACCCATGTGCAGTCACTATATCGAGCACAGTGCATGTGTTGCACATGGTAGTAGGTAAAGCGCTTGGCGTATGTACTGTGAATAAAACGGAGTCATTAGCACGGAGCTCAACATAATGAGGAATAAACAATAATAGGTTGAACACACTCTGCTTCTGCCCATCAGAGACTCTCATAATTAGCAATTAGTGGTCATTGTATTAAAGTCAGCGCAGCTCAAATCTGGCTGAAGTGTCTGCACTCACTGTATCCTGAGGCATTGCAAATAAAATATCCCTCTGGATTCAAACCTGATTAATGTCTGTCTCGAGAAGGGCTGCAATGGCAGATTAGGCATGATTATGAGTGGGCTCATTTATTTTCAACATGTCATTATCTTCTGCAACACTGACTAAACGAATGGACGAAGTGAATGAGTAGGATTTCCGAATGGTTATTGGTTGGCTGAATTAGAAAAAAAAGAAAAAAAAAAGTTGATTGAGAGGAATGAAAAGTAAAGAAAAACTATCACATGCATGGGCAGGATAAAGCATACCATCTGGATACAGGAGATTAAGTTAAACCAATGGTGATTATGTCACAAAGTACAACATGGTTATTAAAGAATGTATACATCTAAAAATAAGATTCCACTGAAATCTGTAAGCTCTGTTGACATTTAGAGCTGCCAAAGCAGTATCCAGCTTTATTAGTAGTAATGCGTAGTGTTTCATCAAGAGAAAATGATTACGACAAGAGTCAACTGCACTGCAAAGACTGAATAAAAGCAAGTATTTAAGTCTTATTTTTAGTCAGAACTGTCTTTTTAGTCTTGATATGAGCCGTATTCAAATGACAAGTTCAGAAATATCTTATTTGGAGATATTTAGTGATAAAAAATGATGTATGAATTTCTTGTAATGAGTAGAAAAAAAAATCTGCCAACAGGGTAGGAACAATTTGCGTGTCAAGTTTCTTGAAATAAGATTAATGTCTTGCAACAAGGAACTTTTTTTTTCCTATTGGCAGAATTTTTTCCCCTCATTACAATCAATTCAGACATCACTTCTTTGTTCTCTAGATAACTTGAAACAAGATATTTTTTCTAGACAGGTCTGGTAAATGTGACTTATATCACTGAAAATAAGGCACAAACACTTGCTTAGATTTCAGTTTTTTTTGCAGTGTAACTGTAATACTCAGACCCATAGAAATATTACTATCATTTAGCATCATCACCACTCAATATTTATGAATGTCAGATAAAGATCCCACAAAAAAAATTAAGATTGCGGCTGAGTTATTTGCAGAACATGTTGGGCAGTTAACCAAACAGGACTCCAATCTTCACCTTTAATACTCCTCTCTCCTGTAATTTCCTCCCTTGCTTATTGTGCCCCTGATCCAACAATATCATCAAACATTTTCTATCTTGTCCTCATTAATTTCCATGTTTTCACGTTGTCCTCAAAAACTTAATTATGAAAACAAAAATGTTTGACAGCGGTTCCCCTGTATTACCAGGTGTTTCTTCATTTGACCATTCTGATCAACTTTGATGAGCCTGTTGAGCAAATGTGAATAATTGATACCTGTTTTCAGATGGCTTGATTGTCACGATGCAAGACAAACAGAGTGGAATAGAGTCATGAAATATTCACTTGAGTGTTGCCCTGAAAATTACCCATTCCAAAGTCGTTTTTACATGGCTGCCAGTGTCCTACTCCAGAAGTGGTGACATGACCGTGAACTTGAATGTAAAAGGACAACAAAAAGGTGCTGTGCAGGGGTGTTTGGTTTTTTTCTCTGTCTTTTTCCCCTCTTACAACATGCATCACAGCTGAAAAATGTCAACCAGATGTCAGCTAGGCATTCAGGCCTCTTAAAGTACAGCAAGTAATAGCGGCCAAGAAGACTGGAGGTCAAGGTTCAAAGAGAGCTATCTCCAGCAAACACAAACCTCCACTCCGTCCCTGACATTTCTGCTCGTTGGTGCTGCAACACGTTGTACGGGGATTGTATTCTGATGTTGTTGTAAACACCTCTGCAGCCATTCTAGAGAGCAGTTCGCGCTCAACAAAAGGAACAATGAACACAATGAGCTTTCAGTTTCCATTACCATCACCTGCATTGTAATAATATCAGCAGTGTGAGCTTCCAAACTGAATCGACTGATATAATTACAGCCAGGTTTTTCTTTTGGTTTGTTTGTTTGCATTCACATGAACCATCTTGCTCCAGCATCTCATGTTTTCCTCTTTTTATGTAGACACGAGGCACACAATAATACAGTAAAACCAGTCTGTTCTATGGACTTAGGTGTATTTCCTTCCCCTCCAATAACCCGATTGTTCACAGTGAGAGTTGTTCTAAAAAAATAGTTGAGCTAAATTTCAGGCTTTACATCATGATGACTTGGTGCCATCTACTGTTAATACAGAGATCATATCGAGAGGGCTGTAATGCCCTTGAAAACTACTGAAGATTGAACATCTCAGTATAGTATATCTTAACATATTTGACACATGCATTTAAATTTTGTATGCTGTTTTACATTTTACTGAGTCCAAAAGGAGTAAGCATGTCCCTGGAAATTGGAAAAAAGCACAAGATGTAACACAGAGAAAGTATTGTGCCTTTTGAGTGGTTTAACAAAACAAAACCAGGAAGAAAGATCATCAAAAGGTTTTATGGCATGAATTCAGCAGTAAAGCAGCAAGCTTGATATGTTGTTATTCTGTAATTCTATAGAATTATGGGACATCTAGGGCAAAGCTGCATGTATGCCTGAAAAAACTCAGCCCATATAATAAAAATCCACTATCTGCACTGACAATCCATCCCCAGCATTTCAAAATGGCAATTCTTTCAATGAGAGTGTGTTGCCAACACGGACAAGTTGGATTGTGAGTGTAAGGTATTCATTAGCATATCAGTGACACAGATTAACATATATTAACATACATTACAGCTGAATTAATCAGTGCATGTGGTAGAACTTGGAGTAGCATCTGAAAACAGTCTGCTCAGAAGTCGATTCAATGAAGAAAGCACAGTAATGGCACAGAGTAATCTCAGGCAGCTAAAATGAGCACACACTGTACGTACAGTAGCAGCCTATGATATCTGAGCCTCTGTCAGAGAGTTAGTCCATTGATTTTTCATATTCAGCATCTTCAATTTTCTTGTTTTTGCTGCTCTGCTCATTAGTGAAGGGATCAGCTGTAAGGCAGCTGTATTTTTTTTCTTTTTTTTCTGAGGCTGTTTTACATTAATAGCGCACTGCTTTCATGAGTTACACTGTGGTTGTTGTTTATTATGGTACAGAGAGAAAAAAACCTCAAAATCACACACTCAGAGCTAACTGTTTCAACAATTAATGAAAATTAAAATTTTATTTCTTTGCATTTTGAAAGTGAAAGCTGCTACGCTACAACCCCACATCCCACCTGCACAGTGCTGCACATGAGCAAATCTAAAACACATAAGAAGAACAAGGGAGAGAGGGCTCACAATATCTAACCGTAATGATCAGCTAGAGGAAAAATGATCAGCTCAACACAGTCAAATCATCAATTTATAACACTGAAACTATTTTTGAAGAAATTTTATGTCTTCTTGAGGTACTGTACAGATACTTTGACGAGTTCTATGATAGTAGTGCAGCAAATGTATTATTCTATGTACACATGTGGGAAATGTTTCATTTTAACTTGGAATTACGTTTTGACCACAATGAGAAATGAATAAAAGAAATAAATATATAAATAAATCAACTGGGGTCACGTAAAAGTTGCTGCATCTGTTTGGAGAAAAACATTTCAAAGAGAATTTGAAAGAAAGATATCAATAATAATAATGTCAACACATGAATGTTTAAACCATGCACCAAGAAATATAAATGAATGTCATAATTAATAAATGAAAATATATAGATAAGCTTTGATGGGTATTGTTTTAAAAACAGTGATGAAAAAACTTAATCTGAATGTAAAAAAGATACAACTCAAAATGTAGAATTTAGTTGAGTGAGACCACTCAGTATTTGATCAGGTAGTGACCCAAAAAAAAAAAAAAAAAGGTTCAAAACACAGAGTCACTGTCATTCTTTTGTTTCATCTAACACTTATTTGTTAAACTCTGAGCTGTTCTGCCAGCAAACTGGTAAAAACGACTTTTGTTTGCAGAGGATGAGTTCAATCAGAATTCCATTTTTGCCATCAATATCAACAAACAACTCTTAAGACTGCTCCTAAAACTGAAATGGAGTTATTATACTCAGTAGTAGGTTTATATTCTACTTTTACTGTATGGTATGCTAGTGTGACCTTTTATCATCTGGCAAACAATAATGAACTAAAATCAGTCTACTGTGCAAACTCTGACCTTAAAGAACCTTCTTAGACGCAATGGTACATACTGTATAAGTGCATATTATTATCACCTGAATCATTGTTCAATTGTGCGTACGTACAAAGAAATGGAAAACAGCTATTCTAGTTTCCTTTTCACTTTGCTTGTTGTGGTACTGTCTGGTGTCTTTATTGTTTACAAAGAAAAGGATGTAAAACAAAGTAGAATTATTTCTATGTGTTCATAAATCCTGCAGAATAAAACTGATTTTGTTTCAAAATGTTTCTGGTCTCTATTTATCGATGGTTCTCTAACAAACAATCAAACTCAGTAAGTAACCATTAGACAATTTGTCTAAGGGAGTTGGCCCTGAGAGTAGGGAATTTTTATTTTTGGAGAAAAATATAACTTGTGCATTAAGTTTCTTGTGAATTAAGAGTAAATTATGATTTGTACCTTTGAGGATGGAGAATTTTGTTTTTTTAATTCTATAAAGACATGTTGTGTATGAATAATACATCAGTCAAATGAAAGCACACCTACAGCCCCAAATCCAAACTCCTCCCAGCCGAGGTGGAGCAAATCCACAGAATGAATTGATAAATGAAGCGATGGAGTCTCAGAGTAGGGGGATTAAACTAACACATCAAATGTCACTGATTCCATTATCAGCATTTCGGTCATGGCTACTTTTGTGGTTTGCTATCTCTCTGGAGCACACAGCTGGGGTCCTATCGAGGTGTGAACACAGATTGTGCCTCTGGCCCAGGTAGCATATTATGTGGCAGCAAGCACTAAGCAGATAATGTCATTCCACTCAATACTCATCATTAACTCCTGACTGCCAGGCATATTGTTAAAGCCTGTACCGAGGCACGGCCATATCATTGCTAGTATACGACTCAGGTCCTGACCTTCTGTTCCACTCAGTTAAGAGTAATTCCAATAGTTTCCTTTTAAACACTGCTTAAACAGCCCTCAAAGTGCTCTGAAAATTGTAATGTAATGAAAGCACCATGCATGAAACTGGAATGCAAGGGCCCGAGTGGCTAGCATTACTTGAAAAGGCACATTAAAAAGGAAAATCTGCAGCTCCTGATGGACAGCTTCTTCTCTGTGTTGCGCTGTAGAAAGGGACTGACTACTTGAATTATATGCTTATTATACTGGTCCAGTCTGGCGGTTGGGACCTGCTGACACCTCCACAATAAACATGACCCATCACACACCTCTTTGTGGCTTTTTTGGCAGTCGAGAGCATTCACATAATAAAAAGCAACTCCAAATTTACTTCATCCTGATTATCTACTGTAGGTGAAGCTCACTGTAAAAGCTGTACTCTCGACCACTTCCTGTAACAAAAAAAGGAATTAAAAAAAAAGATTAAGACAACAAAGCATGGCGACTGCACTATAGAGTAACATATCGCTTTAACTTAGGAAATGACAGGTTAGAATATGTTTTATGTAAGTTCAAACCAGTGGCACTAGAAAAAGTATTATCCCTTAACTTAAACCAGCACATAATACTTCTGCTGTAGTAATACTGTAGGGGATTTTTCTTGAAAACTGTCTAGACAACACAAAAATTGTAGCTGGAACTTAACATTAGGACAACCTGCTGTGATCTAATAGTTATTATCCCTCACATGAGGGCTCAAAATCACAAAATATCAGTAAAATGAAAAAAGACAAGACACAATGTAATTCTCCGTTCTGAATTACTTAAAGCATATAATTAGATTTTGTCTTTTAAACCCTACCTGATACAGTTTTATTAAGCACAAGGCTTTGTTTGTCTTTTGTTTTTGAATACCCATTTGTACCAAAACGAAAATAAGAAAACAAAAATTAAACAGCAAACCACTGTGCTTTAAAGTACTGGCACAGAGTGGACAGTGTCCCTCTCACCCTCTTCATGCTTATTCAATAATTCATGACCTCCGGTGTAATTGCAGCTTTTAAAATCATTAATTTATAATAATTGATGACCTCAAGGCCTATGTCGCACACTATTAACCAGGTGAATTCAAACACCGAGCAGAGCTGGACATCATGAACCAAATTTACTTCTTTCTGCTGAATGACAATTTATATTATTTCTACACAGCAGCCAGAAGCAGTGAGAGGACTCACTATATGCAGGGGGGCATTTTGACATCCTAATATTGTGTATAAAATGTGTCCTTAGAACCAGAGGTTCACTTCTGAAATGGGATAATTACTCATTCAGAGAAATGAGTTGACAATTACTCTTCTCAACATAATGCTCTGCAATTTATTAACAGAATTGGTGCATGTCCTTAAGTATTGATGTGAGTCTATGTGACATACTTTTTTTTTTTTTGTCCAATACTATTATTGTTTACATGTATGCTGGTCTCAGGAGAAGGAACAACTGCTTGGTAGAACAAGGGAAATAAAGTATCAATCTGTAAAGCCTGTTTTTCAGTGGAAGTCTCACTTAGAGACTGATGGTGAAGACCTTTACTGAATGTTATTGAAGCCTCTCACCTGGAGCTTCTCTTTAATTAAGGTGTTTACAAGTTTTACTTGTGGTAAAAATAAATGTACAGGACAAAGCATTTATAAAACAAATAATATCCCCAACAATTTCCTCTAAATCCTTTAATTGTATTAATTGTATTCAGAGAAAACTGCTGGTGAGGCATTTCTGCTCAACATTTTTTGAGTTTGATGATTTTATTTTTCAAATTAAAAATATGCCACTTTTCATGGCTTCTCCTGTTTTTTTCTATTTTTTTTTTCATATTGAGAATACATTATTATACACTATGGGATGACTTTAACCATTACCATTTTCACTTCGACATACTGACTGTCTCTGACACTCCTCTCATTAGATGTAGTAAAATATGCGTTCTTGTACAGCGCAATGTGTTGAATCCATAGTGTTTTGAGAATCTCCAATTCCTCAAGGGAATGATTTACACACCACATAACACCAGAAACCAGCAGAAGGCCTGACAGCATCAGAAATAGGAATGTCAGATTTCTAAGCAAGGCTTTTATGCCAGTTTTCTGGTTGTATTGAGCTCTGTGGTTTTGGCTTGGGAATACTGAGGCCTCAGAGAGGTTCAATACAGACATTTTGTTGATGTTCTCAAGGATGGTCCATTTGACATTTTGACACTACTTCTATTAGTTTAGTCTTTTTCCACTGCTGGTCTGTCAGTCAAAACAAGCGCGCTACATGAATCTCAGGTCAGAACGTCCAGTGACGGTTGGTTAATCATGTATGAAGGTCTGTAAATTAATTATCAGACCATGGACCTTCATCACATAAAGTAATATGTTACAAAAAAGCAAGAAAATGTTTTTCCCCTGTTGCCATGTTTTGTACGGCAGAAGGCTATATGTTGGTCACAATAGATGGTTATAGAAGCTGATATTTATCCTGATGCCTTTTTTAAGACCAATGAAAGCTAACTAGACCATCATTTAATAAAGTGATCATCCATAAGGTTGTTTTGATTGCCTGATATGTGTTCGCCTTGTCTACGGGGCAAACACATATCAGGCATAAGCAACACATCAGTGGTTGTTTATAGGAGCGTCAAGTCTAGTTGGAAGAGACAAAAGCTTGTGATTTAATTTAGAATGAATTAGTTTTCATGCAAAAAAAATATTAGCCAAAGAAAATAATGATTTATAGGATAACCAAATTGGTATTGGACCTTTTTTTTCTTGCACATATTCCCCATTTTAAATTTAAAAAGGCTGTACTGAGATAAATCGTGTCCCTAGATGACCCTTTGGAGGTTTTCTTGCGGCAAATTCTTATTAGTAGTTGCCCAAACTTTTTTCTGCTTAACTTAAAAGCCAGTTTGGGAGTTTGGGATGGCTGGAAAAGTGCCCATCATGGAACACACTGACTGATATTATATGCAAGTGTTCAACAAAAGGGCCATCCAGTGGCATAGCGTGGCATTGAAATGGCAGCCTTGGCCTTGCATTGTTAGACACGTCACAAGATGGCAATGCAGTATCTCTTCAGCTCCTAGAGGTCACAGAGGATGGATGCACCACTAATCTTTGACACCCACTGAGGGATATGTGAGTGTGTTTTGGAGGGGGGGTTGACACAAACTGGGGCTTTAGATAACTTTGCTATCCACCAGTGACCTCAAATGCAGAGAAATCTCATGGCCCGCTCTGCTCCGTCAACCAAATCCTTCTTACTGCTCACTGACTTCAGACAAGGGGACGCTGACGCCCCACAAGGATAACAACAGACTATATATTAATCTCATATTGTCTTTTTATTGTTTGGGGAATAATGCAGTGGAAAGCGATGATTGATCGGAGGGCTTGAGAGACTTTTATATTGTCAAATCGGTTCACTTAGTGATCTGCGGATGTTTCTCCAGAGGGCATGATCTCACAGTCCAAGAGCGGCAGTGTCACTGTGTAAAAGTGTTGCCGGATGTTTCCTCTCAATAAAAGAAAAACACCTCAAACAGCAACAGCTTGTGATTTTAAAGTGATTTCAAAGACAAAACTTGGCCCAGTTAAAAAATTTACAACACAAAATGCTTCCAGTCAGAATAAAATCTGTTTGTTCAAGTTTTTGTTAAAATGCAGTATGGACATCAAACCATTGAGTACACCTAACAAATTCCCGCTCTTGTCCTCAGCATTGACTCTTGCAGGAGGATAAATAGTGCCCCAACAGTATCTGCAACTGCACCCCCAAGAGGGAATATTATCAGGGATGTTTGTGGTTTCATTGATTTCCAGCCTGCAATCATCCCCATCTGATGTAGTGGGCTGAGGGAGGATGAGTGAGGCTCCACAGTCAGTGGAGCAGCTTTGTTTGACAGTGGGATGAGTTTGAGATAACTCCAGCAATAACAATCTACCAAGTGAGCTTAAAGGGTTATTTCCTGCAACTACCAGATGTCAAACATTGCCGATTTGTTCTCAACAATTGTCTAAAACTGAGTCTAATTATACGACGCGTTCATGGAGGTAGAAAAGTGCCCTCCAGATGCCCCTATTTAGACTATTTATTTGGCTTTTATCTTAAATCGTGCATTTTCTTTCCCTTTAGTTGCCAAAATCTGCGGTTCCTGCAATTACTTCTTTGTTTTAGATTGGTTTTTATTTCCTTTTTCCGCTTTTGTCCAACGGAGCACGTACGTAGGATGACCCCATTTTAAAAGTCTTCAGCAAAAAAAAGTTGCATACAAAACATCTCTAATGGCCCTCACTGGAAATTATCTTTGTACAAGTCTCTAATGGTGCTGTCAGGAGTGAGTTTCAAACCATTAAGCAATTTGCAGTGAATCAGGGCACACAGAAATAAATTGAATTCACACTCACTGTGTTTGAAAGTTCTCAAGACAGATGGAGAACTCTGCACGGTGGAATAACAGACTCACTGAAACCAACTCACCGCCATATTTAGATTTTATAACAAGCTTAATGAAAGATGATGTTAACTTCAATGCCCATTCCTCTTTTGAACTTGCCATGACAGCAATGACATTTCAATTTACTATGCGTACAGTGAACGGGGAAGAATAGGGAAAGAAAATCCATTGTCTCTCTTCATTCTTCATTCATCATGCTAGTATTCAGGTTTTAGGTCAAACGTATCCCTGAAAATATGCAGCAGAAGCCCTCAAAACTTTTGGCGCCTTGACATTTGAATGATTATCCAGAGTTTACATAAAGGCTTCATGGCATCCACTATGGAAATAAACATGATGAATTAATCAGCTGAGCTTTAAGGGCTGTGTATTTATGGAAAGCTTACTGTGCCTGGGTGCTGTGGCGTGCCAGACCTCAATCCACAAACCACCAGGAGCGAAAAATGAGGATCCTTATTTGTATCCTCTGGCATTGTTCACATAGCTGCTCTTAATATATGTCACTAACAGAGATTCAGACTTTTTTTTCTGCATTGCAACCTCATTTTCAGCAGGAAAGATTTAAAACAGATGTTGAATTTTATTATGCAGGTGATATGCACACAATTATTGTACTATAATATTAAAGAGAGCAAAAGTTCTACCTTCGTAATACTCTACTGTCATTATTGATTCTCATATTTTTCAGTCGCCTCTTCAAGGGTCAAACTTAATGCTGGCCACACAGACACATTTTATAGTACTGTAAAATTTTGGTAATACTATTAAGTTTTTTTTTTATATATACCAGTCTCAGTTAGATTAATTGCAATTATATTTTTTGAACACAAAAAGCCTTAACAAGTCCAGTGCTCACACCACATATCCCCTAAATTCAAGGAAATAGCTGAAATATAGAGCTATGATCACAGCAGTCAGACCATGTGCTCTTGAAATTTAGCTATATTTTAGCAAAGTGAAATCATTTACAAAAGATCCAATATGACTGCAAATAAATTTTTCCAAATTCAAGAAACTTAAAAAAAAATGCTTACACCACATCAAAATACTCCCTCTTGAGGTTGCCAATGCCCCCTCAAAAACCACAGCCACTGAGGCAGAGAAACAAACACTCATAGTCACAGAGCTTTCCTAGTCCACTACTGTCCCATTTAACAACACAGAGCAAAAAAAGGGCAGCACAAACCCTGTGGATGCATTTTATCTCCCTATCAAAGCCAGCAGCTGCTCACTACTAATGAACTTCCTAAACCAACAGCAGTCACCAAGCTCAGTGACAAAATCACCAGTCAACACAAAAACAATCAATTGTGTCTGCTGCAATAACATTGAGAGGAAGTGCCTCCAATTTATCTTTATGAAATCAATGGGGATTTGATAGGCTTACCTGCAGTGGAGCGCTTGGCCCATGCAGTGTTGGAGCTGTAAGTGTCTAGTGCATTGGGACGGGGGGGAGATCTCTGGTTCACTTGTTGTTTGTCGGGGATGGGGTAGTTTGCCGTGTGGCTGGAAGCGACACTCCTAAGGGCCCACTGTGAATAGAGGTCAGGATAATAGACACAGTCACACAACAAAGACTGATAATCCTGTCTCGCCCCACAGCTCCCGTGTTGCAATCAGACATTTTAAGGGCAGTTAAGTTGCAGCGAGGGGCGGCTGAATGAACCGCGGTTAGGAAAGACTCCCAAGCTCCCATTATGGACAGTAACCGGTGTCAATTCACAGCAATTAGACCACTCAGATGTGTCAGTAGACAGGCCTCAAATTAATAAATAAATAACGTCGACCGCAAGTGCTCGCTGATATGGCCTTTTGAGTCATTTGAGTCTCCCAGTGGTGTATTTCAGTGCAGAACACTTAGTCCTTCAAAAAGTGACGAGGTGTACCTCTTTCTACCCACTTATCCTGCATGACCTTTGAGTGGAAATAGTCCTTAGTGTGCAAGTTGCTTAAAAATGCATCCACCAGTCGTCAGAAACATTTGTTTAAAGCCAAACGCATTCTTTAATGGTGGCTCATTATCAGCTCAAACTGCTGACATCAACAAAGCAGCGAGTAGGAGCACTTTCACACTCAATTCCTGCAGTGAATGAGCCTGAACTTGAAGATCTTACAAACTAAGAGTTAAAGTACTCAATAAATGAAGGGGCCAGGATACACAACTCCCTGATCAGATTTTGGATTCTGTTGAAAAGTGCAGACCAAGGTTGTTGCTTTAGGCCTTTGAATAAAGAGGAGCAAAAAAGTAGCCCCAGGCTCACCCCTGCAATGCCTTTTGATAACAGTGTTACACGTATCATAGTTGTTGTTGTTTTTTTTATTATTCTTGTTGAATCAGAAAACATTGGCAAATTATGTCTGTGACAATGTTTTATATTTAATGGTAGTCCAAATGGACAAGCATCACTTCATTCCATTGTATTTTCCTGTGATAGTAAGGGATTTCCAGGCCTTTCATATTTGTCGTATATTGCTGATTTCCTATTGATACCTAGGCATCACCAGAAGGTCAGATTACATTATGACTTACAAAAGTATTAAAGAAACATTTAAAAGACATAGATTTGACTTCTCTGATTGGTGCAGGCAAAGGCAACACGACATGTTTATTGTAGTTAACAGCCCACTGTTTTGTTCCCACCAGAAATTACACCAAGGCCTTATGTAAAGCTAGAAAACAAACAACATCAAGAGGTATCAAGTTAAATCGACTCAGCTCATCGATCAAACTGCATACCTGGGGTAGAATGGGTCATTCTGTGCAGGAAGTTCATCTTAATGTTGTTTATGAGACAAAAAACAACATTTTCAGCATTTCTACCTGATTTGGAAAAGAAAATATAGTTACTTGCATTCTATTAGCTGACTCCTCTAGGACAAAACTGCGCTTTAAGTTTTATTGTCTCGTACTTTACACTGCATGATAACTCCTGGTGAAAAAGGTATACCATTGCTGAAAAATACACATTTGTTTTTTGAGACTTTACCTCCAGGCCTGTATGCATCCTGTCATGTATCTAAGCAGCCCTTGTCATACAGTACAAAGCAAAAATGACACAAAGCCGAGTGTCTGAATTTGACCGGGAGCAGTCAATCAAGAAGAAGTCATTACTCGGGAATAAGAGGGCAGCTATGCTTTGCTGCCTGACTTCAGCTGAATACCTCACCTTTCAGCAATGCATAAATAATGTGCCAACAGTCTTTGATCTACTGGAGGTGATAACTTCACAAGCATGCGGACACCTTCCACTGATAGGAGAGGCTCTGGCCTGTCCAAATATGTGTCAACAAGCATCACTCTCACACAGACGTACCGAGGAGGAAAAAGAGAACAAAGAGAGAGCTCAAGATGGTCAAAGGCTTCGACTTGTGGGGAGAGAGAAAAACATGGTCACTGTGTTGCTGGAAATCAAGATTGAGAATGAGACGGCGACATAATTCAGATGCAGCAAGATCATTAAGGATCAAAGTATTTTTCAGATTGATTGATTTTTTTTTTTAAATATTTGTTTCAAGATCCAAAATCAGGGGGAAATTTCCATCACTTTGGCAATTTTAGAAGTCATATTTATGACAGGTTTCAGTGGTTGACTTTCAATCCTCAACCTTTTTGATTCCTTTCAAGAAATCACAGAAGTTCTTAAAAGCCCTCCTGTGTCAGCGAGCCTGATTGGTTGACTCTTTCCTGGACAGTCAAATACCCTGACACAGCTGACCAAAAAAAGGAAATAAGAAAAACATACTCCTCACAGAGGTCAAAGCAAAGACAAGTCTCCTTTTAACAAAGAGAGAAAAACAAAAGCCTGTGTGACTTTCACTACGCCCCCTTTAACCAAAGAGAGCAAACTGTGTGAAATGAAGGGTCACCACGGCATAATGATATTAAAAGAAGCTACAAATGCCTCTCATGTCCATTTCTGTAAAAGTATTTGAGCTGTAATAGCTAAGCTTTCACTGAAGCAAATCATTTAATCCTTATTCACTGCTGAGAGGTGGTGAATAAAATGAACATAGAAACTGAAAGTCAAGAAAAAATTGAAACTCTTTAGCTCCCCTTACGCTTTTATATTTCATGATACAAATACTTCATTTTTAAAGTCTAAAACGATGCAGCAGAATATTTTGTACAACTCTATAAAAAAGCCTAAAAGAGCAAACAGATGAGTTCTCCATGCGTATGGAAGGAGGCTGAAAACAGGTTGGATTTAGCCTGGGGAACTTATTAGCAGAGGATCCCTGGTGGGAGAAATTCTGGGAAGAAAGAAGAAGAGCGTGTTCCTCTCCTTCTTCTTCTTCTCCTTCTTCTTCTTCTTCTTCTTCTTCTTCATCATCACTATCTTCTTCTATTTGAGAGCTGGCTGTAAATCCATGAGCATCCTCTACTGGTAAAGGAACTACTTCAAACACCAGGCCCCTAATGATACACACCAGAGAGGCTTGATACTAATTAATACACAACCTGCATGAATAACCCATATGTGTATACTCAGTGTTCAATCTGACAATATAATCATGATTTACATTGGAGATTACCCGACTGAACATATACGTAAACTCTTGGGATGCACGAGTTCCACACTCAATATCATGTTGTATGCAGATGACTTTGTCATAAACGCTGGTTTATTTTTATGCAGTTCTCTATTCCTTAAATGTACACAGTCTTTGCAGAAGCCAGGGAAATGAAGGCAAGAACAAAGTGTGAGTGCTTCAGATCAGATCAAATCAAGTGGTCAGGATTAAACTTCAATTTACCATGACACTTTGATCAGAACCCTAAAGAAAAAAGAGGAATTTTTCCTATATTCCTGTAATGAATTAGCTTTTTTTTTTTTAAATTGAATTTCTTTGGAACCCAGAGGAGGTCAGTTTACCACTCACAATGGGGGAAGCTATGAAATGCTCTCATTTTGAGAACGTGGTATCTGTAGAAAACTACATTTTGAAAAAAGAAACAAAAATTGTAGATCTGGTATAACAAGGTAGGTATATCAAATAGCCATTGAAACACACACACACACACACACACTCACACACACCCACACACACATAATGATGTAACCTGAGGTCATGTGTACTTAAATTCTGTCTTAAAGCTTTGACATGTCAATACAAAAGTAAAGGAATTTCTTTTGATTAGTCTGTGTACAAGTTCATCTAAAGCTAATTATTTTAAATCCTGTATTCCTGAATCCTGAGCCTGTATTCAGCTCAAGTTGAGAAAATGTGTCTCTTCTGTAAAGTTTTTTCAGCATAATATCACCACTGAACTGACTATTTTTCTAAATTTAAGGAATATTCATAATCAATTGCTTATTTGTAAAGTATTTCTGTATAAAATATGATTCCAATTATTAATCTCTGCTTCATAAACCCAGTGTTTTTATTTGATATCATATTATTTTCTGGCTAAAATTAATGGTATAAACAATTTACGACACATTTCACAATAGATTTAAACTTTGGCAACGAACTTCTTCTGAAGCAGTCTTGCTTTAGTCACAGTAAAACTTTTGTTTATGCATTTTAAATGAGAATGCCGGGACAATACATTCAAAACTACCCGTCACTTGGAGGAAAAAAAAAAAAGAAAGGCTGTAAACAAAACCAAAAAACATTGAAACACTTTGAGTGTTGCAGCTGTTGTAAAAAGTACTGCACAGTATTCCCTGGATCCACTGCTGAAAAGCAGCTTGAGCCATAAAAGAGATTGCTGGGCCGATGAAAACCCACCATGTGGGTACAATAATAACTCATTGTCCACAGATACACGGGCTGTAGCGGTAATCTTCAGATCTCCTTCGAGAGGAAATATAGATATTTGTAAAAGCACTGAGGGGATTAGGCAGGGTTTTCTACCTCCTGCGGTACATGGCCTGAGTCATGCTGAGAGCACCAGGAGCTCTGTGGAAGTCTGTTTAAGATGGAGAGGATTTGGCCGAGCTGCTGCTTTATTCTGATATGACCCAAACAAAGCCATCAGCATGGGACCAGAGTAGGGGGTCTACTCTATTTCTGTCTCTTAGCCTCCCTCATTACAATGAAGATGAATATGTAATTTACAAGGAAATCTCACTTATGTAAAGACACAATACTTTTACAGCCAAACTGACACTAAGTTGCTGTGAACATTTCTGTGAAAACTTAAACTACTAACTACAGTATCATTATGGCTACACAAGGGGGCTGCAGTTGCCTTTAAAAAGGAGCCCATAGTGAGAGCATTACTTCAAGCATATACTGAAGACTTTTTTCAGACCTATTAGTTCACACTGCTGATGTACACAAACACATATTAACCCTTTCAGAGATTGTCCCATGAGTTAATTCCTAATGAAAAATAAATTGAGTTGCTCCCCTACACTTTCATAACATTTCCTCCTCAGAATAAATGGGCTCCTTTATAAGAAAAGACACACTGTTGTTAATGATTTTATAAGCAGGGAGCCCACCTGACATCCTGTTTTTCTATTACTGTTCTTTATTCAATTTGCAGGCCGCGCTGCAGGTGACCTAACCTATGAAAGGGCACCCTATATTAAATTATCAGAGCTCCTTGAAATTTTATAAATTCAAAGCGGGCCCCACAGAGAGATCTCAGACCAGAAACTAATGGCTTCACCTTTACCTTTGCATAAATCAATCGCACAAAAGGTTAGAACACATCATGCCAGGATGTATCAATGCACTTTTTAACATCATAACATGTAGTCATTTTGGGAGTGTGAATGACAGATGGATGAGGTCATACAAAGGAGTGTGTGTGAGTGTGAGTGTGTGTGTGTGTGTGTGTGTGTGTGTGTGTGTGACTACATGCATTCATGTGACCATTCAACCTAGTTAAAGGGACTCTGTGAATGGACAAATTTTAAACATACGGATCCATGTTAACCTATGACACTAAAGGTAGAAGAAACTTTAAACAGACAAATTCAATAATTTTAATATTAACTACGTAACAATCCTAAACTTTGAATTGTTCAAGCTTCTTAACCCTGATGTTGGCGTCAGATTTACTCTGCACTTTACTCTCTGTTCTGACTGCTTATGAAGCACAAGGTGTAAAATTTTCTCCAAATTTTTTGGTCTCTCCATTTTAGTGATTTTTCCAATGTACTCACTTATATTTGCCAATAACTTTTTTTAATGTATGGTATGATGTATTATAACAGGTATAAGTCAAAGTGTAGACTGCATACTGTTTTGAAATCATTTCCATTTTTAATGGTGGCTAGATGCTATAAAATGTTATAAACACAATAATTTATCAAAAATAGTTATTTTACATGCACATACCATAGAATGGAACCATCTATGTTATTTCAAAAAGTGATTCTATGAAAGAAAACCAAAGCTATGACAAAATGATTTTTGAAATTGGGTCAAATTGACCCAAAGACCACAGGGGGTTAATCCCAAGACTTTGCTGCTTTTTTTAAATTTATGAAATTAAAATATTTTTCTTCGGCTGATTGTCAGGGGTGATTGAAGACTGCCATAGGCTCTCGGAACATTTTTAACTCGTGCATCACAATTTTTTGAGGACAATCGATTACATTTTAATTCATTAAATAAAGGGGGAAAACACATAATAAAATAATGGAAAAGATCAGTTGCAGCTGTATTTTAAAACAGATGCAAATGGTGGGAACAGAGTCAAATAGAAACAGTCTCCATATCAGCAGGATATACAGGTGTTTGTCTTATTTTCTTTGTATTATTATAACAGTCTTTCATGATTATTCAGCAATGATTTCTCCTTGAACATTTGACCAAACCGACAGAAAAGAAGTCCTGACTCATTTTATTAGTGCAGTTGTGAAAAGTGACAGTGTGAGGCTTTGTCACCTCAATAGGATCCCCTTCATCCTCGACAGAGCACGAGCTCTTTGCAGTGTCACTTTGTTCCAGTCGCTAACCTAACAAGAGGTCGGTGGCAGATGAAAAAAGGCCCAATCAGTAACACTTGTTGCACCTAAAAACATGGAAATTTTAGACTTCTGTGTTAGACAAAATGGAAAACATTGTCTCGTAAAGAGGTGAGGAATATGGATAGAATCATTCAACTGTGTTCAATCTGAGTCAGGACAAAAATTCTTCTATGAAGCAACCAAGCATGAAGGAAATTCATTTGTAAATTGCACCCGATCTTTGGAGAAATTGATCCTTTTTTAAAATTCAAGACCACATGCAGAATTGACACAGAGAAAAGTGTATCTCATATGTACAGCTACACAGAGTTTTCATTTCTGTACAGAACATTTCAGGTTTTGCCGACTATGCAGTGAATACAAATCTCCACTGTTTCAGTGTTAACTTTTCACTTCATTACTATCATTTTCTCCTCCTTTTTTAAAGCTTACGACAGATTGTTAAAGTCAGCTGGATTTGCCACATACTTTGAAAAGAGCTGTTATAAAAAAAGGGGATGTTCTACAACCAGTTTTCTGAACAGGGTAACTCAAAACTTCATATTATGTTTGGCTGCAATTTGTTTACTTGGCCAATATGGCCAATACTAGTCGAATATGTCCAATCTTTGTGAGGATAAAGACAAAAGAACAAATGTGGCTCCAAAAAGAACAAGGTCCCCATGAGTAACTTAAAAAAAATGGATGGGATTGCAATGTCTTTACAGATTTTTAAAGCTTCATTATGGTCATTTGAAAACAAAGATGGTGAGAAAAAATTGAATTAATACCATATGATAGATTCAAATTAATGTCTCTTGTTTGCTTGTGTTTGCTGGCATAATTCAGGCGCTGATGAATGCATACAGATGGTTTCCGCCTTCGTTATTTTCAACAATGCCTCAAGAATAATTTTTTGCTTTCTCTTTTGTTTTGTTTTTTTTACATGGAATTTTAAAACTTAATTTACAAAACAGTAAATAAATAAATTAGATATTTATCCTTATTATTCTTTCCATTAAAACATTTTAATGAATGACCATATGTTCTCAAACCCTGAATTATTTTCACCCCAACACTAATTTTTCCCTTATCTTTTTCATTTGATATGCATCGCTTTTCAAGTATAATGGCAACAATATTTTATATTGCACTTATTTTTTTAAAAAAAATTAACATTTCATGTGGGTAAGGAAGATTTAAGCAACCAAAAGAGGCAAAATGCTAAAAAAACAAAAAAACATGCCGGAAATGGGAGGAAAGGTCCCTTCATGAATTTGCTCTTGCACTAAAACAGGATTAGTCTCTCAACCAGTTTGAACCTGACCCTTTTTGAAATATACTTACAGTGTATGAAAGATGAGAAAATAAAAGAGAGCTAAAAAAGCATCATTTATTTCCACTTTGTGTTGCTCAGTTCCCCACTACCCCAAATGTTCCTATCAAAGACCCAAATAACCAACCTTTTTCCTTTGATGAAAACACACAGACTTTGATCTGATGACTTATCCAATTACACCTACCATTACCCAAGAGTGGTTTTAAGCACGTTTTCAAACCCTGACAGTTATTTTCAGGGACATCCACTTTGACTCAGTAAACAATTTAGCAAATAACCTGTTTGAGTGTGTGGCCAAAAAAAGATCACATACTTCTGACACTATCAAGGTTGAGAATTCATAAAAGGTTTTTTTTTTTCCCTTTTTTGCTTACATAACAGTCTGCACAAAGCATGAAGGCTTATATAACATATGTAGGCACAGCTTTTTGGGTCATAGCAACCTGTGACTACACTTTATTCACCCACTACTTTTACATCTGACAAATATTCAATTTATTGTTACTTTGTAAACTTATAGTTTGGATCCACCACATCCTCAACATTTGAGTGAACAGAGGATGAATTAGCAGTATTTTCACCTTTTTTTCCAAAACAATCATAACTTTTATAGAGATGACATTAAAACGTTTGTTCACCTTGAACTTTTCGCAAGGGTGTAACAAAGTCTAAAGAGTGTGAAACCGAGAGTTCAAGGCCTTTAGCATCCAGTGCAAGTGTTGTAAATACCAGACTTTCTTCTGCTCTGCCCCTGTCACTGATACATCAACAGAAAGACCCTAACCCGGATCCTGACCATCAGACAGCTGCAGTTACTCAGAGCCATTTTCAAACCATTGGGAACAATATAAATAGAATATAAGGACAGTATAGAGTGCAAAAAACACCCCCTCAAAGAATACATAAACAAACTTGGGTGGTAAAGATAAACTAATCACAAATAACATTGTTAGTTGTCCTGGGGTCTATCGTAGCATAACTTTTTCAGGAAACATTTCAAGTTTCATTTATCGTGAAGAACTTCCTGAAAGACAGAAGACAAAAAGCCACCTGAAGCAACACACATTCTCGTCCATTGTACCACATGAAATACAACAAAAAAGAATCAGAATCAAGTCTAATAAATATGTTACATAGTTGTGTTACAAAAGAACTGATGGTCATCAGCTCAAATATTCTCACAAGTCATGTTATAAAACTGAAGTCTAGACAACAAAATATTATTATTATCTTTTTTTAAAGTTATTTTTTGGCCTTTGTGCCTTTATTAGATAGAGGAGGACAGTGGATAGCGTCGGAAAGGGGAGAGAGAGTGGGGAGTGACATGCGGGAAATGGCCAGGTCGGATTCGAACCCGGGCCGCCCGCTCGAGGACAAGCCTCATGGTGCGCAGCCATATCCACTAGGCCATCCGCGCCCCGGCAAAATATTATTTTTGCATAAAAATGGGTGGGGGGCGGGGGTCAGATATAATTCACTGTGCTCTCAAATTCTGTGTTGCTTCTAGAAAGAAAGAAAACTTTCCTTACAAAGCTTTTGGTTGCAGTAATGTTACATTATATGTTCATACTGCCTTAATCACTTTTTTTTCACAATAGAGCTGTTTTTTGTCCTGGAGATTTATAGCATATGATTTATGTCCCTGTCAATTCTTAATTCACTTAACAACGAGGTCTAGGGGTGTGCAGTCCCTGTCCCTTTCCCTCTGAAAATCTGTGAAACTACTGAAAACAGAAGGTTAAACTTGCGATTTTGGACGAAGTGAGGGGAGGCTACTTACATTACAGGTACCACTGTATGGGCTGAATATTTGCCAGTATATAAGTCTTGTGTACGACAGGTACAGTCTGTCGAGACTTGTCACGTATAACATTTGGGTTACATACAGCAATATGACTTGCTTGTTTTAGTCTCTGGTCTCGCCAAAAAGTTGCATAGTCTTCTTTGATGCACATGTAGCTAATATGTGAACAAACAGAGGAGGAGCTAATGATAGGCGGTCAGAAAAGCTCATAATTCCTCAGTAACAGATGGTTATTGGCTGATTAATATGACCTTCTATGAGGCAGATACTGGTTTGAAGAAGTTATGACAAAGTTGATGGAAAAAAAAATTTAACACTTTTTTTTTTCTCTCTCTCTCGATAGTGGGCTTACCTCTAATAACATCACCCCTTTCTGGATCTGCTCATTTGGTTGCAATAGTGAAAATTCCTTGATCACCAAGCTGAACCCAGTAACTATTCACTAATTCACAGCATGTGTGACTCTGGCTAAACAGGACATATTTCATAAAGTCAGGTGGCTGCCGTGACCACCTGGATGCCAGATCCTCAGATATGTGCAGTTTTTTATGTACGAATTATTCCATATTTTGATTGTATGTTTTTTAAAAATAATCTTTTAAGGGATTGATTTCCAAAAGGCTTTATATCATGATAAGCTCTTGTCATGTTTGTAAGGATAGCTACACAACTGAAGGCTTTCTTTCCCCCATAATACATTTATCAGGCTTTAATGTTTCATTAATTTTTCATTAATTAATCTATTGTTTGTAATGTTTTAGGCTGGGAACCGCTTATTTTGACTGATTATGCTGTAAATGAATAAGTAGGCCTATGGCTCTGAGGCTAAAAATGAGCTTGTACAATATTTTGTGCTCTCTTAAAGTACAGGTCAATACAGCAAAGCTGCTTTTAAGGTTTGTTTTTGTACTGGTCAGCCAAATAGCCTGTAAAAGTCCTCTGAAACTGTGGTGATATTTGTGACTTTTATAAAAGGATATCCTTGATCCTCTTATCCTCCTCTGGACAAATGCTGACTAACAAAAATGACAAAATCTCATTCTGAACCAACACCAAAGTTACAGCTGCTTTGTGAAGTGCCTGACAGGTGTTATTTCAATTTCAGGATATCACCTCTGTAGAAGGTGTAGACAGTTTTGTAGAGTGTGCCACCTCAACGTAACTGTAATGTAAATGTTGTAAGACTTCCACCCATGCAGCAGCTGGCATCTCTGAACCCGTGCAGAGCGTGCTTTGTCTCGTCAGCCTTGTGCTCTGAAATATTTAAGAGCTGCAAGTTTATGAGACACTTGCTGCCATCTGTGCCCCAACATTCAGTCCTCCAGTCATGGCTGAACATAAGGCCAACATCAGAGCAGAATATGTGTGAGAAGTGTCAAAATAGACTCTCCAGTGTGCTCTGTTTTTACAAATCTCAATATTGCCTGAATCGCATGAACAACATTTCCCGTTTGCTCATGCACACACACCTACGCAGACTTCTCCTTCTGCAGTCTGAATTTCCATATCCATGAGAGAGGAAAGGAAAAGAGGAAACATTTACACAAGGCGGCCTCCACAGTTGAACGGATCTTTTCTCTTAGGTGTCTTTTTTTTACAATGTCATTGTGGAGAAAGCAAGCTCCTGTGAGAGCTTTACGGATTTCTCCCTAAATTAGAGATTTTCTGAGACTAAAAGGCGGAGGAGGAGGAAGGCTGCAATCAGTCCAGGTTTGTTCTAGACAACATCACTTCCTTCCTTACTCTAAGGAGAGTGTCAGAGCTAGACATTCAGATGTGGTTTTCACCCAGCACTTTCCCAGGACAGTAATGCGGCTCAGTTCTAATGGTGTCATTCAAAGCAGCTGCCTTTCTCAGCAATAAACTGAACGCCTTGCCTAAGCAATTCAAACCGCCTCCACAGATTGCAATACAGTCAACAAAGAACTTATCTTCCAAGTGAAACTATTCATCAATGAATGTGTTTGTGTGCAATAAGTGGAAAGCTCTTTGAAAAGGCTTCACTTACACCTGAATGCCCACTTCACTTTTAGACTATTGTCAGATTTTTTTTTGTTTGGATTCACTTGTTTCCTTACTGCCTCCTCCAGTAGGATTCTGCTGTAAAACAACAATTCAGAGAGCTGATATGATGGATGTGGTGGTTTAGTGGCAAAAATTGTACATATCTGCACTTGAAGTGGGTAGTTTGGAGGCTTGAGAATACTGATACTGCCATGTGCCAATAAGTGCATGGCTGTCTAAACTATGTGCAACTTTTTTATGGGTCAGTAACAAAGCAACAAAAGCTAAACAGCACCCAGCCCTGCTCATTTCCCGAGCAGAGAATGGGGTCATTAGTCCATGGCAGGTTGCGAAGAAACAAAACAAAACAAAACTATGTTTTTGTATTTCACTTATCATCAAAGGCACTCTTAGTTCATAACTGCTGCACAAAGGGCTGTTTATATATCCATGCTGATAGAAATACCCAGTCTTTTTAAGGCACTTGCATAGAAAAAATGAACAATGGCAATCAGCACAATGTTTTAACAGCTTTATAATAGACACACTGTATCTGTGTATGATCACTTCATTTGAGGAAGTTTCCGAGCGAACAGGTTTGAAAAGTTGCCATAAATATTTATTACAAGTAGAGCAAAGACAATGTTCAGAACAAACCTATAGTAACAGCATGTGTGGTTTAACTTTTTCTTCTTTGATTCTTAAAAATCAAATTGTTTTTGTGATCCATGAGGAGCAAGAATTTTGTCGTTATTCAAAAGATAAGCAGTGAGTAACATATTATCAATGTTCATGCTGTTTTAACCTCCAGCGACATTTTCAAGCCAAAGCCTGAAAGAATTACACGTATGGAGGCCTTGAAGTCTGAGAGTCAAAGAGAAAATCAATTGAAAAGCAACAGTACTGGAATGCATATGTTGTATCAATGTTTGTGTGTGTATGTGTGAGATATTGTGTAAAGTCCTTTGCGGAAGGGAGGGGGGGGTCGTCCTTCCGTGACGTTCATCAGTGTTGTTTTGACCCTTGTTTTCATAGCCTACTGTACATGTTCAACGAGAACAATAGCATCGAGGCTTCCAAAATGAAGACATCATTCACAGTATGATAACATTACATCAAATTGATGAAATCCTGGCAGCACTTCTCTCATAAGAGTTGTGAAGTTAGACCAAATGAAGGAGTGTGTTGTGTTGGAGTGTTTAGCAGAGAGACCTGGCTGGTTGTTTTCCAAAAGCAGATTAAAGATCAGGACAGGAAGGGCCCGGTTTAGGGAAACAGGAAGACTGATGCAAGGAAATGGTTTACGTCACTAGCCAGCCCACCACAGTCTGTGTTACAAGTAAAATCCAGAGCCAGCGCAAGTATGGAGTCTTTACTCAAGTCACCAATGAAACTTGTAGTTTTGACAGGTACGTGAGCTTATTCGTTGCCTAACAAAGCATGTTTCAGACATAGCAGGTCATGTTATCTCAAAGGGTTTGTTTGATTTGATGAATTCCTTTTAAAACTGAAAGTATATCCCGGTTACCTGTTTAAAATTGTAACGAATGATTTGTGTGTGTGCTTTGTTTTGTTCCATTTTTTCATTGACAACCTGTGTTTCATGTCACTGTTTTAACTTCTATGCACTCTAAATCTAAATTGAGTTATGGGTTGATCTCATATGGTCAGATGAGAAGCAGGTTAAGACAGTCAGAGGGGGAGAAGATGATCGTTTATCCAGAGCCTCATTCAGCTGTCACAGCACCATAACATGGTTTAGACCAACACTTTCAAGGTAGGAGTAAAACTTACCCTTTCTTTTGTCTCCCCAGCATGGCTCTCCAGTCTGATGGACCCATGCAGCCTCTCTGACATTTGTGATTCATGTCACCAACTGGCAACATGCAAGGCCCTGAATGGATCAAACAACGCCTGCTTCTGCAACCAAGGATACACTGGGGATGGAACTACATTTTGCAATGGTAAATACAGACATAAAAAGCCCACTCTGTCTATACCTATTACTGTGTGGAATGATGCAAGAGTACAACCAGCGCTTGTCATGGAAGACTTGACTTCAAATAGCCATGCCTTTCTTTTTGTTTTCTCTTTATGAGCAGATAGGGGAAGACTCCTCATATGTTGGTGTTTGAGCATGCCCTCTGAACTGTCAGTTCAGTGCAAAATAACAAAGATGAGTGTTTTAAACAGGCTCTAGATGTGGTAAGATAGTGCATGTGCATGCAACAGTATGTCAACAAAATGAAGCAAAAAGAGAGAGAAGAAAAAAAAACACATTTGCCTTGTTATTGTGCAGCTACCTACCATTGCCAGGACAAATCTTATGAAAGAAACCAACACTAGGTCTTAATGAGACCTTCCCTGGTTGAATAGCTTTTAAATAAACAAAAATCTGCTGCAATTTTGAAGCCAGCGTGTTACAACTCTTTGTTCAAACACCTCGGCGGGAATTATCAACCAAAGTGATTTTTGTGCTCAAAGAAAACGTGTTTCCCCTGTTTTGGCTTTTTTATTGATTTCAAAACTGTAAGGCTCCTTTTGGGTAAGCTTGTGAAGGAAAAGTTTCAGTAACTTTATTCCAGCTGATCCCTGTGTCATATGAACTTTTTATCAGTTCGACCAGCTTTGGTTTATTTTTCTTTTTGCCCAGCATCAAGATGGCAGCTGCCTTCACGGCGGTGTGGATGGTATCTTTACGGCGCAGCTTTATGTGTAACATTTGAGTGCCTAGCATTGGCTCTCAGTCCTCATTGTTACTCCTGTTTTTCTTCTGGCCTGTTTAGAATTCCTGGAGCCCTTTCTGTTTCCTGACCAAATCTGATCACAATCAGAGAACAGCTCGAATCCAACCAGAGCCAGAATTTAATCGAAAACATGGGAAGTTTTGAAATATTTGGAAAACGATTCAAAAATAGAATGCTCCATAAATTAGCACCAGATATACATGAATTGTTCTATATCTAGTGCAAAATCATCTCTTCATAATGGGATTTTTTTTCTCTTTTTTTCATATCGTTTGTGAAGTGTCAAAAGATGTATCACGTCACATTAACCTTTTGTGCTAGTTGAGATTTAAGTATTATTTAATTTAGGAGAAAATAAGAGCGTTCAAGTCATCTACTTCAAACTCTAGGTGGCAAAAGAGACAAAACAACTCCTTTATACTTGAAAATAAAACCAAGGCATCTGAAGTAGGTCATAAAATATGTGGTTGCAGTGTTTGTGCGACATTAGTGGCTCAGGGGTCTCATATGTTATGGAGGTATTTCCCCTTTGGACACAGCCACCTCCCTCATCAGAGCAAAGGATTTCCCTTCCCGGATAGCTTTTGTGCAAAAGGTACAGAGAATAGGAAGAGCACGGTGTTCATCATACCTAGACGAGTGAAACAACAATGGAAAGTCTTAGCAGGTCATTTTCCAATAAACTGTGGGAGTGGAGACGGAAGCTGGACCAGCATTTCTATACTGTGTGGGCTGCAGCAGCATCCGCATGTGACTGCTGGAAACCTGGAGCTTTTAAAACCTGAGCCATAACATGGACACAAATTTTTTTAGCACAAGCATTATAACTATTAAGATATGAAAAAGTAAACAATAGACATAGAGTTCATGTAAGTTCATTCTAAGGCACTTAACTTAGAGATTAGATAAGGGATAAGACCTCATCAAAGTGACATCAAATTTATCTCACCACTTCCACCCAGGATCTGGAAACATCTAGATATTTTCACAGTATTGTAATCTGAGATATCAGTTATAAATTGATTTAAGAAAAATATTGAGATATTTACTAATACATAAAAAGCAGGAAACATTTATTGATTTACTGCACAAAAAAAATTAGCTAATATTGTTCAAGTATATCCATTTAAGACTAAATGCTAGCTTTTGCCAGATAGTTTTAAATATATTTTTTCCTTTTTTTAAATTTTTTTTTTCCATTCATGGCAGAACAAATTTTTAGTTAAGCAGAAAGGATTTCAGTTTATTCACAGTGAGGGAAGGTGAATATAAAGAGCCTGTGCTTGAGACAGTTTTGGCTGCTTAAGAGTGTTTTTTTCAGGCAATGTAAGAAATGAAGCAGAAGAAATGCTAAGACACTTAAAAGGAATAAAGACTTGAATGTCAGATAATGTCTAAACATGAAAGTACCCTTGTCCAACAGACTCATGCTAAATTTTTTGAACTACTTGTATTTTGTAAGGGGAAAGAGACAGCTCAGGTTAGCTTGAGGTTCAAGACCTTTCTCTCTGCTTGATAAACTGCCTCTGCCTGGAAAAACCACATGAAATACATTTTTCTTTTTCTTTTTTTCTTTTTTTATCCTTCCTTTTTTGCTGTTGTTGCTTTTTGTGTAAAAAAAAAAACAAAAAATAAATTGTAAACCATCTTTTTAAATTTATTTTCTCCAGCAGACTAACAGTTTGACTCTCCCTCCTTTTCTTTCCACCACAGACGACAACGAGTGCCAGAATGTTACTAATATCTGTGGGGAAAGAGGGAATTGCACCAACACAGCAGGGAGCTACTACTGTACATGTGTTTCTGGATACACATCGACTGGACTGGATCAGTTCCTGCCCAACGATGGCACCGAATGCACTGGTAAAGATCTGACTCACCGTTCATAGTCATTTTAAAAAGTGCAATGATCACCAATTGCAAAATGTACTGACAAAGGACAGTCATCTATATTTACTCTCTTTCTCTGTGTATTTGTAAATGCAGTAGTCACACGGCTGTGAGGGCATTAAAGCTGTGTGTTTGAGTATGAGAGAGCTGTTTTCTCTTTCTCTTTGCTGTGGTGGATGAACATGCTGGAGGGAATTGTTCTCTTGGCCTTTTACTTCCTTCCCATCTGCTATTCTGAGTCTACACCTGAGATATTTTGCAGCGTTTAGAATAGAAGAGCTGCACCTTTGACCCAAACTGCTGCATTAAGTGTTCCTGCAGATTTCCAGCTGAGTGGCACAGTGCATTCAATACTGTAAAGAAGCATGTGGCTGTTCTGAGAGTCTGATTTATGAATATTCAAATGTGTGAGATGCATGCAGGAGTTGATGTTTATCTCCTGAAATCAATTATGGATGCAACAAGTAAGACTTCTTATGCCACACTCCTTATTTGTATGTAGTGTAACCCTTGTCTTCACTTTACTTTCAGTCTCATCGAAGAAATACCTTGCAGCAACGTCCACGTTATTTTTTCTCTATTTGAAATCAGCAACATCTAGATTACCACAACAAATTTTTCTTGTCCTCCTCAATTTGAGCTGAACTCTTCATTTGCTTGTTTCAGATATTGATGAATGCAAGTCTGGACAGGTTTGTGGACCAAACTCACACTGCCATAATACGAATGGATCTTTCTATTGCACCTGTCAGCGTGATTACATCCCAATGTCAGGCTCTAAGCACTTTCATCCAGAGAGAGGAGAGAGATGTAAAGGTGGGTATGAGGATTGGATAGCACACAAACTACACACACACACACACACACACACACACACACACACACACAACATACACTATCGCACTTGCACAGGTACTTACATCCAAGGACATATATCTTTCCTCATCTCTATTTTCTTTCACACACAACACTGAACTAGCCATTTTACACTTTTTTTCAGTTTGAGGTCTATTATGCAATACATCAAGTAAATGGTGCAATCTTCAATTTTCTGTTATATTTCTTTTTTTTTTATTTTACAAAGCTGATAACAAAGACAGCTATGTGATGTTATACTTGTGCAAGTTTTAGGCAGCTTAGGCTGTACTGTAACCTATTTTATCCTGCCGAAATTATGGAAGTGAATTAAGCAATCAAAGAGACACTTTTGGTAATTGTTGTTTTGCAGATCATCCCCAAAAATACTGTCATGACAACATCGGGTGCATCACGCAGACAGTCAACAAAACACTTGAATATGTGAGTACTTTCTCCTCAGGAGTTCAACTGGGTGGTGTAAAGATAGATATGATGACACTGCCCTCTGTTGGAGGAAAAGAAGATGACATGTAATGACAGGATGAAAGGGAACCGTTAAATCACATCAATACTTCAAAACCTTGATCAATCCAATGTGCAGTAATCATCATTTGTGATTCTCTGTTGAAGTGCTTGTAGATGAGAATATTCGGAGTATTGATATTTTTTGTAAATATTTGCTAACTGCCATGAATTATATAACGCTTAAATATATTTGACTTACAGGGCTTCTCTGATACAAGTACTTCTAAACGGATAAACACCTTTTTGAATTTATCTATCAACTTGCATTTTAGGACACAACAACCTGTCATTGTTTTTAGCCAGGATGTTTTTTTTTTCTTTTGCTTATGATAGAGAGACTTACATCCACTTTCCTCAAGGATTCAATTAATTATTACTCAAGAGACAGATGATGAAATATTTACACGTTCTGGGGGGCTGAAGCTGTTTAAGGTGCAAATGAAAAGAAGAAGATTTGGGAAACTGGAAAAACAAAAAACAAACAAACAAACAAACAAACAAAAAAACAGTTTGGAGGTAAGGCCAGAGGAAAAATTCAATTATCATTTCCTCCCCCACTAATTTATTCTGAGGATCAGAGGGTTTTTTTTAAGTGAGAAAAACATCTAAGTTCTTCAATGGAAGTCATAATTCCGACTCAAATCTAACTTTTTTGAAGAAAATGTTAAAATTTTGTCTTTTATTTTGAGATATTAAGAAAAAAAGTCAAATATATGACCTTCACTTGCGTATCCTGAAGTCTGAATTTTGAGATTTAAGTTCAAAATTTATTTTAAAAAGTCTTTATTCTGACTCAAACCTCAACCACGTTTGAGGCTTTAAATTGCCTCTTTGCGCTAGTGTTGAAATTTCACTAAGTTTGAGTTAACCTAGGTTTAAATGCAAATATCGATACTCTGCTCCTCTAAGGTTGTTCAACACTTAACTTCAGGTTGTTATAGCAACCAAAAAATTCACTTACCTACTTCAAGCTGAATTTTTCTTTGACCATCTTTTTTTTCATCTTCTCCCATTAAAATAGAAGCCTAGTAAAACTTCATAGATGGTTACTTCATGGTATTGGTCAAACAAACAAACAGAAATCAATGATAGATACAAAACTAGGGGGACGGAATTCCTTAAAATCATCTGTGAATAATCAAAATCCTTTTCCCATACTTCTAGATGAGCAACCTAACAGAGCCACAGAGTTTGCTGAAGGAAATTGCCCAGCAGACATCTGGAGATCTCACCTCAGTGGAAGTGATCGCTTACACTGAGGTCTTGAGCCAATCAGCATCAACACTGACTGGGCACTCGGTCAAACCATCCACCATCAACTCCACTCTCACCGTAACACTTTTTAAATTCTTGTTTCTCTTTAAACATTGTGTGTTGTCTGCCTGAGCTGCAGCTTTGCTTTGTACTGGCCCTGAGGGTTACAGCAGATCTACTTTTCAACAGAATTTAGTAAAAGCGGTTAATAACCTGGTGGAGAAGGATGAGCTGGTGGCTTGGAGCAGAATGAAAGAAGAGCGCCGGGAACACACCATCACCAAGCTGCTGCATACTGTCGAAGAAAGTGCTCTGATACTGGCCAACAACTACAAAACTCCCACTGAGCTGCAAATTAAAGCCCCTATAATGGGTAAAAATATTAATAACAGACAGTCTCCAACTATCCTAAATCTGTCTGCCATTTATTTCCCACCTCTGTGCGGAAACATGCATTTTAGATAATTGTTATTATCATACTTGAAATTCCCTAATGACTTTTTTCTTCCCCCAAAACCACAGAGTTGAAAGTCTTCACTTTTGATGCTCGACACAGAAAAGCAAAACTGTCTGCTTCCATGGCAGGAGATCAGATATCCCTGATTCCAAAACTGGGACCAAAGGAGAACACAAATGGTACAGCTACTTGGTCAAATGTTGAAAGAAAGAGTTAAAACCTCTTCATTGTGACTCTCACCACCTGCATGCTGTTTTGATGCTTTCTTTTATGGGTTACATCTTTTGGGTAAATCTTAAACATCAATCCTGAGCAGGGAAATCAGTCATTCATTTGCAAACCTTGTTTTTTCAAATGCTTTGCCGAACCGCAACATTGTGAGTCGCACTGAGAAAAGAAAGACAGTCAAACCACCACATCAATGTTGCACCTAGCTGTATCTGCACATTTACAGGACATTTCATCAACAAGACCAAACTAAATACATGATTTTTGATTAAGAACCTGGTCAAGTCTGACCCAGTGCTGTATTTGTTTATCGTTTTTGTCCATCAGGAAGTGTGTCGGTGGTGTTTGTGAGATATGACAGCCTTGGTGACATCCTGAAGCCGAGCAGCGACCCGGGAGTTACAGACTACTCGCGCTATGCAGGAACAGGGGAAATCACTGTCAATTCCCAAGTCATAGCAGCAGCCGTCAAACCTGGTGACGTTTACCAACTTGACCATGTCACCTTCACTCTGAGACACAATGAGGTAAAGGCTGAGCCGAGTACTGAGGCTGGCACACTGGCAGATTCTCTGCCAGTGGGTTGCTCTTTTTATTTTGGGAGATTTTTTTTATAATTTGACCTGACAGATCTTTGTTGTTCTTCCTTATTAATTTTCCTCCTGACCTAATTTGAAACTAAACAACTCTGAAGTACCGCCTTTCTAATTAAAAAGTTTTTTTCATTGTTTTACAAATCTGGGTGAAGGTTTCCAACCCTGTCTTTGGCTATAACTTCACTTCTTCCTTCTTTTTATCCTGTAAAACACATTTTTGAACCTTTTTTTCAGACATGTGCAAGTAACATAAGAAAGTAAACTGAAAAATAAACCACCAAACAAAACCAACTCGAACAATAATCAAAAGAACAATAATAATATGAATCCTTATGAAAAATAGAAATTAAACACAGTTTAAAAAGAAAAAGAAAAAAAAACAAAGGCATAAATCATTTATGAAAACACTAGATTGTTGACAGTGTTAAATCTCTTGTTCTTCCCTGTAACTTGTGAAAACCATGAGTTTCTACCATTTTTTAAATTAGGTCATGCTTGGACTTTACTAGCTCCACACTCAGTCTGCTCCACAACCTCACTCCATGAACAGAAATACAAAAACTTTTAATGTTGTACATACCCACTGATGTTTTAGATTGAACTTCCCCCCCAGATTATAACCCCCATCTCTGCTAAATTTAAAAAAGAACATTTTGAGGAAGTAGATTGTTTTTTTTTTTTTGCTACGTATGAATAGTGATGCCACCCCAGACCTCTGCACAATGATGTAAATATGGTGTTTAAAAAAACAGTGAGCAGCAGAGACTGTGGAATGATTTGTGGTCCAGAATGTGTTTTGTACTAGAATGCGTCATGACAGTTTTTTCTGAACATTTTTTATGTGAGACTTCAAGTTTATTTTACAGTTGTTCTCACAAGTTTAATTACTCTGTAAACCTATTATGTATGATTTTTTTTAGTGGGTTTTTTTTTCAGAAATTATGAATGATAACAAAAACTTTTCTTTTCCTCATGGTAAGTGGTTGAGTGAAGCCATTTATTAACATACAACTGTGTTTACTCTTTTTAAGTCATAATGACATTAGAAATCACATGGCCCTGATCAAAAGTTTACATTCCCCAGTTCAGTACCGTGTCTTGCCCCCTTTGACATCAATATGTAGAACAGAACGGAAGTTTATTTAAAGAGCACATTGCAGTTAATGTGCTTTACACTGAGGATTTAGAGACAAAGAAATATATATATATTAAAAAAAAAAAAAAACCAGAACATTAGACTTACACAAACCCATAAAATCACAAGAGTAATTATCTGTGTGCTTGAGAGAATAGATAGGTCTTGGGTTTGGCTTTGAAAGTGGAGACAGTTGTGATGGACCACATGAGCACAGCTGTATCTTCAATCGCTGAATTTTGCTGAATTTGAAACAATAATTTTCAAGCTTAAAATGCTCGTCAGATGGTGGTTATCACTGATGTTCTCATGTCTGAATCCTCATGTCTGAACTTTAAAGTTATGGATAAAAGCCAAATTTCCCCAAAATCACATGGGACAAGTAGCTTGTGTCAGGTCTTGTCGAATTTTAAGATTTGGTTGTGTGTAATGTAATTCTACAGTGACCGCTCAGTCGAGAGAAATGAAAAGACACAGTGAACAAATGAAGGAGAAAAGCGAGAAATGGGGGAAATAACCCTAAAAGTTAATGTACTGTTGTTGTCTTTTAAGATAATTAAAATGTATGAGAAAGAGAAATCATTATTTGGGCCCTCGAGGTTTTGGCCTAACAAAAGAGGTGTTGATTTATGTTGAGCAGTGGAATAAAGTACTGTAAATTGCCTGGAAAGAGCAACAATCAATAATTTTTCTTTGATTTCTGCTGGCAAGGTATTTTCTAGTGATAAGTAGAATTTGTCTTTTTCTAGGCCTGAACCTGGACTTGTTGGTAACACACTTAAAGTCTGCACAGTGTTTCAAAACAAACAAAAAATAGTAATTACACAATCAGTAACACATATTAACACACACAAACACACACACATATTCATGGCCTCCTATATTATTCAGTAATTCCATCAAAAACAGTAATGAAATAATCACAATCATAACACTATTTAGAATTTTTTAGGAAATACATACCAAGGAAATAGAAATGATAAGAGAAATTAATGCATAAGAATAACAGTAATCAAATGATCCATAAAGTAATAAAAATAGAAAATAAAAAACATAAAAAATAAAAATGAAAACAAAAATTAAAGCTCCTTCTTTCAAAATTTAAATTTATAACTCAGAGTCATCACTATAAAAAAATTGTTAATAAAGCTTGTTTCCTACTTCTACCCAGTGTCAGCAGGTATTAAAGATTACTGTGATGATATTAAGTTGCCACTTTCAGTCTCTGGTTGTCTTGTTTTCTTTGCAGGTCATAAAAAGAAATAAATTTGATTTTAGTGTGTTTCATAACCAGGCAGAACTCCTCACAGGAGTTTTAAGATAAACAAAAAATTTTTTGGTACATTTACAATTTTAGACAAAAAATATTCAATCATTTATAATAATACTGTTCTGTTTTTGAACTGGACCTGGACCTGACAAAATTCATTTAAATTGCTATTTCAGTGTGATCTGCACAATGTGTCTGCACCCCTGTAGTAATGTGGTTTCCCCAAGCAGCGTAGGACAAAAACTAATAAAACCAGCTCTGTTAACGGCTCCCTCCTCCCTCTGTCTGCCCCGCAGCCCATCGACACTAAAGCTGATGTGACCAAGTGCGCCTTCTGGGAGTATGAGCCTGACAGCCTGCAAGGCCGCTGGGCCACTCATGGCTGCAAGACTGTCCACGTCAACAGCAACACCACCACCTGCTCTTGCAGCCATCTCACACACTTCGCCATCCTCATGTCCTCTGGGCGAGCCAATGTAAGTGGTCGGATATTAAAAATACAATGTTAGCAGTGCAAAGGTATTTCTCCTTTTGAATATTTACACCAGGGCTTTGAATTATGTATTGAAATGATTTAAGGTCGATGGTGAACAAATGTATTTTCAATGAGGGCAAGAGTTCAGCCTTGTACGTAGATTCTGTAATAAAGGTTGAAGTGGTGCCTTGATTTTTTTTTTTTTTTTAACTTTTATACTGTAATAATGACTTATTTATTGAAGCTTTATGTAATGCATACAGAACTGTAGGTCTTAAATCCATTAGGAATGAGAGATCTTTTTTATACTCTCCCATACTGACAGTTTTCATGGGCATTCATATCCTCCAGTGTTTTCTTTTAACACTTTATGGAGGGATGTACTGTCAATAACTTCAAAAATTTAAATTGCAATTTCACACTTACATTTTTATTTTCAATGCTAATGATTTGAAGACAAATGAGGTTTTTTTTCTATTTCCAGTGGAAAGTTAAAAATCTTAGTTTGGAAAATGGAGTAATCCTCAAACTGATCAATATTCTTTCCCAGTGCACTGGTTTTGTGTTCCTCGATGTGCACTTTCTCACAGAGACAGTGTTCTTTATTGACAACACTGTGCAAACTTCTTAGTATCCACCTTTTCCTCCCCCAAGTCTAACAAGTGTTACAGTCCCACTCAGGTAATATATTTGAAAGCTGCAAGACACAACGTTTTGTGCTGCACAAAAAGTCTCAACAGGAAAAAAAAAGAAACTCTGTCAGGGTCAGCAGCTCCTGTAGGCAAGGTGACTCACAACACAAATTGACAGGGAAAGAAAGTTGAACAGAAATCCACCCACAACTTTTGAGGAAACATTCTTCATTGATTTATGGAGCTGAAAAGTGCCCCCAACTTTATAGATTTTTTCACCTGCATTGTTGAGAGAAATGTTGTGAGTTGTGAACAATAAATCAGAGAAAAGTGGAAACATAAAGAATTAACTTGCCAAAAAAGTAGATGAAATAAAGTGGAGTCAAGTGATTAAATTTCCAGAACTCTTCCAGCAGCAACAGCAGGTCCAGATGAATGCCTTGTTTGCCTGCAGCATGACATATTAGTGTTGTCCCATACAAAAAGCAACAAATTACAGCTTCAGGAACTGTGATTGAACACCACCCCTTCTGCTCCCCAGCTGGTAGCCCACCACACCATCCTGACCCGAATCACCCAGCTGGGCATGATCATCTCCCTCATCTGTCTGTCCATGTGCATCTTCACCTTCTGGTTCTTCAGCGAGATCCAGAGCACCAGAACCACCATCCACAAGAACCTGTGCTGCAGCCTCTTCATGGCCGAGTTCATCTTCCTGGTGGGGATCAACATGAACACGCACAAGGTGAGCAGCGGGTGAAACCGGCAAAAAGAGCCTTGTTTGAGTTTATGTGCAGTATTTGTCACTATGCTGGCGGATCATTGATTTTAGAAGTAAAGTGGATTGAGCCTCTCTTGTGTTGGTAGTAACTTGTTCAAAGGAAAAAAAATCTAAGCCTAGAAATCCTTAGCCCATACAAAACACAAACAAATTAAGTTGGCTAAAAAGAAACAGATAAGCACAAAACAGACAGAATGATAAATATTTAACACAAAGGCAAAATAACAGCCTCTTTCACACATTATAAACTTGTAAAATCTGCCTCTCTCCTTTCTCTCTCCTTTTGTCTCCCTTGGCAGCTTTTCTGCTCTGTTATTGCAGGGCTGCTGCACTATTTCTTCCTCGCGGCCTTTGCCTGGATGTGCATCGAGGGCATCCATCTCTACTTAATCGTTGTTGGCGTCATCTACAACAAAGGCTTCCTGCACCGTAACTTTTACATCTTTGGCTATGGGAGCCCGGCGGTGGTTGTAGCCATCTCAGCAACACTGGGGTCCCAGTATTACGGCACTGATAAAGTGTAAGCAGTACCTTTTTTTATAGCACTCTGTAAGGACTTAAGTGTTGACAAAGACCTCTTTTCAATCTGTAAATTAGCGTTTTTCAGGGATTAGAGGTGACAGGTTAAATTTGGTGAGGTGACTATATTCCAACAAGCCACTCCCCATAAAAAAACCCCTACACGGTCTCTTTGAGATCTTACGAAAATACCAAACATACTCAAAGACCAAAAAGTAGTTTCATAACCCAGGCTTTTATTTAAAACACTCCTTTCCTGTTTGGAGTGAATATATTTAATAATGTAACTATAAATAATGTACAGAAGCCCATTTCCACCTGCTAAAGGTATGAAAATGAAAAAAAAAAAACTATCTCTGTTGAGATTTCTTTTTCCCTTTACTTTTTTGCTTTTTGTACATTTCAAAGTTTGAGATAAATAAAATGGCAAAAAAATCTGACTATTCATCTAGAAATTTGGATTTTTTTAAAGAATTCAGTCCTAAATATCTCAAAAATTTGACTTTGTATTCTCAAAGTAGTGACTTTCACAAAGAATTTGACTTTTTAGCTGAATTTTTTTAATTTTCTCATGTATTTTTGACCTCTTAATCTCAACATTTCAACTTTTGTCTCAAAATTTTGACATTTTTTTTCCTCAAAAAATGACTGTTGACAATGACAGCTCACAATTTGACTTTTAAGATCACAATTTTGACTTTTTGTCTGACAATTTGACTTACAATGGGCCAAAAATAAATAAGTACATAAAAATAATAATCCCAACACTGGTCACCACCGTGAGATTTTATTTGTGAGAGCACAGCTCAAGCAATCAGAGCATGTTTTCCTGCATGCTCCACATCTTGGCAAGTTGGTGCATCCAAATTTTGCCAGTACCCCACTGCAGCACTTTATTTTAGATATCAGTGGTCTGTAGAACAAGCAGAGGAAAACCTCAATGTTTCAGGAAATTTATAAAATCCCATGGACATGGATTTACCACCAAAAAGGTGGACATGTTCAGGCAAAACCCTAAATTTGGCTCACGGGGACGTAATGGAAGCTGCTCCGAAGGTCCTGTAGAGAACAAAGCAATACAGCCATCAGTGTAAAATGGAGACTTGCATACAAAGCACTAAATAAAATTAAGTGTCTTGTTTATTGGGGAAAAACCCGATTAAAAGATTGAGGAAATGCTGAGGAAGTGCTGACGGTTCTTAAATGTGAGCAGTTGTTTTTGGTTAATGTTAGATAAAGAGGGTAGGAAGTCTCTCATAAAGAGGTGTAATAATTAAGATGAAGAGAGATTAGACTGAAGTAAATACATAACATGTTTCTTCAGCTGGAGGAGGGATTATTTTCCCAAATATCTTAGAACACACATTCAGTACAGACAGAAACTTTGTTTCTTTGAATCAAAGGTGTTGGCTGAGCACAGAAAACCATTTCATTTGGAGCTTCATCGGGCCGGCATGTTTGATCATCCTGGTAAGATTCGGTGTTACTTCCTAATATATCTCAGTAAAATGACTCATTTGAATCAAAAATAGGATATGTTTTCAAATATAAATATTCATTTCCTAATTTCTGTTTCTCCATGAAAGGTTAATCTCTTGGCTTTCGTTGTGATTATCTACAAAGTGTACCGGCACACTGCTGTGAAAAAGCCTGAAATCAGCCACTACGAAAACATCAGGTAGGATTATTTTTGTGCTTTTTTTGGATAAGGTCAAAAAATGTTTAAAAATTAATCAGTAAATTCCTCATCAGGTGGATTATTATGGAATCATGTGGTGTTCTTGCTGGATCTAATTACTATGAGCAGAAATGAGTTTTGTTGTTGTCACCCTCAGGTCTTGTGCCCGCGGTGCGCTGGCTCTGCTGTTCGTGCTGGGAGCCACCTGGACTTTTGGAGTGCTGCACATCCTCAACGAGACCACCCTCACTGCTTATCTGTTCACCATCACCAACGCTTTCCAGGGGATGTTCATTTTCATCTTCCTCTGTGTCTTATCCAGAAAGGTACTAAAGCCTGTTACTATTTTATAATACCCAATTTCAGCTCTTAAGGTGTTGTAATAATCATTTCAGGACAGTTATTGCTCGTCCCCCAGCATTTTCTAAATCTGTAAAGATGCATACTGCTCAATACAGACTTAAATAGCTGTTGAGGCATTTATTAACTTTTTTCCTCTTTTGGTCTGAAAGTTATATTTGTTCATTAGCATTTTCAAGTAGAGCAGTAGTAACAAAAAAAAATACATATTTAAGATTATTACACAAAAATTACTTGTGACTAAGTCATTTGATTGGACAAAATTCACTCCATAACTGAGTCAATTTAGGAGCCACAGCCTCGGAGGGATGCACTTAACAACTGAATGTGCAACTCCAGCATGTCTAATGGGGCTGACAATTGTGTTCTTCGTCTTTTCCGGACTGCAATGGACGAAATGGGATCCATCATATCCCATGATTCTTTGCACACCAATTTTACCAAAATTGCAACCTGGTAATACACTTTTACACAGTATTGTTTGGTTTCACTTCAGTATCTAACTGTACAAATGTTATAAAAGACAGTCTAAAATTTGAAATTGGCACGCTAGTGGTGCCAGGTGGTTAAGCACATTAGGAAATTAACCACTAGTTTCTAATAGTTGCCTAAATGTAGGCAGGAAGGTTCAGAGACGTAAAGAGAGAGAGTCCTATTTAGATCAAAAAGTCTCATTTCAGAGCACCCTGACCAGTTTCTCACCAATTTCTCATCTCAACTGCTTAGATCTTCTCAGCTACACTACAATATTTATAATCAACCTTTCTTTGTCTCTGTTCTTTTAGATCCAGGAAGAATACTACAGGCTCTTCAAAAACGTGCCTTGCTGTTTTGAATGCCTGAGATGAATAAATGCGACCGGCGTCTGATCATCCGAATAATATTGGACACAGCTCTGCAATATCCTGTGACTCGTGCTTGTATGTTTTCAAAATATCTGGGAGAAACTGTTCCGAGCCGATATCTAATAATGAAAACACACAGTACTTGTTCCCAACTGTGCTGATTATCCTTTTACAAGACTGCTGTCATCTATTAAAAAAATATGTTTTATGTTCAGGATTTATCTGTAAAATAAAAAACAGTGCAAGAATTTTCAGTTGGAATTCAAGACTTTTCAATTAGCAGCAATTACTCTACATAGCAATATTCCACACTGGCTCTGTATCTTTTTTTTGTGTTTGATAATTGATTTGTAAATTATTAAAAAAGAAATGCAAATAACACATGTGTATGTTTCACAAATGGTCTTTTTATGCGTTTCTGGTCATGTAAGATTTAAGAGTACAGTGCATTCAAGTTGAATTGTTTTGGATGGTTTTCTTTTGCTGGTTTACAATGACAATTAGATAGACCAATTGCCTCACCTAGTGGACAAAATGAGTAGTGCACCCTATCCACTCATTAGATTTTCGGAGGAGCAGCTGTTTACATGTTGTCAGTGGTAGCGAGGGCACAGACTGACAAGGTGAATTTACCACAGCTACAACTGACTATCTAGGTGTCTGTATCTCATTCATTGCCCACGGATTAATCCCACTGTTTTCCCTGTTGTCTTTTGTTTGTTTATTTGTTTTGATTCATTTTGTTCTTTTTCTGTTTGTTTGTTTTTGTTTTGTTTTTTACTTTCAACTCTGCCACCTGTTTGTTCATATGATTGAGCAAGCTTGCAAGAAGCAAAAGATCCTTGTATTATATAATCTATGGTAAAAACAGAGATATGGGTCATTGAAAGGTTTGTTTTCTACCTTCAAATTTGGGTGGATAACATCTCAAGGTAACAAGTTGATCAACTCCACTTCAGTGTAGATCCACTTGAGATATACTCATCTTACTCCTCACTTCAGGCCTTTTCATGCAGCACTTGGCCCTTGCCACTCTCAAGTCTTACATCTAACCCAGTGGATGAAGATTTGGATACAAATACTAACTACCTTTCAACAATTAATCATCCATTAAAACCTGCTAAGACTGACCCCTGATTTACGACCGAAGAGAGCAGAGACCTTTTTGGCTATGGTGGGTCGTGCATTGTTGCTCTATTTGTTAGTTTGAATCTGTTGAGGTTTTTTAGTTTGTTTGTTTTTAGTTTTTTTTTCTTTATTCAGAAATGACAGGACAGTGGCTAGAACATGAGTGAGAGTGACTGTGATCTGTGGATAAATGAACTAATCACTCTAGTCAATTAACATTTATGCAAAATTGTGTCTTTTTTTAAGCTTCTATAGTATCTTCTTTGCATTTCAGCCCTTTTGCAGCCCCTTCAATCACAATTGTCCATAGTAGATACTGTTTAATTCAACACATGCCTGTGCTGGAATAGTTAATTGCTAGTCATATTATGGGGAAATGCAGAGAGTAGGAGCCATAAAGTACAGAAGTCCTTAATTTGGCTGCCAAGGTTGTGACTCAAAGCCAGATCAACCCATGCCAACAGCCTACTGATTAAAAAAAGGATAATGTGTCGCAGTATTCATCTTTGATTTTCCTGTAATGTTTAAAACAATTCAGTCTTTTTTACCTCTAAAGGACAAAAAGTGTGACACTGCAGCCCCCTGTTGGCTAATGCTGCAATGACACTCAAAGTAACAAGAACCCTCCTTGCAAAAAAGAGAGAATCATCTCAATAGGATTACTGACGGGATTCCTTTGTTGTGAAATCCCAACATTAGCCTAAAGTGGGTGAAAATAGGCACTTAGTCTGATTGCTTTGAAATGTCATCACTCTCAGACTGCACATACAACCAGAAATGTTGAAGGCCTTGAGGCTGAAGCAGACTTTGAAAACTGGCGTGAAGAAGCTTTGATTCTCACTTTCTGACCTTGCGTTTTGCAGGGAGGCTTTTTGATGCCAGAAAGCAGTGCTTATGTACCAGGTCCAGAAGTTGCACTTATATTTGAATAGCTTCATCTTTTCTTTCTTCTCATCTCAAGGCAGCTTGTCACAGAGGGAATACATCAGGTCCCACTAGGTGTATGTCTTTAATCAGCAGTGAAAAACATAGTTATCATAATTTCAGGTGATCAAAAGGTATGCAACATTTTTTGTTCTTCATGGTAGGAGCCTTGTTTTTGCTCCAAGTTTTTTCCGCGATGCAAATCAGATAAATGAACATTGATACATATGTTTTGGACTTGCTCTCATGTCCATACTCAAGAGCTTAGGGATAATACAGGACTAACCATCCCTGCAGGGGCAAGAGTAATCCTTCTGGGCGACACATTTATGATAAAAGTAAATAAAAACCAACTGTAAATTTATTAGAATTGCCCTTATTGTAGCAAATACATGTTTAGTGTAAATTTTTACTACCACCTAAATTTTCTAGATGGAAAAATGAACTATCATGCATACAAATGAAAAGAGTATGTACAATTTGAAAGGTAAACCTAGAGAGTTTAGAAAGATCTGAGGAGGCTTTTCAATATGGACACAATACTGTAATACTTCCATATTTATTTCTATGTTGTCATTCAACTGTAGTGTTGTTGTAAGAAAACATCAATGAAGAAATTGTGGGAAAGAAAGAGAGAAAATTGTTTTTCAGTGTGTTCTTGAAGGGAGAAGCAAATTATACATTTAACCCTTAGCAAACACATATGATGTTTTCCTGGCACTATAATATAGAGCTTGAAGAACAATCAAACAATCCACAAATTATTGCTTTTTATAACGATATTTTTAATTGCCACATTCTCTCATCCATCATTAAATAAAAGTTTGGAGACTGTCATGTCATACGTTTTAATGATGTCACTGTGACAATGTCACAGGTCAACATTGCACCAGTACAGACAGCATTTGTTTGCTTTAAATCTGTCACAAGCGTAAACCAAACCTCTGTCCTGCTCACACTTCACTATTTAAAGGAGAAACCTGAAGTACTCGTCTTCAGTCCTCAGTTTCACTATGCGGGGGATCCTCCTCTGTTGCCTTGTGGCTCTTGCCAGTAAGTCAGCACTTTCTTTGATTTATTCTTTCACTTATATTAAGATATCATGGCATAAATCTTGGAGTTATAAGGTTAAATGAACTACTTTCACTTTATTAGAAGAAGTTGTCTGTGAAGATTTTTCTTTTTTTTCACTAGAATAGGAAAGATGCTTTGAAAGAGTATGTGTAGAACTTTTATGTATTCGCTGTCAGTCTGCAGAAGTTGTTTTTTTGCAAGATAACAAAATAAGAGCAACATTTAAAAAGTGTCATGAAATTTTTCTAGTGTTATGTTATCTTTTTTACTACCTGCATATGCTATAATTTGTTTAGGGTAACTATAAAAATGTAATTTTCAAACCTTTTGGGTTTTTTCCCACTACTTTAAGCCTTTGTGAGGTGAAGATAAAATTATTATTGTTAATACTGCTGGAAGGTTCATGCTCTTTCATTTATTTCATTTTATTTCACTTATTCTCATTCAGATCTTTTACATATGTTAATTTTGTAAATACTGCTGAAAGGCTCATGCTCTTTCATTTATTTTCATTGAATTGTATTTATGTTTATTGTCTATTTTATTCTAATTACCTATAGTTTCATTTGTAAATCTTTCTATGTTTCTCTTGTATCCTGCTGCTGCTGTAAAGCTGAAATTTCCCCCTGTGGGACTAATAAAGGTTTATCTTATCTTATCTCTTATTTATTGCATGACTTTAATTCAGCTTCATCTTGTTTAATGCATGTTGGTAAAAAATGTTTCTAAGGATATCACGAACACTGACTTGGACCCTACATGTAGTTATTAACAGCTATTCTGTCTCTTTTTTTCTTTCAGCATGTCAAAGTATCCGATACGGTAAGATTTATTTAATTTATTTATGTATTTATTTATTCATTTTTATTTATGTGATCATGACTGTCAAGCATTTCTAATCTTCACACTGCATTTATGAGATTTTTTTACTTTGAAATGAAAACATCCAGATCTAGGTCTGGACGCAAAGAAAACCTACGAGTACAAATATGAGGGAATGGTGAATTTTGGACTCGGCATGCCAAACCTTGCAGAGTCTGCAGTGAAAATTTCAAGCAAGGTCAAGATCTCTGGTGTGTCTGGACAAACGTTCATCCTTCAGGTAAGAGTTTCAAATGGTATAAAGACCTATCCTTGGAATATATTGGGAGTACTTCAACTGAGTGGTGCAGCATGAAAAGTGGCAGGTTGTTAATTTTATTTCAGGGCCATAAATCAATTGCAGTTCAAGTGCATCATCTGCCATTAATCGTTTATTCATGTATCATTAATTATTTGGACTTAAATGTATCAGTCATCTGCTGGAAGGTGTAAAAGGCTCTTTAAACCTTAATGGTGTAATATATGCTGGTGTTTTTGAACCCCTCATAAATTTAAACTTTTTAAACTCATAAGAAACTTTTGAAAATCATGTTTCTACATCACATCCTCTTTTATACAGATAGCTTTTAGTCTGTCATATTTGAAGAGCTAATCTTAACACATATTGGACAGCAGACAAAAAAATAGTTCCTATGTTTCATCTGACATGAATTTATGTAGAGAATGAGAATGGTCCCATGCAGTAAAACTTGTTTGTGTGGCATATGGGCAATGAAAAAGCTTAACTCTATCCTTGGTTCAAAGGTGACAGATCTGGTCCTTGAGGAGTTCAATGGCTTCCCGGGGAAAAACTCCTTTATCGTCTCCCCTAAGCTCACTCAGCGTATTGCTACTCAGCTTGTCCAACCCTTCATGTTTGACTACACCAGTGGACATGTTTCTGACATCCGCGCCTCAGCTGAGACACCTGACAGTATTGTCAATATTGTCAGAGGGATCCTGGGTTTCTTTCAGGTCACTCTGAAGACCACACAGAGGTATTATGAGCTTGAAGAGGTAAGTATTTTGGACAATGTTAATCTCACTTTGCTTTAATGAGTGGGTATTATGCTTCCCAGTATTTTTTAACATGGATATAAAGTAATAATGCTGGATGTCCACTCAAAATGTGTGCAGACTTACTGAATCTGTCTGTAAACCACTTAAAACAGTTAGTCTTAGAATAGCACAAGATTTTTCAGTGATGTGGGGGGAGAACATTTACAAGGGTTTTCTAATTGGTTCACTACACTTTGGAGAGGTGAGCTTCTAAAACCAAAGTCTGCCAAAATAAATGTTTTCTAAAACACCAGTGCGGGAGAAAGACAATATTTTTAGCTGTTAATCATGTAAAACTACATCCCGGTTACCAGAGGGGAAGAATAAAACATCACAAAAGCACAATACCTCTTCTTCAAGTACCAAATGTAACAAACTCTAATTAATTTTTAGATTGGCATCCATGGCAAGTGTCAGAGCACTTACACTACGGAGGAAGACATGGCAACAAAGGACATGACAATCACTCAGGTTGTGGATATTGATAACTGCAGAGAGAAGGCAGCTATCTACAGGGGAATGGCCACTGCTGTTCTTGACAAAGTTGCCAAACAGGTATGTTAATGTCACTGCAAATGCTTCTGATATTGCAGAAATAAGAAAAAGTCTATGTTATTTGTATCTGTGTGTCGTCCAATTGTAGAAAGGGGAGTCTGTCATTTCAACAGTGAGATATATTTACACAGTCAAACCTACAGAAGAGGGAGGTCTCATTACCAAGGCTAAGGGCCTGGAGCAGCAGCACTTCAGTCCCTTCAACGTGAAGGGCGGCACTTTCAAGATGAAAATCACGTAAGTTGAATAAACGCTGCCACATTATACCTGTGCGTTTACAAGATCTGCCTGCTATGAACAACTTGCTCCATCACAGGAAAGAAATGGAGCTGCTCAGTGTGAGTGATAGAGCTGAAACTCTAACGTTTGGACCGATGGAAAGTAAGGGCAGCCTCGTTTTCAAGTTTGTGGATGCAGATTCTGATATCCCCATAATGATGCAGGACCTTCAGGACCCAGTACCAAAGGTAAAATTAAAATGGTCTCTTGAATTGCCTGAGTCAGTTAAAAAAAAAGCAGGATTCACTTTTGATTAAACTGAATAAAACACATATAGGGATAGAAGGACATGTTCAGTTGTGTGTGTTGTGCAACTGTCAAAACATTCACTATTTCTTTCATGCACAGATGACAGAACAAGCTAGTGTATCAAACGCTGTCTTCTCTGTCCCAGAATGTCTCTATTACTTTGACTTTCAGAAGCTGAACTCTGCTCCTCTTTTCAGGCCATTGCATCGATCAAGAAACTGTCTGAAGCTAACAAATACAGCATTGATAACGCATTAACCGAAGACACCATAAAGCTGTACCAACTTCTGAGAGTGACAGATTATGAAGGATTGGAGACCATGTGGAAGGAATTCAAAGGAAATGATGAGTACAGGTGAGTAGATCTTGGGGGACACCATGAGATCTTTTTATTATGGCAGTGGGGATTGTGGTGACACATTATGTAATGTTTACAACTTTTAAAATGGGACCACTGTAGATTAATCTGAAAAACTCTTAGCAAAATGTATGTTATCGTGAAACTGTCAATTTAGGTTTGAAAAAGAGAAACCAAAATAGTGCAGTTCCACGATTATACACTATACTTTTCTTTTTCCTAATTCTGCAAAACCTGAAATCTGAGCAAGTGTTAAGGTCTTATTTTGAGTAAACATTTTTCAGACTCAATATAATATGATATAATATATATAAAGGCATTAATATGAGCCACATTCACTTGTCACATTCACTTGTCAAGCCAAGGAAAATATCTTTATGTAAATATGATGGATATATATAAAGAGACAAAAATGATGCCAATAGGGTATTTTATAAAAATTTGCTTGTTTGGTTTCTTTTGAATGTATATGTTGAGCTTGATGAGACAATCTTTGCAAAACAAAAAACGTTTAAATCTAATTCATCCAACAGTTAACTCAAATATTATCTCATCTCAGCGTAGAGAACACTACATTAGAGTAAAATCCTTCACAGATGTCCTTAAACCATCTTTTCATTACAGTACATCAAGATATTGAGCAAAGCAGTCCAATGCTATCTTTTAAATCTGACAGTGATCCACTCAACTGAACAGCTAATTGCTGAATATCCTCCCACTTAGTTGAGGAAGGATTTAGTCTGAAGTATTACCGCTGATGAATGATTTATTATCCTGCGAGGCATGATGACAGAGAGGTGATGACTGCAAGACTGCTTTCCCTGCTCATTAAGATTAGAGCAGCCATCCTGTACGAGTGCAATTAAATGCGACATCTGAACTTTCCCCTTCACACTTTTATCTTCTTCTGATTCTGTTGTATTTGAATCGTTGTCCTTATCTTAAATATCACTTGATTTATCTGTTCTCGTTTCTTTTGCTTCCTAGACGTTGGTTTTTGGACATGATTGTCGAGGTCAATGATGCCAGAATCCTGAAGTTCTTGGAAAGTAGGTTTGATGCTGCAGATGTCACTGCTGCTGAGGCAGTGGAAACCCTCATCTTGTCAATAAACCATCTGGAGGCTATTCCTGAGCTGGTTGAGATGGCTAAAGTAAGTTCATAAAAAGACAGAGAAATACTTCTGGAAACTTTCTCTGGAAGCTTCATTTTGAATCTGCTCTTTTTCCATTTCCCTCACAGATGTTTTTCACCATGCCCTTTAGCAAATCCAACATGTATGTGTGGCACACTGTGGTGCTCACCTATGGCTCTCTGGTGTACAAGCACTGTAACTATTACACACCTTGCCCAGTTTCCGCTGTTCAGGTAACTAAATGAAAGAATGAACCAGTTTCATATGACAAACTTTGGACAGTAATCAAAAAGTGAAACAAATACAATTGTTTTATAAGAGTAAATGTTTGTAACATCTGTGTTAGCCTTTGTTAGACCTGGCCACAGAGAGTCTGAGGACTGGTGACGAGGCAAACATGATCCTTGCCCTGAAAGCTCTGGGCAATGCAGGCCACCCAGGCAGCATTAAAACCATCATGCGCTTCCTTCCTGGAGTCGCTGCAACCCCTGTGGATCTGCCGCCTCGTGTGCTGAGCGCTGCCGTTCAGTCTATGCGACTCCTTGCTGCCAGAGACCCCCACAGTGTGAGAAAATTACGACTGTATATGACGTACTGGAATAAAATAAGACTTTGCACTGCTTTATAATCCTTTATTATACATGAATAGGTGTTTTTCTCAAGCATATGGATGGTAATTGTAGTCATTTATTCATAAGATCAAATTCAGTTGAAGTGCATTTAAATAAAAATGTCAACTTTTCTAATCCTGGGGAGAAAATTTAATCTTAAGTATTGTGGCAGGTAAGAATTATTTCTGATTTCGCTGTAACCCGTTTGCTCAGGTCCAAGACATTACCATGACTCTGTTCCTGCAAAAGGACATTCCCACTGAAGTGCGCATGCTGGCATTTGTCATCCTGTTTGACACAAAGCCATCCATGGCTCTGGTGTCTACAGTGACTGCACATCTGCAGGAAGAAGGAGACCTCCATCTTGCTAGCTTTGCATTCTCCTACCTGAAGAGCTTTGCCAGATCTAAACCCCCTGATAATCACTTCCTGTGAGTAACTTTTTAATATCTCAAATTATCTGTGTATGAACTAAACCTTTGAAGATCTCTTGCTTTAATTGTATTCCTTCTGTTTTGGATGATAGCTCAACTGCTTGCAATGTTGCTGTAAAAATCCTGGCCCCTAAATTTGGTCGCCTCAGCTATTTCTACAGCAAAGCATTACGAATGGATTGGTTCAATGGTATGCTGTAACAAATATCAGTGTGTACTTCAATTTCTCTGCAGCCTTCATAAAACTGAGTGCTTTTTCCCCTGAATCCAGATGATTTCCTAATCGGAACAGCCACTGAAATCCTCATGCTTAAGAGTGCAACAAACAAATTTCCCACTGAATTCATGATGAAAGGAAAGTTCTTTTCTATTGGAAGAATTCTGCAGCTCCTGGAGGTACAGCTCACTTCATAAAAGCATTCAAATTCCTCTTAATTTCTTCATTATGAGCCATAGTAATGGCTTCTCTTTTGATGCTGAAGATGGGAATCCGTGCTGAAGGAATTCAGGAGCTCTTCAGCACTGGCATCCCTGATTTCACAGGAGATTTCAGTTCCATTGACTTCCAGTCTATTGCAAAACTGGTAGGTATTTAACTCAAACAAAGCTGTACCATAATGTGTCAACTTATTTGAATTAAAAGTTCTAACTTTATGCTGTGTCATTTTCAGATTGAAAATTGGGATATGATGCCTGATGATAAGACAGTATTTTCTGCCTACACACGTGCCTCTGGACAAGAGTGGTTCTTTGCAGATATCAGCAAAGCAGTTATTGAGGACATCATCAGGGTGAGAGAGTGAATAAACACAAACAAAAATAAACACATAGTAAAATCCTTTTATGTGTTAGCTAGCTCCGCCGGCAAAATGAAGACCATATTTTCATGCAGTGCTCTCAGCCTGTAACACTTCACTCTCCTCTGATCCGTCTTGCAGGCTATCAGACCTTCTGCTGGGAAAGAAAGCCCCCTGTGGGGCATGATTGAGAATCTTCAAAAAGGAGTGTCATGGCATCGGACAAAGCCTTTCCTAATCTTTGAAGCTCGCTACTTCCAAGCTACTTCCCTGGGTCTCCCTCTGGAGATTAGCAAGTACTATGAAACCACCAATGGGATCACTGTCAATGGTGAGGGGTCAAATCCTACTGAGTATAAAAACCCCAAAAAGTATTAAGCGGTGACTGAATACACTGTTGCTAAAGTGCTTTTCTTTTATATGAAGCCAAAACCACATTTAAATCACCACCCACGGAACGTCTTGGAGAGGTGTTGGCTTCGGAGATTTCCCTGGAGACTGATGGATTTGTTGGGTAAGATATTTAAAGATTCATTTCATTATTAAAGGTAAACTAGCCGACCAAAACTTGTGTTTTCTTGCTGGATTTATGTAACGTGTGCTACGGTGGAGTAACATAAGACTGATACTCAATTTTTCAGGTGGACAAAGGGCTTCTGGGTTTACTATGGAATCAACACAGAGCTGTTCCAGTGTGGTACAGAGTTCAAAAGCAAAATTCCTCTCGCCATCCCCTGGAATTTTGCTGCCAAGATCAACATGAGAGAAAAGAAGTTTGAAATTGACTTCCCTGTGTCCAAAAAAGAAATTGAAGTCATGTCAGTCAGGTAAGTTTTACGGAGTCAGTAAAAATTCATTCATACAGAAATTAAAATCCTTTTAGCACCACTTTATAAACACATGATTGGTATCACTGTAAGTACAGTGAGTGTTCATCTTTGGAAAAGTGGAGCTCACACAGTTGGTTCAGTCAAACAGCGATCTACAGAAAATTAATTTTGCACTGCTGGTTTTAGAGTCTGTAAAAGCACCCTTTACCTTACCATGAGCTCACTAACTCTAACTGAAGAGGACATGTATTCAAATGGAACCACTGCAGTAAAACACACACTAGGTCTTTATTTCAAACATATTTTAAAAATCTGTATTTTATTGTGTTTTTGAAAGAATTCTTTTTTTATTTTTCATATTCTAACCGAAGTTTAGAAACTCCTGTTTTTCTGCCCCATCAACAGCTCTAATGTGTATGCAGTCTCAAGAAACATCGAAGAACCAACTACGGCCAAGGAGACACCAATAATGCCAAATGTAATGGACTCTAATACTGAAGTCATCAGAACAAACCCCAATATTGCTCAACCTGAGTCAGAGCAGGTACCATCATCCCCAACAAGAGAGACGATTTCACAGCACTAATATCTGTAACATTTGTTAATGATTATTTTTTGTCGTTTTTTACAGCTTGTAGCACCAAACACATGGCACCCAAGAAGCAAACTGTGTGCAGAGAGTAGCATTTATGGAACTGGTATCTGCGTGGAGTCTGAGTTGAAGAGAGATTATTATCATGAGGAATACCCACTGTACTATTTCCTTGGATACACCTACATGGCAATAAAGGTAACCCCAGGTATGTACGACAAACCCTACGCGTTACAAAAAAAGCTGAGTAATCCAGACAAGATAATCCATCGCTAATTTTCTATTTATCAGTGGGTAAAAACAGGTATTTAAGTCCACTCTCACTGCCCAAGGAGGAATATAACTGTGACACTCCATCAACACCACTGTTGACAAAAAACACTTTCCAGCAATTTTAACTTCATAACTTGTATATTATATCATCTACTCATACTGAGATTTTTCATATGAAGGCTGAGCCTTTGAAATGGTTTACTGACTCCAGTTATTGCCTGAACCCGGAGCTTATTTGAAGATTTTTTTCTCAGCAGTCTGATCTGACTAGACTGCTTCAAAATAAAAAACCTAATGTGCTTTTGTGGAAATTCTAGCAGTAATGCTTCTTTTGTTTCTCAATGTAGAAGCCTGAGAAATAATTACAGAGCGAGATGCTGAAATCCCTAACTCCATTTTCTTAACATTTCTCTGATGCAGTTGTGTATTGTTTCTGTTTCAAAACAGACAATGTAATCTCTATCTCTCTCTGCCAAATAGTAAACCTAGCTTAGGCAGCAGTAATTTCCACTGTTTGAAGCATGTTTGGTGAAGGTGGTCATGGGCAAAAATATCACTCATATCCAGTGGGTGGTGCTAAACTTATCTCCTAAATACATGTGTTCATAAGTTCAGTTAGGACTGTGTGTGAAATTTGGTTACAATTGTACAATGTATGTGAAAGACACTACCATGCATTTAAAGAGGGGGGCACCATTACAGAAACAAGTAAATGAGCATATGGATGTGTTGTGAGGTAGATCCTCATCGTCTGTGTGCATTTTGCTCCTGACCACAGGTTGTACTGACAACTATTGATGATTGCATTAAGCCAAAAAATGATCAACTTTGGATGTCATTTGTAGCCACACCCATTGAGTTACAAAGAATGTTTTAATTGCTTTTGTTAATTGTCAGTGTGTCTGATGAACACATCAAATTTGAGGATGATCAACAAAAATAAAAGAAAAAAATTGGGACCACTGCTTTCAAATATGTACCCCGCAAATTGTCAAAATCCATAATTTAACTCAACTATAGTGGTAAGAGACTTTTTGTTAGTCTAAGAATGATAGTACACACAAAAAAAATCAGGCCTGTAGCTTGAAGCAGCTGGTCAGGCTGATTTTGCAGTGGCTAGGGGCTAAAATGATCATTTCAGTGCCAGAATAGGTCATATTTACCAGCTATTTCTCAGCGTCCTGGTTGGGTCAGGCCAGACCAGATTGATTTACAGCAAGTCAAAGTCACTGTGACAACATCTCACCGGCTGACTAAGGTTAGTAGTGAGAAGAGAAGTCTGTGTTTTTCTTTGCTGAAATTTATTTTGAAGTAAGGGAGGGCACTGGAGCTGGACGAGAAAGAAGAAGGGCAGAAGAGCAGAAGAAAGTCCAACAGGGGAGTGATAGAGCATGGGCCAAAGGATGAAATACAAGCGAGAGATCAACACTGGCTGAAGGCTAAAACATGAGCTGAGCTGTTTGTGATAATGTTCATTCACCCACATATAGCAGTTACACTTCAGTGATGTCTTCAAACTTGAGAGTCTATCAATAAAATGAAGAGCCAGGTTACATTAGCTGCACTTGGTAGATCCACAAAAAATGATTCTGTTATTGTCACAGCATGTCAGCTTTTAATACGTCCACAAAGTGATAGGGGGTAAATGAAGAGCTTTGTAGGTGTTGTCAAAAGACCTGGAAGTTGTTGAAGTAACTAAAAGCACTAATTACCTTTGTAAAAAAAAAAAAATGTTGTGTGTTTTTTTTGTTTTTTTTTCCAAAACCACAGCCTTGAGTGACTCATTTTGAGCCTGACTCACCCTAGTGAACGGTTTCACATCCCCTCAAGTTAGGTTGCCAGAGCTTAGCAAAAGCAAAAAGTTACTTGAAAAACATTTGTTTGATGGGCCACACAGAACAACTGGATAATCAGATGCATCAGGTTTTTTTTAAGTTCATTATCTGACACTGTGTGTTTTAGTTCCAGTTACTATCATTAATGTTTCCCATACATGTTCCTCAGTCCAGGCAGCCAAAGCTGTTGAAAAAATCCATTTTGAGGTTAACGCCGGCCAGAGCACACAACCAGTGAGTGTTCGCCAACTGCTTGAGACTTTGAGGAGGCTTTCCAAGGTATTTGGCAATTTTTGTTTTGTTATTACCTGTACACCTGCTCCGCTGTTTTATCCATTCACTTTATCCTGTTGCTTGTTTGTCTTCACAGGAAGCCACTCAGAGAGTGAGTCTATCATCTGATTCAGCTTCGAGCGCCAGAGGATCTCATGACAGCACTGAAGACAGCATACTGCAAGTACGCTAAACATTCTCTACAGAGACTGAACCAAATATGTATTTAGCCACTAAAAAAGGTAGTTTACATACATCAGACAGTGTCAGTTCTGCATGGATTTGCTTGCTGCCTCTGCCCAGATACACTTCTGCACATGACGTGACTTGATCCATGATCTATTGATAATTGGTGTTATGCACACAGCCACAGTGCAACATTCTTGACTCACCTCCAACAGGTCATGAGATCAGTACCCCAAGCTGTGTTCAATATCAAAGCCTTTGCCATGAGTGAGAACCAGAAGCCCGATGGCTATGATGCATCCATCTACTACACGCCTGAGGCAAATACTCAGAACGCCCAGCTGATCATGTCCCAGGTTGGAGAAGACACCAACTGGAAGATGTGTGTGGACACCATCGTGCATGCCCATGCTGAGGCCAAGGTAGACACACTACACACGCGCACAGGAAGGGAATATTTGGTGAATTATTTAGACCTGCATACACATTCTTTACTTTCTTGCTTAGAGTTTGACCCCATGCAAAATATTCAGCCAGAAGGAAAGTATGAAAGAGCAATTCCTAAGTGGCACCACATCTTGTTTTTCAAGTTGAACCTTCTTTCAAGCAGCATCCTTTTCGTTCTCAACAGGCTTAAAAGGTTATGTGCACTCTTATAACAAAACTTCAAGTAGCAGGGTTAACACAAGTTTCTACAATAAATAGTTAATATCCTTCATTTTGATTAAAGTTCTTTCCCCCTGCCCTCCATTAGAGAAAAAAAAAATAATGAAACCTCATTTTTGTTGTTGTGGACCGGAAACACAGTTCCTTTTTAATGAGAGAGACTGTGAAGTGTGAAGTGAAAAATAGCCAGGAAACAGGAAATTATTATGTTTTCATATTAAGATTTCTTTAAAATCCTAATTTCATCTGCTGAATCCCACATGCTGACTGATTTACGCAGGTGTTTGCTATTTGCGCATGTGTTTCATACCACCTTGGGAGCTAAATATTTTGTCTCTCTTAATGTTTAATGTTTGGTCCAGGCACACATCAGATGGGGCGCTGAATGTCAGTCCTATGAGATGTCAATGAGAGGTGCTGCGACTCATCCTCCTGGTTCCAAACCAACGCTCAAGGCCAAAGTACAATGGAGCAGGATCCCTGAAACCATGGCGGAAATAGGCAGAAAGTGAGTTTCAATCGTGGCATTGCAAGACGGACAAAATATGAGGGAGGAGAGTGAGCTGCATGATGACCTTACACATTTGGAGTAGTTAACTCAGCCTTAGAAAGTATGCTGGGGAAATTTTCTTTCTACAAATATGACAAATTTTGGTTAGTGTGGATAAAGAAGCTTTTTACTCTTTTGTCAGCATTGGAAGCTACATCCCAGGCATGGCTTTCCTCCTCGGCTTCTCCCAGCAACAAGAGAGAAATCCCAGACAGGAGGTTTCTGCATCAGTTGCTGTCGCCTCAGCAGACAGCGTCGATGTGAAGCTGAGATTCCCAGAGGTATTTGGGGACAGTCTCTTTTCCAAATTTTTTGGCAAAATTTCCTTTCCTCACTGACTGTAACTATTCCACTCCTTTGTTTATGTGATTATCTTTTTTCTGTGTGTCATCAGTATACAGTCTACCGCCAGGCTGTGCCATTCCCTCTGCCACCATATAGTTTTCAGGAGCTGCAACAAGACATCAGAAACACATCAACAGAAATCTTTGCATAAAACATGTGAGCCCCAGAAACCAGTTTAATTAAGCTTGATTGAATGTTGCCACTAAATTCAGTGTCTTATTAAAATATTGTGTAATTTTGTTTTTGTGTGGCTTTGGATTGTTTTGAAAGACTCTGGTGCAAAGTAGAAAAGCCAAAAAAAAAGTAGTAAAGACATAAGCAAAGTGCTGTGCCATTTTTCCGATTGTTTTCTAAAATATGTTTTGTGTCGCAGAGAAACAACAAAGTCCAGATGGGAGCCAGATGCCTCGTTTCACAGTGATAGCACAGCCACCAAAACCTCAGCATCGTGATGAAAGTGAGGATCATAAAAGATGCATCAGTAATCCGTCAGATGTCACCAGTTTGGAAATAACCCCCAAAGGTCCTGATTTATTCATTTCAAAGTGTGTTAATATTTGAACACCCTCTTTTGAAGAAACATTGTGTAAAATCATGCTTTTGCTCCAAAGCATTGTCTCCTCATAATGCTGGATTTACCAAAAACACAAGCCTTGTTGTACTGATTCTGTCAGTATGACGCCTTTGTTCATCCAAAATCAAATAAAACCCTTTCTTGTTACAATGCAGAGGAAAAGTTTTTTTTTCGTTTTTTGTATTATCACCACAATATTTCTACCTCTCTCCGTTTTACATAAGTTTAAAAAAAACTAGATTAAAGTCTGTGAGCAGTGTCATGACACGCAATTGAAGCCTAAATTAGTGAAATGTGCTGCCAATGATAAACGTCAGATACTTGTTAAGTTAGACAATGATCAGCTCTGATGAAACCCCTAGAAATGTCTTTAAAAGCAACAATGAAATCAATCAAATCTTGGTCTAAATTGAGATGCTGTCTGATGCAAACTTTGCAGCACTCACTTAATGTGTTAAAATAGGAAAAAGCAATTTGCATGACATTATTATGAGCAAATCTAATTTTCTTTACAGTACATAAGAGACAGGGTGGAAACTGGCAAAGCGGAAAACACAATCCAAATGACTGGCAGGTTTGTCAGCTCCACCAGCCAATTTAGCAAACAAACAGTCTTTGTTAACAGGTCCTGTGAAATTCTGAAAATCCCATTTGGTTGTCACAAAGCTCAAAGCTGTGGGGGAGTTTTGGGTTTAGCAAAATGAATCATTGATGCCCTTGTTAGGAGGGTATCTACTAAAAGAGAGCAATGTTTACAAGGTCTGTATGACCTGCTGTGTTTGTTTGGTCAACTGGCTCAACTGGACTGTTTGCTCATTTCAGTACACAATGTCACCATGCATGCCCTTAAAGTTCACTGGCTGGGCCTCACACAGCTCTCTGTGCCCTAAATCAAACATGCCTACTGCAGATGGGGCACATTATTTGGTAAGCAACAACCAACAGATGATACTAAATGAATGGATGAAAGAGTTGATGAGCATTAATCTGTGCATCTAAACAAATCTTAGCTGTGAGTAGAAACAAATGGGTCGCGTCACTAGCCAGAAATAATGTTCACGTCTTAACTAAAGACTGGTTGTCCTAACTCTGCCAGTGCCAGCTTTAGCCAGATGGTGTTGAATTGCAAAGAAAAGACATCATCATCAAAGGCAGAGCAGGATGAGCACGATTATAATGGCACCATTATGTTCCTTTCATATCTCTAATATCCTGCGGGCTTCCATGTGTCGCTCGACAGGCTGATTGCGAGTGTGTTGTGCCTACATGGAGATCCACATCAGCTTGTGTCATCCAGGGGGATCAGGACACTCTGACCTTGTGTTGACAGGTGAGATCAGCTGGTTTCAGAGCATTAGTAAATGATTGATCAGGTCATTTGAAAGAGGAGGGAGAGGCCATCTCCTGCTTTTTTTACTGCTGCAGCTCACTCTGATTGTGACTGGCCTCATTAGGCAGACCAAAGCAGCCCTGCTAAAAGCCATCTGAGGGTGGCTGATAATAAAACCATGCTTATAGACATTTCTGTCCAATTGTGGTTATCAGGCCATGATTTGTGCAGAGAGCATTGTGGGGGAACAAAAAAGTCAATGCAGCTGATGCATTTTAGTATGAAACAAACTGTCCAACAAGTGACACATCCTTAGAGAAAATAATCAGACATCAACTTTCATGAATAATTATACCCATCTGAAGAGACTGTGTTTTAAATGATGACACAACCCTCTAAAAAATTCAATCCCTTATTAAGAAGTGTGATTTTTAAGCTTTGGCAACAAGCACCAAGTGTGTGTGTTTGTGTTTGTTAGAGTGTGAGCACTAGAGGACAGTGTTTACCAGACATTAAAATACTCCTGGCACCAAGCTAAAAGCCTGGCACCAGTATTTGTTCAGTTCACAGACAGGGCAATGCAGTGGATGTTGACTTTTCCAGGATAAATAAACATATGTCTTGGCACAGTCAAAAAGCTACCAGAACTTGGGGAAAGAGGACACAGTTTATCCCGATAACAAAGGAGGAAATACTTAATGACTGAATAATCTTTGCATGCTTGTTAAACAAAGTGCTAACTGTTTTTTCACTTGAACAGATGCTACTTTGAGTTGAAAAATAACATCTTAAGTGAGAGCAGATTCCTGAACAGAGAGACTTGTTCTGTTATGTGTAGAAACACTTGCAAACGATCAGTCAGGTCATTTAGAGCACTTAGCTGGGTGGCTTCTTCACCAGCTCGTATAATCTGACATAAACTGCTCCTCACGCAGACACAGAGCTGTGTGCAGGCAAGGTGAGACATGAGTGGGTGAGAGTTGATTTATCACTGACGGGTATATTTGTAATTTGAAGAGTTATTAATGAATGCTTTATATGTGTAGCTCTTTAGGGGCAAGGAGCAAAAAGTGCTTTCCATAAAGGGCATGAAAGAAACAGCAAACAAGGATGGTATTGACAATACCTGCCCCGGGATATACATGCAGACAATAACAGAGGAGCTGTAAACAACACAAGTTCATCACAAATGAGTTCAATGAGTAAAATGAGAGGGAAAAAGTGATAGATTAGAAACAAGCAGAAACCATTCACACCAAATAGGAATAATTCTTTGTAGTATCAAAAAAAAAATGCAGAACGAATAGCACCCTTTGGTTCATCATCTGAACAAACACATATCAAGTGTAAATCCTGTTCCCTGGTGCCCTACATCCTCTCCATGATGTTATATCACTGATGTCAGCCTCTCCACATTTGTTTTCTGGCTGTGATTCACTCTGCTAATCATGTTTTTGAAGGCAGCAGTCTCTCTGACATTATCACTGTTACAAAGTGGGCACACCTTGTTACAGGCGCTGACAGTGACACCTCCACAGAGCTCCTATCTGTCATCACTCCTGCTGCGAAACCTCCACCAACCTCACATCAGTTTAGCCAAAAGATTTCAGCATCGCCCTGAAGGAGCTTGTTGCTATGCTCCCTGATAATATTAAGAAGTCGTGCTACTCTGCACTTAAGTTGTTATCTCCTCAGGGAGAGCTGAGGTCTTACTCTTGGCTCAGTGCAGCTTTCATTAAAAACATCACCACCATCTTGGGATTATGTTTACGGCCTGGATAATGGCATATTTTTGGACTGTTATGTCAATATTATAATGATACCTGATTCCCACACTGTGTTATTGCTATCATCACTAATAGCAGCAGTGTTGTCAGCCTCTTGGGGCTCTTTGAAGGAGCACAAACTGCCAGCTGAGGTCAGATGGCTGAAGTGAGATTTTCGTGCCACGGGCTGTGAATGCTGCAGCTGCTCATCTCAAACACAGAGGCGGGGAATTATTTTGAGTGTGTGCAAAGTTTGAAAAAGCAGTGTTTGCTCTGGAGAGCGCAGCAGAGGAGCTGTAAGCTATGAAGGGGTCTGAAGGCCATTGAACTATAATTCTATGTGGTACATTCAGTCATAGTATCCAATGCAAATGCATAATACTCCTGGGAGCTTTTTTCACTTTACATATAGAATGATGAATCATATGTAGGATACAAATACATGAGATTGTTAAATATATATTAGATGGGAGACACATCCTCTGGTACTCTGTTTTTAAATGTTATATTTTGGGGAGGTTTTGCTTTATTAAAAGCACAGCTAAAGAAAGACAGAAAGTGTGGAGAGTAGAAAGAAGGGTGCACACGATGAAACCGTCACACCAGCAGCGCCGTATTTCTGTGATGATTTTTATTGTGTAAATTTGACAATATTGTCTTATAAAGGGAATGTGAAGAATTTCTGGAGTAGCTAGCATTAGTGCTAGCAATAAAGACTCCCCTTTCCATGAGCACTTGCTCCCCACTATCAGTGTGACATAACTCTTACCAAGGCATGTGTTTGTTTTGAAAAATGAATGAAGATAGACTCTCCTATCTTTCTTTCTAACATTTCTTTATTCAAGAATTTCTTAAGGTAATGTATTTATTAACAGTTGCAAAATGTTGTTGTTCAAAACCTGACAACAAGCAAACTTTGTAAACTCAGTTTTGCATAGTCTCAGGAGGGAAATGCAGCATTAAAAAAATAACTGGGATAGAGGCAAGAAAATAAGCAATACTATAAACAAAAAGTGCAAAATAAGCAGTAAGTACCAAAAGCAATAAGTACCAAAGGTAAAGCAAAATTTACATTACATATATTGTGATTGTTGCAAGATGAACAGATGTTGCAGGTAGGTAAATATGGTGGATAAATATGATATGTCCAGGTGAAAATGCAAATAAGTATTTCCAGGTTAACGGTCCAGTGCGTGATTTAAAGGAGAAGCAACAGAGTTAAAGCCATTACATAACTAAGTGAATCCTTGCTATGTCCTGCCAGTGCTCATCTACCAAGCAGGGCAAACATAATCTGACTCAGGTTAGAACAGATCACAGCAGTATAACTGCTGCATGTGGGTTTTAAATGAGCATTGATCACAAACAGCTTAGCCTTTAGGCCATGCTCTTTCCCTCTCCCTTTTAGCTTTTTTCTGCTCTTCTGCCCGTTTTCTTTTTGACAGTTCAGCTCCTGTTTCCACAACTACTATAAAATTAGTCCAAGAAATTGTTTTCAATACAGAAACACAGATCTGTCTTCTCACTATCAAACTTTGTCAGCCAGCATGGTGTTGTCATGGGAACTTCAACGTGCCATTAATCAATTCAGTACCAATCAGGAAGCTGAGAAATAGCATTTAGAAATAACCTATTTTGGTGCTGATGATCTCATTTTAGATTTTAGATCGAGCGTAAATTGAGAAATGAGACAATTTCTAGGATGTTGTCTTGGCCCACCACTAAAATCAAAGGGGCCACCAAACCATAACTATACAGCACTTTTCTGTTTAGTGCATATGTTGAGCACAGAGCTCATGTCCCCTCATATACTTAAAAAAGAAGTGCATCACACACACACTGTGCCACAGCTCATCATGTACAACAATGGTTTGAGTGCAGTGACTTCCTCAACAAATTATGCCAAGATCTATTGAGTTTTATTGATTGTTTGTTCATCTGCAACCAATTTAGAGCTGTGAGCTCCAAACAGTGATCTGTGATAAACTCTGTGTGTGTGTGTGTGTGTGTGTGTGTGTGTGTGTGTGTGTGTGTGTGTGTGTGTGTGTGTGTGTGAGTGTTTCTGTGTCTCAGTGAAGAACAAGAACGTCTATTTTTGGGTCATAGAATGCAAAATGAAAGTAAACCCTCAGCTTGTCACACTGTCATAATATCTTAATCCCATAAACATGTCTTTCAGCAGAGTAACTTGAATTTAGTGTGATTGAGTAAGTAAGTAAGCTAACTCACATTTTTGGACTATGAGAGGAATTTTCCATGAGAGAAGCCATGTATGCATAAGGAAGACATAAACACATAAAGTGCCTGCCTATTTGGGGGTTAATCAAGAGCCCTCTTGCTGACCACCTCACCACCATGCAGCCTCTGCTGAAGATGTGTTTTATTAAAGTACCTATGCACATAACTGTAAGCACTCAGTGTTGGTACTTGGAGTACACATGATTAGAGGAGATATGATGAAGAAATTTCTGTTATTTTTGTGAGTTTGTACATTAACTCTATGCCCCCATCCCCACAGCAGAACCACCTCAGTGTAAAAATTCTGTACATGCCTCTGTGTCCTCGTAGAGCTGTAAAGTTAATCAAGCTCAGTTGGTTTATTGGTAAATATAAAATTAAGAGTATTCCTTAGTGCCTGTAAGAAATTAACAGTTTTTCTGTGGCTTGCCTGGAGCTGTCAAAGTTGCAACCACTGCAGTCTTTTCCGAAGCAAGGATGCTTTTTTATATTTTTTAATTGCATGCTGGAAACGACACCAGACTTATCCAACACTTAACAGGACGAGAAAAGAGTGGAAGCATGGTGGGATGTCGGGTTTATTTTTGACTCAGTGATACATGGTAGGTCGGAAATTTGAAACATTAGTGTTCCACACGCTTCAAACAATGTTCTGGTGGATCCATCAGATGATAACTTTGGTTTTCCAAAAAGCAATTAGAACTTTTGTATGCCTCCGGTACTCTACAAGATGTGCTCTTTTTCTCCACAGGCCTCTGAATCTTAATTTGGGATTTTATTAAAACGTCGCTATTTTGCAGAAATATTAAGTCCAGAGCATTGGCTTTGTTGGAGGCTTATTCACAGTTGATACAGAGGAGCATGTTTATTTTCTATAGACCTCGCTCTGTGTTAGAAGCAACGGCAAGGGCTTTCAGTGGTTTAAGAAGGTTACAAGAAGAAACACGTGGGACACTTTTGTCAGAGTAATTAGGATTTGAATTACTTTTCTCACAATTTAATTCAAGAAAACATGAAAACAGTATTGTCAGCTTTAGCTTTACAGAAGCTATAAGATGCTTCAAAGCCAATTAACAATGATCCATGTCTGAAATATTCTGAAGTATTTCTCAGAATCCTGTTTCCCTCTCTCTATGTAATGCTGTTTCTATGGCTGTTTGTGTACCAACCTGCGTTATAGAATCAATACTCTGTGTGTATTATTGTGTGAATGTCATCTGAATCCTATCTCAGGGCACCAAATACCACAGCAGCAAAAGCTCACTGAGGCAGCTTTTGCTTCTGTAATATTTTGGGATTATTCTCAGCTCTCCAGAAAGTAGATCACAAATCCATAAAACCCTGCCAGCAGCACCTCATTGCAGTGAGGCGTCTTTCAACCAGGCAGAATAAACCCACCCAAACCTAAACCACAACAATAATGCTGTATCAGGGGTGGACTCCCCTGCAGTACTGTGGTTGAGAAAAGCTGCCTGATGCACCAAATTGACTGAAGAACTGGCATTGATGAAAGCCTGGCACTCAGAAAAGTACTCATATAAAAATTTGTACACTTTCTGCTCAAATATTGACCTGAAAGTGTTTCCAGAACCATGAATCGCAGTTGTAACTTTTTTCCTATACAAACAACAGCTCAAATTAATATGAAGGGGTAAGTTGAAGAAAACAGAAAGAATTTTTATCCAAGTGTGCGCTGATATGCTCGATAGAGTTTTATGTTTCAGCTCAATGGTTAAAACTGCGGTTTAACTGTTTTTCTTGCTGCTCTATAAACCTAATTTCCAGCTGCAGCAGGCAGCTCTTTCAATGAAAAGCTCTTCAATAATGCTACCTGCCCAGCACAGCAGGCAGACAAAGATAGCTCAGTGAAGGTTGTACAAAAAAGATCAAACAGCTGAAAAGCTGGAAATGTATTTCAACAAGTGATTTTTTTAATAATTCAGAGCTCAAAGGAGTGTGGAATTTTGACAAAAAAAGAGGATGGACAGAAATGTAACACTAAATCAATGCTACTGACATATCCTGTCTGCTAACTGTTAGATTAGCCCAACACTGGTATAAACAAGCAAGCCAAACAGATTATTTTAACAGCTTGTATTGCAAACTGATTAAGTTATGGGGCGCCGATTGTAAAGCTGCTCACAATACAAATAACATCAACATTTCTCCACATTTAGCCTTAAACACACACACACACACACACACACACACACACACACACACACACATATATATATATATATATATATATATATATATATATATATATCGCAGTTTAAGAGAAATATTTGTAAAATACATGCCAAATATTACATCTAAATGTTAATGTTATACATCAATGTTATAAATAAATGTCCTAATTCTGAATATTTAGCTGAGAATAAATATTTCTCTAAGATTTTTAAAACTCAAGCAAAGATTTCTCAATATTTGCTAAGATGTCTTTTTATTTAGTCAAGATTTCTAACTCAGTTTTGATATATACTGAGTCAGGTCCTATGCCGTAAAATTTGTAGTATGAGTGAAATACTGGTACTGCTACTGTTTTAGAGGTTTACAGAAGCAGATTTTAAGTCTATCCCAATTATTTTTACTGTGTTGCATAGTCTACAATGTGCAGTTTCTGTGTAGCTGTGTAGTGCTTTTAGTACTGTTCAGCAGATTTGAGCCCACTGTAAAGTGAACTTCTGGCTGGGCAGTTGCATTGGATCAGAGACTTCTATTTTCTTTGAACAGGCTACTCAGACCCTGATCTGAATACATCTCAAAAATAACCAGATGGTTTATTATGCTTCTACAGCCAGCCTCAAGTGGACACTTGAGTAACTGCAGTTTTTCACACTTATATACTGGCTTCAGGAGGCAGCTGCTTTCTCAAGACTTATCAGGAAATTACAATGAAAAGCTTTGCTTACTCGAGTGACTGAAGCATCCCTCAGAAATGACATTTTGACTGTGAGATGAGTTAATCTGTAGTTACATAACAGCATGTGATTTGGAATAATAGGATATATATATACATCTTCCACACTAACAGTGACATTTACATTTTCTGATACTTTGTCTTCATCACTCATAGAATAAGACACTAAATGTTCATTGGTAATTTAAAGTCATTGGACCTGTTGTATCCTCACAGCTTCCCAGATGTGGCATCCTTGTTTATGGTGCCATGCTGTGTAACATGTTTTCTAGGGAGTAACAGATGCAATTTCCCTCACATTCAGGGCTGATTGGATAAACATTAACTTGAAAGGCAATACATTATCTTTTGATCGCCCAACTCAGTAATTGTGCCTGATAGCGCTGCAGGCTATCAGCTTTAAATATCCATTAGTCTGCTTGGCACCAAGCATTGTCTTTGTAACTTTTACAAGCGATTCAATTTCCACAGCAGCCATGGAAGAGTCATTTATTTTTTCACTGAGAGGACAACAGACATAGTCAAACGACCAGGAGGGGGCACTGTTGATCTTACCCGTGACGCAGAGCTTCTCTACTTGTGGAGCCTTTCCGTCTATTTTTACTTCTAGTGAAAATTTTATGTCTTCCTGTACAGATCAGTACTATTCTCTTGTTACACCCATTTGACCCAGAAATTCAGATACATCCAACAAAACGGGTGTCATGTTAGAGAATAATGTACAGCTTAAATTGTGCCTAACACTGCCCAGCAAATAGACACAGTCTCTTTGTATCTTATCCTTAAAGAGCATCCCATGTAAGTAGGAAAACATCATATAAGTGATCTTTTAAATGCTGAAATTGATTATTTCCTCACATAGATTGGAGAACAGAGGATGTCATGAAAACTCTGCTTCTTTACCATCTCTGTTCTCTCTCTCTCTCTCTCTCTCTCTCTCTCTCTCTCTCTCTCTCTCTCTCTCTCTCTCTCTTTTTCCTACCAGTGGATCCTTGATAATTGAGCAACAGAAAATAGTCCTGTGAAAGAGCAGCAGTGAAGTAGCTTTAAACATTCAGCAGCCAAGAACACAGTCATTCTTCATGCCTGGTCTTATAGGCTCAGTATCCATTGCAGGAAGAAGGCCACTGATCCCCCCCATACACACCCTTAAAGAGCTGTAGCCATGGAAACCTCACAGTTTATCAAGGTTCTTGGAGGTAAAGAGTACTATCAACTGTTGTTGCACATACACACACTTATGAACATGTGATTTACAATAATATGCAAACACTGACAAACATGGGTGCATTGTTGGGGGGAAAACATAAGCAAGGCCGGGTATTCTTGTTCAGACTCTGTATCAGATGTCAAGGGAAAGCATGAGCATATGCTCATGCAGTATAAATAATCTTCACAGGCAGATCATATTCTAGTTAGCAGACATATAAACACTTAGGTGAGCATATGGCAGGGCGACAGGGTGATTAGAGATTAGCTGCATGACTGGAGGCTTGTGGGTTTGATCCCTTCAAAGACAGAATTCACTCTGTGTTAGTCGTCAGCCGAACCAAAACAAGATGAAAATAACAGTTCTGTACCACAGCACTTGTTAACACATCAAAACACAAATTATCTTTACTGTAATCCTGAAAACCTCTAAGTTTGATCAAACTTGGTTTATGATTCACCTGGCCTCATAGATTTTTCCTGCTTTTTTGTTTTCTTTATAAACCGTAATAGTGAAAATAAGCAAATCTATAGCTCAGTCTTTCTTAAATACCCACCAGTACCATGACTTTGAACTTCAAACCAATGCTTTCTAAACAATTTCAGATCAAAACCCCTAACTTTCACTCAAACTCCTCCTTTAGAAGTAGAGAAGTTTAAGTTCACTGTACAGAGTGATGATGACTATTTGAACAATTATCTGCAGAGGAACATTTTTCTCCATACTCAAGCAAATCGGACTTTAAGAGGACGAGCTATAAGAGAGATTTGATTTTATCTCAAGAGTTTGAGGCTGATCCAATATTCATCTTATACAAGTGGTATGTGGGAACTTAAAGCCCCTTGAGCCAGAAATTGACTTTCTGGAAAGTCCTGGGTCCAGCAGAACAATATTAATTTTTTTTTAATATTTGCATGTTGTGTAAAAATGCCTTTTTTATTTTTTAGGACAATTAGTTGTTATTTTATTCCAGACAAAATATAAGTTAGACTGCAGAAATAAATGTCCATTATGCTATATAAAGCATTGAAGTGGCTATTTGAGAAACAGTTATTGATAGATATCATTTCTGTCCATTAACCCAACTATGATAGATACTTGATCACTACTGGTTTAAAACTTATTGATTATGGTCACCAGATCTGATTATGAAGAGTGACACATCTGATTTCAAATCGGTCTGTGGAAAAGCTTTCAGGCACATTCTGATTGTTGACACAGGTAAAATCAATTGTTTCCTGGTATCATATTGGTAAACAGTGAAGAAAGCACAGTGGTTTCTGTTAGCAAGGTTAATTTGACAGTTTCACAACATGGATATTTATCAATATTCGATCCTGTCTATCAACCAAGGCAACAAAGGTAAATGTGTAAAAAAATGCACAAGCAACTTAAACGGTGAGCAGTAGTGGTGATGGCAGAAGTGTTAAAAGTTGTGACATTTGCCCTATTTTCATTTCAAGGTGTGTCAACTGCAGAGCTCAAAGAAGGATGGCTGAGTCAATACTAAAATGCTATGTTCTCACAACATTTTATTGATATCTCCCCAAAGTTGGGAAGTTTTGACCTCATCATTGTATACAAACAATTTTAACATTAGTTTATAGTGTTGATATGGAGAATACGCACATGCTTTTACAATGGACACAGATTTCACAACAACTCAGGATCAATTCAACAAAGAGCTGCTCCGAGAGACAAAATTCTTGGAGAGTTCTTCAGATCTTAATAGTTTCTTAGAATCTGCCTTTAGAGTAAAGATTTGAGTCTGGAAAGGTAAAAATTATTCATCCAGAATATTTGGCCTTAAGAGAGCTCTTAAGTGAAAAACTGTTCAGAGTGGAGAGGAGGACTTAAAAGAAGCTCAAGAGATTCTCAGGCAGAAGAGAAAGTATCAGAAAGATAGAAAAGAAGGTGATTTTTTAAAAATAAATGCAATCAGCTTGGTTAAATGTTACAGAGTGGATCATGCAGTTATAATTAAATTTGTACTCCCATCTCCAAGCCACAACAACATTGCATTATCACCTTATAACAGTTATTTTGACATGAAGATGTTTGATTACAGTTTCACTTTGGATTCTTTCTCACAGTAGGTCTGCCTCTTTTGGAAGGCTCCTTATTAATAATAGAACAAAACAGATAGGAAACAAAATAACAAAAAATGCTGAAAGAAAAGGGTTACATTTTGTTAGCAAAAGGTTTATGCACGGCTGACATGTCTCTCTGATCATCTCTCTGAGCAAGACCAGATCACACACTTGTCAACTAATCTAAGCTACAGGTTATTCATATGTCACAGATATAATTTCCTGCTTTTAACAACAAATCCATTTTGGGGGTTCGCCTCACCCAATTAACAGGTTGTTACATAGGCCAAGTATTATTCAGGTTTTAACATCCCCCAAGTTCGCCATAGTTTTGTGATCATACCATAGTTAGCTTTCTGTGTCAACACAATGCCAGTGTTTGACAGGTTTTGACTTTGTCACTATTGGCCCTGTTCCACTGACCCATCTTAGCCCTACTCTACTCGGCTCTACTCGGTTTGTGTTGCGTTTCCACAGGCGCGGTACTACGCGTCAGACGCCAGTTTTTAGTACCTGCTCTACCCTGGTTCCAAGCGAGCTGAGCTAATACTAAAAGGTGACATGGACGGATTGCCGGCCACTCATTGGTCAGAGAATGTCGTCTCCAAAGCTTCACTGACTCTGTACAAATCACGTACAAAAGGCAAAGGAATTAGTCAGCGACAGGTTTTTAATGACATTTAAACCCGACGGCACAGAACCACACTGAATGAACACAAAATACAGCCCTAAAATGCACCTTGATGATTCCTAATTAAGTTAAAAGTCCGTTGTAAATATAAAAGAAGTTAACAGCAAAGATAGTTCGGTTTAAAGAGTCTTTTCAATCAAATCAAAGTTCATCAGCGCAGGAGTGATCTGTCTGCCACGAGAGTCTTTAAGCACCAATCAGTCCATTAATCCACAGGGAACCAAAAAGGAAAACCAGTTAAAAAAAAGAATGATTGATCAATAAGAAATCTCTGGTATACCAGGCCCAAAAATTAAAAATGAAAGCGATCTCATTGGATCCAGTGAAGAGTTGATGTCTGGAAGCAGCTCCTTCATTTTCCTCCACGTGCAGCAGCACAAGGCTGTTGTTTACCTCCGTTGTCATGACGCCCAACATTGAGCCGCTGTATTACGTTAATGAAATATTTTGAAGGCTTTGTTTTTCCTTTAAAAGCTACAGTGGCACACATGTTAGTACAAAATTGTGTTTGTGTCGCGTTATAGATGACATGCACGCACTTCTGCACAGCGCTTTAGCACAGCTGTGTTATAAGATACACGCCCACCGTGAGTCTGTACTTGGGCTAGTGTAAAAGCTAACCAAACCGTGTAGAACCGAGTAGAGTAGAGCTGAGTCGAGTCGAATAGGGCTGGAATTGTATGGTGGAAAAGCACCATATGTCTGGTGTTTACCATCACCCCAGAAGTAGGTCTTAGGATCGCCCTTGCATAGAGATCTGAGGTCCCCCAAAAGTCACCTTTTGACACCAACCCCACCGTCAGCAATTGATGCAATCCAAACATCGGTTTGTGGCGTATAATCAGCATTATGTGCCAATATATTCTTGATATCAAGTCAGCCAAACACCAAGGCTTTCAGTCAAGAAATTGAAATCAACTGACGTGAGCTACAAAGTTCTCAGTGCCAAAGCTACTTGAAGAAGCCTGCTGATGGTTACAATAATAACCCACCAGAAATCACCCCTGATAAGTCACAATGCCTGCTCTGTCTGTGGAAGCTGTGGCAATGTATCTCTGTCTGTCTCTCTGTCTGTCTCTCTCTCCTACACACACATACTCTGACATATTTCACCAATCTGAGCCTTGAACACATGACAGTGGTAACAGGTACACTGAAAGTGATAGCAGAGTTCATCTTTCACTTATTGAACAGCTCATCTCGCTGATGTGGTGAAATGTTAGATCACAAAACACACTCAGGAATATATTTTGAAACCGGTGTGAAGTATCTCCTCATCCCTGAAAGGTTTTCCAGGCTGAATAGTGTTTTCCTTTCTTGTTGCTCGGTCTTGCATCAATTATCTCTAACAGGAAACTGAGCTTAAGTGGGTTTTGTTGAAGGGCTGCACTCTTCCTTTTGATCCTGGCACAGACATTGAATGGCATGTTGAATAAAATATAATTGCCAAAAATTGGAATGTTTTTAAGGCCCATTCATGACCTAAAGACCGTAAAAATGTTTTTGCTGTTGACATTTTGCACACATGAGCTGTTGATATCTTTGTTAGCTGTCAACTATTTTCTGAGAAATCTTGCCAGATTGGAAGTTAATGTTGATAAGCTGCAGGTAATGGTTGATGTCACATATCTCACATGAAGGGAGACAGCAATGTATGATGGTTACCATATATATAATGACAAGCTACACACGGTATTTTGAAATAATGAAGCTACAAATGCGCTCTAAAAACTGGCTTCACTTTGATGGTAATGAGAAGCAGCAGAATAAATTATTGTGTCAACGTGAAATAAATGCAAGAACTTCAAATTTGCAACTACCAAACAATTTGAGACACCCCGAGAGATGAGCCTAATCTTCACTGTGCTTGGCGTTTTGCTGCAGGTCTGCTGCCATGTCTGCTCTCAAAGACGTAGGATGATTAAAGAAGCTGCTGGGTAAAACACTTGGTTAAGAAGCCGACAAGCTAACTGTGACTCCACCGCCTCACACTTATACAGGATTAAGGTGAAAAAAGACACACACACACACACACACACACACACACACACACACACGCGACATGTTTTTAAAAAAGGCCCAGACCTATAAATTACAGGGAGGTTTTAAATTTGATGAGACACTTTTTTTTTCCCTGCAAGTGTTTTCAGTATTGTTCCGGCAAAGCTGGAAATGCACAGACCAATTGCATTCAAGCCTCTCTTCCCATGAAGTCTGTGCATTCTGGGCTTTAAATATTGCCCGTCTACAAACAGTTAACACCAGGAAGATAAAAAGAGAGAGAGAAATAAAGAAAATCAAACAGAATGAATACAAAGCAAGTGAGCCAAAGTTAAGAACGGAACAACATACACACATGGCGCAGTCGTAGAAAAGAAAAATGGACTGACTTACTCATGTTGAGTCTTCCCTCTGGGAGCACAAAAACACTGTCTGATGCTAAAAAGATGATGCACAATCAATAAAAATCTAAATCTGTAAGTTTCATTTTATTTTTGAATATAGCCCTTCTTAAATTTAATGAGATAATAACATCTATGGATCTACTGTAATTGTGTCTGTTTACTTCAAGGTAGGGTCTGCAGGATTTTCCTAAAAAATAAAGTCTCAACTTTGACGGTAATAATCCAAATCAATCATCATTACGGGCCTCAAAATATGTATGTCAGTGTCTCTACCTACATTGACCCCTTCCTCTGCCTGTTTGGTGATGTTTTGGTTGTCTTGAGATGTTTTTTCATACAGACAGTAGGCGTGGTGACCCCAACCAATCACAGTGTGCCAAGTATGAAAGTGGTTTTGTGTGTTGATGATAGCCATGATATCCTGAGCGGCTATGACAGTGAACGTAACATAAAGCAATAAGGAATGATACAATATTTGTAGGATACCTCATTAACCTGCATGAAGTCAGATGAACGGCTCTTGAGTCTCTCCTACGTAGAAATGGGATGTTGCATGAGCCTAGTTTGGATGTTGTGTTTGCAAACAGTAATAAAAATTCCTGCAGACCCTACCTTTAAAGGTTAAGTAACCAAAAATATATATGCATATTTATGTATTAATCACTTGTCCTAAGAATTGGAAAACAAGCAAGCATCATAAAGTGCTTTGATATGAACTCTTTCCTTCTCAGAGTTCCCTCCAAAACTACATTGTGAAGTTTTAAACTAAATTTATGTTTTTTCCCCAAACTTGAGCCAGCGCTCTGGAGTTCTCTAAGAAGTCAGAAATTAATCAGTACTATAATTCAACTGCTTAATCACATTATTTTATTCTGTTTATGAATACTTTTCTCCGATTGAACCTCTTTGAATGTTACTTGAAAAACCCTGCTTAAGGACCTGTCATCATTTTTGCCCTTTTTGGCCATCACCTATCAAGTTCAGGTTCATCATAGAGGATAAAACACCAGTAACTCCACTAAACCGCAGACGCTTTTTGACTTAACCTTCAAATTATGACTTTTCTGTCAGTTGCAGTAACTTCCGTTTGACTTGTCTCTTCTTTTCCCCCACAAACATTTCCAGCAAAAATTCAGCCTGTTTCAAAAACATACATTTGAACTCAACTTGAGTGAATACTGAATTGAAGTGGACTCAAACCACTCAAAGTAATAGCTGAAATTAAAACTGAAAATGCAACATTTCAAATCTCTGGCGTCAAAGAGCATCTCATTTATGTGCCAAACACAAACAGAGACATTTGGTTGGATTATTGTGGATTTGTTTGCACAGGACAGAGAAATAATAAAACCAACAAATCTTAATAACAGGACTGATTTCCTGCTCACCTGACTACCCAAACATAACACACGCAGAGAATCCTGTAACATCTTCAGAGTATTGTGTGCATGCAAGCTTTAACTGAATTATTGAATGTTTACCTTCTAAACCCCTTTTTATCCAAACGTTTCACAGGCTGCATCCTTTGTATGTTCACTTTCAAGCTTTTAGCACTTGCTCCTTTCATCATTAAGAGCATCGGCTCTTGAGGTGGCGTGCAGAGATGCGTTGTTTGCATGCTGTTCAGTACATTGTTTCAGCAATATGATTAATAATAAATAATAATGAAACAAACAGAGATGTAAATGCACATGATAAATAGTCCTTCTTTCAGGCACTTTGTTTTAGTGTTTGCATCAAATGGTACTTTTAAATGTGGCTCCATGCTTCTTATCCATGCTGTTACGTTACTGAGAGGGCGTCAGTCATTGAGTGCATCACTTTGTATGCAACTGAGATATTAGTCAGTTTGTATTCCCATAGCTTCTTTTAAACAGACACTCTTGGGCAGCAGACAATAAATAGTATATATGAGGCTGATTATTTTTCTTTTCTCACCACTAGCATGCCAAAAAAAATCATACTGTTGAAGAGCTACATACCAAGGAGATCTATAACTAAAAATAACTTGTTCTGACATTCAAGGTTACCATGGACTTTTACGGATTTTGGCAGAGAAGAATAGTCAACTATTCATGTGTGTTTTTTCTGCCTGTGCTCATCTGGTGCTCATGCAGCTCTGATGATAATAATAAATACAATGTAGATAAATAGATAGATGTGATCAAAAATAGAAAAGTGTAGGTCTAAAATATGTTCATTTCAGTCTCTAAGAGCAGTCAAACACAGATTAAAATCAAATCCAGGCTCTTGAACATGTGGGGCAACAGCCTAGGCCAGCCTATAGATTAATCCCCATTTGGCAGCAGCCTTGTTATAAAATCCCAATTTCCATGCGTGTTTACATATTCTCTACCAGTCAGTCTGTTTGCTGGTTGGTGATGTTATGCCCTTCTTGCTTGAAAAGTCAGGCTGCTTTTCTTGTTTAATTATGCTTTTTTATTACAGTGATCAACAAATCCATATTTAATCAAAGAGAATGTGAAGACTTTCCAAGTGATCTTGAAAAAGTCAGCCTCCCCATCAGGTCAGACTGGACCAAGTTGATTCACAGCAAGTCCAAGTCTCAATGACAACACCACGCAGGCTGACAAAGTTTAGCAGTAAGAACAGAAATATGTTTGTCTTTGCTGACAACAATTTCTGCGATTTATTTAGTCGTAATAGTGGACACTGAAGCTTGAATGCCTGACAGTAAAGGGACAGAAGAGGAGTAGAAAGCTAAATGGGAGAGTGATAGGGCACAAGCTAAAGGCCAAAATACAGGCTAAGCTGTTTGTGTTTGAGTTCATTCCAACACAAATGCAGCAGTAAAACTGCAGTGAAAAGTTCTTGAATGGTAAAAAGTAATGTTTAAGTGAATATCCAATGTCCTTTCACTTTCAAAACAAATACAACAGTAATATCATCATGACAGTTTGTCCAATACTGGACGAAAAATCATTTCACCTATGCAGATATTCTGATTTAAGAGGAAAAAACACTTAGAGAATTGTTTTTCTGTAGCTGTAAATGTGTTTCATGTCTTTTTATGACTGTAGGGCTGTATACAACACAACTAGAGCATAGAACTGGATCAGTAAATGAACTCCAATGAACAGTGTGTTCCTGAAATTGTCAAGGAAAAAAATCATCAGGCAGTTGTCCTTTGAACACAATGCACTTATCCATCATAACAAACTTTTGGTTGCTTTCAGACATTTTCTCAAACATTCCAGTCAATCAAAAACCATTCACTACAAAAACCTGCCCAGTACCTACAAAAGAATGGACAGCACAATAAAAGAGAAATCACTCTGAGATAGCAGAAAAGCATGTAAAAGAAAGGTGTGTTGTTGCCTTTGTGAGTTGTGAAATGATGCTTAACACTATGTCACAACTGAAATTACCACATGATAAAGCTTATCTATCAGGAGGTGGTGGGACTGACATTTACTGAATATAGTGGTAATTATTTCTGTCCATTTATAGATCTTCACAGGGTTTATAATAATTATTATACTGTTGATCACACTGTTCCCTGGCTGAGATTACTTGGCGCTGAGTCCTCAGCTCAAGCTGCGGTTCATAAATGATGACAGGCCCAGTTTGATGTTTTGCCTCATAGATTTCTATCTGTCATCAAAGAAGCTCTATGGCCTTGTGCTTGGATTCCTTTTCTCTAACCATTTACAGTGTTTATCTCAACCAGAAATGTGTCAAATATATACATTTGTCAATAAACAGTTGAAGTTATTTGTTCATGATAACAATGATGCTGAGGCCTTGAGAACTTTCAAAGCTTTTAATGGTATATATAAGTTGCACTACTTCAGTTCAAACTTGGATGCTTAATCTTTTATTTGGGGTGAAACAGAAGATATTCATGGATTTAAGGGAAGGGTTTGTTTTTCCCCTTAGGCATCTTATTGTAACCACTTTTATTTTTTTATACAGAGTGCATTTTCATTTCCCGCTATCTCACGCTTCCTAAAGTATGTGTTTATTCCTTGGATGCTGTATATATCCTGGAGCAGAGAAGATAACACGCTCACTGTGAAACTTGAGCATTGCACCTTGTATGCCTCCACTTTATAAATCTGTGGTTAAATTTAGTACTGAAAAGTGGAGAAAGTGTTCGATGCCTTCAAAATGCTGTAAAAGTTGGTGTTTTTGGAGTTTTATTGTTGTTGTTGTTGTTGTGGTTTGAAGTGAACACAGGACTCAGTGACTGTAGGGGTATAAGAAATAGCCAGCTTTGATACCATGAACCAGCTGAGAAGATAGTTTTATTTTCAATTGGGATTTTATTTACGATTCCATCAAGCTCTACTACCGTTGATTGTAGCTCTGTGTTCTTTTGTTGTCTTTTGTGGACATATATGCCCAATTATTGTGATTTTTTCCACAACTCTCACAAACCAGTTTGAAAAATGAAATGTTCCTGATTCCATGACATGGGCTGATTGATGTGTGTGAGATCAGATCCCTGGTGTCACTTTTACTGCCGTCTTAGGGGTTTGATCAGTGTAGTTTGAAAAATTGCAGAGACGTTGGATTTTTTTAAGGTTTCTTCCCAAAGTGTAATGCAAATCATTTTACAAAAAGATGCAGAATAATAAAATTATGTTTAGAAAAATGAACAAAACGATAATGAACAAGGCTAGAGTTCCACAGTAACTGACAAACACATTTACAGAGGGGATTAGGCAGCTATGTTGAGCAATTACTTCAAGTTTAACCAAACCAAAACTGATTACAGAGTCCAAAGTGGCCTGTTTTTAACTCTTGTTTTTAGCCCCTCCCACTGGTCTTTAATGATTAAGAAACTTTTAGCATGAATATATTTACTACTTTCCACTTGCCACTTTCCATGCATATCTACTCTGGGGAAATTGTATAACCATGAACAAGAGATGGCTTATTGCATGTGCAAGTGATTTACACAACCAGCAAACTGATGAGGATATTTTTGGTTCTTTTTAAAAACACACTTATATTTTTTGACTACTTGCATCAGTTGACTTTTTTTACATTGCAGTCTTTACTTTATCTGTTGTTGTTTGACCTTGAGCTATAAAACAATCCCCCCATAGAGATAGTAAAGATATCTTTGATCCTTGAAATATATTATTACTACCTTTTAAATAATAAATAATAAAGAACAGAAATTTGACAGTAAGTGTGAATATCTTGACCTATATTTGGTGAATTGTTAAAGCATTAGTCAATAAAAAGCTTATGCACTTGGCATATTTTTTTTTGTTATGAAAATGTCTAAATAACAGCAATGTCAGAATAATATAGACAAGTGGGAAGATGGAAACAGACTGCCTTGACTGAGTCAGTATTTGAGACACTATTTTCTCTTGTCAGTCCACATCTGCTTCATGGATGTTGTTCCTCAGTCTAAAGGTACTTTCATCAAAATCCACCCTTAAACTGTATGTGTATTCCAGGGAAGCTAATCTCAGAGGAACACCATAAGATGCATCCTTGAGAGAAGAAGGACTAAAGACTAGGTCAATGTCTTTATGAGGTTGTAAAAAAGCTAATCCTAAATCGGAGCAGAAATTCCATAAATAGCAGTCACATGTTAGTGAAGTGCTCACAGTCAGCCCCCTGAGAGTTTCATTTACTGTCTTCACCTTTGCACTGCTGACCTCTTTTAAACAAGACGTATCCCCCTCAAGGGTAGAAACTTATCAAAGGTAGACCATGAATCACATTTGATTTTAATTTCAGTGCTGCTGAAATTTTCATGAACATGGATAAGTTTGTGAGTTATTTTATTTTACACCTGGCAGTCTGCAAGCTTAATTCTGTATCTTGTACACACTAGTGCAGCACACCACCCCCTTTTGTTCTCTGTGAATTAATACTCACTGGTTCACTGCTGATCTATGGAGACGGATTCTAAAGAGTTCCTTCCTTTGATCCAATGTTTTCATTATGATGCAACATGGAAATTTCCATGCAACCTCTGAGATCTGAACAGATTTCATAAGGAGGGAATTGCCAGGAGGGGGAGAAAAATGTGATTATTTCGACCATTTTCTGGGTTTTGCTGTGACGGTTTGCAGAAATGCTCGTGGGCACAAACAGATGAGGACGGTTGTGCAGCAAACTTGATTTGCACATTTCTATCACATGATAGTTAATTCAACAAAAAGTTGAAGCCTGGTTGAAGACTGATGAATAAGACTACATCCATCAAACATCCAATACATCCAATATTCAAATGTATTCGCTAAGAAGATAATCCTTTCCAGTCTCTTGGAATATTTTATGCTTGACAGTGGAACTTGATTGATTCATGAGGAATATCTACATAAAGCTAAGCAGTGAATTTGAATGTTAGGGATTCTCTCAGCTTGTTTTGGTGCTGTCACAACTTTCAGAAAGCAGTTGGGGCAAAAAGGAACATGTTTTAAAGGCTGATACAAAGGTTTTATTAAAATTTGATAAAGGTTTAATACAAACAATTAACTAAATCAGCTGTTTTATAAGAGACTCTTGTCAAATTTGACCCTACTCAAACTGGAGTTACACTGACTGCGCTGACTAAACTATTCTTTAGAGCGGGAAAGCAGGATTAAGCCACAAGCTTCAGGACAAACCTTGTTTTACCATAGTTTCACATGTAAGGGATAATGTATATTGATCAGCTTGGGTCAGCAGATTGGTGAGGTAGAGGTTCAGCTCACCCTTAGTGGGTTCCTCCATCCTGTCAACCTGCTCACCATAAGTTATCCCACTTATTGTATTACTAGCTCTTCAATAAATCAATACTTTCACTCAAAATAGTAATGTGGATATGACAGTGTTTAGATGAGAATACATAATGGTTCCTCAGGCAGAAGTTTGAAAAAGCAGTCCAGGCAGACTGTGAAACGCCTGTAGTCCTGAAGCAGAAGATCCAAGTTCAATCACTACCTGTTGCCCCTTTGCAGTACATCCTTTCCCCTTCCTGCTCTGTCCTACTGTCCAACTCTTTCAACATAACCATCCCTTCAAATAAAGGCAGTAAAAGCATAAAAATAAACTTGAAGGTTTGACAATCACAATTGCTCCTTAGAAACGGTTAACTTTGTGGCCTTCCCAAATTGCACTAAATTAACTGTTATTACTCAAATCACTCTTAAAATTTCACTGATGGTGACGTAAAACCAGGTCAGCACGACCACATGAATCAGAACTGTAGCTTGTTTTCTCTTTATTGGAGTCTGTGACATATAATTTATTTTTCCTAATACACAGTTCTACCCTATATGTGTCCCCTTTATGTTTAGCTGTGTGAGTCATAGTTCCTCATAGATAAGAGTTTTTACAATGTTTTTTTTACCTCTTTCAAATATTGTAAACAAAGTGGTGTCAAATTGACCAGACTTCTTTCTGCACATTGATGTGACCACATGAAGTCCCTCGGTCTGTAATTAAAGGTACATCCCCCTCATCTAAAAGAGATGATCTACTGCTGAGGAAAGCAGTGTGTTGTAAAGAATAACAAACCAATGAAAATCTTTCTCTCTCTGTCTCTCTGTCTCTCTATCCATCTCTCTCTCTCTCTCTCTCTCTCTCTCTCTCTCTCTATCTATCTATCTATCTATCTATCTATGCATACATACATACATACACACACACATACATACATACATACATACATACATACATACTTACATACATACATACATACATACATACATACATACATACATACATATGTTTGTGTGTGTGTGTGTGTGTGTGTGTGTGTGTGTATAATCCTGTATGCATGTATGTCTGTTGTGTTTCTTGTACTTGTATTTTTTAAATTTACTCCACACAAGGTGAATTTTGACATCACTTCAAGGAACGCACTTTCCATCTTCGTGCAAGTGTGCAAGTTGAGTGGCAGTGAATGTAGGAAATAGAATGAACAGAGTAATTTAACCCGAAAAAAGGACCTCTTCCTGAACTTCTATCTAAAAACACACTGTACCCTTGACCACTGAATGAGAAAGACCAACTCTGAACTTAACCACTGTATTATCTTTTATGTAATGCTACATGGCTGTAAATGACAAATAAATGAAGGCTGACTGTTCAGTTGTGTCACTGAGGTCATCACACTCACATTTAACATGACTGCATGCAGAAACCACACATTACCTTCTTCCTGTAAAACCTCCTTCATGAGAGCAAAAAAAGCCGGAAGAATTACGGTGTACTTGTGTCCTTCAGTGAGTATTCTCCCCGCAAGGTTCGATATTTAGAGGATGAAAAAGTGAGCAGAACTGGATTAATTACCGCGGTCACTTTCCACTTGCAGCCCAGGGGACTCGCCGTAGGACTCAAAGATCCATCGAGTCTCCCACTGCTCCTTCCATCTGCCGTGTCACACCCACGGCTCATCCACCACAGAAGCGGATTAGAACTACCTGGCCCGGCACAGGATGCCCAGAAACTCCAGGAGACAAAAAAACAAAAGTGAGGTCAAGGGTCACACACGTAGAGGGTGAGGTTAAAGTGGCTTGACAAGAGCTTTGAAGCCCACTGTTGTGAGTGTGTGTTTGCTGCACCACAGGGTTTGCTGTATCGTTGTCACTAAGCTACCCACCAAGGAGGGAATGTCAGCATGGCAAAGCAATGTTCTCCTTCCTCTCTGAGCCTTGTCATTCACACAGAGTTTTTTTTTTTTTTTTCTCAGTGATAACACACTTCATCTCCCTTGTTGTCTGCTTCTACAAGACTTTTCAACACATCTCTGAGGAGAGCCGAACATATTGATGGGTATTCAAGCGCTCTCGCACCAGTGCTTCCACTGTGTCCTGCATTGGCACTGACCTGGATTGAGAGACGAGCACCTGGCAATGTGACCAATGTTGTCACAAAGCAGCACATCAATGCCCTGTCATGCTCCAAAGCTGCATGAAATCCTTAAAGGAACACAATCACTACTTTGTAAGTGACTGCATTTTACAGTACAGCAGTCAAAGGACACTTAGTTACCTGTGACTTCTCATGTCCTAGGATTTTGCCTGGTGCGTTTTGTATAATTTTTTTTATTGTTAAATGGATTATGTTCCTTCTTTCTTGCATACATTGTATTTCAATGGTTCAATTTAGGCTCAACTACATGGTTTAGTAAAATTGACACTGAAAAAAACACACCAAGGCCTGGAGTGACAACCATTTCTCTTGCTTTCTATGCAGTGTTTGCAGGATTTCTATTCATAGAAATTGGACAGCTCCATGTTTGTTGAGTGATGATTTAATCAATAACACATTATTGTGGGAATAAGCAACACAAATCTCGCATAATGGTTGTGCTGAAACTATGTTTTGACTCATGAAGCCATTGAAGACAGAAGATCAAACAGAAAGAAAAGCCCTCTTATGGGCCCTGCTGGGACAATCCCAAAACCTCCAACCTTTGACTTTGAGGCATGTTTATTATTATTATTATTATTATTATTATTATTATTATTATTATTACAACAATGTTTGAGCATGGTTGCAGACTCCAGAACACCTTGACTATCATTACACTTCCTTAAAGTCCCCTCATCTATATTCCCTTTATTAAGGTCTTATAGGTTCATTGCAAGTTTGGTGATGTGAAAAAAGTATTCGTCCAACTCCCTACCAAATATTAATACATTTTTCACTTTTGAAACATTTTTTTTTAAATGAAATTGAAACGAAAAATCCCAGGTGTGAACAAAGCAAGCAGGGACATTACTATGATACACTCAAACAGGTGTATCATGCACAGTTCTCTCTGTGACAACCTCTCTATGGCTTTTGGGTGCATGTTGTTATGATTTTTTTTTTTTCTTCCCACATAAGGTTGCCATCGCAATGACTGTGACAACCTCAGCCTCTGCCGGCACAGGTATTTGACAGAGCTAAATAAAAATTCCAGTCTGTCAGTCCAGTCACAGAAGTATTTTGACCCCAAGCAACATTTTTATTTCTTTTTTCAGATAGTATGGTACTGATTGGAGTTCCTTCAAGCATAACTTTAGCATGTAAAGAATCATAATTCAGATCTGATATCTTTTGTTCAGCACACTTTGCATCCCCCTTTTGCTAATGCGCCATCATTTTGGCCATCACAATGAGTCTTCTTGTTTTCAACTGAGCCCTTCACATATATACAGGAACAAGTCATTACAATGTTATTCATCTGCAGGATATACAAAACAAGACAGAATATTATAACATAACAGTACATTGTGAGACGATAACATGTACACAATGCTGCCCAACTGTGATAGCTTTTTAAAAAATTTGGCAAGGTATTCCAGTTGAACGGGACTTTAAATTTAGGAAGTGATGCTGTGAACAATATGGGTTCAACTAGGCTGGGATATTTTGTTGCTTTAGCTTCTCCATCTGAGCACTGCTCTATTAGTTGTCAAAATCAGTTGTGTTTTTGGAGGTGGTGTTTCCTCTGTGATTGGTTTCTGCACACACTTGAAGAGCGCCCTCATCAACTCATGAACATGTCGCTGTAAAAGGTCATACTGATCATTAAAGAACTATACTGTTTGGTCAAACATCCAACATAGAATCTGGTAAGGATATCTTTTCATATGAAACAAGATAAAAAAAGGTGATAATTTAAAATGTGTTCTGTAGCAGCTCTGCTTTTAGAGATGAAACAGAACAAAAGGTCACAGTGTAAGTTTTAAGAAGCAGACTTCCAAGTGACTGTGATGAATCACAACACTATTAAACCCCTACAGATTTGCTGTTTAATATACTCATTTTCTGTTGTGGGATGGTGAAATCGTACTTAATGTACTTTTAACAGCTACATATGCACAGAGTATAAGACTGTGTGGGAGGGAAATAGAGGGAACAGATTTCTTTGTTTCTGTCTCCAAGGGTGAGAAAAGAATGACTTTTCTAGCAGATCAATATAAACTCAGACGTGAATTTCATGGTATTTTACCCACTGCAAAGGTAAAATACTCCACTGTGTCCTCAGTGTGAGCTGAAGGCCTCCTCTTTTAGAGAGGTCTCAAAATGGAGCCTCCAGGCAGACTTTGTCAATCGAGCGGTTTGAGTGTTGCCCTCTCTGCAGGCAGAAATCAACTCTGACACACTCGGGCTCCAGCACTCGCTCGGCTCCCCGACGAGTGTTTGTGGCAGACGACAAAAGCTTTTAGATCACTGGGATATTTATTACAGAAAAGGACACTGCAGGTTTTTCTATCTAGAAACCAGCCGATGGTTTTACTGTGATGCTGCATCTTCCAGCTTTGCAGTTTTTGCCAGGACCAAGTTGCAAACTATCATTGGCTACACAAATAATACAAAGTTTTGTTCCAAAAGAAACATTCAGATCTGACTGTGAGCTAAAGGACAGCTATTGTCAAAGTAAACAACAATCTACTGCATTGTGTTGTTCTCCTATAACTGTTTTGATGATGACTTAAGGAAAATCAACACAATTTGGAATAATTTGTAATTCATCACACAAAGGAAAATGCTCCATTAAATTTTTGTTATCTAGACTTCTGCGGGTTTGGGAAACTGACTCATATTGATAGGGAGTTGGCTGAATAGAGTCCATTAATTCCTGATTATAGACATTTAAAGGGCATTATGCTGCTCATATCATGATCATTTGTAATGAAACAAAAATCCAGCATTGTTTTTTATGCATTTTGTGACCAAACATATATTTTTCATTGCCTGTTGTGTTGACCTGTTATGGATTCGCTTTTCAGGCTGCAGCTCGAGCTGATGGTTACCACCTTAATGCTGTGATGCTGTGCTTAATATCCAAATCTAAATAAGCATAGGTGAAGCATCTTATGGCATGGTGCAGTTTGCCAGCACTTCATCCTCTTTAATGAAGTTAAAGCTGTAGCCAAACTAAATTAAACAACAGTTAAACAGCACATGATCTGACCCTCTTCCTATGTTTAAGAATTGCATTCAAATTTGAGTCTTCTGTGCAATTTATAATGCTCCTCATTTATTTTTTGTTGTTGTTGTTGTTTTTATTTAAAAGACTGTTTGAACAATTCTGAATAATTTTACCTTTTGAACAAAGTATTAATTTCATACAAAGGCTTTGGCTTTACTTGGCATTTGTACCAATTAGTAGTCCTCCAATTTTGAGGAGTTAATTGCCACTGCAAAACAGAATCAAGTATTGACCAAAATCATGACATCAGCTTCAAAACAAATATTCTAAGAGTTATGTCCAGACAAGCTAAACAAACTGTCAAATAAGCCAGACATATAGCCTTAATGTGACTCACTATTAAATATTGTGCTGCAGTGAAACTGTGGTAAATCATCTCAAGAGGCAGCTTGTTTTGGTGGAAGGATTTAGTAAAAGCTCTTTAGGGACTGTAAACACAAACACGTCAATATCCATGAAAAAAAGATGGATATTGATACGTTTATGTGGAGCTGAACCTTCTCCAGCTTTGAAATGTGTTTTCAAAATAAGCCTCCGAAGACCTGAAAGTAGTTTTGAGTGATCATAGGGTGAAGCGGATAATGCTGTCTCAGCTATCATAAAAATGTGTTGGGTTTGTTGTGTTGGAAAAAATATGCCAGTTGGAGTGCACGGCAGCAGTCACACTGGAGCTATAATGTGAAATATTATGCACCAAATGAAAAGATGTCTCCGAATACTCATCACTGTGAAGTTTGGAACCATTACACTTAGAAACACTGCACTGCATCAGACTACATATCCCAACTCGACTGACAAATATTGTTTATGTTTAAGTGGTGGAGGTGAGTTGATATGTTGGGAAAAAGATCTTCTTTAGTGACAGGGAATGCAAACACTTGGGCTAAAAATATTACAATCCCTAACACACAAAGAGAAGAGCAAGGACGTCTGAAGAAACACAGGGAGATAAGAAACTGTCTTTGGTGTAACTGTACATACACTGTTAACATTCATATCATCCTTACAGCCAACTCAAAGAGATAAAATGCCATTACAGTTGCTATCTGTTCTGCATAAATAGAGCCATGTCAGAATGTGCTGTGTAGCTGTTTTCTACAGTAACACTGGGCAGATCAGTTCCTCCCTCCTCTACAGCCTGTGTGTGTGTTCATCTCAGGGAGCAGTCACCTTTTTATGCTGCAACTGCAGGAGGAAACTGAACCTCTATTTTTCCCGTGCATGCACCCCGTGGCAGTGTTAAATTCGATGTTTCCACCCTGTCTGTGAAGCAGCGTTGTTTGTTTTGAAAGATTGGGTCGAGACAGGTGCAGTTTTAGATCTCCCTCTTGCTTAAACAAGAGGATCCTAAACCCCTGGATAAATGATCTGTACATGCAGAGTTGTGCTTTCTGCATAAACACAACCCTTTTGTCAGAATTTTTTTTTGCACAGACCCAATCTTAGGCTTGTCAAGCTTGACACAGTTTGATTAAACTTGTCAACACTCCTCTTCTCCTCTGCACGGCTTGCAACCGGCGGTGGCAGACGCAATCACCCGGGATGCATCGGCAGGCTGCCACTCACCTCGGGTCAGTCTCATGGCACTATACTTTGTTCCTCCTCTGCCATACAGCTAACCTCAGCAGCACTGGAAATACAGTATTATCATATTATTTATGAGGGCCGGCCTTTTGGGATGCACCTCAAGCAGGAATACCAATCTAGCTCTCCTGCTGTCCTGCTGCTAGGCCCGAGCACTCACACTTCTGAGTCTTATCTTTAACTTGAGATCCAGTGGGTATTATTTACTTGCTGTTCAAGCAGATGTTGTGCATACAATGTATATTATTTTGTCGTAAATATTCAACTCTAAGGGATAACAGAAAGATAAGCCTGATTCTTGTGTTTGAAATTGTCTTGGGTTTCCTGATTCATGGTTAGTTTGCCTTAATATGAGGATTTGGTTTAATACGCCTGTGCTCCACTGCCGCTCCCAGACGGAAACACAAGGATGTGATCTGCTGCCTGTCTCAGCTACAGACAATCTGCCAATCTGCTCACTGGGACGTGAAACACAGAGCTTTTCCCACTGTTTGGACTGACAGATTAGATTGTTAGCAGAAAGTCATTATTTCCAGAAAGCACACTAATCTGCAGAGGCTGTCCAAGTATGAGACCTTAACTTACCCTCTAGCCACAAGATTTTGTTTCAGAATTCACATTTCTGAATGAAACAAACAAATGAGATTGAAATGACGTCACAGTTTGAAACACATCAAGCACAGCATGACTCAGGTAACTCTATTAGTCATCTAATATCCCCTGGCTTTTTTGTGCGGCTGAGCCTTGGGCTACATCTGATTCTTTTTTTTTTCTTCTTTTTTGCAGAAACAAGTAATCATCAGACCGTTTCACTGTTTCTCTTTTCCCAAAATACTGTCATGCTGAGCCTATTGCAATCTATCAGTGCTAATTAAAGATACAGCCTGTTCAAAAATCTGGTATGTTAAAACATTATAAATGCTTCACTTTGAATTCCATCTGTCTCAGCAAGATTGGCTGTTTGAAACTTCTCAATGACCCACAGTATTGTGCAGCTAATCAGAAAAATATCCCAAGTTTTCAAACATTCAGAGTTTCCTCTGTTTTCGCCTTTGTGAGAACTCATTATGGCTCTGCATGTTTCCTTAACTAACCCGTCGGAGAGAAATTTCACCTAATAAATCTGCCTGGCATACTGCGCCGGTATCTCTCAAAGAGTGATTGCACATGCTCCTGGAGGAAAAAAAGGCTTTCAGAGTGTTTCTTTGCATGACAAAGAATTGGCCAAATCTGAAACATTTACATGGCTGGACAGTGGAAATGAAAAAGGGCTCTTTTTGTGTCTTAGCATAATTCACTAAGTCTGGTCTTGAAAAATGTACGCAGGCATGATGGGTGAATAATGCTTTTGCTGGGAGGAGCATAACGGTTTAGAAATTAGCTCAACATAGACAAACTACTTTAACGAGGGAAAGATTTAGATAAACCTTTTACAAATCTGTTCTCCCCAACGATCCTCACTTCAGCTCCTAAGCCCGATTGCAACAAGCGTATAACATATGCAGGCAGGCTGCATTCGTGCCACCCAGGACTGATAAATATGTTGCAGACACATTGCAGAAATTGCCTCATCCTCCTGTGAGCATTTTCTCCTACTGTCCTCAACCGCAAAATACAGAGAAGCAAAAGGTTGCGGAGCGGGGAGTGGCATCTTGGGAACACACTGGCCTCAGCAGCATGTCTCCTTTCATGCCTCATTCATTCACTTTATCACCTCATTAGATGAATGTGAAGGTGTGGGGGAGTCGCCTTGTCACCCTCAGACGGAAAGGGAGGAGCTGTACTCCATCTTCCCCTCCTCCCTTGGCCCAGTTGCTCCCCCACATCTCTCCCCAATCACTCGCAGGCTGCATCTGTGGATAACATTGCCCCAGGGAGGAGGGTGTAAACTACCATTTGAGCACACTTCATCAGGTGACACACAGCACACAAGGTATCACTGTGAGAGAGTCAGGGATGTTGGGAAACGTAACAGGTAAACATGCCTGATTCTACATGAATATACAAACACACTATTTCACTTTTCATCCTTACTGTAAATGTGGTATCCGTAGCATTGAAGAAGAGTTCCTCTTGTCCTCTATGATCAGAATTTTAGGTTTAAATTTTAAAAACTGATTTGTTTTAGAATCTATATAATAAAAATAATACTGGCTGATTTTATGTTCTTTTCAAAGTCTTACAGCTTGCATTACATAATGATATTTCTTATGATATATTCTTATAATACTTCAACCTGAGAACCAATGTAATACCACAATCAGAAACCAGAAGGATACAGAAATAACCAAAGAGGGATCTATTTTTGAAATCAATTTGAAAATACTGCTTTTAGTTTGATATTATAATAACTTCATTTATTCTATATAGAACATTTCAAAACAAATGTTTACAAAGTACTTTGACGCATGGCAGACAATCGAAGAGAAGATACAGATATTTAAACAGAGATAGGCAATTGATGAACAAGTGTCATATAGTACATACAGCATTAAAAGATGAGATATTGAAATAGATAAAAACGACAGATAAAATAAGGACATCACATTGGATGAGGGAACAGTAGATAATCATTTGCAATTAAAAAAGGTCAAATGTAAGGATCGATGCGTACAATTCATCAGCCATAAGCTTCTTTAACCAAAACAACATTAAGCCCCTGCTGGCAAAATCCCAGTAATCATCAACATATACACTGGCATGCGCTCTGTGTGTCTATAATCTAGTTCAAAACATCTGTCTTAGCACCGCAAAGTTCCCCCTGCTGCCGGATCAGCTCACAGCTGAACGATAGCAGTTGTGAGAATCACATGGAGGGGATAAATTGCACCCACTCCCTGGTTTACAAGAGAACATCGGTCAGAGCTGCCCTGGATACATAACCCAGATGAAACCATGCATATAACACACTCTTACACACTCTTATACTACAAAATAGAAAAACCCTGCAATTTGTCATTTTTGGGTGCTGAAGTAGAATAAGTTTTTCCAGAGTAGAAATAACATTAATCACAAGTACAATCCACTTTGATTTGGGAAAGGTGAGAGGACAAAGCACCATCTTCACTGTATCCCAGCGTTAGTGTGAAGAATACAAATGGAGTTTTTCATTTCATGTGTCAGGCTCTCACACGGTCAGGAGAGACAGCGCTGTAATGTTAGACTTTTTAGGAGCTCTATCATTAGGCTCTGCCTTTTTATTGATTTCCTCTGGCCTTGTGTTGACTTGAATCCCTCTACGACAAATTGCCTTCATATTATTGGGATATCGCCCCAGCACAGGCCACTTCACAATTATTTATTAGATGTGTACTTGGTTTAGATTGCTTTTTTTCCCAGAGAATAAACAATAAGTAGCTTTGATGAAAGAAGATCCCTTTTCATGTCTGAGTGGTTGCCTCTATGTACCCTAGGCTTTATGTACAAATGAATACACTTGCATTAAATGCTGCAAAGAATGCTCTCCTGTAGGAGTGTATTATGTTTCTTAGCTATCTTCTGAATGAAGAGAAAGTATAAGGACTTTAAGCATTAGTGTTTCCAGATCTGATGGTAATATTTTTTCATTTATTGAGCACATTTTTATTTTTATAGCATTAAAGCATCATGCAGCCACCATATCATGATACTTCTTGAAATACTTTAATGCTAACTTTATGAAACTTTAAAATCTCAAGATGCACTTTGAAATTTCCAACCTCAAAGCCAGATAAGCCGCCTGAAAGATGTGGTTTGGAAATGTCTGAAACACTTTTTGGGCTTCTTTGGGCTTTCACAGGTTGTTTTATATAACAGTCTGTCAGTCAGACTGTCAGCGTGTACTGTATAGATTTTGGGTGCTCACTGATGTGACACTCATTAAATGTTTAACCTCCTGATCTGCCAAACAGCAATAGAGATGTAGAAATGTGATGACAGGCTACTTTGAATTCATAAACTGTCAAGGCACAGGCATGCCTCAGTGAAACCTTCCCTTTCAAAGCAATTACACTGAAGCATAACTCGATCTTGTAGAAGATTTCTTTGAATAATTCATCATGTGAAACCATGTTTGGCTTGTAGAGAGGATAAATATCTCTGAGTGTGAGGGATAAACACATGTTAAAGGTTGACCAAAAGAAGAAACTCGCACATGCTGCTCGTCTCCTTGCTTCTGTGGACAATAATTTGCTGCTTTTGCAATCAATTTTTCACTTCGTATCTCTTTCTTTATCCTTTTACCTCATCTTCATCTCTGTAATTTGACATCATTTGGTCATTGATTTTTACTGACTGTCAAATAAAGTTTCTTTTCCTTGAGACAAAGCTGCCACTGATTTGTTTTCTTTAATCATAAAAGTAAATTATCAAACTATCATGCGTGCAACGGCAACACTGCAGTTAATGAAAATACAATTATTTAGTCATGTGCCTCCACACGCTCCGCTTATAAAACCCACTCTTGCAGTTTCAGTCTCTGTAACACCAGGCTGCACATGAAGCCAGTTGTAGTTCAGACAAAACTGTTTACATTTGTATGCTTCTCTGAAAGAAAGTAAGATGTTGTGTCTTTAGACAAAAAGGAAAGAAGCAGAGCAAAAACACAAAAAAACAAAATTAGGAGTCTGACTTAAAATTTCAAATAGCACCACATTTCTCAGAAAGAGTTGTAAGTTGCTAGAAAACTGCATGATCACCTGTGTGAGCTTAACCTGCAAGGAGTGTCAAAGGCTGATGATGCTCACTCTGCTAAAGTTAGCCATACTCTACTGAGCACCAGATCTGTGATACCATAAGATGCTGCGAAAAATTAAAGTGCTCAATTTTGAGTGATGAGTGTTTTTTTTTTAACTTTCTTCCAACTAGGTAAACCGGACTTCAGATTTGAACATTTCAAAACATCCAGTCTTTATGTTACAGTGAAGTCTGAATGAACCCAATGTCTCTCAGCCAAAATTACTTGAAGTTTTATTTTTCATTTCGAAAGACTTAATGGTGATTGACATAAAAACACCATAACAGTAGAATTTGTTCTCATTAAAATGTCCTATAACAGATATTTACTTAAAGCTGTTTCTTACTCTTCATTTGAAACTCATCAGAGCTGTCTGGTTCAGCTTCTGTCACATTTTCTGGCAGGTGGCAGTGTAATTTTAAGGGTTTCTTTGTGAGTCTGACAGAGTTCAAAAATATTTATAACATTGTGAATAATGTTATATGATGAGGAAAAAGTGTCCAATTAAACACCGAACAGGTTCAATTAAAGATATAATTGCCTCAGGCAACAAAAAAAGCTGACAGTTGGCAGAGAAAGACTTAAAATAATGGCACAAAGAAGCAGCGTGAGCATTCAGATAAGGAGCCCCTCATTTAGGCAGTATTGTGTGGTCAGACAACAAAACTGTAGTTACTTTTTCAGCTGAAGAAAATTGGCTTTTGACTTTTGTAAAAATCAAGTGACTTCAGGATAAAACTTTTTGTTATGCAGGAAAATGAAGATAACATGTACAATTTATAATGTGGTCACACTCAATAATGCAAAAAGAGCTGACAGTTTTGAAGAGTTATTTACAACACTAATGCAAAGCCTTTTGAATTACAAACAAATGGTTGTACGATTAGTCTTAATGTAAAATACTGTTTCAGATTATCTCAGAGTTTTCAAATTATGGGTTAAAATCACTCAGGAGTCCATCTAAAAAGAGGATTAACAAAGAAACATGTGAAAGGTATGTATACTTATAAACTGGTGACTTTCACGCTTGGTGAGAATTTATTATCTGTACCGCAATTACATGACATCATAATAACTCATAATTAACTCACATTTTAGAGTGCATTTGGTATTAAAATGCTAACTTGCAGAACAACCACAGCTTTTATTAGTCAGTGACTAAATCCTCAAAGGCAACATCACAGGTCACAGGTTTGCATAGAAAGAAAGTCATTAATAATAATGTGAAAAATTCAACAGCTCTACAATATTCTGCTAAATACTAGGATTGTAAATCAGTTACAGCATCACCAAGCCCAGTAGCTGTAACAATTTCTATAACCCAGCTCAACTTACAGAATTTACCAGAACTGTGAAATTTTACGATATAAAAAATTTCTCTACGCTGTTAAACCAGAGATTATTCTGTAACATACCTTGATGTAGATAATTCAAACATATCAATAAATAAATTTTAAAGAGTGAAAAACTATAATATAAGCAAATTTCAAAACCTCACATTTCACGAAACTACTAAATACCACAACACAATCAATTGTGGATAGCCTGAATATGTTTGAGAACGACTAAAGATAATGAAAACAAGACACAATTTTGAAATTTGTTGCCATCATCACATGAAAACTGTACATTTTGAAGCTGTTCTCATTTAATCTTGTTAAGAAATGAGTTTAAAGCTCAAATAATTTTGGCTAATTTGACATAATGGTCCAATTACTCCTAAAATATGGTGTACACATAAATCATCTATACATTATTCAGACTATTATTCCATTATTTGTGATTATTATATATCTGAATAAATATAAGCAATGCCTAGATATGATTTTTTTCTGCTTTGAGTTGATGTCTTGTTTAAAATTTATTGTTACGTTCTTGAACAATTGCAACTGATAAATGGAAAGGCATAGTAACAGGCACACTATAATTGTGACACCAAGGTTATTCTCCTCCAAGTCTTCAATAAGAAAATTAGATTTTGAAAGTCAAGTTTGTGTTCGCAGGAGTGGTGGTTTCAATCATTTGACAACCATATTTAATCTCATCATCTCCTGTCAAGCTTTGTATCAAGCTGATATGTCTACTCAGGAAGCTTCAATCAAATTCTTACAGGATTAAGCCTCATCTATTATCAGTGATCAGGGATTAGTGATATAATCTGGTGTTGAATCACACCCAAAGACAGATGGAATGATAAGTTAACTACACTCAAGCAAGACTACAGCAATATTTTCTTCAGTCCATAATTATTTAATTTCATTGTCAGATGTCTGTAGTTGTGCATGGGTTGAACCACAAATCCATGCACACTGCAGTGTTATTTCTCCTTGAGTGGCGGGCCACATAGAGCAGGGACATCCCTCAGGAGATAGGGAGCATTTCATTTCACACTGACACATTCACCTCTATCCTCCCCATCCCACAGAGAGTTCCTGGGGTTGTCAACCATGGGGAAATGAAAGAGGAACTCGAGCTTGTGCCGGAGTCAACACAACGTAAAAACCACATTTGTGACCACAGAGCGAAGCTGGTAACAAAATCACTTGGATCTCTTCAGTTTGGATCGTTCATGTTGTATTTGAATGTCCTAGTTCTGTCTCTTGCATTGTTTTGGAACAAAATAGCTTGAATTTTATCACCCTCAACTAAAGGGTAAACACAGGGGGTATAAAAAACGACTTTTGCTATATCGGAGGTATAAAACTGTAATAGCTTCTTTCAGTCCCCTTTGTATTTAGATGCAAAGGTGAACAATACACAGTGGCTTTGTTTGTCTTTGACCAAGTCAGGGTCAGTCGTCCAATAAAGCACACATGGGGGCTGGTAGCAGTCAAATAAATTGGATTTTATATGCTTGCCATGAATATAGGGCTCATCCAATCCGGGAACTATACTTTGCAGTTTTTAGAGTGCTCACGGTACCCCAAGGCTTTTCATCTCCAGCAAAGCTTTGCAGAATCACCTCTCATTATTTCTCCCTGAATCTCCCAATCTAACCAATTCAAGGTAAAATATAACGCATTCGTTGTTCTCCGGAGGTTGAATGTGCAGGGTTTACAGAGAAAGGGTAAAGAAAAGTCAAGCATTAGGTGTTTTCTATCTGAGCTATTTATTCATATCATTCGGGGTTTTTTTTTCATATTTTCCCTCAACATGCATTTTAGATGTCTAGGTGGCTTTATATGTATTAGTTTTAGTTTTTTTTCTTTCAAGTACAATGTAAAGTCTTCATTAAAGGATTAGAATACTGAGGTAAAAACAAAGCTATCTTTTCAACTAGGATGTTGACTACTTACCCAGAGGTGGGTAGCATCCTGAACAGCTGACTTAGGCAAATACATCATTTTTCTGAAGAAGTGACTTCGGCCATTAGTTTAAGAGGGCCACATTAAGAGACTCTAAAATGCCTATTTTATAGGCAGTCATGTCATTAGCCTGTAGCAATTTATCCTCGAAGGTTGGGTGACGTCCTTTTTTTCCTGAATCATCTATCTCTTTAAGTATCACACACCTTCTTCAGGGGTTGGGTTATGATTTGTGACTCTGCTTCAAGTTTTTCAAAATATGTTGCTGATATCAAATTTTAAAAAAGCACTTTAGGATAGAAGTTTTGATAAAATGTAAGTTTCAAGCAATTTTACATACTATCAAAATCTGTTTTTACCAACATCTTACAGTGTCTCAACTTTTCAAGAAAAGGAGGTTGTTGTTTGAAGAGAAGCTCTTTCTGTGAATGAACTAAGAAGGAAAAGCAAGTACAGACTTATACTGTCGAGGATTGTGTTATGCTTGCTTCCCCTCTTCTTTCCTTCACTCAAAGCACTCAAAGGAGTTCATCTGCTCACTCTGATATGATTAGCAATTGTTAAAAAGCACACAGGCTCACTCAGTAATCAAATGTTCTTGTTTTTGAAGCACACAGACAAAAGCCATTGTTTCTCATATTGGTAAAACACAAAAAAGGTCTAATGATGTACACAAAGATCCTAATGAGTAGCTTCTCTGATGTCCTCTTTGGTATGCATAAGGCAGCGCAGGTAGTTAGAGCAGGGGCTCTGGAGGTGCGGTAGGTAATCTATTTCTCTGTGCTAGAAGGTCAGACAGATTAAACCCTGCTATGAAGATCCCAGTTTTCTATGACAGCTGTCTGCAGGGGAGCCGCACGCCCCTAAAACTCAACCCTCAATGAGATGTAAAATGAACTTCCTGTATTCTGGTGTGAAGGTCATGCTTTTGTACCAAGAAGAACAGCCTTTTGACAATCCCTCATTGAAACCAATTCATTTTCTGAGCTTCAAAGGGGTGAAACTGAATCCAAAAGACTGGGCTGTATAACCAGTCAAAGGCCAGTGAAGCATATATTTGCATGTAACAACCAGTAGGGATTAGATCTAGTCCAAGACTTACCAAATTTAGACTTTGGCTAACCCTTTCTATCTGAAATAGAATAACATCTCCTTTAAAAACTAAGAATCTCAGTACCATGTTTCTCACATTGCTAGTTATGCCCTGAGCTCTGTAATGAAAACAGATATCTATTCCTCTCTGTGACTGAATAAGTAAAAAATCTCTATCTGGTGATAATACTTTCTCCTGCTCATTTCACTCAGTGTACATGCTGTATTTAAACTTAGACCTCCATCTCACTGTCATTTTTTATTAAAACAGTCCCAGGCAGAACAGGTATTAATTGACATTCTTAGAAATATGAATTTATTCTGATGGATTGTAAGTATGGATCTAATATTTTCCGTATTACTTTTAGGGCTTGAGTCTTCTGCTTTGACCTTTGCTGTTTTGCGACACAAGCTTGATGCCCCCCCTCCCAAAAAAAAAAAAAAAGGCTCAATATGAAGTGATTATGTTTAATGACCCGGGTTGTTGTTTGGAATAGCTTAAAAGGTCACATCTAACTTGGCTTCAAGATTAATTCCCAATAAATTAAATTTCCTGGTGGCATTTTGGTTCCTTCTTCCTGTGCATAATTGAAAATACAACTGATAAACCCGGGGCATAATTTAGTTATATTTAAAGTAATGAAGGTAAGAAACGTATTGTTTGACAGGTTAATGTCTCTGTTTATTGTTAGTTGTGTAAAATATATGACCTGATTGGTCAATACTCCATGAAATTGGTGGTCAGTCTTCACCGGCAAAAACAATGCGAGGGTCAACAGGTCCTTAAATTGATAAACAGTAAAGGAGTCCTGCATATTTCAGGTGTGCCTGTTGACACTGTGGCAGAAACACTCTATTTTGTTAGTATTCTGAACGGCAAAAGTTAGTTTCTGTCTCAGGCAGCGATAAAAATGACAGTTACCAGGCAAAGGTGTGAAAGCAGAGGTAGAAAAAGGCCCTTACCTTCTGTAATGGAGCAAAAGTGCTGTGAGATCTCAACCTGCAATCCAGGCAACACCAGCAGGGCTAGTTACTGTATATCCCTAAAGTCCTGATATCAACAAAGCAGCTTTAACTGTAAGTGGTAGTGATTCTAACACAAGTGTTAAAAGTTGCAATATTGGTCTCATTTATGATTTTAGCTGTGCAACTGCAGAGTTTGTGTAAAAATAAGAGCAACACCGAGACAGAAGCATCAAGACAATAATTTTTTAAATCTTCTTTCTTGTGACTGACAAAGATGGCATGAAGAGGACTGCCTTCAATTACAGGCTGTTTAAAACACTTGATTTCTCTGGGCTAATCAATATACTCAAGAAGTATGCTCTTTCTGTGTAGCAGAATGTTGCCAATGAAAACAAACTAGGGACACAGCTCCGATCCCAGACTCTCGAAGACCGGCTCTACCGATTAAATCTGCAGAAGGAAGTTGGGTAAAATGACATTTTGTTTACTGAGGGAAGAGATTTGTGAAAAGACTGAATAAAATGAAGAAGCGGTCAAAAGCACGGAATGCTTTTGGCAGACAAAGACAGAGAAACTGACTGAATTTAAGACACATGAAGAAAACATTGAACACATCTCAGTCAAGACAGTGTTTTAAAAACAGAGACGGACAAACAAAAGTTTTGAATGAAGGGCTATTATTTGCACTCTACTATTAGCTTTTACTAATATTAGCTATGCCAGAAGCAAACTGATTACACATAATGTCAAATCAAATGGGAATAAGAGAGTACTGGCACTTTCAGCTTCTGCTTGCTGACAACATAGACTGTGAGATGAGATAAAGATGAGGTAAAACCATTAGTTTCTGTTTGCATCACACTGGCAAATGATGTGTTTAAAACTCAAGCTCCAGTTAGCAGGCTAAACATGGGTATTTTCATATGGGACATTTCTAGCAATCCTAGCAACAGTAGCAAAGCAAGAGAGACCAACTTTATGTAATAGATTTCTATAACAAACATGAACACTGGTGGTGATAACAGCAGTGCTGAAAAAATATGACTTCACCTTGTGGAACTTACTGAGGTGACATTTCAGGTAACTATAATCCAAAATTTTAAGGATGAATGCCTTTTCTTTCCTCTAACTCAGCTCAAAACAGCTTCATAAAGGACTGAAATACTTCTTTTGTGTTTGGATCAAACACAGCTGAACTACTTTTATTTATTTTTCTTTTTGCTTCCTTGCACCTTAGGAGTCACTTTCAGTAAGTTGTGATTTTCAGTCGACCTCGTATCAACCTTGTGTCAAACATATTGTATTCTCCACAAGTGTCTCGGGTTGAACATCCTCTACTCACAAGAAGAAAAATTGCAACACACTTTATTTGTTACTGGTACTTAAGAATGTGTCTTGGAAGAAGCAGGGGTTCAAAGAGTTTAATCTTGGCGGAGGCACAAAACATTTATCTGGTGTAAGAAAAACTTTTTGGTATATACAGAGGGGGGCTTTGCCATGCTAGCTCAGACAATCAAAGAAAACAAACAGGAGCTGCTGGTTTGCCCGTGGCTGCTGTTTGAGCGGAACACAATAAAAGAAAAACCTTGGGAGCAGGAAGACAGGGTAACACTTTTCTTTTCCACATACTGATGCTTCTTAGATGGTTGACACTTGCACTTCTTCACATACAAAGACATTTCTTCATTAAGTTAAAGTGTTTGACGGGATGTATAAAATAGATTTTTGCTGAGGGGAAACAAATGCAGTCTTGATATTTATAGAAGAGAGCGTCACTTATCCTTATAAAAGTTGGACATTTTACTTGTTATAAATTGAGTTATTTAGGAGAATGAAAAGTAGACTTAGGATATGTCAGGGGGTAAAAAAGGACTCCATATATTGCTTCAACAAAAAAATGGTGCTTTGTAACTTACAGGGGGGAAAAGGTCAGCATTATGTTATGTACTTGGCTTATGGCTAAATTCCTATTGATCTGTGTGCAGTCCATCTCCACACCTGATAGGCTGTCAAGTTGTTGAGTTTCCAATCCAATCAATGTGTTTAACTCCATTGTATTCACCCCGTTGCATTTCAACTCAGTTTCTTGGCTATCCAGATCCCCCAAAGGCAGATATGTAAGATTTTTACTTTGGGGAGGATACTGGTGCACAATGCATCAATCAACATGAAGAAAAACAAGTGAAAGAGTGGGGAAAAAAATAAAACATCCAGTTAATAAAATAAAAAAAAGGTTTTGAGAGGCCAACAAAGACAACATGAACATGCATGAGGAAAGGTATACAGATAGAAAAAAGCTCCCTGCCTCTCTGCATGCAGTGGCATGGCAAAGACCCCTTGCAACACAGAACAGAGTGGTCATCAGTGACGATGGTAAAATCATAAAGCATGAAAGGAGGTGCTGGATCTGTAGGTGGGTTGCAAAGGGGTTTACAAAGGAAGCTGCAGGAGTGGGCAGGCTAAGAGGTCCATTTTGCTATTTGTCAATTGGATGCGTGGATCAGCTTAGCTTTCATCTGATAACAGCAGTTAATGTTCTGTGAGATGAGCTTCGCTTTACGACCCGACTGAAATTACACTATGCTTGATTTTCATAATTATTACGAGAAAACCTCCGTCTCTTGTCTCCAGCTGTTCAGCAGTACTGCTCCTTGCTGCGTTCTGAAAATGTAGCTGGCGGTCGTTGATGGATGAGAAGCGTGACCACCCGTGTGAAGATGGACCAGACACCAATCCAGTATGCCCCACGTGAAGCATAGGACATAACTTATGTTAGTATCACCTGCAAGTAAAGGGCCATTTGGCAATATTTTCCTCTAAGGGGACATGTTTAATCATGTGTTGGACGGAACACAAACGTTATTTCATGACATCTGGTCCGTCATAGTTTGTTATTAAACTTTTACATTTAGAGTCATTGTTATTTATATGGTGGCAATGAAATTATAAGTGTAAAGGAAGTGCTATGTTGTATTCCTAGAAATAACACATTTGACCGTTTATGACCAGTAAATAACCAGTTTAGTGTTATGACGGTTTCATGTGGCTTCATCCTCTGCTGGTTCCCTGAGTCTCATTATTATGTAGCCTAAAGCATACTCGATACACAGCGGACCACTCTGCATCCAGCCAACTGGGCGCTCAACTGTTTCAGACAGCTGCTCCACATTTAACCAATGAGAATGAACAAGAATCTCTACCATGTCCTATAAAGATGTCAGTAAAGTCTCAGCACTGCCTATCCTCCACATTTTTTGTGACAAGATGAACTTTTCACTCCCTCCCCCTTTTAATTTTGCTTGTCTGTCTGTGCTGTGAATCCTCATGGAAGTTCATGGTAAACGTTGCCCCTGGTGCTCAAAGATCAGTAACTTGCTATATATAATGATTCAGAAGGGTTATTGAGCCATCCGCCATGTATGAAATGCTGTAGGTGTTGTCTGAAAGTACAAATCAGTTGTGACTCATGAGGGTTGGAGGTTTGGTCTCACATGGGCTGTGCAGGAAAGTAAAGCAAAGCAAAGAAAGGCTCAAAATAAATCACAGCTGCAGGGCTACATATATCAAACTCTATAGTTCATTCAAAATGTGTTTTGTCCACTCTATGTTGTGCATTTGGACTTTGACAGTATGGCACAGTATGAGGAATGTAATACATTACTCTCTACCCAGACAAGTGGCTGTAGTTGAACTGTACCATAATGGAATTTCATATGTGAAGAACCCAGGGCAAAATAAGGCATCAAGTTTTTTTTTTCCAAGAAAGTCAGACCAGCCTATTTATAAAGCTGAATGTCATGCCTGAGATGCTGGTGTTCTTGAATTTACTTAAGATAGACTCAGGTGTTAAGAACATCTTTTCTGAAGCTCTCTGCGACTGCACCATTGCCATAAGATAAAACCTGACAGAAAGCTGAAATCTGTAGTGTTGTGCAAGGGCCTTCCAGAACTTTGACACATTTTATTCACTTTAATTGAAATGTCAGCCAAATATAATTAATTTCTTGTCAGTGCATGACTTTGTCTGGTGGTTTTAATTCTATTAAATAAATGCGGCCCCACTGGAGTCTTATCAACATTATTTTTTGAAGGCATCAGTGCGGGAAGGAAGCCACTGTGGTGCAACCTCTTGACCAGAAGTGGCTGCTGATAAACAGTTGTGGAAGAGCTTCAGTACACTCAGAGTCACCTCCATGTAGAAGTGTAGATATTAATCTTTATTTTACACACACAACACACACACACACACACACACACGTTTATGTTTATTTTATTTTTGTACATATGTGTGTGTGTCTGTTTGCATATATTTAGATACCATCTTCAACCCCAATTGGAATCAAGGTGGGGCATTGTTTTTATCCATATTCAATTGAATACACTCCAAAGACAAGAAATTTTCTGTCCAAACTGACAAACTTTATTTTACCCCCTCTTTTTATTAGTATTATTTTTTCTTTAAATATTCACTATAAAAGGCTCAGTCATCCACAAGCAAGAATAGGACAATGTTCACCTGTTTGTAAAGTAAACAACTGTATGAGCAAATGGTCCAACAATTTAAGAACAATGTTTAAATTTTTGCGATACAATTGCAAAAATTTAAAGACTTCATCATCCAAAGTCCATTATTTCATCAAAAGATTCAGAGAATCTAGGTGCAAGTGGACGTAGGAGTGGAAAAACACCAAGATAAACATGAGGTGTTCTCCAGAAAATCCAAAGCTAGTACAGATCTAAATGGTTCTTGTAATACACTTTAAATATGATCCCAAAGTGGCCACATCTACTGTTGTGAATCTTCTGGTAATACGTAACCGGCACATTGTTGTTAAAAACAAAAAGCAACCATCTTACAGATTAACTGCAGTAGCAGGTGTATTGAGTGTAATTTCTTGAGAAGTGGTTTTGCATGTACACCTATGTGAACCACTCATCTTGTTACATCATCACAGGAACATATTTTGATCACCTTGGTAAAACTATGATTTCTCTGTAGGTTGGCTACACACACAATGCATAGGCTTTGACAGGCTGAGGGTTGGACACTGGAGGACTAAGTATATCTGTAAATGGATGAAATGTTTCATTATTTGAGTCCTCAAAACATCTCCTGTTTTTCTAAGTACATCGATAAATGTAATATGATTGCTTTGAATGTAGGATGAATTGTCCTTACATTTCTCTCACAGATCCTCTTTATGTCTCAGGCTGCAGGAATGCATTCAGTAAGATTGCTCAGCATTGGTATTTAGGTGTTTGCTGTGATCGATTGGCACACTTCCCGGCAGGATGTCATCCATTATCATAATAGCCAACCAAATCACTATAACAGAAAAATGGCTATGCACTTACCTGCTTTAGGAAACAATAAGCTTCAATACGTGGCATTACTCATGTTAAATTAATCCCATAAATTGAGGCTGATGTGGTATGTTAAGCTGAACAAAACACGACAACACCATGCAAGAAGATGGCAGATGAGAAAAGGGGATCTCTGATTCAAGCTCATCATTCAAACAGAGGAGTCAAAATAAGGCAGCATATGCTTCAGTAGGTTTTGCCACAACATTAACAGACAATAGAGACAATAACCACAGTTTGAATGCTGCAGCTAGTCTCCATAACCACTAAAAGTGACACACAAATAAAGCCATTCTTCTCGGTTTTATGCTTTGCTTTAAAGATGCTGATAACGCTGTGGAGTATATTTAAACCTCCAAGGGAAGCGTCCTCCTCCTGAGAAAAAATGTCAGATTTCTTTTCTGTTGCTTCATTCCTTTGCAATTAAAGCAAATTGCATGCATTGATTTCAATGTAGCTTTGAAAGACAGCTGGTTATGAAAACAGTGTAGAAATGTTTGAGGTATCCATTTCTTCAAAAATAACTCAGACGTGATAGTCCAGTGCCTGATCTCTATCATCATGTTCATAATTCTTGAGGTTATTATGAGTTGAATATTAGAGGCTGCCACTCTACTCCTACCCCCCCTGCACTGGGTACTAGCACTAAATGGAGTCACAGTAATTATGGCTTTCATGCATGGGAAGGTTCATTTTCTGAGGTAACTTGAAGGGCTCAGGGAGATGGGGAAAGAATTATGTGACTGACAAGGAAAGGATGGAAGAAATGTCACTGTTTCAGCCCAAACCTCTCTGACACAGGAGCAGAATAGAACTATTGATGGTATTATCACAACTATTCACAGCAGAGGGAGCTTCACTTGTGCGAATTATGTTTGTATTTTTGAGAAGATGAACTTTTCACACCCTTTCATTTGATGCAGCTTGTCACGGAACATTGCTTGTTGACTCATTTTCGACACAGAGAAATGTCCCCTGTAACCTCTGGAAAGTAGCTTCCTGGCTCTTGGACACAGCTAGGCCTGCAAACAAAAATTCGTCCCAACTTTTGCTTTTTCATATCCCTTCAATAAACAATTTATCTCCTAGATAAATCATATCCAAAGATGGGAAAGCAACACTCACAGCACCTAGAATGTATTTATAGAAGACCAAGGCTGTTGTTTCTCGTGTAAACCAAAAGACAATGTAATAGTCTGAAGTTACTGCAAAAAGTGAGGCAAATCGTAGAGGAGTTCAGAGATGCTCGCCCTTTTTAATTTCAACAGAGTAGCTCCAGACAGCACATCCTGATCACATCACACCCTGGCAACCCTAGCTCTGTGGTCTGTGAGATGAGATATAAAGATAAGATATCATGCAACTATATTGACCCCCTTGAAAAAAAAACAAAAAGAAAAGTTGTATGGAGAATGTGTAGAATGAAGGATAAAGAATTAGGAAAGTTTTTGTATGTGACATAAAGTCCAGCCTGGGAAAAACATTTCCTCAGTGAGAATAGAATATTCTGCAAAATTAAATATAGAGGCTGTTACAGGGTTAATGGGGTTCGTAGTGTTTTGTATACATCTAATGATGATCTTTTGAGCCTTTTTTGTTGAATCCACCCTCCTGCAAGACAGTTTGAAAGGTGAGGTTAAAAAAAATAAAATTAAAAATAAACAGTGACTCACATAGCACTTGATTGCTGCCTGTTAAATTCCAAACGATATCTGTCCAGTTAATGGCCCATTTGTGTGACAGCAAAGTTAAACAACTCCAGAGTTAAGTGCAGCAGGAAGAAATCGCTAGTAGTGTGTTTTTCAGTCATTATGCCAGTGTTTACCATCATACCCAGTCTCTGTCATTTTTGGCATCGCTCACAGCTAGAGATGGATACCTTTTAGATTTCATCCAATACCGTACCAATACCCAATATGCGGGAATTTGTACCAGTGCTCAACTGTACCGATTTTTTGGCACTTTTGGCACTGCGTTTATGTGGTAATAAAAGTTAATTTGCATGTAAATAAAATCTCAACATATTTCAATTTAGCTGACTCAATATGTAAACTTTAACAAATATATCATAACAAAATTCAACTGTTTTTAGTCTAACATCACAGTTTTTTCACAAATTTCTCTGACATGAAAACCCCTGACTAAAATTAACTCCATCTAAATAAACTAGAAACAAATATGCAGTGTTTTTCTTAATAATGGACAAATTAAATGTATTCTATACCCATGTCTGGCATAGAAAAACACCTTCTCTTTCACTTCCTCAGAATTACAAGGATGCATTTAGGTACTGAAACTCGGTATCGTTTGATTTTACGAGTATCAATACTCAGTACTACTGGAGGAATTTGGTCATTACCTATGAAAGTACCTACTTGGTACCCATTCCTACTTACAGCTAGACACTGGTATTTCCAGCAACTGCAGCTAATGCAGTCCACTTTTTTACAGTAATATGCAGAGAGTGCTCTTCATCTCTAGGTTTTATTTCAGTCAAAAAACAACTTTTACATGCACTACAACAAACAAAAATTATGGAAAATTATATGTTTTGCAAAGAGATATTTTTATGAACTCTGTTTTCAAATAAATGAATGAATGTTCAATATCGTGAAAAAAATAACATCTCATCCAAGTTGTCTGAAATGTTAAACTGGATATTGAGGTCTTCCAGGTTAAATAAATAAATAAATAGATGAATAAAGAAAGAAAGAAAGAAAGAAAAAAGGAATGATGCAATATTGCCACTGTTATTTCCAGACTGCATGTATCATTTGCAATAATTTAGCAGCACCATGTCAACATGTCACTGTAAAGAAATATATGTCATTTCCATAGCTACACCGGTACAGTCTGTAAAGTGTATTGTTGGCTTTGTAAGATATAGAATAGCACAGTACAGAGGGTAACTGCTGTGAAACAAACTTTGTATGTCCCCTGCTCAGTTTCTTTCTTTTTGTGCATTTCACTGTGCAATTATGATAATGCTTTTGAAGTGTTCTGACTTCTTATCTGGAGTCTTTCCCAGAGTTTTCCTGGGATACAACTGCGTCAAAGACAGTAAGCTCCATTTCCAAACGCCCTCTCCCTACTTCACTTTCCTATTTGGGATAAATTGGGGTTGTTCTCCAGTCGATATCTTTAATTGGTCCTGGGTTGTATCAATACCTTCCGGTTTTACTGCTCCAACACGAGCCACTGGGAACGGGTTGCCCGGGAAACGGCCGCATGGCAACAGGATCAGAGCCTGGGGGTTGTCTGCTTCTAGGTCTGCTCCCATTTTACATCGCATTTCCTCACTAGATGGTGTGCAAGCCACTGGAGAGTACACTTCCCCGCACAGTGGGCTCTACATCCAGCTAAACAAACCTGGGAAACTATACTGAGGACCATTTCTTCACGGGGCTCCGAGGAGGGAAAGTGTGGAAATAAAAAGCGTCGAAGGTTTCTTTTCTTTTTTAGCGAACATTATACGCTCTTTTGGCCACAAGAAGACTTGGGAGAAGCGGCAACAAAACCCAGCTGTGATGGACATAATGATTGCGGTGCAGGATGCTTGTGTTTCTGGTCAGTGGCTTACTGCGATAATTCTCAGCCTGTGCTGCTTTCTGCCGTCCTGTTTGCCCGCTGGACAGACTGTGGACTATTCCTCGGTTGAAAGTGTGGTGAGCAGACAAGGCGACACGGCTCTTCTGAGGTAATAAACAAGCTAACACAACTTCACTTTCTCCCGCTCTCACTCACTTTCTGACGGAGTTCTCTGAAGCTAAACCGTCGGTCGCAGGTCCTCTTAAAACACTTCATCGTTTAAACATGTAGGACACATACTTTTAATGACACTCTGCTTGTGATAAACACACAATAGGCCGTTTCCCTCCATCCCGTCCTCGTTTTTAGCCTGTCAGGGGGGCTGGTCGGTGCAACGGGGGCGCGGAAGACAAGTGCAGCTAACCGCAAAGTTCTCTAACATACTTTTACTACCTACACACCAGCTAAAACAGTCTGTGTGATATTATTTGGTGTGTACAATTCTGTAGCTGCTGTAGTGGAAAGGTAGCGCTTGAATTACGACATTAGCTCCGTGCACTGCCTGTGTCAGTCGCTTATGTTACATCCTTACATTATTTTCACTGTTTTAAACGCTGCTAGTGCTTACAGAAAGGTTTAGATAAGACACAGGGGGAAAGAGGCTCTCAGAAATGCTGCTCTGTGAGTTTTACTGGACGCTCAATGTGATGTCGCAGTTTCAAAACGAGGCTGAAGAGTGTTTATGGTCGCGGTTGATGAAAACAGAATTATTATGGCAGTGACGCCCCCCCCCCCATCCTCCCTCCATCACGTAAGCTACGATGCCAGCTGCACAGGTAGAAGCCCATTAGGACAACATTAACAGGCATGGGCGTGGTTTGGGTCAGTTTACAACAATAATGTGAGAATTTCAGCAAACAGACTGGAGATGACTTCTTACACAAGTCTTGATACGAGCCCTCCTTTGTCAATATCAGCTTTCTTTAGACTTCTGTGATTAGGATTTGTGTCGGCTCTTGCCTTTTTCATTTATTCTGGAAATTCCACAATCTTTGTTGTACACCAAAAACAGAAAAGAAGGATGCAAAATCTTTAGAGGGCTGTGATAAAATCTTGTTCTACCAATATCAAATATCCGCTTTGATAGCTCTGAGGGAACGCTGAGGGGGATGGACCCATTTTAATATGAATTCCGTGGATGTTGACTCTGAGAGATGCTTGGTGCGGCCCTGAATACAGAGCAGCTAAAAGTGTCTAAAGTTCACCTCAGGTTAGCTTTTAGTCACCGTTTCATACTTGATTTGTGAAGAGCTGGATTATTTCTGTGGCTAAAGGTCATGAAAAGTGGCAGTGCAGAGATGAGTTTCCAACTATGAGGGTGGTTAAAATGTGTCGGGCCTCTCCACAGAATTACCTCGACAACAGCTAATGGGTGCTCGCTGTTTATACTATGTTCTCTCTGCCCTAGAGGGCCATGCTGTCAAAGAGACTTACACCTCTGCCTGTCACATTAGAGAAGAGTGTCTAATACCCTGGTGTCAATCTCTGTTGGCTGTGATCGGAGGCAGAAGCTTTGCCTGAGACCTGATGGTTTATTGGACGAGAGATTATACCCGTGCGATGAATCAGCTCAATAAACAAGTCCCCACCCCCTTAATAAGGCAACACTCTCCACCAGCAGGTCATCGCCTCTGAAAAGGCCAACCAGATATCATTGAAATAGATAGTGCAAACATACTCAAGATGCCTTCAATGCCAGGTTCTGAGAGTTGATTAATCTGTTATTCAGCATTGGCTGCAACATTCATTGACTTTTTTTCTTCAGTTTTGTGAATGTGGAGTTATCACTTAGCTGTGCTTGCACCTGTTGACCTCACTTAGATTGTAAACCTCTTCACATGCTCAACTTTTCCCTTCTGTGTTGCATCTCCCGGCAATAGTATTGACAGCAAAGTGAGCTGACAAAAGCCCACTCTGTCTAGTCATCTCACGCCACACTGTTTAGGAGTCTGTTTGCTTCTTTTCTTGTCTTTCTTCTCGATGTTCATGAGAACTGGCCTCAATAGCTATCTATAACAGGAGCTCAGTGCTGAAAACAGTGCCCGTTTGTTGACTTCCTCTATTGTGAGGACCTCAGACTATTAGAGGGCAATTTCGCCGTGCCCCAAAGCTGATCGCTGGCTAAAAAATGTGAGCATTTTCTAATACTGACAAACCCAGAAGCACGCAATTAGTCACTGCCTCTGGATTATGGAGTAGCTCCCAGGGGTGAGTGGACGCTGTCACATGTTCATTTCCCCCACCTCCTCAATTCTTCCCGCCGCATTACAGCTGGCCTAATTCATGTTGGACAGTGGGCCCACATCAATTAAATGATTCAAGCCTACTGAAGATGAGGAATGGTCCACATGTGTACCATCATCCTTTTAATCTTTCTTGATTACCTCCAAGCTTAGACAATTTCAGCCTCCTACAAAGGCCCCTTTTGTTTGAAATGAGCCGTGCTGCTGCTGCTGCTGCCATAGTGTCGTACATGAGTGAGCTCAAGTTATGCACATATGCTGCATTTTTTTACATACTGCTAGTCTATAGGGAGCACTGTTTAGAGGAGCTACCGATCCGCTTCTTCCCCATTTTCTTTTACAGGTTTCTTGTCATTTGGACACGGTTGAATAAACCTTGACTCTTCCCAGTAAATGACTCATCTGACTATGAATTTAAGGGGGACAGCCAGATGAAAAGACAGTCCCCTGTGCTGTCAGGAAACACAGGGTATCAGTGGCAGCCTCTTCCACACGGATAAGCAGCTGTAATCAACAGCAAAAGGCGAGTGTCTGTAAATTTAGTCAGAGCAGGCTGAAATCTTAAACACAGGCTGCTATCATACAGTTACAATATACTGTGCCATTCTTGAACCCTGTCTGAATTTCATATTCTGTGCTTTGGCAATCAGCTCTTTTCTCCCTATGAACTATGTATGATAGAGTGAGAACTGCACAAAGTGTACGCCTTTAAAGCTACATTTTACAACCTATGTAAACACACAAAAAAAAGAACCAAGCAAAGAAAACAGAGCAAGGCTGCACACACAACACCAAAAGACGATTGTAGCTTATTTTTGTTATATACTTTGACAGTTGGCCCTCAGCCACAAAACAAAACCTGCACCACAGCTCCTTAGTCTCCTTAATGGTGCAAAATTGACCTGTCACTTGTTCCAAAGTCCAGTATTCTCATAAATCTAAAATCATTACCCCGTGTCAACAGAGAGGTTGATGAAAATCTTTTCTGGCTGCACATGTTTCTACTGGGGCTGTGCTTTCAAGCCTCATTCTGGACAAAAACGCTGCGATGGATCATCTTCCTCACCTGTATCATTATGGTGGCTCTGAAAGGTCTTGACATTTACTATAAGCACTTGTGCCAGAGACAACATGGAGCTTAAATGGCTCGGTGTCCCTCATTCTGGGGCGGGTGCTTGTAGAAGAAGGTACGGAAGAATATTAAGTGCCTGTTCAAACTCCACAGGACACAATTTAAAAGAGGAATTGTTGACTTCCTTAACACAGCTGAGAGACACTCACTTCATTTTCTGCATTTCATCACTTTTTTAATTAGGCCGCAGCCTTTTCGTCATAAAATATAACAACCCTGCTTCATCTCCAGCTGCTGGAGATAGAGCAGATATAGTGTACGCTCTGAACACTAGCTGCCAACTATCAGCAGTTTCATGCGCTCATTTGGGGGGAAACCTGGTTTACTTCTTATGACACATCTGTGGGCACACCTGACTCTGTCACTGTTAATTAAACGCCAAAATCCTCACGCCTGTTTGCCACACCACACGTTTAATGCGATCAGTGTTGCTGTCAGCGCAATGTTGCTCCCGTTCACAGTCCTTATGCTCACAATCATCACGGCATCTCAAGGATCAAGTGTTAGGCACTCTGTTTGACCTCATTTTTTTTTAGAGAGGGTGAGACACTGTCAGGGTGCGAAACAATGGATGTGGGGGAGGGGCTATTGTTAGGGCGAGACTCCCAGATTAAACCGTCAAGGCCCAGATTTAACTGTTCTTCCTAGAGCAGTACTTTTTCTTTTGAACAACGTATCGCCTGCTGGACAAAGTGATCAAGCTTTATAAAAATATTCATCAGTTTCATTAACCAACGCATCCATTTGTAGAAGATGCTCTTTAGCACAAATGGAAATCAGCCAGCAAGGTGACATGCCAGAGCTGTAGCTTACGAGACACTCAAAGCAGCTGTCTCCTCAAGACCTCCAGTTAACCTCCCGTACAGCAGTCTGTTCAAACTCCTGACTTTCTTGAAAAATTTCTCTAAGCTTCTAACAGGAAGTAGCTGATTCTCTATTAGATGAAAATGTGTTAAGTTGCAGAGCTAGCAAGGAAAATAAACCTAAAGTAAAAAGACCCTGTGGCTTCTTTTAACATCAAAGCTTTTTGGAGAGCTTATCTAAAATGAATCATTATTCATCACTCAATGAAAGGAAATGATCTCAACCATATCTTCCTTTTTTCTGCCAAGAGGTGCAAGGTTAATACGGGGGGACAAGACCTGTGAAATAAATCCTGGGTTCTCCATAGCCAAAAAAACAAACAAAAACAAAACAAAACAAATAAACAAACAAACAAAAGTAGTATGCTAAGCTTGAGAAAGCTGCTTTTATTTCAACACTTTGTAAGATGCTGCCAGAGCTTTTTAGCTTCATGTCATGATTTGTGGCCCCATTCTGTAGCTATGTACTGGGACTAAAACACATTAAAAGCCACATCCACACACTGTAAAGCATTTCCAAATGGATTACATTTATAGTTGTCATTTGTCAGCCAATTCAATCCATTGTACTTTGTAGAAATTAAGCATTTCTATTTCTAATAGATTTCAATTAGCGCTAAAGTGATTGAGTGCCCCAGTGAATTAAAGCCTAAATGGAAATGCTTTCTCAAGGTAAATCCTTCGGTGAGTAACAGATGCAATGCTGGGTTTTAGTGCATCTTTCTAATATTCTTAGAACCGCCACCATTATAGGGGATACAGAAAATGATTTGGGGTGGAAAATGAAGCTTTTACCCATTCTTAGCTGTGAGAAACCACATAATTGCAGTAATACTACAGGAGAATCTCAGAGGAGTGTTTTTGTGTTGTGAGAAAGCTGTAAGCCTCAAAATTAAACCTGACAGAGAGTGACTGGAAAGGCAATAACAGGGCTCTCTATTTCCAGCAATTTGAAGGGAAGTTACTTGAAACTAAATTTTTCAGAAGCATGTCTACTTTCTGTGAAGACAATTTTTTTTATCACTGAAAGTTGAACATTTTTGGAATCTAATTTAAGCAGGACTATTTTTTTGTCCTCTTGCTGTTGACGAGTGGTATGAATACTTTCATCAGGTGTTTTTACTGATTCTCCAAGCAGACAATGCAAATTGAATTTTGACAGACAGTATCAGAAGTACGCCTTTTTGTGCATTTTCTTGTGTATTGATGCCATCTTATTATGTAAAAGATTAAGCTTTTCTTATTGAAAGCTCTTCCAGAGTAAATTTCTTTCACCCAGCTCTTTTGTTAAACAGCGTACTGCCGCTTCTTTTCTAAATCATATGCCAACACTTCCACGCTTTCATCAGAGAGAGCTGAAATGATTCCTCAGAGCCCCTTCAATTAAAATCCTTAATCAATCAGTTAGCATCTCCTCTTGTTTCATGATAATTAGTTGTGCTTCTCCAACAACATTGCGTAATCTCTTCTGTGCCTCCTTGGTTATCCCAGTGAATGCTGCTATGCTTCTCATGTCAGCAGGTTAGAGAGGAAACTTGCTGACATCAGAGTTTGAAGCCTGAGTGATGGTGGAGCTTTGAAACAAAGAGTGCAGACGAAGGGGTGGTACATTTTGCTTGGTATGCTGAGCATGGAAAACACCTCAACCTTTGGTAAGCTTCTGGGAAACCAGAAATTCCCTGTTCGGAGATTTCTGCAGAAAGCATCATTGAATATTCTTGAATTCAGCTCTGTATGACCCTGGTCAGTCTGCAAACCAATCGTGTCATTACAAGTTTGCTACTAAACCTTTCGATTTTATATCTATGAATGAATTTTAGCAGCAGAACCATATTGACTGCAGTTATCCACTTACAAAGAGTGGTTGATGTCATTATCTTCAATGCAGGATCTGTGTATGAGCATGGTAGGAGGCTGCAGGGACCACAGGTAAACAGAAAGTTGATCCCATGGGTGTAATAAATCAGAAGTGTTGGCACGGCTATCTTAGCTATTCTCTTCAGTGAATTAAAACAGTCCAGTGGGACCTCAGGTGTTGTTCAGGGTATTTTCTTGTCCTTTCATGAAATCCTGTAGCTTTGCTTTTATCAGACTAGTGCTGTTTTGAGGGACGACGATCTAAAGCTGTCTTGTATACTGACCTTACTTTACCCTGAGCTTACCTGTCAAAGCTTCTGAAATCAAAGAAGTTGTTCTCTCAGACTTGGTTGGACCGCCTTCAGCTTTGATTACAGCATACATTTGCTGTGGCATCGTTTCCACAAGCTTCTGCAATGTCACAAGATTTATTTCCATCCAGTGTTGCATTAATTTCTCACCAAGATTGTTGTATTGATGATGGAAGAGCCTGACCACTGTGCAAAGCCTTCTCTAGCACATTTTACAGATTCACAATGGGGTTAAGGTCTGGACTCTGAGATGGGATGAATGAAAAACGATGTCTCATGCTCCCTGAATCACTCTTTCACATTTTGAATTCTGGCGATGTCATCTTGGAATATGCCCGTGCAGTTAGGGGAGAAAAAAAATCCATTGATGGAATAACCTGGTCATTCAGTGTATTCAGGTGGTCAGCTGACCTCATTGTTTGGGAACATGATGTTGCTGAACCTAGACCTGACCAACTGCAGCAACCCTAGATCACAGCACTGCCACCACAGGCTTGTATAGTGAGCACTGGGCATGATGGCTGCATCACTTCACCTGCCTTTCTTTTTACCCTGATGTGCCCATCACTCTGGAACAGGGCGAATCTGGACCCATCAGACCACATGACCTTCTTTCATTCCTCCAGGGTTCATGCTCTTTATGCTCCCTAGAAAACTGAAGTCCTTTTTTTCTGGTTAGCCTTCCTGATTGTTTTTTCTTTTTTTAAAGGCTGTGCATCTGTTTAATCCCAATCCCTTGAGTTCCCCTTGCATTGAGTGTGTTGAAATGCTAGTACTGTCACTATTAAACATACTACTGTTCTACTATTGTTTTTCTTCGATTTGACTTGATTTGAAGGTTTTTTTCTGATCACATTTCATACTGGAAGACGATGGTTCCCCACCATCCTTCCAGTTTTTAATAATGCGTTGAACAGTTCTCAACCCAATTTTAGTGGTTTTTGCAATCTCTTTAGATGTTTTCTCTGCTTGATGCATGGCATTGATTTGACCCTTCTTGAACAGGCTAACATCCTTTCCACAACCACTGAATGTCTTTCACCATGGTTGTGTGAGAAATGAGAAGTTCCTCATTGCATCAGCTGGGGTTAAATAACTTGCTGCCAGCTGAAAGGTAATCGCCCATGCAGTAATTATGCAATAGGAGGCTTGTACATGGTTGCTTAGTTAAATCCTGTTGGTGACTTCTTTTTGGCATGGCAGTGTATTTTCCAAATTAATAAAGATCTTTATTTTTTCTTTTTTTGCTATTACTGTAATCTAAATTTTAGCACTTTTACCGAGCTTATTCATAAATTCAGATTGTCTTCATTCTCACAATTGATTGGAAACTCCAGCAGCTAAAGGAGGTACACACTGTCATAGTTCATTTGTCGCTATGTTGGCATGGCTAAAGTATTTTAATTGGAGTCACTCTGAGCAGGTTTTTGGGTTATTGTTTTTCTCGCTCGCTCCCTCTGTCATCTGCATAATGAGTGTGTGGATTTCAGACCGCTGTAAATGTTTGTTGGAGCTGAGTAATTGGGGAGTCTGCATTGGTAATTATTAGTAAATGGAGAAAGAAGCGGTGGAGCAAATCAATATCTCTGACTCTGGTGCCACCTTTTGTTTCCTGAGGGATCAGGAGTTAAGGTAACATCAGTGTCAGTCTGCATGGAGATTCAGAAAAGCTTTTGTTGAGTGTATGCTTCATGTCACATATGTTCTAGCTGTACATATGAAATATGGTCTGAAAGCTTTTTAATTGAATCAGTGGTTGATTAAAGGCAGCCATGACAGCCCCATTGGACACTTAGTGCTTAATTGTAGGTTTACTGCAACATATTAATCCCATGCTTTCTTTTTTTGCACAGATGGCACAAATGGTTTGTTACTGTAGTAATTCAATTAAACTGAACAAAATCTGGTGTAGTCAAGTGTAATTTAAAACACTCTTCTCTGCCCTTGACTTATAACAGGAACACAATACAATTGTGGGTTACAGTAGCCTCTTCTCTCTCTGATTTAATAGCATATATACATTCCACAATTTGAATAGATAATTAATCTCCTGAAAGAATATCGGGGACATAAACTAAACATAGAAGCAGAAGAACTTTGACACTAATAGGCTGTCAAGCTTCATCCCAGCCACACCAGGCAGGGAGATAGGCTCAATCTGTGCTAATGTTAAACAGTGAATTCATCATCTGCCACTCATTAGGGACTAATTTTAGAAAAGGGGTGTGTGTGCTCGAGCTGGAGCTTTTAAGCTTTTCATAATAGCACTTTGATTTCTCCACACTTCCCTCCTTCTTTCTGCTTCACCTTATCTCAACCTACCTGCCTCTCGCTGTGCAACTCCCTGTTCCTTAATTGAGTTTAAAAGTAAGCAGCCGAGGCAAATGTAATTGTGATCAGGTAGAAAAGGTAGAGCTGCCTTGTTCTCTGTTAACCCTACAGGGTTCTCTTGCCTACAGTATTCGGTCCGCTATGGAGCTGAAATATATTGGTCTGGGATTTGACATCAGGATTTATGTGTGTGTAATAGTCAGATTGGGGACAAGAAGTCAGACGTGGGACATAAAGTAGAGCAAATAACTCAGATGTGTTGGGTCACTCCTTTTGTGGCTGCTTGACGCTGAAGGAAACTTGCTTGGCTGTCATTGGCTGCCATAATTACACTACACAGAAAATTCATTTAATAATCAAACACAAAATATGCTCAGAAATTGCAAGCATTGCATGTATGGAAACCAGTTAACAGTGTGGCCTTGTCCTGTATAAATACTGCTATTAAAAAACTGAACCTGAGAATTTTGTCTTGCTGGAATATTGATACACCCGCTTGTTGACCCTCTAACCGTGAACTGGAAGGCCTAACAATCTACTATGGCACAGAACAGTTAAGGAATGGGCAAGTACTGATACCAGGTATTGGTATGGAGCTGGTACTGGCTTAATATGAAGGTATTGAGTACTTGTGAAGGTTGCCAATGTCTTCGTTCAAGATATCTTTCATGGTGTTAATTGAATTTGTATGCATCAAAAGAACTAACGATATCCATACTCTGCATCAGTGAATACTCAAAAAGGTCTACTCGTACTGGTATCAGTCTAAAAAAAGTGGTATCGGACATTGCTAGTCATTAAACACACATGGGAGAGTCCATGCTGTTTTCATTGCCAAAAATATAGAGAGCTATGAAAATTATCATGGTAAACCAATTTTAAAAAAGCAACATTTGCCAGTGTGGTCGCACTAAATTACTCCTCTACTGGAGTCTCAAAGGCTTGGCAGTCTTTGCAACTCTACAACTAATTTATGAGCTTTTGGATCAGGAAAAAGAGATAACATTTCTCTCCTGAGGTATTTGAACTATCCTCTTTAACTTCATCAAACTTACATGGAAGCTTGACTTAACAGCAAGGAATTAATCTAGATTTTGGTGGAGTCAGACTCTGTTTCTCCTTGTTTCACCCAGTTAGCATCATGAATGGTGGGATTACAGCGACAAGCTAATTAGCACGCAGCCTAAGAAGCTCTACAAACAAAACATATGTGTTGTCACAGAGGGTCTATACCTCTCATGTTGAAATTTGTTTTCTAGTTTTTGGATGAAACACACACTCATACAGTTTCATTTGACTGTATTTTGAGAGAACAGTAAGGTGCCATAATAGAACTTCCCTCAGGCATGCAATCAGTTTCCAGCTTTCAACACATTCTGCAATATCTAAAAACAGCCAGTTGTCTTCAGTGGAAGTGTGTGGGCCATTTCTTTCTCTTTTTCAAAACCTCAGTCCAGGCACTGCCTTTGATTCCAACCAAATGCCCTTTCTACCTTCCTTCTCTGGGCTGTGTTTGTGTCACTTTCATTTCAGAATATTCACCCTGGTATTGCCAGAGTATTTGCAAATGGGTAGTCTTTTCACAGCCTCTGGATGATCTTGTCATCTTCTTTTTCTCTCATCTGTCTCATGCAATAAGCTGAAAAGAAAGAAGAGTACACAGTGTGTGTTTGTCAGGTGAGTTTCTGGCTGTTGTTTTTCCATGTCTGGCGTTAACAGCAGAAACTCGTGTGGAAGCAGGTCCTGTGCTGGATGACTTTGGTGACATGTACAGGCTCGCTTTAGGGAATAACCAGGCCAGATGTTTTATCATGTTGTCTACATGCTGATGCCAGTGTAGCACTTATCAAAAAGGCAGGGGCTGAATGTGGTTCTTGAAACAGTTGCTTGAAATTACTGCTTACATTTTAGCTATTTATCCAATTTTATCGTAAATTTGCTGACATGTGAAAACAACATTACCCCGACTGGTTGATGTGGCCATTCAGTCATGATTAGGTTTACAGTCACAGCAGAAGCCACTGAGTCGTCTGATTTCTACTCCACAGTATTGACTTTTGAGTTTTTTGTGTCCTAAGAACAAAATGCTTCTTTTTGAGGGATGGGAATGTTTGATTTGATTGTGAGAACTGTTGGAGAAAAGCATCTTATGCATTCCTGTGATGGGGTAATGTTTTTGAGGACTGACAGATCCTTGTAAAGAAAGATGTTCTTAGGAATCAAAAGTGTTTACAGCATGGCAAAACCATGATTTTTGTCCTCGCTTCCAGTGCATGACAGAAATAGTGATTTCAGTCAAGATTTTGAAGGTCTGGGACATGGTGATGTCATGACTTCACACAAAGGATTGTTCATATTTTTGCTCGTGAGCATCATTAGTAATGTGCAGGGATTGGAATATAGGTGTAGTGAGACAAATTTTTCAATGTGTTTGTCAGTGACATGTTCTCGAGAATTTGTATTCAACATATTATATTTAAAGTTTATTGTAGGGGACAGTGGACTTTATTAAAGCTGGAGTCAAAATGAAGGTGGGTAGAAATACTCTAGAAATGCTAGATAATGGAGACTTGGTGACCAGTTAGCTGGCTTTTATTGCTGTGTAGTGCAGTTCAAATGATTTTGAAGTAGAGAATAGACAAACAGAAGGCACTCTACTTGCATCCAAAAAAAGTTGCTTGCCAATTTGAGAGTTTCTTTGGATTTCTTGAAAGAGACAGGGTGTTTGTGGATAACTTGTGAGCAGAAGACGGTGAGATTTGGTTCAAACAGAAGTTTCTGACAGGGGACTGGTGGTGTGGATAAAACATGCATTTGATAGCCATGAGAAATGGATAATCACTCCATAAATCACCAATTCAACACAATAATATCAATGTGACATTTTTGGCTCATGATAACTGTGAGGTGACTTACTAATTTTGTGACAGCTCTGGAACAGCCACTACATATGAGTGTTGGATTCATTTTATCAAATGTACAAGGGGTTGAAAACTGCTTTATCAAAAGGTTTATTTGCTCTTTCCTGATGAAATGGACCAGGATTAATGGACAAGTACAAGAAAAGATGTTTTCATAACTTATTCATAGATTGACTCTTGTACAAGGTTAAATGTAATGTATGTACTTTCTCGGAGGGTTCATGCTTTTTTTTGCTTGTTTTTGTACTTTAAAAAATTCCTCTTTGGTGCAAAGTTAGACGAATACCGAAGGACAAATTATTGTAAAGAAAAAAAAAAAGAATTCTGTAATTCATAACTTTGTTGTTGTTGTGTCAAGGGACCAGATGAAAGAACTTATCTAATTGGCAATATATATTTTATATTAATATGGGGATTGATTGGTTATCAAAACTTTTCTGTCAAGCACTGAAATCGTCATCAGCTTTGAGAGATCCATGTCAGTTGGGCCTTAGTTTCTGTCCCAGCTTAATCTCTTTAAACTCTTGAAGTTGTCATGTCTTGTCACTTAGGTTAAGTTGCATCCTTATACTTCAGTCTTGTCTCTGTTTGTCATGTCTGGTTTTATTTTGTAGTCACGTCTCTCCTCTCATTTCAGGTCTCCTCACTTCCCGTCCTGGTGTTTTCCCGCCATTGTGATTGTCATCCCCACTCCTCATTGTTTCCACCTGTGCCCCTTTACCTCATGTCTTATAGTCCGTGTTCTCCCCTTGTGTTGTGCAAGATCGTCTTGTCTAGTGTGTGCTTGTCATAGCAATTAGACCACAGCTTTATTTCTTAGTTAGTTTTTCCATCCTAGCTGTGGATTTTAGCTTTTCCAGTTTTCTATCTGCCAGTGTTGCTAAGATTTTTTGTTGTTGCCTTTTGTAATTATTAAGTATTTATTTTTGTGAAGTCGTGCTTCTGGGTCCTCCTTCACCAGTATCCTTGTCAGAAATTAATATTTAGATTGCATCAAACTTGTTTATGGCTGCATGATGATAGTGTCAACTCCCTGAAGTAAGTAGCAAACCATGTTGTTCAATTAACATTTGAAAGACTTCAACCAGTTAAGTTTAAAGACTTGTACGGGTGCTCTACATGGTAACTAATGTGAGTTTCTTGCAGCGGATAGATCTTAACTTTGTTCTCAGGCCTGACACAGACACTCAGGCTGACTAGACGTGTTAATAAGCAGGCTTTTCCAGATGCAGTTTTCTTATTTGCTTTTGCAGTGGAGTATTTTGTTTTTTAACATAAAAAAAAATTAAATGATTTTGGGCTCTGGTGTAAAAAACTTTTGTGAGTGACTGACAGGTACTTGCATAGTTGTCTTTATGTCTTGAATGCAGTTCCACATATAGCAGTCACTTTAATCATATGTGTTTGTTTACCCACCAAGATTGAGTATTTTTCATAGCTCAGTGATACAGTGACATGCAGCAGGTGTAGCTTTCGTAGAAAACTCAATGTTCTTCATCTGACAGCGAGGGAGCCTTCATTTGAGTAAATACTCAGAGCTCTCCATATGGACACCTGCCAATTTCCTCAAATTAATTTTCATTCCATGCAATCAGCTCAAATGTGCACTTTTTGTTTGTTACCTCGGCTGCTTGCTTTGCCGGCTAAATTATTCCACAGATAGATATTTTTTATCTCAGAGTTAATAATAGTGGGGATACTGTACACAGTTTCATGAATAATTCATGCCAGCATTCCTTTGTAGAGATTAAAAACAGAATAAGAATAGTTCATGCTGTAAGCTTACATAAATGGTTTAAGAAACGGCTAATCAACGAGCAAGTCTATCGAAGGCATGGCGGCGATCTAAAGTTCTGAGTTTATCCTCAGAAGTGCCGGCTCCAGCCCAGATGAAAGCCAACCACAGAAAAAATTCAAAGACTTCATATCCATATGATCTTTTACTCCTCTTCGATCAAAATTCTTCTGATTTTCTCCTGGACGTGACACACTGTAGCCTCTCCTGGTTTACTCCGCCTCTGAGGAAGTGACAAGACCTAATTATACAGTCTTGGGGCCTGGTGACACTTAAACATTAACAATTACATAAGAATAAAAGCAGCAGATAAAAGAGGTGAATAAAGAGAGGAGAAAGAGGGCAAGAGAGAAAAAGAAAACAAAAAGGATTTAGAGGAACGTTGTAGGGTTTGCTGATAAAGCAGGCAAGAAATTGAGTTTGCAAGGAGCAAAATGACAGTAATGGCTCTTTCCACTTGTTTTGACATCGTAACCAGATTTAGAGCCACAACATGTATATTTATTCAGGGAGGTTTTTTACATAATGCTCATTGTGCTCGCCAATTGCACATATCAGTCACGCGTCAGTGCACACCAACAATCTCTCAAGCTGTAAGCTGAACCTTTGTCCTTCATTGAAACCCAGAGAACATGCAGCACACTGTTATTAGATGTCTTCCCAACCATATGGTTTGCAGGCTTAGTAATTGCCTGCGCGTGCACTACAAACCATTGTGGATGGATTCATGATCTGAACATGCTCAGTTGTTTGCCAAAGCTCTCTAAAGGACACTGGCCTTCTGTTTACTCTGCTGTAACCCTCTGAGCCCTAAATGGATTAATGATCTTGAGGTCGTCAGTTCGTACACCAGGCACCACTGATGTGTCCTTGAGAGTGGCACTTTATCTAAATAGTGTCAGTTGATATCCATCTTCATAAATACATTAGACACATATCATAGGTTATGTAAGTTGCCCTCCGTGGAGTCAGGAGAAACGAACAATGCCAGCCCCAGGTAGCACCTTGGCCTAGAACACAGTCCCGGGGAATATCAAGTGTCTGTTGTCTGGATTGCATTGCTTTGTCATTGTTTGGAGTCTCTTTCCTAATGTATTCTGTCAGTGCATTTTTTTTTGCCGGTCGATATAAATAGTTCATCCTGTTCCAAAGGGATACTCATAGGTTCACTCAGCCTGTCAATATTTATGGCTCCTCATACCCACCGTAGTGTCTGGCAAATGTGCAGTGCACGGTAAACAGGACCACGGGGTGCTGCTGACATGCTAGGGGGGCTTCTGGGCAGTGCTTAATCAGAACAGTCGAGCTCAAACACACTTCTCTGAGTGGGCGGTTTGCTGAGACCTGGACCCCACATACTCGGCGAGGGGAGTTTGCAGGGTTGCCCAATTAGTGCTGAAAAGTGTAGCAGTGCGTCAGCAGGGAAGTGTGCACCAGAGGAGGCGTGTCATCAATCATCACTCCAGCTTCAGGCTTGTTCCAACCCTTTCCCCAGTCTGGCAGGAGCAGAAAGAGGGAGAGAGGATGACAGTGACCGACCATTTCCAGGAAAGACAACAGACTACTGGAACAGACTGCACTAAAGTGGCTCCGGCCATTAAGACAGGGCAATTATTTCTCTAAAAGTTTTATATTATAACATAAGGGATTTATACTATACTACTCACTTTGTACTTAGCCACAGGATAAGTCTGGTAATATTTGTTTGCCTGAGGGTTACCTGCCAGTAGCATATGCTTGTCATAAAGATTAAACCATGCAAGCCCAAGGACAAACAGCATTTACCTGTGTATGAAATTGTTCTAATTTTCCTTTGATTCAAGAAGTTCCTCAGTTTTTCTAAGGTGGCAGAGTCAATAATCTCCATGAAGGGTTTGTCATTTAATACAAGGGGACCGTTGTCTAGACAAAGATTTTACTCAAGACACTAAATATGTTTTATTTTTCCATAAATGTGAATGAAATGAAACTACTTGAAAGTGTCTCTTCAATATTAATCTGTTGTTCAGGGGTGCAACTCACCATTATTTTTGTTGTCAGCACCAAGAAGTAACGTGTGAATTCTTGCAGTGTAATAATTTCTAAGAATGTTTTTGTGTGTCTGTAAAAAATAAGTTCACAGAAAGTAATCATGGTTCGAGCTGCACTAACCTGTCAATGGGTTTTTCCATGGACATATGCATTAAACTAGTGGACTGTCACTAACTCAAGTTGGCGAGTTAAGAATTTTCTTTTTTTTTGTAAGTTAGGCTGTGCATATCATTTTGGCTGTTTATGCTTCTCCATTATCTCTCTGTTTTGTGTTTTCAATTTTACAGTGATTTTGTGTGTTTAGTCTCAATAAATGGCCAGATCAAGAACAATGGTCTCTCATTTCATAAATTACTTTTATCTTTCTTTCAATCTGGGCATATATGTTTATGGAGGGCAGAATAGTCCTCGCTTTTAAAAAGTTGTTGGAGTTTTGATACTAGTTTTTGACCCAAATCCTGAAAATCTGTCTAAAGACAGAAGAGAGAAGAGAAGACACGAGCAAGCTGTTATTTCTCTAAATCATGTTATCAGGCCCTAAACACAGGGAGCTATCAAACTGCCCGGGCTGAAGATGCAGAGCCTCAATCAGTGCACAGTGTCATCAGTGCTGCAGAGATATTTCCTTATCAATATTCCTCATGTATAAATTTAGGGATTTTTTTCTTTAAAAGTATTCAATAACAGCACCTCATGCTGTAGACTGAAACGTCAGATGAGCACTCACTGCCCTGTATTTCATTTCATTGTATGACAACAACAAAAACAATAAAATTAAGCCAACTCTTAAAATTCTATGTTGAAGAATTTTTATAGTTGATGTTAAAAGTTATGTCAAATTATCATTGCAGCCCTACTCATGTCCCTTATTTACAATTAAATATGAGAATGTCAGGGCCTATATCGGTTATGTCCACATGGTATATCTTGTTATCCATATAATCCACAGCGTGTAAACTGACACTACCATGGCAAAATGTTGTCTTAAACCAAGGAAAATAGTGTTGGATTGATGATATTCTCTACATTCTTCTGCCTATAAAACAAATGCGCAGGACCTAGCAAGAGTCATGACTTCATAACAGTGGTTGATGATGCTCATGGGAAACAGTTTCTTAATCCAGGAAAAACATTATGAAAAGGTGCCACTGCAATCAATGCCAAACAGACAGTCTTCACAGCAGCATTAGAGATCAAATAAGGAATGTAAATTCAACACATTATTAAAGTGTGATAACCATGAGCAAGAAAAATTATATATGTGGCAGATTATGAAAAAAATATCAGTGTATTGTGTGTTTAGCTGTTAATTACAGACACCAGATACCTCAAATATGCCACACTGTGTGCCAGGACCTCTGTCAAGGATCGCACATTCAGCCTGTCAAATGTTTACACTGCCTCCCTTCCCTCTTGTCAGCCATTTATAACCCAACTGTTCCTCCTTGGTTTCATCGCTGACACATTGTGTGACACTGGCGCTGAGATTTGAAACGTTTCCAAAAATGGGTACTTAGCTCTGTATGGAGAGTATAATGATAATGACAGTTCATCATCATATAAAATGCCTCTCATTTAACCAGCCTTCACACTGCTTTGTCACAGTCTTGACAGTGTCAGTCCCTGCTAATGAAAGCTTAAAAAAATCCTCTCTGAATATTATCTTTGGGGTATTTTATCATGTCGGAAACTTCTTAAAGCCCCATACTTTCAAATTAAAATTATGGATATACTTCTTGGTGTGAGTCTTTTTGTTCATTTTATGCCCCGTTCTCTATAGAAAGGAACATCCATGTGGAAAATGCTTTAAGATAATCTCCCCTGTGGGAGCTGTAGAGTAATATAATACAGGATATAAGGGGAAGCTGCCCTCACATGGAGCAGTGAGACAAGGGGCTCAATAGAGAGAATATGCTGAGATAATGCCTTTGCAGTCAAGTTTTAGGAATATTTGTGTGCTCAAATTGGTCTTTTTGGACGGTAATGTCAGGAGGGTATATCAGGTTTGCAAACATGATGGGACTTGTGGTCCCACTGTCTGACATCCACCCTTCATAAAACAGTCATCAACATTAGCTGGATTGTGTAATTAAGTTTTGCCCCTCTATTAGAGCAATATTTCATCACTCACAAATTATCCTCAACAACATTATCTTGATGTTAATGTCCATATGGCGCTGGCGATGACTGTACTGCTCTCACTGGGTGCAGTTTAAAATGTTATTGCTCCAATGGAGATTTCTCTTGATTAGAGGATAGCAAATGATATGACACCATGATATCACTGAGCCAGGTTTTTAATGCCTTTATGGTCAGGGTTCAGTATCTTTTAGCTGCGTTCAGAGAGATTGGCTTTATAACAGCGTGTGCTCTTCATAAACCATCGACTCAGGTGGGAGAAGCGTGCTTTTTTATTTTTTTTATAGACAAAAAGCGTCTGTGGGAGAGGAGAGCTGGGATCTTCTGGTAATAACCTCTTCTTTTAACCGACAGTCATGAAAGGCAGGGCTGACCTACATGCTGTAAGGAGGATTCTCACTTTCTTGTTAGTGTGTACTGGTGGGGTATTGAGGTCTTTTTTTGTCAGGAGGTGATACGTTGAAGCTGCAGACTATCTCGGCAAAGCCCAAGAAAAAAAAAGAGAGAGATGAGAGAGCACACTCTGAGAGAAGATTTGTGTGTTTGTGCACTAGTATGATTGTGTAATGTTTTTGGTGTGCAAGTGTGTGGGTGTGTGTATCAGTGTGTTTGCTAGTGTGTGCTGAAGTGAGCGGGGGGTGCAGTGGGAGGGAGGCGTTGACTGACAGCCCTATCTCCCACAACACTATAGAGCTCCATACATCATTAATCGCTGACAAAAATGAACATTCTGCCCCGTTCTTTCAGGGCTAAAAGACCATCCTCCTGGCTTCTTCTGCTGTAAGCCTGTGTGTATGTCACAGTGTGTGTATCATTGTATCCAACCCACACTTTATGGGGGTGAGGATTCACCACCATCTCGAGGTTTCTGACCTGTGCCTTTGGTTCAGTGCCGTTATGATGGATGACATGGTTATCAGAATCTCACCTTCAGGATGGGGGCTGTCCTATCTTGCTGTCAAGGTCAATGGTTACTAGGCTTATAACAGAGTGGCAACCCAGTGAGCGTGCTCAAACACACTCTTTATTTCATCCAACATCCATCAAACCATTTGTCAGATTCAGAACAACTGCTGGCGTAGGACAGACCCAAGCGAAGGCAACCAATTGGACTAAAGAATGAAGATGTTGGCGTCCAACATTCGATGAGCGATATGATGATGATGATGAATGGACTTGTTTGTATATCCAGAAATAACTTGGTTATGTGTTTGTGGGTCTGTTCTGAAGAACAGGTTTGAATGTGCATGTGTGGTTGTGTGTGTGTTCCAGTAAACCTACATCTTGGTTACGTCTCAAATGGGACAAATTTTGAGCCCTGGAATTATGGTAATCTCTTCCATCAGTCAACGGGGAGTTGATAACAGATTGCGGGCTTTGATACTAAAATAGCACATAGCTTCATCTACTATTCCATTTAAGAGTTGTGAACAGTACAATGAGTCATCTGTGAGACCAAAGGTGGCAGAACAAGATATTTAATGCAATTATTTTGACATTGTGACAGGTAAAAGAATGCATTTTTTTTCCAGTTTTATGTATTTCCACCTCACTTTGCCATTTAATACCTCTGTGCTTTTTGTTCTCTCAGAACACACTCTGCCTTTGTTCCCTTAACACAATTCTGCAAAGTAAGATTTTTCTCTGCTAACCTGCTGATGGCAATTTTGGTTGATTGCCTTTCAGAGAAGCTGCTCCAGCTACTTTGAATCTCATGGGCCAGTAGGATTGCTACCCATAATTCAGCAGTTTTTATTGTTTTCATTTTCAGTCTTTCCTATAAGTGATGGCCCTGCTATGCCAGAGCAGCTGTGCCCGCAGCGGTCTTAGTAACATGCATTGTTATATCCCAAGATTTAAGATTCACTGAAAAAAAATATGGGATGTAAAATGCTTATATTTTGGACACTGTCTCCTTCATGGTGTTCTCCTCTACACTTAAATGAAGTAAAACAACCATCAGAACCAAAGACCCCAAACACCACTTTTGACTTCAAATAGATTGGGGCTGCATGATATTGGAAAAAATGATAATGCATTATTTTTGTTTCCCTTGATATATTGCAATACATATGCAATATTTTCATAGTTAACTGCTGCACTTGGTTTAGCTGAACTCTCACTGACTCCCTGAAATGATGATGACAGACTCTCAGACAAAGTTGAGTGAACAATCAGCCTTTAATCCTGAAAGTGTGATAAAGTACCCTTTGTGATATTAACTATAAGAAAACAATCATATCCAAATCCCTGCTATGCCCTGCTTACATTCAATACTCCCCCTCTCTCTCAGTGACTCGACCACGCACACTGCATGTCACTTTGCCCGACCCTGATAACAGCGGGTGAGATGACACCAAGAAGCTGCTCTAACTGTGTGAGTGGTTGTATATAGAGAATGTTTTCTGTTCACCCATTGATCCTCAGTATCAAAGAAACCCAATACCACATGCCACAAAAAATAAATTCACCAAATTACTTTTCATTTTACTGCATCTGTAAATGTGCCAGGAGTTGCCAGCTGGCACAGCTCCAGCGTTGCCAGATGTTTTGAAACCACTGACTAAAAATTAAAAAACTGAGAACAACAAGTTGCCAAAAACTTAATGACAGCGACAAAATAAGCTTTCTTGAATCAGTGCAGAGGCCATGTAGAGCAGGAGAAGAGGCAAAACATTTGTTCACCAACGACAATATCCACCATTCAGAACATGCCACCATGCAAGCAAGAGAACAACACCAGGCAGCAGAACACAGTTGCGCTGAACTGATCAATACTGAGGATAATAAGCTGTTTTTGGCACAAGAAGAAAGAGACATGCCGAGTGACAGTTAGCAAAAGGGTATGAGTAAAATAAAACAGTGAAGTAGAGTTATTGTTGAGAATGATAAAGAGATTGCAGTCACATCACAGCATTCTGGGACATAACAAAGAAGATCAAACTACGTTTGATTTTTACAAGGTGGAAGTGAATATTCATTTCCCCAGCATTATTTTGACTGGCAGTTATTCACGAGAACATAACCCAGTAAAGTTAGTTAACTTCCTGGTTTGCATCTCTTTGATGCAGCTCACTGAACATTTGCATTTTTTTCCCTGGTTGCACCTGCTCAACCCTTGAAAACACTCAGAGGGATGTTACAAATTGATGGCACAGAAAAAAAAGAAATGCTCCTCAAATCTCAAAAGTAGTATTAAAAATGATTCCCCTGTGGGCATTTCTAAAATGTAATACAAACTATATAATTGATTGTGTATTCAGTTTGCTGCTTCTTGCCAACAGCTTGACAGATTCCGCTTGAACTGGCCTTGTTTCACAAAGCACTATTCAAGACTTTTTTAAAGCAGTACCATTGTTGGCCACAAGGGAAATGTGGTAGCTTTCTAAAATGCTTCCCTGAGAGAGCCCAAGTGGTTCTCCTAACCTTTGTCAATCCTTTTCAATTCCTTTCACAAGTCCTCTGACAAAGTAACAAAAACAGTTGTATTGTACCAGGTAGTGTTGTGTTTGCAAGAACTAACAGTGAGTGCAGCTCCAAATAGAGAACATAAACGCTTCCATTAATGTCGCCTCATTGATCTCGTAGTTTTAAGCTTGGGAGATACATAAAAGCAGTAATGAGCTGAGCCTCACGGTAAGTACATGTTTTCTTCTGTAGGTCTGCAGTTGTTTGATAACTCCTGAATTGAGTGTTTGAAGGGGAGAAGGTTTCCCCAGAGCAATAATGAAAGTAGTGACTAAATCTGAGTGCACAAAGAGACTACATGTGTATGGGATTGGTCAAAATGAAGGGTTAAAATACCTTGAACCCAGACATCATACAGAGTTGTTATATACATTCGGTGTCGTGACAACAGTGTCAACGGTCAGTGCACATCTATAAACAGTCACTGGAAAGACGTGCTGTGCAGAACTTGGAGCTTTCATAAAGCAACCAAAGCTCCTGACGATGGAGGCGAAAAACAGCCAGAGCTCTGTTCAGCCATGCTATGCTAAGCTGCGGGTAAAAATAGATTCCATTAAGTCTTGATTTCACACTGTGTTGATATGGCTGCTGCCAAATGTATAGGGTGAGTGCTTGCTAAATATTTCTTCCAAATAGGAGGATGGCAAGATTGCCTCCAGGCTGTTGAGACACTTAGGCTGGATGATGTTTATGTTCTAATGCACAGAAGTTTGACTGTCTCAGGATTTTGTCATTGTATTATTTAAATAATTAATCAAATTAATACCTTCTATCCGTCTTAAGATGTCCAGGCTGAAATTGGGAGCATGAAAAGCATTCTGTCCCATCAAACAGGAAGCATGTCAATGTAAAAACCCATTAGAAGTGCCCTCCAGCACTTTCCTATTTAACACCGTTTTCTTTAATGGGGTTATTCAGTAAACCTTGCAGCCATCTTCAACTAATTACATGTTTTATAAACTGATAAGGAAAAATCACACAGGTTACTGGCTCCAGCCCATACCTCTTATTTAGATTCCCGCACTTCTGTACCATCCAATTTAAAAGCTTAGCAGACTTTACTTCTTATCAGCTATTTTACCCTCAGCTGAAAATAAACTCACTCTAAACTCAGTTTGGGAGAGCGGCATTCTACGTGAACATGACACTCCAGTGCTGTGATCGTAGTCAAATGCATGATGAAAAAGAATAACTCTGAATCACAGAATCAGTTTAGTGTCGTGTTTCTTATCAGTGTTTGATGAGGTGAGCTTGTCGTATCATCAGTTCATCCCCTCAAACCCTGCAGTGTAGAGTATTGTGTTTGTGTGGATGCTCATTTGCTATTGGCTCATTTGAATGTGTGCAATGTCGGTAATGAGCAGGCAGAACTGCTGAAGCAGAATAATGCCCAGGGAAAGGATGAGATGGATTCTCTGCTGGGTGTTTCTCTTTTTACCATTATTATCCCGGTTGCCAAGATGCTAAAGTCCTGGATGCTGCAGCAATTTACACTGGCTTAATGAACCTGTTCACTTAGACATGCATCCTCCCGCTATTTGCTTTCACTACTGGCACAAGGGGGAAGAAGAATGAGGCTTGAGTCTTTCACATGATGGGGGTTTAGATAAGGACATCATGCCTTTTAATATGGTTTTGAGCCAATCTGGTGCAGCTTATGGTGCTGTAGTTTCTTCTGTACATGCTTGAACGACTTAATGCAGTTTTTCCAAGTGAGAGGAGAATTATTTTACACACGTTTTAATAAGTCATGTCTTTAAGTAAATTGAAAGAAAGAGAAGCAGTCGATCAGGGGCCTGGTGGGTTATTGGATTAAACTAGATCTTTTATTGTTTGTGCTGTGTATTTGAATCAGCTTTAAGATAATTGTATTTAATGCAAAAATTAATGCAGCATTTAGTTTTGTACTGACTGTGAAAAAAAGAAAAAAAAATCATTTTCAGCAACACACAGCTGTTTGAGTGGTGATGAGTTTCTTGACAATAACAGACATTTCTTGTTCAACACAATAGTATTCTCATTAAGCTCCAACTAATTATGTTTAACAAGGTCACTCGGTGACAAGCAACCGTCACAAAAATGACAATGGGGATTTTGGGAAAAGTCCGTGCCCTCATTCCAAATGCAATTATGTCATTTAGAGTAAAATTGTATAAATTTGCGTTTCCTCAGGGATTTTTTTTCTTCAATGTTCGTCATTCTATTGCCAAGATGCAAAACCGGTCTCACAGTCATTTTAATTCCAGCTTCCTAACAAATACTTTTCTCATAGACAAAACAATAGATTCAAGGCTCTTTTCTGTTACCTCCTAATTAATTTCTTGGCTTTCTGCTGAATTCATTCCATCAAAATTGTATCAGACTGTGTTGTTCTGTTTGTAAAGGTGAAGTGTCAGGGCAGCTATAGAGTTGAAGATATAAAATGTGTGCGACATAGAGCACCAATGTGATTAAACAAATGAATGGGTTGAATGAAATGAATGTTGTGTCTACAGTCTGACTCTTCTCCATCGTGCGTTGACCCTCATTTAAAAACTTTACATTGGCTGCGTGTTAGTTGTTTGGTTCCGGCAGGTTGCAGGACCAGGGTTTTGAACTGACACACAAAATAAAAAAACAGAAACATTCAAACTTTTGATTGTTCCAAGGTAGGGATAGACAGATAATCAGCCAATGGTATTTTGACGTATATCAGTTTCAGCCTTTTTTAAAACCAATAATCAGCCAATAAGAGATCAATGTCAAAAACTGGGTTATTTTGAATCTCATGTAGCTGCACCTTTCCGTCTGCAGTCACTTCTCTGTCTGCAGCACTGCGAAAGAAAAGGGTTGAGACTCAGAAACTTTTTCAGGATCATCATAAGACTTTTTCAAGATCACTTAAAAAGTAACCAATGCAGGCTTATTATGCATAACATCAAATGAATAAATGATGCACCTTGAATTGTTGAGGACTTTAAAAGGTAATGCAGCTTGTATCATGCATAGACCTAATAAATGATCGTTCTTGTCCTTTTGAAAGTTCTAATGTAAGACTTACAAATTTAAAGTCCTATGGATGACATAGAACAATATCAGCCAGTTCAAAACATAAATTTTGTGTGGAACCAAAAACTGAAATCATTAGAATACTGTTTCTGTCCTGAGCGAACTCATTAAAAAAAATCTGGTTCAAAAGCTTTGTGCAGGACTGTCTGACAGCTGGAGTCTCAAAACAAAGAAATGTTCCAACCTCAAGGATGAAGATAATTTTTTATTGTAGTCACACCAAATAAGATCCGGCTTTGACACTGTTTGTTTTTGTTTTCAAAGTCACTGGCTGTTTTTTGGTAGTATCTGAGCACATCTTCCTGTCCTTCTTGATCTACCCTACGGTAAATTGATGTACCACAGCTCTGGCATCCGGCAAGAATTGGAAGGTTGTATATTTATGGCAAACTGCTGGAGCAGGGATGCAGCCAGACGGCAATGGAGCAGATTAAGTTTGATGCATTGACTTGAATAGCAATCTATCTCATCTGGTGCTGTGACGGAGTGGAGCTAGACTGGAGATGTTTCTGGTTTATTTCAGGTGTTAGGCACTTATATAATACTTCCATGTAGTCGTTTAAATTACATGCTGAGCTAATTTTAATGAGGCATCATTGACTCAGGATCGTCTACGAGTGGGCAGTACCTCGGTAGCAAGGTTGCGCTGGTTGTTGACCGATGTTGGTGTCATATGATCAGTTCCCCTTTGAAACAATGAAGAACATCTTCAGAGGTTCACATGACCATTCTAAAATCCAAACACATGATCAAAACTGCATAGCGGTTTCACAGCGTTGGTGTTTTCTGGTTGGGATCTGAACAGGAAACATGGGTCAGCAAAATATCGGCTTGGCTACCCTCTAAGCCCTCAGTGATTTAATGGAGCATGTGGGGGAAGTCAACTGAACGAATGCCCAACCTTCAGATTCCTGGTCTACACGGATGTCTGCCACTATACTCTTTGACAATAATTGAGTTGGTGAAAAAATGAAAATGGTGAAAAACTCAACAAGGAAGAAAGGAACTTGTACACGTTTCTCTGTTCATCATTTACCACAAATTGTTTCCTTCGGCTTACCTCTCACGCACCAACCACAGCTTTGGATTGTTCGACAGCCTCTTTAAAACTATACACCAGTGTTGACACTCCTGGAGGAATTGGATTGTTTTTCACCCTGCTGACCACCACTTTAGTGAGTTAAGGGCAAACCGCCTCTGGGCCTCAGTCGAGTGAGGTAAATAAGTGCCTCTCAAGCCCATGTTGTGCCCCCTGTTGGTTGTCATCAGGATGTAATGCTTAGACTCTTGGTTTAGACTCTGTTGTGATGCTGTGCCTTCACTGTGCTCTCATATAAACCCAGCTAGAAGCCCCACACTCTCTCCATTGATATCTTTAATTGCTGTGTTAGTGTCTTAGTCCTGCTGATAGAGACCTTACAGTGATCAAGGCAATCCTTGGATGGTGTTTGCTCTATCAATAAGATCACTTACTCAAATCACTGTTATGAATCAGAGACCCTGTTTCTGAGACGAACCCTAAGCTGAGCATAATCCCTGCCAAATGGACCGGCGATTAGCTTAACCAAGGACTTTTTGGTCCCTGCCAACAAACAGGCTCTGCATTTAAATCAGAGCTGCATTCATTGAATTTCTTTATTCATCCAACCTGCTGCCGCCTCCTCTCATTCAGAGAGGCTAGCATGCATGCATATACAAACACAAAGAGGAATATGAAGGCTGAAAATTTCACAACATTATTCAGTATTCACAGCACCGCTTTTGAGTAATATAAAAGAAAGTTTGACTCTGAAATCTACTCAGTTTAATCTTGACAATTTCAAAAAGGCACATACTTACTCAAGGCTTCAACACATCACCTCTGTGCTTCATAACTGGGGGTTTGCATGAAGTGTTTCTTAATGGTTCGAGCTGAAAGCAGCATGCCACAACCATTCATGCTTGACAACTCAGTTCTTTCATCCAGACTCTAAACTAGTAAAGGGTGAAGTACTGCACAAGTACTGCATGCAAGACCACCAGACAGCTAGAAAAGGCTGTCCCCAAAAGGAGCGCGTAAGCACAAATAGGGCATGTAAAATATGACTGTGCCCAGAGGGGCCTCTCCTCTGCTCAATGTATTTATTCCAATATTTGCAGATGAGTGAAAGCAGTTAAGTGCTGTGGCAATTGCTTATTTCCCTTTGTCAGGATGATGAATGTGGACGCACCTATCGGACTGTGCAGGGGTTCCAACGTCCTCTGACAATGAAGGATTGTCCATTTGTGCCATGGACAGAGCACATCAAAAAGGGTGGATAAAGCCCTGCAGGAAAGCAATAACAAACACCCCCTTGTTATTTTTATTGTTTATGACAGAGGGATTTTAAGCATCGCATATTCGATGTCATGTGCATATACATAAAAGAATTGACATCACCTGAAACGACACGCAAATCTGTACCCCATCAATCAGCGAGTCATAAAAGCTGTTTGTGAAGGATGATGCAAGAATCTGATGTTGGTACGAACACTATCTTTTTTTTTTTTTTTTTTAATTCGGAGCAGTGACAGTTTTGATCACAACTGACAAAATATCATTCAAATTTCAATATGTAGCTAGATTGTCAACAAATCTCAGTTTTCTTGACACTTCCTTATTTTCGCTGGTCCAAGATATATTTATTCACACATAATAAAGCATCACTGTCTTTACATCGTAGTTTAGTCATCATATCTCTGTGAAGCAAACATTTTTATTCTTCACAACCAGGATGCTTACAACAGCAGAGCCTTATTCACTTTAAAATAGTGTTTTTTGGGTTCTGCAAATCAGGCATTCTTGCTTCCCTGCAGCTATTTGAACTCTGAAATGTTTTGGGCTGTCAGTGAAGCCTTTTGTCAGAGACAGGCTGTTTGCCATTCAAATTATGGCAAATGTCTGCCTGTGTGTTAAAAAGGCTTAGCCACTGTTTCACCTCAGCTGTTATTGCCTGTAAAGATGCCAGTGCTGGCTCAGTGACTGCACAAGCGTCTGAATGAAGTGCCGTTGTTTTGTTTCTAGAAAACTGCACAACCACTTTGTCTCTCAGTGATTCAAATAGTGCTGAATGGGTGCATCAGTATTCACATTGACTTCACAATGATCAAGCTGGGCCACAATCACGCCTTGTTTACTATATAGCAAACTGTACTCAACCTGATATTTTATCTAAACAGCCAACCATGGGCAGAAACACACAGGATCTATTTCCTGTCCAATCCTACATTACCATGGTCTACATTATGCAGAAGGGAGAATCAGAGAGTGTGAGTCTGTCGCTGAAACTGTAACTAACTACTCACCATTAAGTAAACTACTGAGCTCCTGTTGTGTCAGGAGTTGAGTGGACATTTTGATTACTACAGATGATTAGTTTGCCCTCTCCCTTCAGAGCCAGATTCACTCCTAACCTCTCTGTAAACTATCACTGCAGTAACTACAGCGTGAACATGACTGCTAAGAGCTTCCATGTTTATACTGTGCTCATAATGGGTTGGAAATGATGGTGGATATATGTGTCATTACTGAACTTCATGTCATCTTCAAACCAAATGTGAAAAAGGAATATCAGTGAATCACGTTTAAATTCAAAGGAAGGACACGAGTAGACGGAAGTCCTTGTGAACGAAGCATGAATGAAATGAATTATGCTTGCTTATGGCACAAATTCTTGAAACATTCAACATTTTAGTTGCTTAATTTTCTTCATTCGTCTTTCTAGACTGTAAAACATGGGACATACAGTTTCTGTGTCGCACTTGGATTATTTGGTAAACTGTGAAAAACCTTCACTGTTAGAATCCAGCTGTTTTTTTAAGTTGGCCCGACCCCATTAGCACAGCCCACTTCACCTTGCAATGTATTGAGGCTCAGTTTTCAAAATTGAGCAAGTAAACACGAAATATTTAGATCTCATCAGCTCAGTTTTTATGGTCGTTTATGTTTTGTTCGGCAATCGTTAAGGCTGCAACAAACCAAAAACTATTTTGATACACTCAAGGACTTCATTGCTCTAATTTAGTAGCTTTTAATTTTAATACCACTCTTTCAAACTAAAAAATGCCATTCAAATTGTAATAATAAAGCTATTTTGACTTTAGACCTTACTAGTATTGATGTAAGATTGATAGTTCAGTGTCAATGCGTAGCGTGAGTACTATGCTATTTTGTTGAATGTTCACTCCAATGTTTAGTGGTAGGAGGAGAAAAAGAAGAAGAAGAGATGGAGTATTAAATATGAGAGTTTTTAAACTATAACTGAAAATGTGAAACCAACACAGCATGGGTGTAACTTTGGACTTTTAAATTGAATGTCACAGTTGGTGTTTAGTGGAGAGACTTCTGAAATGCCTTATTTTCACATGCTAATACGGGCATGCAGAGAAAACTCTAGTTTAAAGTCTTGCAGGAACTTGCAGGAGCTACTTTGTAGCTTTGAGAGTGAAACCCTTTAGAAATTGGTAAATTTTTAGGACACTAAAGCTGCCATGTTGCAATGTTTTTTAAGTATCACTCTCTCTTGAAACAGGTTGTGAAGACCTGACCTCACATCTTTGCTTTGTGAAACACCTTTGCCTAGCTGATTCTCATTGAAACATGTTTTTTACTCAACACACTGACCTGATAGCTGAATATGGCAGGGAATTACAGTAGCGTATCTTGACCAGATTATTTTAATTTAAAGACATTAGAGTACATTCTTACTTGTTGGATGTATAGAGATATTTCAACTGGTGAATCCATGAATTTGCATGCAAACATATGGGAAGAGTCACAACATATCACTACGTAATGTTTAGAATTGTTTTTTGTTCTTGTCTAAAATAAGATCAAATAAAAAAACAAACTTTAAGGACAAAACAGAAAAAAGGCTCTTCAGGTTGTTTTTGAAGGTTAACTGAAAACAAATCTCCCGATGGGACTCATTAATGGCGGCGCTGATTCTCTAATATTAGGTGAGGGTAACACAGATGTGCCCTCAGAAGATGGTGTCTGTGTATTCAGTTCCAGGTAAACTAAAAATGATGTAGTTGGAGCAGATTTGGATAGCTGTTAATCATTTTCATGGCTTGACTAAACTTGTTTTCACTTCCCATCTGATTCTGTCAACCTTGACCTCCTTCTGTTGGGGTTTTTAGATTTAAGCTGTGGATTAAGACAGCAGAGGAGGTGAAAATGTCACACATGAGAGAGGAACGGGAGTTACAGCTGAGGCCAAGTTCATGTCTTTGTTTTTCATGTTAAGTACAGAGCCTCAAATCAGTCATTGCAGAAACGACTCTTTCACAGACTGTTAATGTATTAAGTCAGTGTTCCAAAAAAATTGTTTACCCGGCTCCTATGTTCCCTGAGAAAATAAACACAAGGATTTTAACCCCTGCAGTAGAAATGGTAGATGGAGCCTGCAATGGTTCCTGTTATGCAATTTCTTGGACCATCTTGAAATGTTTCGTGACATAATCTGGGCCTTAGATAAAAAAAAGATAGAAAAAAACATGTTCTGAACCCTACATTATATAATTTCCTAAATAATCTTCTGGCATCAAGAATTTACCACGCACTAAATTAGCCAAAACATAATGCTTTGACTATCGTTTTTATCTTCATTTCAAGCAACAGCTTTCTGCTGTCTGTTTCAGCCACTAGATAGAGAGAAAGTGGAAATGAATTTAAACTTTTTAAAAACTTTTATAACTGCCAGGAAGTTTCCACTAAGGTCAAAGGTTATTGGAACACACAAACATAGATACAAAATGTGTGAGCACTGTGAGTGCAGTCTTCATCACCTCCTCTGAAGAGTGCTCTCTCACAGTCTAGACGTTACATAAACAGGCTTGTTTGGGGTTTGTCTGGTTTGGCTTTTACTTTAAGCTCTTGTTATTGAGCACTGTAAACTCATCTGTAAACCACAGCAGTCCCAAGCAAACAGGCGTTCAGTGACTCTACCCCACACCCGGCCCTGACCTCTCCCTCTGACTCCACTTCCTGCACTCTCCCCGGCACTCTGCCAAGCCTGACCTGTCACTTGGGTGGTGAGTAGTGTGGGTAAACTGTTTGGCAGCTGAATACCCTACCCGGCACATACTGATGAAAGGAATCACCTCGGACGCACACTTCAAAGCACAACAAACAAGGTAGAGGACAAGACTGGAATGAAGATCAGCTCATTTACATAAAAAGTATGTTTCAAAGCGTGACGCTAATCAAAACCATTTCTTTTGTTTACAGTGTATTCTCGCTTTTTCTTCATAACTCATAAGGTTAATCTTCTCAAAATTAACCTGTGACACATTTTATTCCCACTTCAGTGAAATGTCTCATCTTCAAAAAGTCCCAGCATGTTGACCCACTTTTTGAACTATGAAGAACTGCTGTCATTTCTAACTAATGTGAAACACTTCCCCTGTCATTGTAGATTGAGGACTATAATCGGCCTTTGCGGCGTGCCTGTGGTGTGTGCTTATACTACACACGTGCTTGTATATGTATGTGTTTGAAGCAGTGAAAGTACAAGCTGCAGAGAGAAGACAAGGAAAGAAGGAGGGAGAGGGGAAGGCTGACAGGGAGAGGGGGATTAGGAGGACCTGGGCACAGATGGCTGTGGAAGGCAGATGTCCCTGCTGAGCTGTTCGGGGTAGTCCCTGCCAGCTCACAAACGCTAACAGAAGTACGCAGAGCAGATAGGCTACCTCTGAACGGGTGGCTGGATTTGGGAAAGCAGATGCTGAAAAATGCGCCCCCTGTTCAAAAATGTCACTAGAACAAGCACAATACTGGAAAACAGCAGCCCTCCGAAGACTTGTGCGAAAAATTGTAAGTCCCTCAAAACATACATGAAACACTTTGGTTGCAGTTGAAGTGACGAAACTTTGGCTTATTTTTTTGCATCAGTTTATCATGAAACTGTACTTTTAAAGGAATACTTTCACATTTGATACACCAGAAGACTATTTAGTCTGATAAAGTTCAGAGAGGAAGAATTAGAGGTCCACTGTTCTGAAGCTCTTCTCTCTCTCTCCTTACAATAATGGATTATTAGAGTTACACAGAAAGGTGGTACGATTTTTATTTGTATTATGATTGGTGTATTTTGTAGATGTTTTTAGATAGACTTTTTAGATGAAGGATAGAGATTTGAGTGTTTATAATCAGGTTGATGATGATTTTTCTCTTGTTTATCAGTGATTAAAAACAACAACATATCAGAGAATGTAACAGCAAATAAAAAAAACCCATCATATCGGTAAACAGAGAGACAAATCAGAAAACACAACAACAAAAATATGTTAACTATGTCTTTCTGGTTCAATGGAAATCTCTGAGTTGGTAAGGTGTGGCTTTGTCTCGAAATTTGTTGCTGTGTTTTGCTCTTCAGAGCCACCAAATGAAGCAAACAGACAAATCAACAGAAGCTTTGAGACAGAGGTCCTGTTCATGTTGGACCCCAGAATAAGCCACCAACATGCTGTAACCAGGATGTGAAGGCAATCAGTGGTAAGATATTAATACAGCTGTATCACAGAGATAGGAATGTGAAAGACTTATAAAACGGGATTTGAACATAAAACATGCATTTTTTTATGTAGGTTTTACTTGTTGGTACACACTCTCTTAGCAACGAAAACAGATGTGAACTCCAGGGGAAGTTTTCATGTACCATTGTTATTTAGCTGGGGCAAATGTACTATACATGTGGTAGTCTTGTATGCATTGGGTTCTATAATCACAGATCAGTCACAACCACACATCCTCTCACTTTTGAAGTCTCACCATCTCTTGCCTCTTGTTTTCTGTTTGCTTTTGCTCCGAATAGGCCAGGTTTGGATGAGGATGCAAGGTCTTTTAGTCTGGTAAATAATTTATTTTCTTGTATTCTTGTGATTTTCTTGTGTGGCAGCTGTAGCTCAGGGTTAAGTCAGTCTCTCTATTAGGAGGTTGGAAGTTCTCAGTGTCAATCAGCCTTTGCCATCAATATGGCAATATGAATGTATGAATGTGGCGTGAATGGATTAGTGTGACGTATATAAAAGCATATTAAGTGATCAGAAAATTTGTAAAAGCACTTTACAAATATAGTCTTTTGTATTTGAACAGCAATCATATCAGTCATAAAACGTGGCTCAAATTTTCAAAACAGCAAGAATTTTCTCTGAATGTCACTCCATTGCGTCAGTGGCTGAATCAAGGACTACCAATGAGTTAGTAGCAGAGGAATATTTTGCATTTATGGGTGAACTGCAGTGTTGAACAGCCTGCCAAAGTGCATTTACCATCCATTTAAGCACTTTTTAAACTCAATCTTTGAGGGCATATCTGCCTTAATGAAGAAGACAGCTGAAGAGAGACAGGACATATGGGGGGAGTAAAGAGTATAAGTTGTGACAGTTTGGCAGTTGTTTAATGTTTCAACCCTCACTTAACAGTCATGAGCTCAGAGTTCTGATGTGAAGATCCAAGCAGCTGAAATGAGTGACCTCTGAGAGGTAGCTGGGATCAGCCTCAAAATCTGGGGTTAGGAGCTTCCACGTCCGGAGGGAGTTTGGAGTAGAGTCAGTCGATGCTCCTTTGCATCTAAATGAGTCAGATGAGGTGATTCAGGAATTTTATAAGGATGAATGTTTCCCTGTGGAGGTAATTGAGAGAAGACCTTGGGGGAGACCCAGAATACTTTGGAGAAATTATGTATCCCATCTTGTCTGGGGTTCCTTGGGATTGACCCAGGAGGAGTTGAAGAGCAGAGCGGAAGAAAACAGATGGGAAACTTGAACAATGAGATTTACATTCAAAACATTGCAAGTTGACTTTATCATCAATACATCATTTAAAATTTGAGATTTTAAGCTTCTATTTTTGAGATTTTTATTTTGCAAAGGGTTGATTACATCTTTTTTGTTGCGTAGAGAAAACTGGGATGATTAAGCCCATGAACTCTTGAGGGAAGTCCTTTTATTTGCAGGTGATTTCCATATCATAAATTAACTGGAAATAATTTATTGTTCAGTTGACTGTCCTTCAAGTTTTCATTTTCATTTCTGCTACTTTGATAATAAGGTTATTTTATTTTGGTAGTTACTTAGCAGAAGTGGAGATCACAGCTGAGGAGCCAAACTTGACCTAGCAACAAGGGCAACAGGTTACTCTGTGTTATGTTTAGGAGTGTGAAACCTTAGGTGTCTCACAAATGGTTTGAAATTGATTCTCAATTCAAATAATTGTTGATTCAAAAATTGATAAAAAGATAAATGTAAATAGATAAAAGTAAACTCAAGACAAAAGGCAACACTTGCTTGTGCTCAACAAAACTTACTTACTGTACAAGAAATGATACTGTTACATAAAGTGTTGATAAATCTGGCAACTGAAAACAATCCAATATAAATTTTGTACTATATTTTCTGTAAGAGGTAACTTCATGCGATTTGTCTGCCCTGTAGCTTTGGCTGTGTTTAAAGGAGAAATGGTGTATTTGTGTTCAAAACAAAATATAGCTGAACATAATTAAAGGCTCCTGAGGAACATAAGTTTGCTCCATCATTTCTGGCTGGGGTTCCCTACACAGATCTCCAGTGATAAAATCCATCACCTTATTGTTGTTTATGCAGCTAACTTTAACAGAAGACTTGAAAACAAAGAGATCATTATCAGTATCAACAGTGTAATTGACAGTAAAGGTGATCATAAGTTCAAGTCGCATATGAATGGCCCCAGTCACCGCAGAGACAAACCCTGTTACAAGTCATTTACCATATTTGAAATTAAATGAGGTATAATTAATGTGCTTCCAGGGCAATATAACAGCACCCTGAACTCTATGTATGCTTGTCTAAGATTTTGTCAGCCGCCCACTCCATGGCTCACTTTGATTTCTCAAGCTTTATTTATACTACACAGTCCTCCCCGGCTATAGCAACATAATCCCACCGCCCCTTTTTTCCATAAGGGAGGAATTACACAGACATGTATTCATGCTGAATGTCAAATACCAGTCAGCCATTAACAAGTCACAATTGGTGCATCAGTGAGAAATTGTAAGATCTCATTGCTGTGAATGCCGCTCTTTGTTTTTAGGGGACAGCACTTGAGCTTCAAGAACGACCCAGAGGAGTCTCTTTCCCTTTGTCTGACATTCTTTATAACTTCACTGGACAATATTCTCTAAATTGTCACTCTCTTGTCATGCTGGAACCACAGGGAGGTGGCACTGTGCAGCGTGGAAGGGTGGGGTAAATTGATTTGGGAGACACATTGTTGTTGGTCTTGGCATCCACAACTAATTTCAGTCGACTGACGGACACCTAAAGGGAGAGAGCATTATGTTTTTGGTTCTCTGTTCTAGTACCCTCTTTTAAATTTGCGATACAAACAGGTTATACCCGCAGAGCTACTCACCAAGAGTGTTTAAAGCTGAGATAACATAAAAACACAAGGTTAAATTCCTGTAGATAACAGGGTTAAAGGCCTGTTTCCTCTATTTTCAATTACAGCCCTCCTTGAATTTCACTGGGTAAGGTACATCCTCTCTTTGATGGAAGTCTGATATCATTATTGCAAGAAGGATGATCTAAAAAGTCACAGTTGAAGGCCATCGATACTCCCTCCTAGTGCTGCTTCCATACTAAGTGCACAGTGGATCAAATCACACAGCTCACTCCGACTTCAGAGCACACTTACTGTGGCTCATATTCCTTTTCAAACATTCCAAAGCGCTTTTGTGAAATTAACAAAAATGTAAACGCTTGCAGGAAGCCAAATTGTGCATTCTTTGCACTGCAGGAGGCCCGGAGCAAACTAAAATAATAACCACAGTGATTTAAAATGTGCCTCTGGCCTGCAGCATGCTTTGGTTTCATGGAAGAAATGCAGACTCATTCATCTTCTAAGTGTTTATCACTGTGAGTCATTGCTGCTGGAAGCTCAATTGAGAACTGTTTACCGGCAGATCAGCTCCAGCTATGAGCTCCTGGCCTTTGTTCATTTTTAAAAGAGCTGTATGTAAGAATATAAAAGTTCAATTTATGTAGTTATGATAACCACTTTATGGTTATCTTCTGATAGTGTTTGTAATTCAGTGATACTGACTCTGTGGTCCAGTGAAGTGCTCTCTGACAGTTATATTGGATAACTGCAGAATTTGCCTTAGGAAATGGATTTTCAGACAATACACTGTTTGTTAAACAGATAATGGCGCAGTGGACAGCTAAATGTTTGATCTTTCTTCGCCTCGCTGGGTTTTGAATGTGACATTTAACAGTATCCCAGCCTCAGTTTTGATGTGAATGTATTATGCACAGCTCATTCACATATTTATGAGGAGGAATTGTCCAGGGTGGAAAAATACTTTCCTATTATACCCCAACAAAAAAGCTACTCTTTATCCCCTCAGAGCTCTAGCCTTCAACTTTTATTCAAACACTAATTTCTATACCCAATCCGCATTTTTATACACTCAGACTTGAACTTGTTGGGTGTCAATTCTTGAGAAAAAAGAATCGATAATGCGAATTAATCCACAGATTACTCTTGTAGAGCTTTGAATGATTTTCTGTACATGAATTAGTTTGAGTGGAAGGAGAGCTGTTGACTTATGCTCAAATTGAAATGAACAAATGTAAATTCCTGCCCTTGCGTAGGGCAGGAATGAGGGGGAAAGAAAGAGCAGTTCAAACATAACCTTTCACTATTGTTCACACAGAAGAAATTACTTTTTCCAGGTTTCATATTGAGGACAACTTTACCTCAGCTGCTTCCACGCATGTGAAACAAGACAAAAGCATTCAACCAAAGCCATTCACACACGGGTCACTTCATTTGTATGCACTGGCAGGGACGAGTGCAGGTGCACCTTAAGGAGACCCAAAGCTGGAGGGGACAAGGTGAAGCTGACAGGGTTGGCTGCAATAACTGCTGTGGCAACAACAAAGTGTGGGCATTGATTTCAGATGTAGTAAGGAGTCCCTCAGTCAAAGCATCAGTTCACACAAAAAATGACGCCAAGGGCAACAAACTGTGAGGAGGCTTTTGTGGCAAAATAGAACCCAGACAAGGCGAGCAGGGGTTCCTGTTTTACCCTCCTACTTTGTGACAACCTCTTCACATTCGCAGTATGTTACAGTACAGCTTAAACATCCAGAGCCTGATTTACAGGACACGCTTCTTTCTGTGCATTCATAGGATAAGAGTTATTCCTTTCGAGCTGCTTCTCAAGAATTATTTTATTTTACAGCCGTGTGCTTCGACACAGACCAATCAGAATCAAGTATTCTACACAGTTATGTAATAGCAAAAATATAAAAGACTCAGTGACCACTAATTCTGGGACACTTTTTACGCCGTCCTCTGCGTCTGTGATGTTAGGTGTTGGTTTCAGCGTTGGGTCTGTGTGGATTAAAGCTGGCAGGCTTCAGATGTGTCCCACTGGCCACAGTCGACAGGATTATTTTAGGGATTAAGAGCCTGCTGCTCTGTACCTTGGTTGCACAGCACTACAGTATGTCCTCTTTCTCCCTCATTCTGTGCAACAACCAGACACCTCACCCCTAAATGACCCAACCTCTGCTGTGAAGACATGTTTGGGTTTGTTTATGTGAGAATTACAACTGAACACTTGATTATGCACAGTTAAGAAGGATAAGGATGGAACAAAAGATGTGTGCTTTCATTGTGTTTAAGATCTAATTTGGACTCTATCTGAATCACAGCAGTAGGTATCTAATGCCTGGAATGTTGCCATGCATTCATTGTGTTGGTTCATATCTGAATCTGAAGCAAATATCTGAAACTGCAGTGAGCAAAGAGCAGTGCACATTGACTAGGGAGAGTGTTGATTAAATCTCTCTGAAAATAAATAAATAAAAGATGTTGATGAAGCTGCATATATAATCATCCTGGCTAAAAATATAGCACCAGTGTGGTTTCCTTCCTCATGCATTCTATGAATAAAACGTGTCACATTTTTCTTTTTAATATATAAAGTATATGATCTGATTTCACATGATTAATGAACTCCGGTAACCTAATGTATCATGGATTAAAAAAAGCAGTACTGACTGAGTAACACAAGACCTGTCTGATGGGAACAGACTCAGTTATATGTGGTTATTTATAGCAGCCTGGTATCATTCATCATGAATGTGTTATTTTACATGCTAAACACAGAGGATAGTGTTGTCTTGTAACTCAACACGTATTTGGTGCGTTTAATAAATCAAAGACTGCATGTCTAAACATACCTGTCCCATTTCTGCATTCAGATTGCTTTAGTTTTAAGAGATGTTTTTACGTGATGGACCACAAAAAGGCATCCCTCACAATACTTAATTAATTCAGCAGCATTGAAGCTGTTATAAATTATAATAACAAACATTTAAGCTTTATTTTGTGCTCTGTATAATTTGACTCTCCTCAACCTGTTTGATTTTCCATGCAACAGTTATTGTTAAGATGTTTTTTCAGATTAACGGTGACAGTAATTTTTTCTATAAACGGGGTTCCTACACATCCTTAAAAAGTCTTAAAAAGTCTTAAGTTTGACTTGCCAAAACCCGCAGGTACCCTGATAAATAAATGATCTATTCTGAGGGCTAGTAAATCTATGCAAAGTCATGAAAGTTTTGCTCGTGAAAAATATGATGATTTCATGTTGTCAATTATCGATAAGGAGGATTTTGCCTCATAGCGCCTCCTCATGGGTTTCCAGGAGTTTATTTTTAAAAAGAGAAATAAAAATAGTGGAATGGCAGCGCTTTTTGAAGAAAAACGGGATATGTTTGAGGACATCATCGCCTTACTCATCGCCTACTAGGTACTTTCACAATACCCCCTCTACAGTTGTCATGTTTGTTTTTGAGTTTGTTGTTGTCATAAAGTTTCAGCTCTGCCCCCTGGTGGAAGTTTTGGTTAACAGCAATGCCAACGCCAAGGTTGCCAGGGTGTATGTGAGCAGTGATGGCAACATTGTTTAAAAAGGACATATACATTTCTGTATGAAAAGGGAGTATAAATGAGCCCTGATAATACTTTGCTGAAATGTTGACTGAAAGTAAAATATTTAGAAAGAATGGCAAACATCACCCCTTTTCAGGGATGTTTCCAGCAGGTCTTTGAAAAGTTTTTCTCCAAAGGGGAATGTCCAATCCACTTTAAATGAGTTTTACCGCTACAAGAGACCTGGATGATCAAAAATCCTTAAGTATCTTGGCATAAGTTTGAAGACGTGACAGCGGTGAGCTTTCAAAGTTTGGTGTTCCGTTGAACTCAATGATGATGCGACTTTTTATTACAGTGATAGGGTCCCAGCGTGGCAGCAAAAAAATGCTGTGTTGCAACAGGAACAATACCTTTAATGATTTTTTTTTCTTTTAAGATCTCCTACAACTTCCCCAGTTTTATCAGTCTCGTTACTGTCTTTTCCAAATAAAGAAAAGGACCTAAGCCTTTCTCAAGGAGGAGAAAAAAAAAAAAGAGAAAAACCTGACAGCAGAAAGGGCTCAGATTTTCACACTCGGATCCCACCCAGCCTCCATTCACCAGTGCTTCAACTTCCAGTCAGTCAGTGTGAAATGCATTTTCTCATTTGAGGATTCATTGGACAGTTGAGCTCTGCTGAGGGCACTGAGTCGTTGTGGAGGTTGTGGAGGTTGTGGAGCGTGCAGTGATCCCAGCATCTCTCTTTTTATGTGTGTGAAAACAGCTAAAATGCAATGAAACATCTGCCTCTGCCTTCACGATTAAAGGCTTCTCCTCATACATTTTTATGGCCGTATCACACACTCTCATTATACTCTTCAAAACACTTATTTCAGTCAAGCCTGTTAAGTGGGTGCAGCTATTAACAGAACCACAAAAGCTTTGTCTTTAAGCAGATGTTCCACTACAATGATACTCTGCTGCAATTTTCTGGCTCAGTTCAATACAGAGTGAAATATTCCAGGTGGTCGCTCATAGGCTGGATCTTAATTTATGCTTTGGTTATAAATTGTCATTCAACATGTTACAGGACAGAATTAACGCAGAGATATTTTTTTAAGTTGATGGTCTAGTGTTGCTTTAATAAATGATCATAGAGAAGGGTTCATGTGTAAAAAAAGAGTTGGGCCTGGGGGTTGATTTTTTCCCCCCAAAATTCGTTGTCCTTTTTTATTATTTAAACAAAGCTAAATTTCCTCTCCCGAAACAGAGGGACAGCCTACACCACTGTAAGCTGTATTATTGAGAGCAACCCTTAATACACTTGAATTTAAAGTTTTTTAACCACACAAGCTGTTTTTGGCACAAACACACAAACAAAAGTTCTGTTGAATGCATTCATTTACAAGGTGTGCAAGTTGATAGATATTATGTCGTGACACATTTGACCGTGTGTTGAAGTTGCACTCACACTTTCTGCTTTTCTGTTTCATTTGATTGTAGTGTTTTTCTGATTAAACTGGGGTTTCTAATAGTTAGCTTGAATGTCATCTGATTTTATCTTTATCAGGAATATATGAGACCAAGTTAATAAATGTTTAAAGCATATCTTGTGTCTAAGCTGTAGCACAGACACTACTTTTATAACACAATACTGATTTACTACTTAGATGTAAATGAACTCAGATGGCATTTTGGAAAGTAAGTTGTTTTTAAAATGTGTCTGTAAATGAACCTTTGGGTAGTTGTGTTTCGTTTAAAAGCTAATTTTAATTTTTAATTTTCTTATTTGACTATTGTCTTTGAGATCCTGCACTTCTAACCATTACATTTATGTGGTTTACTTATGCTGGGCGCCATCTTGTGAAAAGATTTACATGCAGTACCATGGATTTGGCATTTTGGGTCTGTTCTGGGAGCCCCCACCCCCACCTCTCCATTTGAAATGCCAAAGTCTGAGGTGGGGAGAGGACACCTCTCCTCTCTTCTGTGTGCACCCAAGGCAGGGTGAGCAGCAGCACAGACCTCCAGTGCTGCAGAGCGGAACAGAGTGAGTGTTCGTGAAAGTAAAACCAGACATAGACTGAAAGGAGAAGCTGGATGGAGGCAGGTTGCAAAGCAGTTCACTGGAGAAACAGAGAGAGAAGGCACATCCAAGCAGTTTAAATAGAAAGCTAATGCTATGCCTGGTCAAGGTTTTCTTCTCATAACTTAATTGTTGCATTTAATGTCTTTGCTCTTTCAATCTTTTTTCTTTCAGATCTCTGTTGTTGCACTCTGACCTCTGGATCCATTAATAGACAACAGCTTGTTAGAAAGTTTACCAAAACAACGCTTTAAGGCTGTTACATGCTTTAACCCGTAATGAAATGCGGTGGCAGCTTTTTATTTGATCATGACTACGGCAGCGGTGTTGAAAATAAACACCTTTCAAAATAAAAAGGAATCAAACTTTAAGGCTACATTTTATCAGCTGTATCCAACAGAGGTAAGACAGTTGAGTCAGAAAGCTTATGTGATATTTCCTTTTTAATTTGATATTAAGTACAGTGGGTCTTATGTGGGGTCTGTGTGGCTTAAAGTTTAAACCTCTTGTGTGTTTATTATATAACTCTTACATAACAAATCTGACACTACACGGGGACACATCCAGAAGTGTATTTATTTCTTCTGCCAAGTTTAGAGAAAAAACTGCCGGGAACAACTAGACTGTGAAACATTGAAATATGTTTGCAAGACGAGATCTGTGGAGTCTGTGCCAAGAACAATATTTACAGTTCAGGAACCTAGAATACAATTTTATAAAGCAAATAAGGATCTGTGTCAGACTGACGCCCCAGTGTTAATTATGGCACCCCATCAAAGAGCTTCAATGAGTTTGGCTAAACGGATTACATTCGTCTACTCTTACCAGCTGCCATAGTCTAATTAATGGTGTGTCATCATTCTCCATTCATGTGAGGTTCTCAAACACCAGCTTATCACTCCTTTTTTGTACATTGTGCACCGTCACCAAGGTTTGAATTAAACTCTGTAATATGTGAGCCAAAAAACAAACAAGCAGCTTGCAGTGAGCCTGCTTTTTCTGCAGTCATTCGTCAGAAGGGGGGATGAATAAAAGCATCAATTAGTGCAGCCTGCTTCAAAGTGGATGCTCTGAGGTCTGTTGAATAATTAGCTGATTTTTGTACAAGCCATGGGAAGTCTGCTTCCTGGTGAGCTTCTGGTGGTTTTAGAAAAGGAGTTTGATGAAAGTAAACCCACCTAAGGCGTTATTTTTGGTCTGGTGATGAACAAGAGGCACGCGACAGAGGAAAACTAGCTGATGGTGAGCCTTGCTGTGGTTGATGATGTACTGTACTGCTTTCAATGGTAGTGTATTTTTCACTCGTATATTAATTAAGACGGAAATGTCAAAGCATGGATTTAAATAATAAGCTAAAATAATTTCCCCCCTTTAGAAATGGAATTTAAAAATCTAAGATGAGGCAAATCTACTAAAGCCGATGACTCCGGAAAAAAAAAAAAGAAAAATGAAAACAAAGGATTATAATAAACTTAATCCTCCTTCTCACTGGCATTAAGCAGGATCTGTTCTGCCTTGAATCCAACTGTAAAGACAACAAACAGGTAAACAGTGAAGCAAAGTTAACATGGTGTTGACAGTCTGACAGGTAGTGGGAACATGTAAAGTGAGAAATGATTCAAATTAGAATTTACTTTCTTAAAGTCTGAACATCCTTGAGGGATTGTTTTTTTTTTTTTTGGTAACACAGAGTCTATGCTTCATCAAACTGGTATCACATGCAGCCAAAATTACTTGGCCTTACAGCAGCCTAAATCTGTTGCACTTGGTTGTCCAACTCATGCCAGAATTCTGATGAGTTTCCATGTAGTTTGTGTTCACAACAGTGGGGAAAGGAAGGAGTAAAAGAGACAAAAAAAAAAAGGAGAGATTGTGAAAATGCAAAAAGGGGTCTGGTTTGACACATGGCTTTGAGAGGAGATACACAGATACCTCATCTGTGCTTGACCTGTTGGTTTGAGAATACAAAGTGGGCTGATGACCATAACAATTTCTGGAGGGAGTACAGAGACACTCAACAGAGATAAGCCCACTGATAAACTGTTCGAACACGGACGACTGGAACAAAATAATGAGCCCAAATAGAAATCCTTCAGCCAAACTAGCACCGTGGCCTTGTTTGGATCATATTTAACCCCAAAAACACCTTTGGAAGCTAGCTTTGAAAAGTTTCTTGATCCCTTTTCACCCACATCAGACGTGGTCAGCAATTTAAAGGAGGCATATAAAGCAAACCTATAAGAGTTTTTTTGGGAGATTTTTTCACCTGTCAGCAGTAGAGTACACCATTACGGACATGTATTCAAGCTCTCTACGACTCTTTATCTCTTTTTAAAGAGTGCTATTTTTTTACAGCTGCTTTTCACGCCTACATGGGATAGACATTTCGTTCTGAGAGGATAATTTCGGGTGAGAAAGCAGAAAAATCAATAGTAACTACACTGCAGAAAACATTTTTATGGCTACTCTGTTTTACTGCGATATTATGATGAAATCCAAGCAAGTTGGTGACAAGTTGATCACATTACTGGTTGTGGCCTGGACCGCGGACACAGGGGCATTGTGCCTCACTCTCTCAGCTGCCTCACAAAAATATGTGTTAAGTTATTAGTCACTTGTGATTCAGGCAGTAAGCCTCACGGAACTTGAAAGCTGTTACACACAGGGAGAAAATGCCTTCAAATTTGGTTTTATTTATGTCTTATTAATATGATTTACTGCAGCTCATGGCGGTGAGCTTTCAAATCCCTGGGAGCTAAATTTGCACTTGAAGCCCATGGATCTTGTTGTCTGAAAATGATGGATAAATAATCTGTTTTTCTTGAATTATTTAAGATCCAGTGCATTCTTATTTTGTCCTCAAAAATGAGAGGAGAAATAGAAGTAAGTTGCCTTGAGGCTCCTTCAGTTAATCTAGCCTCAGGGTAAGGAACACCGCAGCTCAGGTGGTCAATGGGCTAACTAACCGACAGGTCCTTGTGGACTCTCCAAAAAGACCTGGACTCCTCTCTTTTGTTGTTTTTATAACTCTCCGTTCTCCATTGTTTGCCACTTATTTTTCACAATACCTCTAGGGCCATGGCTTCTGTTGGGTAGAGCAGCCTGCAGTGGACCATTGTCCTACAGCCACTCTCCCGACAGACACTTTCCTGGCATGAAGGCTAAAGAGCTTTGAGGTTGGAGCCAAACTGATTTCCTCGGTGGCTTTGCGACTGGTGCTGGCAGTTTACATGGCAAGCTGAGAACAGCTAAAGAGCTAAACTTGATTGCCTCTTTTCCTGCTCATTATTACAGCGTTTGTCACAGAATATGATGTGATTGTGCTAAGTCCAAACAGAGCGAAAATGATGTGTAACATAACTGCCAGATGAGAATGGTGACCCTGGCCTCATCATGCTTCACAGTTTACTGACCCATTACAATTAGCTCTGGAAGTAAATTGTGTTGGCCTCGGTAATGGTCACACAGGAAAAGAGTAAAATCTATTCAGACATCGCTGGGTGTTGGATTTTGATCTTGTGGTCACATGTAGAGTCTTTCAACATCATGATTTACTTTGCACCTCAGGTCTGTCGTCTTCTCTGCATGTATTTAATGACTGACTCCCTCTGCCTTCTTCATCTGTTACCATAACATGCACTGCCTGGCCAAAAAAAGAAGAAAAAGAAGTCGCCACCTGGATTTAACTAAGCAAATGGGTACATGCCTCCTATTGGATGATTACTACATAGGCGATTATCTTGCAGCTGGCAACAAGTTATTTGACCCCAGCTGATGCAATGAGTAACTTCTCATTTCTTAAACAACCATGGCGAAAGACACAACCTGTGGTTGTGGAAAAGATGTCTGTTTAAGAGGGGTCAAATCATTGGCATGCATCAAGCAGAGAAAACATCTAAGAAGATTGCAGAAATGACTAAAATTGGGTGTAGAACTGTCCAAGGTATTATTAAACAGTGGAAGGATGGTGGGGAACCATCATCCTCCAGGAAGAAATGTGGTCAAAAAATCTTGTTCGTTCAAACACTCGAATGTGTGGCAAAATCAAAGAAAAACAACTCAGGAGTATGTTTGATAGTGAAAGTAAGAGTATTTTCACACACCTAATGTGAAGAGGACTCAAGGGATTGGGATTGAACAGATGCAGATCCTTAAAAAAAAAATAATCAGGAAGGCTAACTAGAAAAAAAGACCTCGGTTTTCTAGGGAGCATAAAGAGCATGAACCCTGGAGGAATGAAAGAAGTTCATGTGGTCTGATGGGTCCAGATTCACGCTGTTCCAGAGTGATGGGCGCATCAGGGTAAGAAGACAGACAGCCATCATGCCTTGTGCCTACTGTACAAGCCTGTGGTGGCAGTGCTATGATCTGGGGTTGCTGCAGTTGGTCAGGTCTAGATTCAGCAACATTATGTTCCCAAAGAATGAGGTCAGCTGACTACCTGAATACACTGAATGACCAGGTTATTCCATCAATGGATTTTTTATTTCCTGGTGGTGCGGGTATATTCCAAGATGACAATGCCAGGATTCATTGGGCTCAAGTTGTGAAAGAGTGGTTCAGGGAGCATGAGACATCTTTTTCACACATGGATTGGCCACCACAGAGTCCTGACCTGAACCCATTTGAGAATTTTTGGGATCTGCTGGAGAAGGCTTTGCACAGTGGTCAGACTCATCCATCATCAATACAAGATCTTGGTGAAAAATCACTGCAACACTGGATGGAAATAAATCTTGAGACATTGCAGAGGCTTATCAAAACAATGACAATGTAATTGCATGCTGTAATCAAAGCTAAATGTGGTCCAACTTAATATTATAGGGTGTGACCTTTCGTTCCGGTGGTGACAGTTTTTTAATGGCCAGGCAGTGTGTCACAGTGATGTCACATCACACTGACAAGCAACTGATGCAAGAAACTGTGTCTAAAAATGAGCCTGGAAATGTTCGATATAATTCTCTGGCTGTTTGTAAAGGATGTGTTCGCCACCTTAATGTAAACAGAGGTGATTACAGCTTTTATAAACACCTTGGGTACAATAACTACCACATAATCCACAATATAGGTCAGCATATAAGAGCTGCTTGTTTTGGGATTCTTCCAGGGGGAAAAATGTAAACTGTTTTCCTTTGTAATGATCTCTGTTACTTTCAGCAAATTCCACCGTGTGCAGTTTCTGAGCATCTGAATTTCTTTCTTGTGGCATCTGTTTACTCTGCAAAAACTAAAATCTTAGCCAGTTTTTATATCTTGTTTTCAGTAAAAAGGTAATTTGGGACTTACTATGAGCCACATTTACCTGAAAAGTCCAGAGAAATGTCTTAATTTAAAATATTAAAATTCCAAAATGATGACAAGTGACAAACATCCTGCCAGTGGGGTAAAAAGAATGTGCCAGCCAAGTTTCTTGTAATAAGAAAAAATTCTTATTACATGAAACTAAACAAGTACAATTTTTTTTTACCTCTTTAGACTTGTTCACTCTTCACATGCAACACTTGCTTAGACTTGTGTACCGTTTTTGCAGTGCACGCAATGAAGAGTCTTTTCATCTACACATACAGTGATTCAGCTTCACCTAGGATGACTGATTTATTGACCCATTGCCTGCAAACATTTCTCCTGTAGTCCTGTCTCCCACCCCCACCTGGCTCTGTTGTCTTAAGTTGATTGTCTCTTCAATCGAACCAACACTCTTCAAATGTTATTACCTTAATGGTAATCCACTGTTTACTTGAAACTCTTGGTTATGACCCAATGAGGGAGAAAAGCTTTAAGTGCTGCCAGTATCCCAGCATGCTTTGCACAGGACTGCATCTTCTAGCAGCGCACAGTGAATGGGGGGTAATTTTCAGTCTTGTGAGGTTGTGTGCATGGGCCGTGAAGGTGCTGCACTGGAGGCCATGATGGAGCATGTTAGTGTCATGATGTAGCTTTAGCTGTTGAAGCCCTTTCATTAAAAGATGAAGTAAAACAAGAAATAAACTTGTCCTTAACATTCTATACTGTATTGGGAAAGTATGTATGTACTGGTGGCACTGGTATGTCGGACAGTGTACTGTTTAGATCAGAGGTGTCTAAACTTTCTTCAAAGAGGGCCTCTTTTGGATTTTTGCAAAAGAAAACCCAACACAATGCAAAAAACAATGTTAATTATGAAAGTAACATATGCATGTCTTGTTTGATAAACCATAAAAAAACAGTACCAATATCGTTGGTATCAAACATACCAATGCTATCATTACAGACTTGTAAAATCAAACCTCACCTTTCCCTCTATTGTCTATCTCTTGACACCAGATAATAAGTGGCCCGTTTTCTGCGGTATTACATGCTGCAAAAATCAGCAAACTGCTGCTTCTCTGCCAAACCTGGAATCCTTCATCCAGGTCTACACTCCTAATGTCCCGCTACACTCTGTCTGTGAAAGACGCCTCGTGCTCCCGGCCCAGCATGACTCAAAATCTCTCGCTAGACTCTTCTCCACTGTTGTTCCCAAATGGTAGAATGAATTACCCAACTCCATACAAATCCTATTGACTTTCAGGAGACGCCTGAAGACAGAACTGTTCAGGGGACACTTCGGCACTGAATCTGACCCTTTTGCTCTTTGTCCTCGTGGGTAGGATAAATCAGAAGGTCTAAGATCCAGCTCTTAGTGAATATTTAGCACTGACAATACTGAAAGAAAAAATGGCACTTCTTCTGGCAGCATCTGCGACCAGTCAAACTTGAAGCACTTTTTTGCACTTACTGAAATGTTTCCCTCTGGTCCAAATTCTTGCTTTTGTTGTATGTTGCCTTGGACAAAAGTGTCTGCTAAATGAATTTATAGAATTGTTGAAATCTCAAGGAAACTGTTCCCCATTAAGGGGTGATATAGAGGAATATGTCAACATTTTCTTATGGCAGCAACAACATCTGGATTGCATCACAATTATTTCCAAATATGTTTTTAAGAATGTTTTAACCTACAACAACCTTTTTTGACCAAAATACATTTTCACATCATTACTCATTCATTTCATTATGCAAACTGTCAGCGTTCTTGAGTTTCTGCTGAATGTTAACACTTGTAGCTTTGTAAAAGCAGCCTTTGCACAGTCCAGATGTCATTTTGTGAGGAGTTGCTGGATATTCTTTGGTTGTGTTTGTGCACTTGATGGAAAATGAGATGCCCCTGGGCCTGACTTTGGTCGTGCCTGGTTTGATGAATAAAGGTATTGTGGCACTCTTACTTAATTTCTTATGCCCATCCAGATGGTCCAACAATAATATAAAACCTGTCCTTTGGCTGATCATCCCCAACAGGGCTCGCTATAAAAGATTTTGCCAAATGAAGTCTTAAAAAAGCCCTAACGGTCACTTTCACTTGCTAAAAGCCTTTTCTGGGACATTACTGATTCAAAATATGGCCAAATCGTGACACTTCACTCTGTTTGTTTACTGTTCTTGCACTTAAAAAAAAATCAATATTCAGACAGTTTATACATTTGACCTCATAAACAACCACTCGCTCAATATGCTTTGACAAGAGGAATGCCCATTATTTCACTAAAGACACAGTTTCACAACGTCTCTATGACATTTTTCAGGTTCATCTACTTTATTTATCTACCCTCTAGGTCTAACTACAGTGTCTCCTGTTTCTTTAGGTGCTACCTGTTGGATGGGATCTCTAAAGGAGCCTGGCTGAACCGCTCAAGCATCATATTTGCAGGGAATGACAAGTGGTCCGTGGATCCACGTGTGTCCATTGTGTCCAGCGTTGGGGACAAGCATGAGTACAGCCTTCAGATACAGAAAGTGGATGTAACTGACGATGGCCAGTACACGTGTTCAATCCAGAGTGAGCGCAATCCACGGCCAAAACTCCTCAACCTCATTGTAAAAGGTGAGTGTTCACATTTGTTGTTGTTCATTGCAGCAATTGAGACATGTTTGTGTCCTTTTCTTTGTATGAGGGATGTCAGTTGCCTGCACCTTCCTTTGTGTGGCATGCTGTCTTTTAAGTGGGTCAGATATTTTGAAAGATCCTTGCTGAGCTCTTTTCTTTATGTCCTCCTCTGCCTTTTTAATCTCATATCTTGTTTGTTCCTTTTTATTACAAGTACCATTTAGCCCACATAATTTCCATAGCGACAGTATTCCTGTGTTGTTCACGCACCTAATGGTCACCGTTGTATCAGGCACCATCTGTGCTTTTGGAAAAAAAAAAATGTCCGTCATTCTGTTACACATGCTGCAAGAACAAGAGCTTGAGTCACTGTGCTTTGTGTAACATAATACGAATCTTTTCAGCAGAGACATTTCTTCTGTGGAGGCAAACTGACATGGTGGGGTACATTGTGTGCCTTTAGGCTATGCAACACAAAGTAGAAGCTTGTTGGTGTGAAGGCTTGAGGCGAAGTAGTGTAACTTTAATCAAGTCTCCCTGGGTTTTGTCTCAGCAGATAAGAAAATATAACTTGATTCTTTGGACTTTTTTTTACTGGGTTTCTCGACTTATTGATATGCTGTTTGAGTCATTGCTTTGGTCAGCAGGTTTTAAAGGTTTGAATGTCAGCCTTTTACATAATAAAACTTCAATAGAGCCCTTGAGAGACTGTGTTAATTGGGCGTCATCTTGAGGATCTCCATTCCCGTCAAGGTCAATAGGTGTATTTCTGCTTTATTGGGCATTAAGAAGTCTGTTGTGAGCACAGAGAGCAAATTGAAGGCAGTGTCCTCATTTTTACTTGTTGGGCTAAATGGGCAGTGGTTCAGTTTGTCCACTGAAAGATCTTATGGTGGATTAGTGACAGGAAACTGAAAACTTGTCTCCCTCACACCATGTGCTGTTATTCTCCATGTCTTTATTTATTTAACCTCAGTTTAAATCTCAAAGACTGATGAAGGCCATGTACTTAGTTTCAATTATGCACAGAGCCCTTTTGTAACAGAATAAATGCATTTTAAAAAAACAACAAAGAGTAGATAAATAAATAAATATAAGTAAAGGTAAACAAGCAGATAAGATCAATGCAATCAAGAGTGGTTACATTCATGAGACAAGTGGTTTGAAATAATGGGTTATAATCACCTTACGGGAACAAATGTGATGAATTGAAACCATACACTTTAGGAAAAAAGATTATCTTTCAGCAGTACAAAGGGAAGCTTTAACATTCAGAGATGTCAGTGTAATCAGATGGGAAATGTGTTAACATTCAATTCAATGGGCAAAACTTATATTCGTCAAAGTGTTGAATTGTTATGATCATTATTTATGCAAAAAATATGTATATATCTCTTTGACATTAGCTGTAATAGGCTCATTTATGCCCTAGAAATGGGGTTTAGGTGGTGATGGACAAGAATGCTGAGAGTCACAAATCTGTGTTTATGATACAACACTGTTAAAAATCATGACCAATAATGGTTGAGATATGGTCAGGTGTGTGACTATTTGCTCCGGAAATATAATGTCCTTGCATAGTGGTGCATGTGATTCACTGTATTGTATTTTTATGTATTTCATAAATAGGTATTGTACTGTTTTTTAATGCATATTAATTGTTGTAGTGCTCATGTCACCTGCTCTTGAGACCAAGATTGAAAATTAGCCTGCTTGGCTAAACCAGCATATTTACACAGCATACTGTGTATTTAGTTTCCATTGTCTCTGTGTATTTCAACCAAAAAAATACAGACATCCATACTTACGCAAGTTCTATAGTATGCATTCCAGGCCTGTAGTTGGCAGTATAACTTGGTAATGGAAACAAAACCTATCAGAACACACCTGCACATCAAGGTGTTCTTGACCAAGGTGATCAGCACAAACAAGACAACAGTAAAGGAGAGAATGTCATTGGTGAGTTCTTAGAATTGGCCTTATTATTTGTGGCATCGATTCAACAAGATGCTGGAAACATTCCTCAGAGATTTTTCCATATTGATATTAGGGCTGGGAGATTTCCAATCACAGAATTTAGATTCAATTCAATTCAGATCAGGCCCAATTTTAGCATTTTGTAAGGTATTGGGGATCAGCATTTTAGCCTATATTCACAACTAATCATTTACATTAGCCACCACTGAGCAAAAACTGCTACAGAACGCTGCCGTGTCAATATAACCAAGTGCACTGAGTTTGCCCACTCTTCTAAAGCTTACGATGAAATAAAACAAGGTATGGTACTCTGATGTGGGACAAGATCCACACTTAGCTGTATTACAGAACGTGAGCACAGCCAAACACAGTCGTAACATTTGCTCTACAGCACCCTATGGTAAATCTCCAGGGACATAGTTTAAAAAAGTGAAAACAAACAGGGCAGTCTTTTACCTTAGCATTAGCAACTCTGTTGCTTTGAGATTAGCATTAGGGAAATGTTAGGTTAGGCTAATGCAGAGGTTTTCAAAACTTGTCAACCCCACAAAAGGCAATCCAGAAACAATCAAAAATGGTCAAAAACAGCTTAATTTTTTTTTCTCAAAATATACTACCTATGTACCTTCTGACTGACTGGCAACCAGTCTAAGGTGTGCCCTGCCTCTCACCCTAAGACAGCTGTGATAGGCTGCAGCCACCTACAACCCTGACGAGGATAAATGTTAGAAAATGAATGACTACCTATGTGCACATATTGCTGTGTTACTTGAGTTAATCTAGGCAGAAACATTTCAGCACTCAAATTATTAATGCACCAAATAAACAGCAGCTCGAAGAAACAAAAGACATTCAAAGTCTGTTTTTGCTTTGAGTCTTAGTCATTATCCAGCCTCAGTCACCTTAGGGGTCTTGTGACAACAAAGTAATAGCGATACCCAAATATAACGTTTCTGTTTTCATATTAACGAATCAAATTTAACACATACTTTCGTTTATAAAATTCCAATACTGGATAGTTTTCGAGGGGTCCCGACCTCCTCTTTGAGAACCACTGGGCTAATGCACAGATTTTCCTACCTTCTGTTTGAAGTTAATTATTCTGTTTTCAAAGTGTGAAAGCTTGCAGTCTTCTCCCACAGTTAACACCTTTGTTCTATCCCTGAGCAGATATCAGACATATTACAAACTAAAAGCCAAATTACCCTTATTTTGTGTAAAGCCTTGTTTACAATTGATTTCAAAGGAACATAATGTAGCAGTATGCACACTTCCACACAGGCAACACAGTATTAATAGAAGAGTTAAAGGTCAGACACACTGCTCGTAGAAGTGTGAGCTGTGATATCTGAAGTGCTTAAGTGGAAAACAGCTCCCCAGCTGGTGTTGCCGATACGACATATGGAGTGTGTGTATGAAAATTTTCTTAAGCGGCTCCATAATACCTGCAGTTTCTTTGTTTGGTTTATACCATAATTTAAATTATTTATATCTTATTTCAGCCTTCTCATGCACAGAAATACTCGTCGACATAAAAAAGAGAAGGAGTCTGAACAGCAGAGGCACAGTGTTCATAACTGTTAAGAAAACATTAAAACCATAAGCAATAAGCCAGAAAGCTGCTTGCCCTCGGCTCATTTTGTTATTCTAGATTCTCTAAGCTCCTGGCTATCATACGTCAACATCCATCTTCTTGCAGTGAACTTATAAAACTGAGTGGGTGGAGGCTGGTGCTGCGGTGGGTTTGAGCATGCCCTCAGTGCCTTTTGATTATTGTGGTTGTTTATGAGGTTGTCTATTAAACTGGCAGGCACTTGGCTTATATTAAGAGAGCAACTCAACTCACTCACCTTGGAAATGGTTAATGATCCTGTCCCATTATCAGAGGGTCACAGAATGAAACCCCGTTGAATGGTGAAAATAATCCTTGGTTAAGATCCTTGAATAACTGCTTTACTTTTTGATGAAAAAACACATAGCTCGATGCCATGAATATAAAAGCAGTTCTCTATCAGCTCTTGTCAGCTTGTCAGAGACAGGCTCTGTTTTGTAGTTGAAGTGACTGTCTGTTAGTGCGAAGGTCAGAGGGGCAATCTCTGCCACTGCCAATGTGTCCATCAACAGCCTAATGTCTTGTTTAAGTTCCCTCAAGCAAGCAACCCTTCTTTTGTACACTAAGTTCTTTTCTGCCCTCATTTCCTCCTTGTGAGTGGTAATGTCAGTCACTGAAAATCCAACCATCCAGCCAAAACTAATCCTTACAACCAGGGCTGCTGCTGATATTTTATTTGGTGAACTGGGTGGAATGAGGTGTTGAGGGTCGTTTGTTTGAGCTATTAATCATCAGAGTACTACAAAGACTTTGTCTTCATGTCAGGTGTATCCGCATGAAGAAATGGTAAGTGTTCAAGGTTTTGATTGGTTTAATTAAAAATGTGGATGGTTTTCTTGAACAGTATTTTCCTCAATTCTTTGTGCAGAAGTTGAAATATTTGGAAAGATATGATGGAAGATAATATGAGTAGGGAATGAGCTCCGGTTTTCCATGGTAACGGGAGTCATTGTCATTGATTTTGTGAAAGAAAAAGATTATAGCCCAGAGGGAAAGCCCAATTCTATGAATGCCACGTCATACAGTGCATTAAATGTTTCGGTATGTCATATATATATTAAAATTAAATTCCAGGGCCTGAGCCTGAACACTCTTTGAATGGATTATTTTTCAGTTTTGGCCATGATACCTCGTCCATGTCCACTTGTTTATTCACTGTTCTGTATTGCACTCCAGCTGTCCAAACCAGCCCATTGTCCTTCCATTAACACAGTGGAAGTCTTTTCCTGATGTTCAGCCTTGAGAGAGACTCAATTGTGCAGTGACTGAGTTACAATTAATGACACAGCCAGCAGAGCTGCTTTGGCCAAAACTAACTGCCACTTTGCCTCTGCTTCGGCTGCTTTTTACAGGTGCAGCCTGCCTGTAAACATACTTGTGATGAACGACAGGCAGCTGCCTGGAAGGCAGTAATGGTCACTACAGGACCTTCATGTTTTAGTAGATGTTGGCTTTTTGAAGAACATTCTGTAATGGGACTCTGACTAGGGGTGTTTCAGGTCATAGCAGCTCCTCATCACCGGCCATATGGCCACAATCAAACTGAACCTAATGTGCCAGCTGTCAGCTCTATAATATGTTTTTGCAATGCCCAGAATTCCTGACGGATGTGACCTAGTGGTGACGATTTGGCAACAGTTTGATGCACAAACACAAATTGTTCTGCAGTTCAAATATGGAACACATTGGCAGGTTTGGCAAGAGTTGCCCAACAGGAGATGTTTTGGGGGTTTTATTGTCTTAAATCGAAGGATGAAACAATGAATGGAGTGGAAAACTGGATAGAGAGCACCGGGGATGACATGAGGTGAAAGGCTCTGGGTTGGATTTGAAAGCGCTGCTTTGGACTGCCTCATGAACTTCAGCTTCTGTGCACAAGGTGTGCCATTTAAATGCAAAGCTAACTGCTGTCCTCAGGCTTATTGACTGGGTTTTCTTCTTCACAGACAGGTGTAAAGCGCAGAGACAACACTTTCAGCATGAGGTCTGACTACATGTTGTTCACATGATTATAGCCTCTCATGGCAGACACAGGGTTTTGGACCTGTTTAAAAGCTATCATTTCATCCTGTGCGGTGTGTCGTACTGAACAGCAATCAAGGCCAGATCTGGGACGCCCTTGGGCTAAAAGCTGAACATGTTTGATTTCTTGAGAGCAAGGAGAGCTTTATGAGCTTAAAATTCATGAGCATTAACAAATAAAATGGCAGAACAGGAAGGGAAGAAGCTGACTTTAACTAAACAAATACGTACAAGCCTCCTGTTGGACAATTACTCCATGGGCGATTATCTTTCAACTGGTAACATGTGTTCAACCCCAGCTGAGACAATGAGTAACTTCTCATTTCCTAAACAACTATGGCAAAAGACATGTCCTGTGGTCGTGGAAAAGATGTCTGTTTAAGAAGAGTCAAATCATTGGCATGCATCAAGCAGAGAAAACATCTGAAGAGATTGCTGCAGAAACTACTAAAATTGGGTTAAGAACTGTCCAACACATTAAGAAAAAGTGAAAAAGATGGTGGGAACCATTGTCTTGGGGGAATCAGGGAAAGAAGAGAGGCAAGTGAAGTGAATCACCCATCATGCCTAGTGCCTACTGTACAAGCCTGTGGAGGGCAGTGCTATGATCTAGGGTTGCTGCAGTTGGTCAGGTCTAGGTTCAGTAACATTATGTGCCCAAAGAATGAGGTCAGCTGACTACCTGAATACACTGAATGACCAGGTTATTCCATCAATGGATTTTTCTCCCCTAATGACACAGGCATGTTCCAAGATGACATTGCCAGAATTCACTGGGCTCAAGCTGTGAAAGGGTGATTCAGGGAGCATGAGACATCTTTTTCACACATGGATTAGCCACCACAGAGTCCTGACCTGAACCCATTTGGAATCTTTTGGATGTGCTGGAGGAGGCTTTGCACAGTGGTCAGACTCATCCATCATCAATACAAGATCTTGGTGAAAAATCACTGCAACACTGGATGGAAATCAATCTTGTGATGTTGCAGAGGCTTATCACAAAGAAAACAATGCCACAGTGAATGCATGCTGTAATCACAGCTAAAGGGGGTCCACAATATTACAGTCTGTGACCTTTTTCTTTTTTTTTTGGTTGCACCTTTTCTGGACCAGGCAGTGTATATCAGACACACCTCAGAAGCCAAGTGAGGACTGGGGTGTTATGCTGTAGTTACAGCGTCATCATGGCAGTCTTGATGATAAGTCGGTACCACTGTGTAGCATGTTGATCATGTCTTGTGCATGACTTTATGGCTCTGTGATCTCCTGATCTGGCACAGTGGCCATCATTATATATAAAAAATATTGCGTAACTTGACCTCAGTCCTGTTTGAATACCTATAGCTTTTTTTTCGCATTCGCGATCAAGCATCTTGAAGCCTGTGGAACAGTCAGACATTGCATCTGGAAAGTGATTGAAATGTTTATAACAACACAAAAAAATGACCATTACTTATACATAAATGTGCTTTGCTTCATTGACTGTCGTAGCTTTGTCATCTGTAAGTAATCTCAGTGGTGTCATGGTTGTGTCATCTAAATGTGCGACTGTTGAGTCAGAAGGCAAATGGGTCGCCAGCCGTTGAGACGGAGCTGTGATCTGAATGTGAGCTGCAGGCGGAGAACTTAGGAACACAGATGAGTCACTCCAGCTGATAAATGCCATCGGCGTCTTCTTTAACAAGGCGACGGAGGTAGGAGAAAATCTGCGTCATTTAATCGCCAGCCGCTTTGTCCCTTCTTTATTTACGCACAACCACAACACGTGTGCTTTTATGACAACTCCAGAACTTCACAGCACATTATCCTTGTCAAAACTCCCTGTGTCATGAATGATTACCTGTCACCATGCGACTCTTGTGTGTACACATGCTTAAGCCCCCTCACTGAGAACAGAGGGATTTCTTTACAGATGAGATGTAGCAGGGGAACAGCTCTGTCATGTTGCAGAGGCTTCTGATGGCATGCTGTTTTATTCTCCTCTGCTGAAAGGAAAAGTAAGACTTCTATGGGAGCAAAAAAAAAAAAAAAAACGCCCAGACACTTTAATCTGGGCTTTTCAGTCCAAGCATACAACATTTATTAATGCTGCGACACGAATGTTACAGTTGAAGTAAAAGGATTTCATGGCGTTGGATCTTTTTGGCACTATTGCTTTGCTCGACGGTGCACCATGCCGAGTGAAAACAGAAAACGGGAGCAAGAAGGGATTACTGTATGTGCAGGAAAATATGCAATGGTCTCAACCCGTTTCAGGTGCATGGTGTGGTCTTTTACGAGCTGATCCTTCAAGCAATTATGCTTATCTGGAATTTGTATTTATGTGACATGGTCTTTGTGGATTTGGTCATGGCATAACAGTTTTATCAAGCATTTCAACCTTTCAGCAGTATTTAAATGGATGTTCAGAAGTAGAAACAGCTGAAACTGGAAAGTTTTTGAAGGAAAGACATAATCTCTTCCTTTGATGGTAGAGATGGAAAAATATACCCAGAACTGTGCTTCATAAATTCTTAAATTCATAAGTTCCTGATCAGTGCTTGAGACTCACTGAAAGTTCTTAAAACTGAGAAAAATGTGCTTGCTGAGGGTTCTTTTTGATTCTCTTTTCCCTCTAATTGTCCTTCTCTGTATCAGCAAAAACCTGAACACTATAATACCATTGAGAAGAAGGGATTCATTTTTTTGCTCTTGAAGCTACGAATAAAAGCCTTTTCTCTTTTCTGATCACGACTCTCTGGGTTTTTCCTCATCACAACAGAACGCAACAGGAGATCCTAGTTAACAACTCTCTTCTGAACACATGAATAACACGTTGCTATATTTAGTGCGGTGCAGGTTAGACCAGGCTGCGACTGCTCTCTCAACTCAGATTAATTTAATCTCTGCATGACATTTGTCCCATCAGAGACTTTGGGTCACCTCAACAAATTAGACGTCTGCATCTGTGCCTCTCCCTCGAAAGCTTCTTTGCCATTTAAACATTGCCTGCAAAAAGTGAAAAACTGATGATGCACCATGCTTCTACCCAGCTCACTTCCAAATGAAGTAAAGAGCACAAGCTGAAAGACTGCTTATCTTAAAGCACAACTTGAGATCTTGCAGTGCAGAAATGGGTCTGTCACATAATCTCAGCCAAAAGCAATAACCATCTGGGCCATCAGGGTCCATGGAATTACTAAAGGTCTGTGTTTTTCCAGTCAGGTACATTTGGCACCTGCTGAGCAGCTAAACCCTTCCTTTAAATTCTCGACTTAACAAGATTAAACTGACTGGGCTCTGCCTTGTGGCTGTGCAGTGATTATTGAATACTGCGATATCAGTGACATCACCAACAGCCCTCTGAACTACGTCCATTATTGACTCCTGGTCCACATCAGTCCAGCTCCTTCCTCTATGTTTTACCTCTCTACTGTACGCCCTCTCTTCATCTTCACTTCATCATCTCAAACACATATTCACTGACCTATTTACAGCTTATCCTGACCATTATCTGATGGAGGATACTGAGGAATGAGAGATCAGTATCAGGCCCCAATCTGCCCCTCTCCACATCACATGACTCCCCTCCTCCTCAGACGCCATTCTTCTCCCTCCCTCTCTGTTAATTAAGATTTTAGATGTGATAATGTATTAAATATGCACAGCACCTCTCATCTAAGAATATCTTCTCTCAGCAAGGAAGGAGGAAAGAGGCACACTTTTCTTCTACAGTAACTGCTCATATGAGCTTTGCAATGTGTTTTAAGTTTTCGGATAAGGTGTTGAGCTATAAAAGTCACTCAGAGGAATTTTATCTTACTATAATTTAGTTTTAATAAAGAGGTAACTTTTCCTAACCTGAATCTATTGCCTAATTATCACAGGACTGTGTATTTTAGAAAGAACCAGCAGACTGTAGATTTGATGCTGTAAGGTGTAGGGATGAGTATTGAGAACCGGCTCCTGTTAAGAATCCTCAAGAAATGGTTCAACCCATTGATATCAATAGCCTTTTTGCTGAACAATTTCTTTATTGATTCTTTACATTACAGCCTTTCGTCGTCTTCACATGATGTGGCATCCCATGTCAATCACACTCATCAGTCAGCAGCAGAATACCAAAAACAATGGCAGAGAGAAAGCCTGGCTTCACTTCACCAAAAAAGGATGCTAACAATGCAACATGCAATATGTGCGATACCCTGCAAGGGCACCAACACCACTAACATGTTCATTTGTCAACACAAGGCGGTAATCACAGAGAGGGCAGTCTTGCTTTGAGTAGAAAATGTCATTTCAGACTTCATATGAACCACATTTACTAGATCAGGCCAGAACCATGTTATCATATTAAGATATTAAAAGACACAAATTAATCTGAATTTTCTGTTACAAGGGGGAAAAAAGCCAGTGGGTAAGATTTTTTTTTTTGTCAGTTTTATTGAAATGAGAATACTGTCTTGATACAAGAAACGTTTCCCCACAACAGTGGCATAATATTTTTTCTTCATTACAGGTAATTCAGAAATAATTTTTGCCTTTAGATAATTTAAAACGACATTTTTGTGGTCTGGTAAATTTGACTCATTTTAAGTCTTGAGTCTTTAAATAATTTTACCAAAAATGAGACAAACACTTGCTTGGATTCATATTTTTGCAGTGTCCTGCCTGCAGTGTTGCATCCCCAGTTCCTTTGGTACCAATTTGTGTGTCCAAGCGTCTCCCACCCCATCTGAGAGGCTCTTTTCTATCAGCCCTGAAAGATCAAGGATCCTTTCAGAGAAAGCAGATATGCTTTTGAAACAAGAACTGTTCAATTTGTACTGTTGACATATGTTCAGAGATCTAGGACTCAGTGACTTACATATTTATTTACCTAAAACTCAATAAATTGTTGAAAAACCTGTAAACTTGCTTCTTTTTGTTCACACATAATTCACAGGCGGAATCCATAAAGATCAGATCATTAAGCAGAATAGATGATGATATTGGTTGCGATAAAATCTTGTCAATACCCATCCCTAATAAGGGGTTTTATTTAAGACTCTACATGACCCGTTCAGTGGGATGCAAGGTTAACCCCAATCCCCCTCTCCCAAAGAAAAAAAAGAGAGAGATGCATAATCCTATGTGTTATGAAAAATCTTTGGACATTAATAAGGATCAGAGCGGATCTACAGTGAAAAACTCCTCACCCACACCCATGGAGTGAGTGAGTCAGCCTGGGAAGAGTGTTTCTCAGCAAGAAGTGCAATTGCAAGGCTAAATCTCCAGGTCGCTGCTCCTCTCTTTGATGTCAGGACAGAGATAGAGAATAATCACTGAGTACGGCTTTAAACAGGCCCACAAATCACAGTTTATTCCCGATATGCTCCCATTCTCTCACTCCCATTAATTGCTGTGTGTGTTAAGAGAGATTTCATTTTCTCATGACCGCAGTCCAAAAACACAGTCCTGTCAGAACGAACACCTTCTTAATTACATTTCCCTCCCGTTTCCCTCTTGACGATTAGCTTTATCAATATAAGAAAGTTTAAGCTTAATTGCAACCTGACACTACCTTGCCCTGCATTCAATTAAAAACAGATTGCACCGTGTGAACATATTGGTAACTCAATTTCTCTCCTAAACCCGAAGTCGAGAAGCTTAATCAGTTTGATATTTAGTGCTCCATGTCTCATTGAAGCTAAACATAGCAGGATATTTTGTCAATAGTGTCTGTAACTCTCTCAAAACTGAATGCTGTTATTAGCTTGGTAATTTACTGTAATGGAGCATAAGTGTGGTAAAAATGAACCACTCTGGAAGCCATTCTCCCACCTGAGTAGCCCTTACAGAAAATTAGACCACCACCCACTGGTGTATTGACTTTATTTTGTAACACAGATTATAAAGTGATTATCGTAGTTCACTCTGAGAGTTTGGGTTTGATCCCATTAACTGAAAATCCACACAGCACGGTCCTTATGCAACACATCTGGAGTTCCAGTGTAAATGATTTCAGAGTACACTTATTGACTGACCCCAGCAGTTCATCCTCTTTCACAAAAGGCTTACAGTACAATATGAGATCTTCTTAGAGCTATGCAAAACAGTGTGGACAGGATGGCATAGATTTCATCGTCCTTTGATGCTGTTTTAAAGGATTAAATTTAAAAAAAGTTGGCTTTCATCAGAATTTAATGCCAGCTGTATACAAAAGTGGAACATTTTGTCCCCCATTCATTCTAAACTCTGTGAGCAAAACCAGGATCTATTTAAAACTCGCTGGTGTAAATACACTGCCTGGATTTGATTGGACTCTATTTTGATTGTGCTGCAATGGATCATGAATGGTCAGTGATCTGATTGGAGCACCCTGCGCTGTTGGACAGCACGTTATTTGAAGATTTAAGAGAAATGTGTCACCTTTGGATATAGAAAGTATTTTTTGGCAGTGTTGCACTAGGAATGTACCAAAAGAGTCAACTTATGATACAGTTTGAAAAAAGGATGTAGAGCTCATGATACAAAATACTCATGATAAGGTACAACTTTTGTTCACGGTATAACAGTAGAATCACATAAAAAAACAGCTTTTCTTGTCTCTTCACTACTTCCTCAAAGAATTGGTTCTTATGTCTGAGTAACATAACTGGAATCATTAATTTAAAAATTAGAAGCAATGGGGATTTTATTAGGATATTTATTGCATTGCAGCTCTACACTGTGTAGTTTACCTGTGAAATTAGTGAACTCTTCTGGTGAAAACCACATCCCTCCTCAGTGGCTATTCCGCAAACAGGGCAGACTGGGTGAACAAACCGAACGCACCCTTCACACAAATGCAGTGCAAGTTCATGTCATGTAACTGCATTGTTTAAAGTCAGAGTTTTTGATAAAATGAAAGCATTTTTTTTTCAAATGACCTCTGTCATTTGAAAATGTTGTTTTCTTGCGAAATGAAGAAAGAAATTGAAAAAAAAAATTGTAATTTGAATATTTTGTGAAAAATAAGGAATTTTATTTTTAGGCAGGTGATCTGACGTTACTTCAGATGTATCTAATGTTTTATGTAGAATAATAGAGAGAATTACATCATGCGAAAAACTGAAATAACAGACACGTCAGTTTTACATCAGAGGCTGAAAATGTTGGTTATGTATGACGTTTCTGGTAAAAAGTTGTCTTGAAAAAAGAAACTGTCTTATACAGTTTTTTACATTAAAAAAAAAATTGACATGAACACTTGCTTACAATTCAGCTTTTGCTGTGTGAGAGTGGAGGCAAAGGTGAAGGCTTCGGGGTTTGATCAGCAAATTAATTGAAAATGACACAGATGACACCCCATCACAATTTGACTGAGAGCTTTTTTTTTCATGCTTCAACTCACACCCGCTCCATGTTCAGTTCACGTGGCAGAACTGCCAGACAGCTGGAGCCGTGAGACCGGGGAATACCTGTGCTTCCCATGCCAACGATAAGCCTCTTCTCCTTCAAGTTGGGCACTAAAACCTCAAACCTGTTGACTCCTGGCTTTGCTCTGCTCATATTGTTGATTTATTGATACAGTCGAGCTAAAAATAATTGCACTGTGTGGACACTGTATGTTTTATTTTGAAAGTCCCCAGGTGCTTCAGTGTAGTTTACAGTGCACAACTTCCTGTCTCCCCCTAGGTCTGTGCTAAATGATGAGTCATTGCCCTTGCGTTCGGCAAAAAAAGATTTAGATAAAGATTTATTTGACCTAAGGGGCACAAACCTGCCGGATCTGAGATGCACCCATAATGCAACAGAGTTGAGTTAGTGTGAGTTGATACATTGCCTTGAATTGAAACCTATCAGACCTGACGCCAATAAAGAGCAGAGACTGACCAGGGATGCATGGGGTACTTTGGGCCTTAGCAGGGTTATTAACATTAGGAGCAACATAAAAACCGGCTAAAATAATAAGTGTACACCTGTGCCCCTGTTTTTCCAATACCCCATGCAGAAATTTATGGATGAAGGTATGATGGGAAGAGATGGACAGTTATGCTATTACTGATGTAAGCATGAACACCACTTATCAAAGAAAAGATTGCAAAAAGAGCAGGGGTACATCATGGGTGCTTTCTTCATTGACAGCCATACAGATACACTAATGTTGACCCTTAATCTTTAAACTGAAATATTTGTAACAAGCACCTCTGTCTGTTTGAAAGTTTTTTCCCTCTCCTAATGCACTAATTTCTGCTTACTGTATGCGTGATAAGATATCTGGTGCTCAGAGAGGAGTATTCTGAATCAGTATAACCATGCCTGCTGGAACAACTGTGTACTTAGAGTCTCAGTGGAATAATAATGCATTAAAACAACGCAGCCTGGAATTGGTTGTACAGGGACAGAGCAGAGAGAATATGAGTGTGTCTAAAGGAACAGATTTTCTATTATGGCCCCTGACATTTAGTTAGCTACTAATCATTGTCATGTGTGAATGTGTGTGTGTGCTGTGTGTGTTTTTGAATCTTAATCTCGGCTTCCCTAAATGTGTCCTCTATCATGTGTTTGCGTGTGCACACTACATGCATGCAAGTTTTTGTGCTTGTGTGTTTGTGCCCTCGCATTAATGTGAATCCTCATCACAGAGAGCTGATATTAGCCATGCTTAATTAAAATGAGCAAGGACAAAGGTCAGCCGCTCAGCTCACTCAGCTCTCCTCTCTGGAGAGGGAATAGATGCAACATGAATGGAGAATAACTTTTTATTCTGGCAACTGGAATGGTCTCCACAGGTTAAAACAGCTGAACATGAAGGTAGACCTTTTTTGTCACTGTGGTACATTTTTTCCAGCACATGTGCTTTAACCGCCAAAGCTCAAAATGTCATTCTTTTTCCCTTTCTTTTTTTGATCTCACATTCATACTGATCTATTATGGAAAGCTTGATTGCTCTCTGCGTGGCAGTTTTGGACCAGCTTCAGTCACACAGAACATCATTGTTATGTTTTTCTTTTTTTTTTTTTTGTACTCTTTGTGTTTTCAAATGCACGTTCACCATCGTACATGAAATGGGCTGCAGATTATAGTAATGGGCTTGCTCTAAAGCTGAAAATATGGACTTTGCTTCCTTAGAATTTTCTTGGAAGCACTCTCACTAAAATTATGCTCCTTTTTTTCCCAGCACTTTCTCTCTGTGCTTGTACTTGTACTTAACATCAGATAAAGAGACTGGAATTTTTTATCTGCTATCAGTCACTTTAGCTGATAGTATTAATGAAGTGTAAAGGAAAATACAACATGTTGTCAAAGTACATTCAGAAGCGTTCACTGGCGAAATAATGGTTGAAAAAGTATCAGCAGTGCCATTCAAAAGAGCAAATCTGTCACTGAGGCAATCATGGATAATTTCAGTTTTTTAAATAAGGAGTCTTTTCCTATAAAATGATAAGATAGCCTAACGTTTGTTTGTAATAGACCATCATTTAACTTCTTATGACATTTTTCTTCATTTATTTTTCTCAAGCTGCTTGAATTTGGCATCACTGTTGCTGTTGTTGTAACGGTCCGTTATTTTATTGCACAAGCAAACAGACTCTTGAGTTGCTGTGTCTGAAGTTCCTACACGTCCTCTTTCTTTCAATCATTTTTCCATGGCCAATTTTCTGACTGGCACTTTTTTGTTCTCACCCACAAAATTCTGATGAATCTCTTTTCTAATAGAAAATAATATAGGGCCATAAGAACAATCCCTAATCTTTTATGAGTTGCTGTTACAAAGGCATGTTAAAGCCCAATATGTAACAATGACCTGAAATGTAATTAAAAAAAATGTAATAAAACCTAAAATGTAACAACTTGTTTCATTTAAAAAATATTACATTGAACTTAGCGTCTGTTCATAGGTTGGTATTGTATCAGTAGTGAGAAGGTTGTATCAAGACACCCCTACTCATAACACTTTTATCGACAGTGTTATTTAATTAGTTGACCCTGCAGATATTTCCCATTTAATTGCTGAGTAATTTTGGCTCAATAAAATATATGCAGATCAACCAAAGCACATGCTCAAGCGTCCTTTTTAAACCTTTGCTTCAATCTATTTTATGTGAAAGCAAAAGGAAACTGGACAAGAACCAAGTAGCAGAAAAGAAACACCTCATGCTGTAGCTGTTTCATATATCCTGTACCTTTCTCAGCTGGACATCAGAACTGGTTTCAACAGGACCTGCACCCCTCCTGAGACTTCAATATTTCACGCTTCACCCATTCCAACCCTGCGTGGTCATAATATCCCAGACATGTTCCGACGCTTGGCCAGGACAGCTCTCCTCTCATCATGTCTCCCAACCGCCCTGAGTGCCTTCTACCTTCAAACTCCCCAAAGCTCCCGAGGCAGATCTCAGCTGCAAAAGTCAAACATTAAACAAGATATTTACCAAGATGAGTGTTCAATCTAAGAACTCTCTCTTTCTATTGTCCTGTTTTAAAAGTACTTAACAGACTCATACAACTCTCGGCACAGTTTGGCAGTATTTTTATCAAGAAAATGGAGAACAGTTGTATAAAGGCTGAGTTTGGTTTACTAACACATGTCCATTTGACTGGAACAGAGCATAACCAATTATATGATTAGTCTGGATTTAAATTTTATTGTAGACAACTAGGGCTGGGCACTTAATGGTAAATTAGATCAATGATTTATGCTCCACACCAGTGTTCCTCAACCCTGCTCAACCAAAGAGCCACATTCTTGATAACTAGCTTTGCAAGAGCAACAATCTTAGAGGGGAAAAGTGACAAAAACAGCAAGAAGTAGCAATTGTAATACATATTAGGGACAAAAAATGTCAAACAGCAGGAAAAATTAATCATGACACTGATAGCCAGGTTAATAAAAGAATGAAGATAAACTAAGATTACCCACCACTTACAGAACTCACATGTTGCAGCCATAGCTTCATACAAACTGTTGGTGCTTTGATCCATATCCATTTCAGTGTCTCAAAAAACATGTTTACTGCATGTTTTACAACAACAGTTGGCAGCTCTACCACCCACACAAAGTCTTTATCTTCCTTGTTGTCGTCTTGTTTTCGGGGTATGAGAATTAAAGTGTGTGTGGGTGTAACTTTTGATTAAGCTCAGGTCAGGCAGTGAACTGAAAACTAGAATAAAAGAAGTAAAATTCAATAATGAGGGCTTTGGACAGTTACAGATTAAAAAAAAATAAAAAATCTGTTATTTTTTTGTGCAGCAGTTTATATCTAGTTGTGTAAAACTGACCAGTTCACAGATATGTATTTATTTGAACTCAGAGTGTTTGTTGTGAGTATCAATCTGGGAACTGTCTCAAGTTAGACTTTCCATCAGGTGTCAGGCCCTTCTTGGCTCTTCTTGTGCCAAACAGTCGGTTCTTAGAGGTGTAAATCACAACAGAGACGCTTCTAAGAACCGACTGTCAGTATTTATCATACAATACAACCGTCATCAACAGTGGGAGAGCTGCAAAACAGATTTGCCAGGGGTGAAGCATTGGCAGGCATCTCGTCGCTACACTGGCCTTAATTGGGCAGATAAATATCACAGGCTACACTCTCTGGCCCCACAGCACTGTTGCATACATCACCCTGAACACAGACTGACCACTGGCAGTGGGGGGGCCGCCCGCATGTCTCATCCCTGATATTTATCTGCTGCCCAAAGTGCAATTAAAGAGCATTGAGGGATTTCCCCCATCAGTGTGCTGCTTTGACTTGCAGCTGTATCCGAGCCCATTACAGTCATTTGACATCACATGAAGAGTAGGACCCTCGGTTTGTGGAGCTGAGAGTCTTAAAGAGACAGCGGTGTTTCAGACAGAGGCTTATATAAAGGGTTTTTTTTAAACAACAGTGTGAGAAAAATAGGAATTGTTTTAGTGGTTTATCATGGAAAGCTACTACAGGGGCACCAGAGGGACGGCACGAACCAAAAAATGCAATACCCCCTCTTTAAACAAATAGCAAGCACTGACATCTGTATTCTGCAAAATACATTTTAGGATTTTAATCATGAGTAATTTATTGAATAATCATGAATTTGGCCTTTTAAACACCCTCAGTGGGCACTAATATGTCCATATTACCAGCACGTTGTTCCATCCAAATCTCCTCCCACCAGCCTGCAGGGACGAACAAGAAGAGGAGCAGTTGATGTTGGCAACATGAGAGAATGTGGCAGCTTACACACACAAACAACAATACAAACGCTGCTCGCACACATCCTCAATGTTTGTGGGAGTGCACAGATGCACATACCACACACATGCACATTTATTCACAAACAAAGGCTCTGAGAATAATCAAAAATCCTCTCCAGCACTTGAACCTTGAATTGTTTGGCAGCCAGTGCTATTTATCCCGGACTTATGTGACTCACCAATGAGAGAAATAAATAGGAGAGAGAGAGAGGAGGGAGTTTGAAAAACAGTGCACGGACAGGCCTTCAATTCACAACACATTTTTCTTCTCCTGATAAATCCAAATTCTTTTTCCCCAGAGAAAATATAGCAACATATATCAGAGATATGTGTCAATATTTCAAGGTAAAAGTTCAGTGCCATTACAAATGGTTTTACAAAGGCAGGACATTGCTCATGCCTCTTATTATGATGGATCCTCAACAAGACTAAAATAGGATATTAAATAACTGCTAATCTTTATGTATCAAGGGCATTTTGAGAAATATGATTGGTGAAAGTTTCTGTCTTTAACGTAATTTTGAAAGGTTAGATTGATTTTCAGGCAGCAAATGTTTTTTTGTATATAATATCAATGGTGCTATGAATAAACCACATTATTCCTTCTTCTGATTATGTTGAATTGTGAATACATTTCAACTTTCAAATCAACTTTGCTACTGGATCTAGATTTTTGGTCTTCAAAGGACAGAGTCACCTGAACTCACCCTTAGATTTGCACTGTTAGTCAACAGTGTGATAGTTTTTGGTTGGCAGAGCTTAAAAAAAATAATTCAGCACTTAGCTAGCAAGTTGATGACAAATGATGATGAGATCATGGGTCTCACTGAATAATTGGTGTCTCTTACTGTGTGGCAGCAACTGTTACTTGACAGAAAACCTAGTGTGTATAATGAAACAAAAAACAAAAAAACAAAGCAAAAAAAAAGCTGAGGGCTGATATCTAGTCCTTAGTTGCCATTGCATTAACTTGTGCAGAAGGGAAGAAAAAAGTGCACTTTACTCTGTTTTGTTTTGTTAAAAAAGCTAACATTTGCTAAAGTGCTACATAACTTCATACTAAGCGGAAACCCAAATGAAGGCTTTTAACATATTATTGAAGGCTTTCAGTGAGGTGGGCTGGGAGGTGGTCTGGTGGAGCTCTGGTGTCTATCAATGTCAGGCTTGTAAACTACTGTAGGGGGCAGCTCCCTCTCTAGGGTGTTTGCCATTGGCTGGCTCCATCTGTCGATCCCCTGCAAGCATGAGATGAGGTTTGTGGTTGGTTGGTTGGTTTTATCTGTACATGCAGGGCAAATGGGGAAAATCTGCAGTTCTTGAAAAAATTAAGAGATCACTGCACGTTTTTCACTTTCTCTGATTTTGCTATTTATAGGTATTTTTTTTAGTAAAATGAACATTTTTGTTTCATTGTATAAACTACTGACAACATTACTCCCAAATCTCAAATATTGTCATTTAGAGCATTTACTTGCAGAAAATTAAACATGGTCAAAATACCAAAAAAGCCCACTGTTTTCAGGCTTCAAATAATTCAAAAAAACAAGTTCATATTCAGTTTTAAACAACACATTACTATTGTTTTAACTTTGGAAGTATCCAGAAATCAATATTTGGTAGAATAACCCTGATTTGCAGTAACATCTCTCATGCATCTTGGTATTTCCTCCACCAGTCTCTCACGGAGGAGAGTGATGACCTCAGCAATGGTTTTTATACATTTCCAAGTTAAATAAGATTTGTTTCAGGTGATGACCTCATCAGTACCTTATTAGGTAGAAACCGGTGTGCTTGTTTTGGAATTCATTAGACACTGCAATGGAATGGCTGTCATAGATGTAGAGATGCTGGTTGCTGAAAATTTGCAGTGGTCTTTTGGTTTTTTCCAGGGCTGTATATTGTTGATGTTGCGATATTAATTTCTTTAGTATTCATGTATTGGTATGGTGAGTGGTCGAGGGACTGAAAGCGAGGGAGCTGTGGGTGGAGCATAGGAGGGATTTGGATAATCTGACAGTTTGTTTTTAGGCTAATATCTAATAAGTTGCTTTTTAACACTTTTAGGGTTATTTCAAAAACTATGGCAATATACATTGCAATGTATTGCAGGGAACAAAATATCACAATACAATTTTGGACATATATAGCTTTTTTGGGGATACTGCACAACTTGCAATTTGATTTAGTAAATAGCAAAGCTACCAACAAGCTACAGAGTAAGACAGTTGCTAACTTGCACCGCCACTTGTAGCACAGTTGCAGTCCAGAGTTGCACTGAAAGCCTTTTGTCTGTCTTGGCCTGGTAAATATTTAGAGTGTAACAAAGTGCTGAGCAGAGAGCTGTTAAAGAGCAGATTCCATCGCCCGCTGAGCCGAGCTTCTTCCTACAGACTGGCTGTAACGTGTGTCTGCTAGCTGCCAACTGCTCTCTCCACATTAATCACGACCCGGGTTCTGAAGTTTGAACTTTGACCTTTAGCGCTGCATCAAGGCCCAGCGACAGATGGAGATGGAGCTTTGTGTGCTCACATCAGATCATCCATTTCTCCCTCAGTCACTCACTCACTCTCTCACACACACATCTGAGAAACTGACACAAACACTCTCATCACACATGAGCTGAGATGTGCAGAGGCTCAGCCCATAGCAACAGTTGTTTGGTCACTGGCTGATATTTCGACACCCTCTGACTGTCTCTTTTTCTCAATAAACTCTGTGAGTGTGTTCGGCCTGGCTGTGCCTATCAAAGACAATTTGTTGCTTTGCAGCTAATTTAAAACCAGCAACCACTCTCTAAAGAGGAAGCAGAGGGGCCTGTGCAGAGGAATTTTGTTTATCATAGACAAGATGCACCAGCTGAAAGACACTGATTAGTGTGAATAAATTAGAAAGTATTGCAATAAGTGGGTGATAGCTTATCTTTGAATTACATGCCCAGTGCTGCTCTCCCATTGAAGATTAATTGCCTCTCACAAGGTATTTTGAAAAGTTCATTTTCATCAATTGATTTCCCCTAATTCATGAATTCCCCAGAAGTGCATGAAATTGGCAACAAGCTCTCCATAATCACGCCTTCTGCATCGTTAACCTCTCCGGCAATTACTCATCATATGTATCAGTTGTGACATTTGCGGAAGCATGTTATTTTTGCACCATTAGGTCATGACAGGAATATTATCATAAACTAATGGCTAATTACAAGATGAACAAAAATGGTGCACACAGTTTGCCTCCAGTTTTCCTGCAATGAACAGATCTTTTTTTTCAAGCTCGTTCAGTGGTGAGACATGTTCATCATTTTTCCATTTATCTGACTGATCCCTTCACCGTCTGCTAAGTCTATACACCAAGTACAGCTGATATGTACTCATACTCCTCTGAGCAGTCTTCACCAGTCAACTGAAGGTTCCATAAAAGCAGCCTCAGTGATGTGAAAACAGATTCACAAAAGACATCAACCACATCCGAGCATTGTGAGGACCTTCTGGACGCTTCAGGAAGAATTGTCATTTTTTTTCCATCTCTTCCTCCAAGGCTATCATCACCTCACCAGTATATTATTGTTACTACAGTATTGAGGTCATTTCTGTTTCAGCCAGAGCCTGGAATTCTGCCTTGAAGCCAAAGAAGTGGGCCAAAGAAATAAATTGAAAGAAGAATATAACTTCAGGGTTACAAGTAAAGTAATGGGCATAGAATTTACCGACTCCATGCCAGGTGCATAACAGCGATACAGTGGGGTGCAGGTTCTTATTAACACACAGCAACTGAAATAACAACTGGGTCACACCTTCACACAGAAAGGAATCCCACGTCCAAGATGACAATTTACACTTATCATACACTTTTTTTTCCTCAAAACAATATGTTATGTGCTGCAGATGAAGCCATTGCAGTGTTTCATCACTCTGCACTGTTTCCACACCATCACTGAACCCTGAGGCAGATTCCTGCAGTACATTAATAGGATAAATCACTGGATTCATCATACGTAATGATACCATTATGTCATAATGTTCATCAGCTAATGTGCACTCGCCAGGAATCTATTTGTGTCTTTAGCCGTTTGCTGTCTGCCACAACTCCCCGAGTCTCAATTCTTTATTAACCTCCACAAACATCTTAGCCACAAGGAGAGCTTGGAATATGAAGGGAATGCCAAAAACAGACAAGCAATAAGGTCTGATGAGGTTTTATGCCTCGGCCCTCTGATTCTGGCACTTAGTCCACCTCGTCTATTGCTGCTGGGCTCAAATAAATGGAAAGAAAAAGAAAACATCCCAGAACATTTTTATTGCTTTTTATTATTGGCGTATTGCTGTGTGTGTGTGTGTGTGGGGGGGGGTATTTTTTTCTGTAGAGAATGATTGAGATTGATATGTTTAATAACGCTGTGAGAGAGCAGCAGGTGATATTGGAGGGAAAGGTAGAGTGACTTTCAAAGTTTACATGCTCGGAGTCAAGTGCTGTATGTTCACTGTTGAAAGCACAGACTGCAGGCAAGTTCAAGGACTGGAACAGGAGCCACACTGGAGCACATTTTGCATCCCAATAAGCCAACTTTCACTTTCATTGTTCAGCATTTTTCTAGGGATGTTTCTGTTACGAAATGAAAGTCAGCTGAGGGCAATGACATGATGGTGTAACAGTCATCTTTACAGAACACAGCACACTTATACAGTACGTGAAAGGAAAACTTTCCAGTAATGACAGATTTTTCTTTTTACCCGAGTGAACCTTCCCCAAAGTTAAGCACTACAAACCGTCTGCGGCTGCTTTACGACACTGCAAATGGAGGTAATCCCTTTGAGTAATATAATCTGTCACTGTTTATGTTTAGTTCCCGTGTCTGACACCTAATTAACGGACTGGAAGTTGCTTCCTTTTCTTGCTGCCTGTAGTGAGGAAAGGGATTTGAAAACCTTAAGGAATTGCTGTGGTGGTACTGTCTCATTACTGAGGTGTATATTACGCTCTGCAAACACAGGTATATTATTATCCATCTGTATCAATGTCATCTCGTGGTGAAGCTTTGGAAGAAGTAAGTGTAGCTTTTCAAGAAGTTGTACAGAGACCTCCTCAGGATTTTAGCCTAGCATGAGGCAAAGCTGGGGAGTAAAACTCAAATTGGCCTCTTTTCCAATTTCAAAGACCTGCGTGTTGTTGATAAAAGATTAAAGACAATCTGGTATTCAATCAGTAGGCATCTGTGTTTAAATAAGGCCATAAATTGTGTTGAAATGCTCATGGCAGATGCAGCACCTTCATCGATCTTTGTGATGTGTGATATCAGATAATAGTAGAAGAACAGAGGACAAAGATTACAGCAAATTAAGGCGGATTTTCTCTCTTGTTCTCCCTCTTTTCCTCTTAGCTTTTACTGACTTCTCTACCTCCACAGCACCCATTCCCCTGTCCATTATATCAAGTGGCCCGGCTTCCCCTCTGCGCTCTAATTGGAGAGCTGGATGGCAGTAGGTTTAGCCAGTAATGGGGTCCTGCAATTGTGGAAGCAGAAGTCATCCTGGGGAGGCCTGTCAGGATTTGTAGAAGAGCCGGGTCTTGTGCATACCACTTTGCAGCACCAGGAGAAAACCCCCTTGCATTTTAATAGTGCAGCTGTAAGCATTTCTGTAATTCAAGGTGGCGTCATTAGAGGCTTATTTATTCACCAGAGGTGTCTGCCAGGAGGGAGATGACGCCTCCTAGATCAGCTGTGGCAGCTCACTCTCTGCAACCTCCTGCAGGGCTGAAGAAGGAGAAATTAGAGTGCGATGGGCAAACACGACAATCATAGCATCGTTACTGAATTAGCACATAAACAAAACAACAAGCCGAATGTGTATGGTGTCGGAGCATGGGGAACAAAGATCTGTTGTTGAAGGAGCAGCCCGGTCCTGACTGTGCCTGCTGATGTAAGTGGTGGAGGAGGTGTAAAATGGATAATACTGGGCTCTCAAAGAGCAACAACTCAGAAAAAAAACAAAATGAAAGTAATGGACTCAGGAGGCTTTCAAGGCAATGTGTCAAACAAGACATTTGCAAGCGTGGAGTCCCACAAAGTCTAAAATGCTTTTCACAGCAGGGATGAACATCCATGAGAATAATTTGCCCCTTCAACCCCACCAGTATTTCTAACATGTCTTATACTAAAAAGCAGTTGCTTTTAGTCACTTTCACTAAGCCACACCATTGCTAAAAGATATTTGGCCTGACTGTTTGTATTTTGATTAAAAAAAAAGAGCAGCATTAACAGAGCACTTTCTATGACCCTAAAATGTGGGTCTTTTGTCACTGTCTTGTAGGCTGTCCTCCTCTTTGCATGGCTGTGGGTCAGCTCAAGCTCACTGTTACATAATAGATGAAATCTGATATCCTTTGCTGCAACTCTGCTTCTGTTGCATAAAACTGACATTTGAGTTCATAATATAGATATCTGTCATCTAACTAACTCTTGCAAATTTAATTATTTAATCAAATCAATATATAAATATATATATATATATTTTTTTTGTAAGCCGTGTTTCCAAAAACAGCATCCGACATATACAGCATCAACTGTTGTGGATTTCCCAGATGCAAATTAAGAGAAATGAACGTCTCAAGAGTCGGAATCAGCTTGCAGCCTCTTGTGGGTCTTTATTGAGGATTCAGCACAACGCAGCTCTCACACATCAGATTAGACGGACGGGACCCTCACTCTAACTACTCCTCGAGTCTTTATAGTTTCCATGACGTCACCGTTTCCTGTCTTCTGCCTATTCATGGTTATAAAAGTTGGACCTCATTAGGTGCTGCCTAACTTCTGGCGACATCCACACAAAATTTGGCTTGTTATGTCTGGTTCCTCTCCTACTCAATCTCAGAACCTATCCTCGAGATCATTTCTCAGCGTTGTCTCCAGGCAACTTGCCCAGTATCTGATGTTCGATACTTCATCACTCTTCTTTCATTTACTGTTCCAGGTCAAACTGACCCCCAATCTTTAACAACAATATCTCTCCACATGCCGTATATGTCAGGCTACCCTTTCATAACCTCTCAATATCAACAACTAGATGGCTTGGCCTCACCCATATCAGTCAGATTCTACCACACAACCAGCACAGCTTAGGGAAAATGCTGAACTTGTTTTTATTTCCATGACGGGGTGAAGACTCTCTCTTTTGCCATTTGCAAATGATCAACGCCTCTAAGATGATCCATAAATTATGAGCTGGAATCTAGTCGCTGTTAATCTCAGTTGAACACAAACTCTTAAATAAGGGAGAACAGCTGGCTATGTTCTGTTTGCCACCAATAAATTCCAAGTACAAGCTCTTCATTCACATGTTTTATTCCATTTGTTTGGTCAGCAAAGACGCAAAAGCGTTGAAACAACAACCCCCAGTTAAAACATTTTTGCCCGAAGGCAGCAACTGAACAAGTATTTGCTGGTTTCTTGGCAGTTACTCCGTACCTAGAAATTGCCCCTCACAGAAAATTTATTGAGGGAACTTTAATACGTCAATTAGGAACTCTCTCAAACCCATAGAGGACAAATTTGGAAAAACAAAACAAAAATACCAAAAAAACAAACAAAAAACATAGACCCTGACAACACTTATCAGATCAGTGCTCTCCAACCTCCAACCCCCATTGTTGCGTCACAAATTTCTGGTGACCCCAAAGGAATAGTTTGTGGTTTCATTGCCTCACCAATGACATAGCTCACCTCCAAGGACGCTTTCAGTGTAGTGCTTGGATTTAATTTTAAAAGAATAAGGTTCAGTCTTTTTTTTTCCTCAGCAAACAATGTAATTTGGCAGTGGTGTATTGCTGAACTTAATATTCAAGCAGAAGACATATCTGTATGTGATATGACCTCAAACACATTTTCTTAATAGAGTGTACTGTTATGTATTAAAAAATAAATAAATAAATTAATTAATTATTAATAATAATAATAATAATAATAATAATAATAATAATAATAATAATAATAAGGATTTGATGCTTTGGTTCCAACTATTTTTATAGTTTGTCAAAAACTACTTCAGCAAGCGGGCTAAAAGCCTCGATTTTATTTGATTCTACCTTCTTAGAAATTGGATCCAAACTGACCGGCACCCTGTGGAAAATACACTCACTATTGGGGAGTATCTCATACAACCCCTCTTGAAATACACTGAAATGTCCCTTTAATTGAATATTTCAACTGCTGCGACTCATTTGTATCTCTATTTTCTCTCAGAGTGGCTCTGGAATTTCAAACAGATTTACACTCCTGTTTGCCAAATGAAAACCCCCATGAGCCCTACACATCAAGTGTCAATCCTGTTGCTCCTCAGCAGCAATGCTGACAACTGTCTACTCTGTAACCTAGCAACAAAACCCCCATTTATACATATAAGGGCTTGTTTAGGTTGCTTTTATTGAAAATGAAAATGAGGGACCACAGATGGCAGATTCTGAATGTTTATGCAAAGAGTTCCTCTGGAGGTCTTTTAGCATTCCCCTGCATTTTGACGATAATAGTAAATGCTTCTATTAAACAGAGAGCAGTGCTTCGCTGATATGTTTTGTCTTTATTTTGCATCATATCAGAAAACAACTCATTTTTTTCTGGGATTTCTTGATTCGGGCCCATATTTGTATGAATCAAGCTTTTTGACAAGCTTGAATATATTTTGGAAAGTAAAAATCCAAGGTTTGATTGTGTCTCACGACAATAGTGTTCAAAGAGGTGGAACAAAAGGTTTCTGTCTGGTGAATGAATTACTGTTCACTTCTGATCAAAGTTTGCCACGTCTCATCGACTCAAGTTTGACTGCTATCTATTGATCTTTTCCTCTGTTTCCTGAACCTGGCTGTTATTTTCTGCCGGGGCAAACAGTGTTACACAATAATGCAACTGAAGAATAGTAGCTGTGAGCTTAAGAAGGAAAAAAGAGGGCTCTTCATCTGAACCTCTGAAAACCCTTTCTGTCCCTGCCAGGGGGAGATAGGATCAGTAGACAACCCCAACATTTTCAATTTTGTGCTATCAGACACTGAGGAGATGTGTCAACAGTGGGGTCCTACAGCAAGTAAACACAGGAGTCTGACAAGCAATAACCTAGATTCAACATCGCCTCAGGTCCTCTACCACCTAAGGTCTGCCACTTTCATATCATTCAGATCCAGATCTGTTGATCAAAAACAACGTCTATCCCTCCAAAACACTTTCTTCCTCCTGGTCAGTCTCCATAACATTAAGAGATGCTCATGGAGTCGGATGTTGCAATTGATGAATCTAATAAGGGTTTTTATCCTTGAGCCATACAGGATCTAGTTACTGAACATGGATATCGATTCCTATGATTCAGCATCTTATTTGACTGTTGGCTGTTTGCTCATCTTATACATTAAGTGCACAAGTGCTTTCAGCATTGGCTTATTGGCTCAGAGAGGAATGTTTAATGTTTGATTCCCTGTTGCTGTGCATTTTTTCAATCAGCTGGACCACATTTCAGGGGGGAAAAAATATGAATTTTCTCTGTTGTACAATATATTAGAGGGGCAGTAGGGTGAATTGTATTAAAACTGAAACTAATTAGCCAATGCTGGATACTGTCATTATTCATCATATTTGTTCCCAGCAAAATCCTCACAATATTGTGGCTTATAACAGAGTTAGAAGGAGAAAATGAGGGTAGCTGCAGCTAAACTGGGTAGAGTTGAATGACAAAAGAAACCATGAGATTAAAAAAAGGTGCTGGTGGCTCTTAAGAGGAAGTCAGAAAATTGTTGAATCCACTCTTCTTTTGTTAGTTTTTAGCAGGCATCAGAAGGGATCAGAGGGCAGAATAGTTTGAAGCCTCCGATGACCGAAAAAGCCATTACTGTATAGCACAGTCCACTGCAGGAAAACTCCCTCTGAGATTTAAATCTGGCTGATTAAAATACTGTCTCATAAGCTTGTATTTGTGTAAGTGTAAGTCTGTGTGTGCGTGTGTGCGTGTGTGTGTGCGTTTAAATGCCTTTGTGGGTGGCTGCATGTGTGTCTGTGTATCAAGCAGCCTAAATACCGAAGCTTTTTAACATTGAAGCTCTGGGAGAATAAGTGCAGAGAAACTTGTCGATTATGATCGAAGTGATGTCCAGCAGGGACTGTTGATGAGCTGCCCTTGACAGAAACAAAAACAGCTCTCTTCCTTCACTATAATTGCTTTTTTGGGGCTTACTTGCCATCAAACTGGTTCTAGACCAATGAATCACTGCCCACATCTCAATCTGTGCTGAGTGATTCAAAAAGGTCTTCTTTTGTTTTTATGGATAGCAGAGCCGATTAAAAACCTTTGTGGGTGGCACTAAGTGACTCTGGCAAGCTCTGTTAAAAAAACATCAGAGCTGGTTTTGGTCAATTGTTGAATCTCTGCTCATGAAAACATTTGACTTTGTCCACCATGACATGACACACTGCATGTCTGCTTTCACTGTATGCCTAAAATTTGTTGGAAACATTTTTGCATCTCTCCTTTTTACGACAGCGTATTACGTACTGAAAAGCTTAATTTATATCTTAGAAAAAGGGACATCAGCATATTTCACTCTGAATACAATGAACCATGGTTCACACTTTGGGGGAGTTGCGACCAGTAGCATGGTTATAGACAGTTCCAATGGATCCTTTTTCGATAGCGATAGTCATCTTTGGCACCGGAGAGGCATTCAGTATGGATTATGAGCCTAGCAATTATGATGCAGTTAATCCAGCTGTTTCAAATATTTTGAAGAAGTTTTATGAATAAGTCAAGAAAGATGTTGGTTGTACCTACAACATGATGAGAAACTAGTCCCTGTACAAACCAGGCAAAACAACATGTTGCTCTACATCAGCTCAAAAGATCAACAAATTACTTTTGCTGTTTTAATAGATAGCAATTTAGATATTTTTATCCATCAGTATCATCGCAGCATGGTATGTGAGTCCCTGAAAAAAAACACAGGGTATGCAAATGGCTTTCTGTGAACAAGACTACTTGATGTCAGATATTTCTAAAGCAGAAATGTTCTCTCTCTTTATGGTCTCGCTTTTCTGACTGTACCTGAACATTGCCGCAGTTCAAGTGTTGACTGAAAATGTCATCAGAGCAGCTGGAAACTAGTGATTTAAAAAGGAGAGATCAAATCCTCCCCCCTACTGAGCGCATTTATCAAGACTTGCGATGCCAGACTGATTCATGGAGTCTGAATCTAGGGAGCTTCATATGAATTTACCCAAAGCAAGGGGTCATCTAAAAATAGCATGTACTTTATCCTCTGTTCAGAACTGGAACACCGGCCAGTCCTTCTGCAAGAAAATGACCATGCCTTTTACCATCAGGATGAACTAAAGGTTGCAGATTTGAAATGCTAACCTTTCTGTTTCCTTTTAACTCTCTTTTTTTCTAGTTCCTCCTAAGATTTATGACATATCCTCTGACATCACGGTAAACGAGGGCAGCAACGTGTCACTCATCTGCACAGCCAGCGGGAAACCTGAGCCAACCATTTCCTGGAGACATATAACCCCATTAGGTGAGTTCACTTCACCTCTCTCAAAACCTATGCTAATGAACAAACAAATAGACAGACGGATGGAGGGATGGATGAATAGAGAAAGGAAATGAGGAAGCATGGACAGGATCAATAGGTGAGAGACTGAGTGTCAGGGAGAACTGGTACTTGTGTTGGAGATGGAAAGGGGGAGGGGATGAAGCAGGAGATGGATGAGGTTGGATGGATTCATGGCAGAGGGAGGAGAGAAAATGGAGATGTATGATAATACATCCAAGTGAATGTGCAGAATAATAGATGCTGTATGAGGTCATAACGTGCTGTTTCAATCCTGTGCTGCGCATTCAAGGGAAAAGCAATAGCTAGTTCACGTTTTATTTGTCAATCACTTTCAACACACCGTCTTCTTCTTACCAAACAGCTGTCTCATTTTAGCTCCTAACAGCTGAAAAGATACAACTGTGACATATGTAGAGGCCGGAAATTAGCCTTATTAAACCTCAACTGTAGCATGTTCGTATCTAGCTTTATAATTAAAAAAACATCAATAGTATCATGAAAAACACAAAAGATTTGCTTCCCACATCTGAACTTCTTTTTAATTATGTTCAATAAGGAGTGCTTTTTGTAATTCAATATTTTTTTAGATTCAGCAATTGTTCAGTTCATTTGAGATTTAAAACTTTTAATTACATCACGACAAATTGGAAAGTCTTTTTTTTTTCCTTTTAATTTTATCCAACAAGTAATGAAACTACAGTGTGAATACATCGTGATGAAATAGCTGCTAAGGCTACACTGTAAATGTCTATTTCTCTCATCACAATATGAGCACTTGCAACAGAAATATTGTGAAAGACAATACATTTTGTGATATATCAAAAAAAATATTGTATTTACTGCCACCTTAAAATGGAACACTTTACCTTTTGGATGGAGCCTAGGATGTATTTCCCATTTTTTCACACATGAGACTTGGGCAAGATATCAGCTGCCTTTATATGCCAACTTAAAGGTAAAAATAAATATATTTTTGAATTCAAAGGAATATACATCAAGCACAGGAGTTAGATAAGGAAAATCGTCGAAGCCAAAACATGCTCTCCAAGCTCCTAAAATTATGTTTGAATTGGTTGTGAAACATATTAGAAGGACATTAATGACTCTTTTTGTCCAAGAAAAGCAGCAGAGAACTTAAACAGCATTACTATTTTTTTTTGTCTTAAAGAAGGCTGCATGAAACTGTATCAGGTAAGGTGAGATAGACAGTTTAAAAGCAGTGAAGTTGTTGGATGTATAAACAGTGGGTGCCAAAAGCAATACAGACTGAAAGTTACCCAGAGAGTTCCAAAAATGTGCTTATCCCATTCTTTTTTATATAATACAGACCAAATGTCTGCTCTGTTAAATGACTGCATATATTATACCGTAGATACAAATAACCTGTTACATGTTATGTTGAGTTGCCTGTGTTTCTAGGATCAGAGCATCACAGGTTATCAGTCACTGGGTTTCCAACCGTTAGTAATAACAGCAGAGTCCCATAATGCATTATTAATAGTAATTAAATGAGAAACAATTTTCTAGTTTTATTCTTGATTTTTACAGAGAAAGCATCATTTCAATACCATGTTTCATCCCTGGAAAAATAATTTGCATACTGTTACTTAGACTCTTTGTACTGTAAATAAAAATGAATCAATAGTCTCATCATGAATTGTACTTGTTGCTAAAAGCAGGAGTTCATGTGGGTTTTTTTGTTTTGTTTTGTTTTTTTTCTGCACATTTTTGTATTATGATGAAAAGAAAGGATTACCAGCACTAAATTGACAGTTCTTATTTTACCAAGGAGCTGATGTATTGTGAATTACATCACAGATGAGCAAGGAATATTACTGTTGTCAATAGAATTTATTTATGTGTCCAATGGGAGGAGCAGAGTATCATGAAGCTGTTTGAATACTGAGTCGTCTTTTTTGAAAAGGCATCCACAGCATTTAACTGTTGCTGCAAAGCCCCCACCCAGCCACTTCCAGTCCTCCCTCATTTTCATATTAATGGATTAGAGCCTGCTGAGCTTATCTGATAGCTGTGAGGATGACTGCATTTATCTTATGGCTGTCAAATCCTCCTCTCTGGTGGTTGGCCTGATTGCGTTCAGGGAGTTTTCAGAAGATGATCAAAAGAGCCGTCCTCAGAGTCCGAGTGGCAGTCAGTCATTCTACTTTGAAGTGTCCGGACTTTGAAGTATGCCAGGGAAGAAATGATACGCTGGTCAAATGAAAGGGCCCGGGACTAAATGTAATCACAGACTGTCTCCCAGCACATCAAAAAAAAAAAAAAGAAAAAAAAGGAAAGAGAAAAGCCATTTGCCATAGGATCTTTCAATTGGTTATTGTAGTGAGGGCGATTTGTCTAAAGGACGGGGTACAACTCAAAGGTTGTAAGAGGCTAATTACCTATTGATGGAATTCCATTAAAACTGTTGGATATGCTGAACAGTGTGCTCTAATCCCACATGAATCTGCACAGTCAGTATATGGAAATATTTACCCAAGTTATGAATAAAAGCAGACCTGCAACCTCTAACTGAACTGCTTTGACTAACATTAAAGCTCACAAAAAAGGGAATTCATTGAACCTTTTGGGTAGGAAAAATGCCATGACTGCAGGGATTATGCTAAGTCAGGTTATAGACTAAAATACTGAGAAAATAAGTTTTATTAATACTATTTTAGAATTTTTTTTTAACTTATGTGCTCTGAAATGAAATATCTGAGGCAGTCAACATAAGTTTGAGACTACCATCACAAGGTTTTTGGAGAGCACCTCTGATAGAGCAGGTGTCCTACATACAGAGGCCTAATATGCATCTTTGCTCACCAAATCTTATCCTTTGTTACTCTCAGGTAAGCGCATTCTAATTATAAAGAAAACTTAAAGTCAGGACCATTCTCAGCAAAATAATGTACATTTTGCATGCCGTAGGTCATATTTTGCCCTTTCATGTGCTTTGTGAAATGCCAAAGCCTTGTTTAGGGAGAGCAACAGCAAAACAGGGTCGAAACGGAACTGAGCACAGGTATATGCGAGAAATTCCTGGATAAAAAAAGGATACCTGCCTTAACTAACTCAACTATGCAAACTATGCTCAATATGTAAAAAAAAATAAAGTCAGTGTCATCAATATCAGGTTATCAACACTTTTGGCACAGAAATTCCATATTTTTCATTCCTATCCCTGATTGTGTGCATTGTGTTCTCTGTGTTATTAAAACCTTTTAACATACAAATATCTTAAAAACCACTCAAACTTTTGTTTGTTATTTTGGCATGAAAAGAGTCTGAAATCATGCCTTGATGCTAATGTGTATGGAGCATTAGATTGATATGCCTGTGGTTAGCATACATTGCTGAAACTTTGCTTTTAAACATTAGTTCAACTTTCATCACAGAAAACACGTCATAAATACTTTTTGTAAACAATATTGAAAACGAAATGTGAATATACTTGCTAGAAAATGTTTTCCAACGGGAGAATGTAAGAAAAGTTACTGCAGACTCATAGCTGAATTCAACATGACTACGGCAAGCTCAAGGTTCCAAACAACTCAAAGCATTGCAAAGTGGCTCCACCTCAGTAACTGAAACATAAAAAAAACAATAAATTGTTTATTTACATCCAGAGATATAGGATCCAGGGACTATGTGCAAAGTTTTTGACTTACCTTTATTTAAGTATATTTAGAGATTTTGACCAACTTCATATTTTTTACTTATAAACTCCATAAAATGTTGACACTGAAAACCTGTAAAGCCTACTTTGGCATTGATATCAGTAAAATCCAATAAATCCTTATCCTCATACATACATAACTGTAACCAGTTCACCCACAGCGTTAAAGGATCTGCTCTACTTGTTGAACATTATGATGCATACCTTGAACACTTCTTATTTCATATTTAGCTTTCCCAGTTTACGTCTTCACTCAGATTACGTCTCAAATCTTATCATAATGTGGCTGTATAAAACCATAAACTGCTTTGTATTGCTCAGTGGGGCAGTTTCTTCAAGCTATACTGATTCTATCATCACATCCACAACACTAAGTATTGGCTCATATGTGTCAAGAGTACCCTAATGCCTTTGGCAGTATTGACATACAGCTGAGCAGGTGAAATGATTGTAAAGTGACGACATTTTGACACGGCAGCTTTTATTTGTTGGCACTTCTCTCTACAACACTCAGCCATTTTAGGCTGAGGGGGGGTGATGGTTTTTTCACTGTGTGGATAGTTCTGCTGCAGCAGTCAGTGAAGTTTGACAGAATGATAAATTGCCCTGACTGACTGTCAAGTTCCTATTCCCACTCTGACTGTTTTGTGTTTGCATTTTTTCTCTCTCCTTTCCCTTCCTGCCAACCAGCAAACTGCCAGCTAATAATAAACTTTGTGCATCCAGTGAAGTGTGGCCATAAACTGTTTATGGAGACCATAATTTGGCTCAGTATGTGCGCATATAAAGTCGATGCATATTCCTCAATTAGAGAGCGGTGCAGACTGAAGCAAGCACTTGCTCCACACAGATCATCTTTGTTGACATGTTACTGGGCGAGCAGCATATGTCTGAATCTCAATGTGCTTAAAATATCATTGCAGTTTTATGTAGCAGTTTAATTATCTGTGTAAAAATTAGCTTGACAGTGAAGTTTCAGGAGCATGGGGTGATTGCTCCGTGATAAGGGCGCTTATGACTGGAAAGCTTGCTCAAGTCCTTTCATCTGCTGGTGAGATCTGGATGTGAAAAGTGAGTATTTAATGTTCCCTCTACCCTTGAGCAAGGATTCAACCCCTGACTGTTCTAGCGCTGCAGCTCAGCTACCTGTTAAAAGGAATTAATGGGGTAGTGCTTAGTTTGTGTACCACTGCAATCCTTTCCGACCCTGCAGCTCCTTCCCAATGCTCTTGATGTCATTAAAGTATGTTCCCACAAAACTTAAACCAAATAAAAACTTGATTTAAACACAAAAATGCCATTAATAGAAGTGCATTGGTTACACTCCTCAGCCGCTCTGTCATTGTCGATTTAGCTCTTGACATGGCAACTTACTTGACTCTGAGGCTTACAATAACTGGGGTGACATGTCAGCTTTTCAGGCTTTTGCCTCAGCGTGAAGCACTGTGTTTTGCTTCCTCACCACTATTCCATAGGTCATGGGAAGGGAGGGGGGGTTAGCCTCAAAAGTAGTCTGTTTCAGTCTGGTATGGCTGGGTGGATGGCTGGGCAGAATTGCTTTGATAAGCTCTTTCCATTGAGATTTGAATCCAGGGGATAGAAGTGTGACCTTTTGGAAAGGCTGACTAGAATACTAGAATACATATTTGATTGTTTCCTGTGATAGGGCTCAGCCAAGACAGATTTTCTTCCTCCTTCCCGTGGAGCTACTGTACGTATATCAAGTGCATACTGTATTTTTGTTTTGGATACTTATTTAACAGCATGAGGCACAGCTTTCCCGAAAAATAACCTCAAGAAATAGACAGCAGCATCTTTTACTCCGGAAATTCAAAACAGTGTGTGCACAGTAGCCTGGTCCTGAACTTTTTTTTTTTTGTGAAAGGTACAGAAAAATGTTCAAACTTGACTTCATATTGCTCCTCTATACCCTGAGTTCTGCCTGGCAGGCTGCAGCTCTTGGAGTGTGGCAGCTCTTTAAGAGATGCTAAACAAATTTATGGCAGTGTGTTTCACCAGAGATCTCTCATTCACTTGGTTCCCTTTCTCGCAGTCGGCAATAAACCGCTATGTAGTTCAAGGGCTGACACTTTCAGATGCTTTGAGCATGATGGGAGGCGAAAGAAAGAGTTAGGTGCAGCATTTCAGATATCTGATATCAACAGCAGGAGCCGTTTCTAACATGTCCCCATTCAGCTGTTAAGCACAGAATTGTGAGCTAAAGAGGCGCTCCATGGGTCCATTGCTTTATTGGAGTATCTGTAACATGATGAATAGCAGACCTTTTTTACTGAAATGTGATATTGAGTTACTGCCACACTACACATTTTTAATGGCAGTCAGTAGTGTGAATGATGTCTTTCCAGACAGCAACTTTTTTTTTCACAACCACCCACCTCTGGAAGAATATGTCAATGAGTCTATGTATGAGACATTAAAAGAAACTTTGAATAAAGGTATAGCTACGGTATAGTCGGTATGGCCGTGCCATCTTTTGATTATTTTCTTGATTCATCAATGAGCCCTGTTTGCAGAAAATGTCACAGAATTTAAAAAAATCTTATGACATATGCCAAGCGCCAGAGGTGACCTTTTCAAATGTTCCTGTTTTGCAAGAGAAGACACAAGATAGAGTTGCTATCCTACTCTATCTTGTTCGTTAAAGGATTTATATAGCAGAAAAAAAGGTTGAAATCTTCCAAGAAAAATTGAAAGGGTTGTTTCATGGTCAGACCACAATGAAGGTCCATCATTCACATCGACCTACATCATTGTTCTGAAAAATAAAGAATGAGATTCAGTAATGATTAGTATGTGTATTATGTGCCCATATTCACACTTCATAGTAGTGGCAGTCCATCTCAGTTTTACCAAGCCTCACACATTTCAAGAAGTGGGTAGTTAAAGGTCACTTGTAGTGCTTGTTAGACTTGAGGTCATTTCTCTGAAATTTGTTCACTATATCACAATGATACCTACCTCACAGATGTTCAGACAAATACACCTTCATTTGATAACGGCTCCATTTCTCTCCGTGCTTGTATCTCATCAAACCACTTTAAATGCATAAGTGTAATGTGTGAAGATAAAGTCTTTTCTCCTCTGAAATTCACACACTGATAACAGTGTGATATTATTCATGCATTGGCCAAACTCGACAGATTGACTCAATACTACACACTGCAGTTGCCAAGACAGTTAATTAAACAATCAAAATACTTGAGGTAAAGTAAACTCAAAATATATAAATATCTAGGTCCAGGTGCCAGACACTCTGTAAGGACCCTACTTTAGAGCAAGGGATTTGGTATTTGATGTACTTTGGATATTGAGCAAGAATGGCTTCATAGTGTTCCCTAGGAGTTTTAAAAAGGGGGTTTCTGACATGATTTTTCCGACGTACATGCACAAAAGTTGACCATAACTGTTTAAAATTGATCGAGAACCAGTTCTTGTTTAGAATCAGTAAGACATGGAACAATCCATCAACATCATTTGCTTTTATCCTCAGTAATTCCCTCGTCAATTCTTAACGTAACACTGGAGCAGCAAAACCTTTCATCTACTATTCTGCCACAGCTATCTTAGCTTAGCAGGTAGGAAACTCTGATTCAGGACTTTCCTCTTACAGTTTTATTTGAGAAACACCATACAACTGACCGCACACAAAAATGTACATTACTCTCTCCCTCAAGTGATTCCTATTCAGTGCATTCAGTAAGTTACATGTCTTAATGTATCAAAAACAATACAGAAAACATGGCACTAGCTTGATGCTACCAGTATGGGAATTGCACTGATATTCAGGCAGTTAGTAAAGATTTTTACAACTTTAGTTTTGAAACAGAATTTCCACTTTCATCACAGAAACATATCACAAAAAATCAGAATAATCCAAATTTCAAAGTATAAACTGGAGAAGATAATAAAGGAAAATTAAATCATCTGCATCACTTAGCATGCAATATTTCACTTTTTTTTTTCATCTAGGATTCAGTGCCCACATGCAAAGATTAATACATTTTTATATTTTTTATTTATTTATTTATTTTTTAACATCCAGAGATGGAAATCCATTGACTTATTTCTCATCCTCTAATTTGTTTATTTACCTATAAGCTCAGTAAAATATCATGACAGAAAATCTATAAAGCCTACTTTTTGTTAATAGAAAAGTCACCAAAAAAGAAAAAAGAAAAAAAGAAAGAAATCAAATAATAAACCTACAAAAGCATTTGAGACTATAAGGAATAAGACTGACTATTTCTGTGTGGTCATGATGAAATCAATGATGCAGAAAAAACAAGATATTGCTCCACTTTGCCCACCCACCTGGGGCACCAGTAATTTAAAAGAACTGGAAGTTGGAGCCTTCAGCAAATTCAGTTCATATTTATTATAAATTAGTTCAACTTAAACGTAATCCATTTGTGTTTGATGAATCAATTGCTTTGAATAAACACATTAAAGGTGCTTTAATGTGAGTGAAGTTGAGCTCCAAGTCCAATAAAATCAGTATTTTCGGGGTCAAATGCAACCTCGCCCCCTCTGTGACAGCATGTATGTGAGACTGGCTGAGTTTGCAAATTGGCTCATCCCAATCTAAAACCAACTCTTAAAGGGGCAAAGCAGGAGAAGGTAAAAGTCAGGTGAACAGTAAGGTATTTGCCTTCACACTTAAATCCCTCTAGGAAATGTCGTGAAGTGCAGTACATTTGAGAAAAGTGCGACGTCACAGAGGTCTCTCTTAGCTCAGCCAGGCCCTGCACCTCAAGTTTGTTTCCTCGCCTACCTAACGTGTCTAAATATGTCTGCACAGAAAATAGCAGTGAGATAACTCCACAGGTTACTGAGTCCTCAGCACATGAATTCAGACATAACTCCAGGCTCCCTTGGCCCAGCTCCCCTTTCTGGGGTTTTTAGCAGCCTCCGATTGACAGCCAGAGAGCTGGGTAGGGGTTATGTATCAACACAGTCTAACAGCCTGTTTTTCAGGCCAGCTCTACACATACTGTGATTCTACCCCTAGCTCTGGCCCACACCTTGAGTCAGGGCCAGAAGGCAGCAGCACACAATGTAGCAGCGTGGGTTGTTCTCCATTTTCAGGAGTTAAAGGGATAAATTGATGTAGAAAATGCTGCTCTGTGCTATAATGGATTCCTCAGCGATGCCTGCCCTATCTGTGTAGTGCAGCCCTGAAGGAAGCGTGCTCACAGCTCCCTAACACAATGTGGGAAATTGCTTACTGCAACGGGACTTAGCAAGCATTGGCACTGAATGTGAAATTAACCTTGCTATGATTTCTTTAATTTGCTTGGAGTGACATCTCCCTCAGGTAAATAACTCCTTTATCAGGCTGTCAGATTTCTCTCAGCGTGCTCGCTTACAAAACACGATGCAAGGCCACTTTCTAGTTTTAGTATCCGATCACCTACTATCGGACTAGTTCCCTCTTGCTCTTACCTGTGTAATCCAGAATGCACCCTGTTTTTGTTTACCACAGTGTCAAGGTTGTACACTCAACATATAATGTTCTTCAAAGTATATATCAAGGATGTGATTCTTGTTTAATGGCTTGTATGACCTTTGCAGAGCCCCTTTAGTACTCGAATCAATAGGAATACCATTTGCAACCAGGGCAGGATGATGCAACTGGATCTTCCATAAGGGAAATATATTGCCTTTCATTTATCAAGACTGTAGACTGTAGCCTAATAAGTTTTTTTTTTCTTTCTTTCTTTCACATGGAAATTGGTCCATTTGTTGCAGATGTAATTGTATAAAAACAGCAAGCCTACATCTACTCAGGATGTGTTGATCATAAGATATGATCCAGTTTAGACGAGCCATACAATATGTATTACATGGTATGCAATCTCCTCCATATATTTGCAATGTCAGTTGTATATAAGAACAAAGGAAAATAAATCCACTGTTGTGCTTGTTGGGGGTTTGGCTGGTTGGCGCACATGGCTGTTTGTTACTGACCTTGTTTGAAGACAGTTGCATCCATCATTTTTTAAATAAAAAGACTGTTGAGCGAAAAGTGTATAGCTTTTCAAGACCCACACAAACCTGATAGGACATATATATGTGTCGGCACTATTCAAAAGAAGTATCCTTGTTATATTTTGGCAACACAGATTTAAAGAGTTAAGTGTTTTCCTTTTTCCGTTTTTTTTTAAATTTTTTTAATAAGTAAAACATTCAGTCCTACATTTTTGAAATTGCCCATGACCAAAACACGTTTGTCTGAAAAGTAAAATCTGAAGTTTCTTTAATATTTTTTGGCCTTAACACAAGTTGTCTTTTGCAAAATCTTGTATCTTATCCTATCAAATTAGAGCAATCATCACTTTTTGCAAAGTGGTTCGTCTTTTTGGTGTCTTTGTTGCTTCTTTTCAACAGAATTTGCCTCTGGAGTAAAAATAAATTTGGCAGCAAAGACAGAAACAGGGAATTAGCCTCTTCTCTCCGTTTTCTCTCCAACCGTAATCAAAGTTGCTCTGTGGGAAGTCAAGTCCTGACAGTGTGTGTCTGCTTGATTAACTTTTTCTTTTCTTCTTCTTCTTCTTTTTTTTTTTCAAATAGTGTTTCACTAATGCTCAATGTTGTAGCTAGCAGGTAATTAGTTATTTTAATTGACTTGTTATGCTAACAAATATAAGCTTAGGGCGTATGAGTTCAAAAAAGTTCACACAACAGGATGGATACAAAGTGACCCCAATACCATGTGAAGGGGTCTTGTTCCAGCTTAAAGGGACTCTATTAAATTACATATATATTATCCTGTTTGTTACACAGGTAGAAAAAAAAAATTACGCAAATAATTGATTTTGATTTGCTTTTTTTTACATTTAAATCTTGAAAAGCTGTCCCTATTTTTCCCCTGGACTGACTATTTCAATTCTTATTCTAATTAACTGGTTACATCAGTCTGAATGTTTCAGGCTTTAGCAGTTGATTAATTACTGTTGATGTGGAGCTTTGATCTACCAGAATTAGAATCTAACAACCGAGTGAAAAGACAACTTAGAAATGAGGGAGTTTATGGTTGGAGTACAATTCTTCCAAGAACCTTTTGATTTTATTTTTTTGTGATTTGGGCAAGTTTCATGAGCGAATGTGCAGATTTCATGCTTGTTGGTTTGTGGAGTGATATGTGACACTCTAAGATGTCGTTAGACACTCGATTTATGGGAAAGACTTTCTGATTTATGAGCCCTTTCTAACAGTAGTATGTGTCACTACCCGTCCTTCAACATTGTAACTGGAAGCCTGCCTGCCACCTGTGGATATCCATTGAGCCTGTAAGATGTAAAAGTCATTATTACTCACACTTGTAGACTTTATTTTGTACAGTTACACAGGTTTGCATTTGGTGTGTATGATGTTTGAACAAGCATTTCTCACAGCAAAGTAGAAATGGGTAGCAGTAAAAATATCAACTAAAAATAATAACTATTTAGCAATAGAGGATCAGATAAGCTTTGGTTCACTGCAAAGCAACCCTTTGCCAGCCTTCTTATTCAGAAGCCCCTTATGCCCCTAAGAATTTAAGGTCACTACCTAATAGATTTTTAGTATTCTGCTGTTGATTCTCATATTTTATATCTTGCTAATGGGCACACACGCACATATAAACATCACATTCGAAAGTATAATAATTTGATCACATCCTACTAATATTTCAGTAGATAATCTGCACTGTTTTATTATTGCATGTTTCTTAAAACTGTAAGACTTGAGGCCACCCTCAAAAAAAAAAAAAACATAGTGTGATCCATGGTGACATAAAACTGTACATCAGGCAGGATGGCATGAGACCAGCTGCCTCAAAGGAAACAACTTCAGAGCAAATTGAGTCAAGCAGTATCAGGTGAAACAGATGTGTCCTGCAGAGTGAAGTTGTGTTCTTCTGGCAAAAACAACAATTCCAGTTTGGCTTTTGGGCCTCAAAATAAAAGTGCTGTCAAGGTGAAGTGAAAGAACCATTTACAGTACAAAGTGCATGATGGTGGTTTGGATGGTGGTGTTTTTAGGTCTTTTCAACCACAGAAAACTTTTTTTTTTCCCTGCATCCTCCATGGAACTGACTAGCGAATGAGAACATGAGGATCTTGTGTATATTTGTGTGCAATACAAACAAGGAAACTGTTGGTTAGGATAATCTCAGAATGAGTGGGAACATAAACCTGATTTAACCTTCATATTGGCTTCAGATGTTCTCTGGACCGTCTGTTGTGACGACTCATCAAGTACAATTTTCTCAGTTTTTTTGTTTCTCCTTTTTAGAAAATGTTTCAAACATAATTTAATCTATTTAAAAATTACTTTTGTGGCATATGGTTTGATAGACCTTATTTTAATGAAAGTATCTCTTTTTTTGAGTAGAAAAAAGACACAATTTTGATGGGGTTTTTTCCCACCAAGGTTATTATCAGAGGTACATATGTTGATGTCTTATCACAAACAATTATATGTCAAAGTGTAAGTGGAATACTGCTTTGAAGTTGTTTCAAATTTTTAACACCAGGAAGATGCTAGAAATTTCTTTAAAGAACACACAGGTTAACAAAAAATAGTCACAACTAATTTTACATGTCGGTAGCCTAACATGGAACCATCAGTGTAATTTTACAGCAATTCTTGAAAAGAAAAGCAAAGTTATGACAAAATAACTTTTGAAACAGGAGGGTTACGGTCAATATTTGCCATCAATAGTTGAATAATAAATCATTTTGGGGTTATATTTTATCGGCCCAAAAGCACCTGTGAAAAAATACAGCAGGAGAACACACACCATAAAAAGCATAAATAAACAGTATTGTTTTTAATGCTTTTTGTTTTTGGACATTGATTGATTAAACTGCCCTGTAATACAACTAACATCCACCACTGGAAAATAAGTGATTGATTGTGTTTCCAGAGACATTACTTTTTTGTAACTAGAAACACAATCGAGTCTGTTCTTCTCTTAAGAATTCACTACATCAAACTCAGCCATTCGCTAAATGATATTGGGAGCATCAAGCATGCTTTGCATCATGGGTCAGTGCTTTTCATTTCATTGCTCTGATAAAAAAAAAAAAAAAAAAAAAACTAAAGGACACGCTGTGGATTTCAACATGCCCTGTTTCATAATTCCCAATTACAGTGATATTCACTGGAGCTGAATCTACATTGGACCCCAGAACCAAAGTCTTCTGCAGTTTTTTTTTTATAATCCAGCAGAAGGTAAATACTGTTCCTTGATGAATCACCCTCATAAAACAGAAGTCAGAAAGTACAAGTCCATAAAGGATGAAACTAAAACTCATACAGTAACTTTGCTGTGTAAGGCATATGATTGTTAGCATTGATCATCGGGTACAGTAAACAAGCGAGACACAGTGGAACCACTTAAAGTCCACAGAGAGCCATAAAAGCTTTTTTTACATTGTTAACACACATTAAAAGAAATATATCTGATTTCAGAGTGGATTTAACAGTCTCTCTCTAACAGACACACCAAGTGCTGGGTGTGTGCTCACAGTGAACTCCCTCTGTGTTCACATGGCCAGTTGACTAAATGTGAGGTATTTTGAGGCTTCAGGTGCAAAAAACACTCATGAAACATTTGGGTATATAAGTGATCTCCAGGTGCAGCTTGCTGTCATCAATTTTCATAAAACATTTAGATCACAAAAAGCATTGCACAGCCACCAGAGCCTGATTTATTACAAGCTGTATTTAGTTTGTCTATATCATGACATACAAATGATTCATATTTCTACCAAAGAGATTTAAATGTCAATGAAGATAACATTAATTATCGGTTACAATGCTTTCCCACTCAATGCCATTCTCAAAGCTGTAATCACTCAAAATGTTAGAAGCGTGAGCCAGTGAAATAAAGTCTAATCTAAAGTTAAATAACAGATGATAATTTAAACAATTTGTATTGAACAAGACGGACTCTTTATCCTTCAAATACACATTTAATTTCACAGTGTTAATAAACCAAAAGAGATTTTATTCTAGCAAACACAAACAGCACTGAGATCACATTATTTTCTGACAGTATTAATTTCTGAGCAGCATTGTTGCAAGAAAGACAGCTGGCCGATAAGATAAACACACACTTCTCTCTCCCCATGCGTCTTTGAAAACTCATTTCACTGTTATTTTCACAGTATTGGAAAGATTAGATTGTATTTATTTTTTATTTTCAGGAGTGTTAGCTTTGAAGCCTAGCATAGCAGCAGACATACATACTCAATGAAACCGATAATATCCAATCCCTTTTCAGTGCTTCTTACTCTATTTGTAGGTGTGTTTCTCAGGGTATAGGTATCAGCAGGGCTCTGATCAGGGAATGACCAGCACTGAAGCTATGCCAGAAACAATTCATACATCGGCCAAACTGTAAGTTGAATGGAATTATTCCAGATTAAATTTAGAGCTGAAAACAGTCCCTCACTTCTACTTGATGGATGACACTTTTTCCCTTCGAGATCTCCAGCAAGACAGAGTGATTTTGACAGCAGCATGCTGTGCCTCTCAATCTAAAGCTCTGTTGCTCTCCTTTGCTTCAAAAGATATGCATCAAAGCCAGGTTTCCCAGGATACTTTTAGCAAAAAACCTATGCATGTCTGTTTATGTACACATCACTTTGGAATGTCACAGACATGAGCTGGTGAATGACTGTGCGTGGCACCACATTAGCCTAGTCTGCATAAATCCCTGTTATTTTTGACATCAGCCTTACCCTGCACCATTATATTGCAACACTGACACTCTGTGCTGCACATCTCCTCCCACATCAGTAGGATTAAGTATAAAAAAGCTGTGTGCACCCAGTGAAAAAAAGTGCTTCTTCACTGGTGCAAAGCCCAGCCATGAGCCATGCTCCGCCACAAAAATAGAGCCCTTTGTGCTGTGTCTCCATCCCTGTGCTCTCTTGGCATATTAACGGTTCAGGTTTTCAGACCCATCCGGTGCTTGTTTATGGATCCGTTATTCAAACATTTTTCTTTCCTTTGCCATCGATATATCTTTGCCAAGCCTCTTGGACTCCATTGTTGCCACCACGACGGTCTGAGAAGAGACAGGAAAGCTCATTATCGACATTGCCTCTAGTTTCAAGTTTTTTTTGACACCCTAGCTTGTAGATAAAAAAGCCACCAGGGTTGCTGAAGAAGGAAGAGGCATTTTATAAGCATTCAGCTCACTTGCTCGGGATATTGGCAGCACAGAATGGCCGTATTTTCACTCCTGAAGACAGGATTGTCTTGATTTTGGCTCCTCTTTTGTGAGATATTGCTGAGTCAGTGTTGGGTCTCTACGGCTCTCCGAACAATATGTTTAGCTCGGTTTTTCTTGATTGTGAACTCAGTTTGAACCCTGTGCCTTTCAAAAGCATCCGCTCTTCTATCCCAAACTGCTTTTCCTCTCCTGCAAAGATGTACATAAATACATTACACTCTGAGCACCACTGAGTCAAAATCTGATTCTGGTCAGGAAATCTGCCAGAGTCTAGCTAATACACATACAGCCAGCTGGGATCCTATAACCACTTATTATACAAGCTCACTCTGTCAAATTTGTTTTATTTAAAGCATTCTAATTTGATGTCTACCCATCCAGTTATCGTCTCCATCCATTAAACTTGAGAAATATTGAATTGTAGACAGTTTTATGATCAACATGTCAATGGTAAACACAGATGCCAAATGTGTTTGATCACCTGCAGGTGGCTTGTTGACTGTCATTAGCCACTTATGGTTTGCCATTTCAAGGCAAGATATTTATGCCCCTGTCATGCCTCATCTGCAATGTGTGCAAAGTGTGTGTGTACATAGAGCTCCCACTGTGTGTTTACTGGAGAAGTGCGGCTTTCGATTCCCCAACAACTTAACCTCACACTTTCTAGTCGCACCAGGATTACTAGAAAACAGACCATTCAGATTTTTATCGCCGTAAGCCTAAAATTCTCATCATATGTTGTGTCTGGGTTCTGGTGCAGCCACCTGCCACTAGCCAAGGCTGTAGCTCTGGTACTGACATTATCCTATAATGCTGCACTACCTGGTAAACAGGATGACAGATGGCATCTTGTATTGCTCTGTGGTTTGGCAGTATTTCGATCATGAAAATTGGAGAGAAAGTTGTTTGTAGGCTTTGTCTACTTTGGCCTGTAACCACTTGACTGGAGTAATGTGTAACCATCAGAGGCATGTGGACAATTTTCTGCAAGGACAACCAAAGGGTAGCTGAGCTAATGTTAGCCATACTTGGCATATCAGTTTCACTTTGCTAATTTTGATTGGGCCCTAATTTATTTATTTATTTTTTATATTTTTTTTCTAACTATTGAAACAGTTGCTTCATAACTTTATATCAGTTTAAAGTTCATGTTTCAACCACTGGAAAGTTGTCCAACTAAGACAATCTTTTTTGTTAACAATTCATTTATCTTGTGTTTCTTTAATGTCAAAACACAAAGTAGGTCACACACTGTGACATCAATACCATGAATATTAAGGCACAGTTGGTTTGTAAAAATGCACAAGAGTGGTGTTGGGGCACTTTTACAGAATTGCAAACTTTTAAAGAGCTAACTATTTATAACATTGTCCTTTTCGACTTGTGGTCCTATTATGTTGTCTGCTCAAAGAAAAAGTAAAATATGAAAAAGGAAATTTGCTCATATTATAAATGAAAACAGCTAAGAATATAACCTGTTTGTCATTACACGTTAGCTTTTTTTTTTTTTTTTTTTAACTTTTACAAAGTATCAATAGCTCTAACATTAAAATGTGATGCAAACAAGGAATTGAAATCTTAGCAGTGATAACCATGACCTAAAAATTCAAGTAATGTAACACTTTTAGCTTTCTCTAACTTTTGAGTGTTATATAAGTAATATAACAAAGCCCTTGTTTATACAGCACTTTTTAAAACAAGAGTTTACAAAGTACTAAAAATGATACAAACAAAAAGCAAGGCATAAAATCCCAACAGCAAAAAAAAGCTTTGACAACAACTCAGCTCAAGCAACAAGGCAACCCACACAACATATTTACCCATCATCACAAGAAACCGTAATATTGTAGACAACACAAGAACCCAACTACAAGCACTGAGACCGAAGGGGCCAGGAAGTAAAAATGATTAAAAGAGGATGGGAGCAGTTAAAGAGCGGTGTTATACAAAAAGTAAAATAATAATGATTCATCAAGTCTCCTTTTTTCTGAACCAGATAAACTGAGTTTGATTTTATATTGGCAGTTAAGTCTCTTACACTGTGTCTTCATCAGAGGAAAATGGCTGCTTAGTGAATATGTTGAATGAGAATCCAACCCTCGCGCTGTCTTTCCCTCCCTAGACAAGCATTTATTCCGTCCTGATCATTCTAAATGAATTACACTTGACACTGTACAAAAGCTCTTCATTGTATTTTTACAGATACCAGTTCACACCAGCAACACGTTTACAATAAGAATCTATCATCCGTCCCCTCTAACTATAGTATTACTCTGTATGCTATTGTTTTTCCGTTGATTGGAGTGGACATGTGTGTTCATATTTGTGCTCCCTCCAGCTGTTTAGCTGCTCCACAACCTTCCTGTAATGCCACTCATGGTGCTTTGCTGCTGTTGCTGCCTTTGGCACAGTTAGCTAGCTATAAAGCACTGACATGAGCATTCAGCCATCCAATTTGTCTTTCTTCCTGTAAGTAAAGCTCCTCTTACTGTTTAGTGTGGAGTTGAGTAAATGATGAGTGGATGACTGGAAATACAATTTCATTTCCTGCCATTGTATCAATGGAAGTGGATCAATGCACTGCTAATCTGATGAACCTGAACATAATGCATCCTTTTCACAGGATTATACCTAAAAGAGAGAGAGAGAGAGAGAGAGAGAGAGAGAGAGAGACAGTCCCATGATTGTGGCCTTTTCACACACAAACCAAACGCTGCAGAAAGCACTGTTTGTATTCTCTGTTTGTAAGAACTTTCCCTTCATTTTTCTCTCTCCAGCCAGGAAATATGAGAGTGGAGAATATCTAAACATCACTGGAATCACAAGGGACCAGGCTGGGGACTATGAATGCAGCGCTTTAAATGACATCGCCTCTCCTGACACCAAAACAGTAAAAGTCACAGTCAACTGTAAGTATGTCTCTTTCTTCTCTCTTTGCCTCCATGTTTTTTTCAACAGTGGCCTGGCAGAAGGCATAAAAGATAACCTGGGGGGCCACTTTCAGTGACATCAGTGTCACATCCCTGGTGGTTGACCTAAAGAAAGAACACCTTTTAGAAGTTTAAGAAAGTGTAGAGCCAGAGTTTGAGGTTTTTTTAATATTTAATGTGAGAATTCCCTTTTTGTCTGTGCATGTAGGTGATTAATTCAAACTAAGGAAAGGTCTGACTGTTGGAAGCACTATTCCATTATGCAGGTAATGAGTCTTTCAAAAGTGTGAGGAGACAGTAATGAGAGACCTGGGCATTAATGAATGATACCGGGCTTTAGCTGTGGTGGACGCATAGAAATCAGTAGCCGTAAGTATGAGCAGGAATAGCCGCTTGACAGTTATTACCTCTTTCTTGTCTTCTTTAAAGTGCTTCCTTTATTTCAATGTTATTCATGGAGGTTTCTGCATAGATGCCCTACGCTAAATCTCACTTTTGGCAAAGCTTATCAGGCAGTCTGCCACAGAGACTGGAGGAGAGAAGAAAGAAGGCTCTCCCTGGCCCAGTTTACTGAATCATATCCTGCGAGCTAATCATGCAAGTTTTCTAATTCTAGTTTTAAGAGTTATTTTATTCTCAACACAACTTTGAATCCAATAATGCTTAAACTGCATTTTCACCTCCCTGTGTTGAGACAGCTTTCATTCTGACTTCATTATTAAGCAAAAATCTCATGGTCATTATTTCTGTGTAATGCTTGACTTTAATGAGCTGGGTTTGAGTGAAGTTAGAGAAGCGAGCTATTTATAGCTCTACAGGGACATGGGTTTAAGAATGAAAAGTGCTTTGACAACTTGCAATGTCTTTATGTTACAGAACAAAGGAGATATTCACAATGATTTATAAGGCCTGTCATGGTCAGACACTGTGTTTTAAAGCAGCACAGCGGGGGTTAGGGGGTTTAGTGTCCGTACAGACAGAATTGATTTGAGGACTTTCCTTTGCTGTCAGACAAAGTCACAACTGTTTGAGCATTGGTCCGATACTTTGAGTGCTGTGGTGTGCCGAGTAAAGAGAGAATTTTCGAGTTGCCTGGAGTTATCTGAAGCTGACAGAGCTGCTCAAGTCTCTGTCATTGACCCTTTCCCTGATCCTTCATGTTGACCTGCACCACTACAGTAGAACAGCTCAGATCGCTTTACACACTGCTTTAATAATGTTTTAAATTGGTTTATGGAGTTTCATGGCATGTTTTACATAATCCTGTAAGTATAGGAGAGAATCAGTTACACATATAAAGGAGATAACTGTATTTTTTTGCTTATTACTTCTGCATTCTGGAGTGGAAATTGAGTTTCTATATTGCGCAAAACCTAATTGCCATCCATCACAAGCGTTTCCTGGAAGTGCTATGGATTATGAAGACTGAAGTGCAGAAAGTTTGTTGGATATTTTTATCAAAAGCAGCAGCATGACCTAAAGTGAACACACTGGAGTGAGACTGTAATGGAGTTGATATCCACTGAAAACCATTATCTCCAAAGTGTTTCTTTTTTTAGGAACTCAGTGAAACGGCTGGTTATGTGATCTTGCACAAAAAAAAAGTTCAAAACAGATCGAAAGAATTTTATAAATGTGAGAGTAAGCTAATATGTTATTAAGTCTTTTTAAAATTCGTATATTTATCAAAATCCTAATCATTAATTTGTGGATGGTGCTCTCATTTTATCAGACAGTTCAAAGTTAGCTCCAGCTGGCTTGAAATCTCCCTTGTTTCAGTACTGTGACACATAAATGTCCTCTTTGTGACAAGTCTTTATTTAAATCTGTCTGTGGCAATTAGCTGAGCGGAGCTGACGGGGTAGACTGTGTCTCCGCGAAGTGTAAATCTCATAGCTTCCTCCCCATCCATTCATAAATATTTCAAATCTTCTGACAGCTGCTTTGAGCTATGGCTAACATGTAGCTCCATGGAGTCGGACTTTTCTGGCCTCACAAGCACCTCACACATGAAGGGTCCTGTGTTTTATTGCAGCTGTTTAGCATTCAAAGTGCTGCGCAACTATGAGACCCGCATAAGCAAAAAGTGTAGCTGACATTAAAGCAGCACAGAGACATTTTAGCTGTTGACACCTTCCAATAGCAGCAACTGGTGGCTGTTTCACAATCATAACTTAAGAATCTATGTCATGTAGCTTTGTATAGTCAGCGTTACAGTTCCTTGGATAATAAACTGCATGTGTAATTTATAGGAGTAATGTTCCTCTTCTGCTTGAATCGTGTGCCCTCATTTGAAAAAAAGGGTGAAAATTAATGACGTAAAGTTGCCCTTTGAAGCCTGAAATGACCAAAGCGGGCCCAACCTGAACCAGCTGGTAGCCACTTTTCACTGCTCTCCCCCCACCCTGGTGCTGTTCTCCCTCTGTGAAAGGGAGAAAGAGGAGCATTTGGACCCCATCCCAACATACTGTGTCATTCATGCTCGACTGTCACACATCAGGCTATATTCAACCAGCCCCAGGGAGTGCTGGGGTATTGATGAGGACTCTGTACGCCAGACTCTGAGTGAAGATAAAGACGTTAGCTGACAGTGGAGCTTTAACAAGAGAGGATAATTACACAGCAAGAAGCAAGAAATTAACTGTATTAAGAATATTACACTGCATGGGCACATGTTCATACAGCTGTTGTGCTGTGCTTAAAAAAATGGGCACTCGAGTTTGCAAAGCTTCTCATGGGAGATACTGTCTGTGTTAGTTTATCTCCGACATTAAATCACATAAAATGTGCGTTTTGAATAGACACTATACACTGCAAAACTCAAGAAATTAACCCAAATCAAGTTTGCTAAGGCTTCATCTTTACCAAAGATTACCAAAATACATTACACAGATAAACTTGTCATGGTAAATCAACTTGACATGGAAAGTTTTATCAGGCTGTAAGCACTTTACAAAATTCCTAAACTCTTTTCTCAGGTTAACCTAAAACAGCATGTTTAATTTGAGTGAGAGAAACTGGATGTTTCTTTGATATAATATGACATGGTACAAAATGCATCAAGAAAGACACAAAGCTTGCTTTTCTGTGCTTGTGGTTGAATTAATAATTGTAAAACAGGCATTACAGGTAATTAAAATGTATAGCAGCAAGAGCGCTTACAAAAAAAATAAATAAACCAAACCAAACCACAAACAGAGCACTAATTTTGAAACCCAACTGTGGTTGATCTGGGCCTTGTACACACACAAAATGTTTTCAAAAACGAATATTCCGCCTCATTCGTTTTTAAAAATACTTTCATCCACATCTCATTGTTTGCAAAAAAACCCAACATCTGTAACATTAATTCCTTCTTTTGTTGCAAGGTGTGACGCTTGAGATCCAAAAACTCTGTTTATCCTCATTTTTGCCAGAGTTTTAAGATTGTTTTTCGTGATGTAAAATTGCAGTGTCATATGGATGACAGGCCTAAACACATAAAATATGTGCAGATTCCTAGATACCCAGCTTTGTGTGGACATGGCCTTAAAAACAGCTCAATTTGACATGCAAGAGGCTGGAAGGTTAAAACTTCGTTCTAATTTTGTGCTTCATTTTTGCACTTTTGAACAAAATTCATAGAGAGTTAACAATCAAACTGTTTATTTTGTACGTCAGTTTAATCAAGAAAATACTAAAAGTCTTAGCGTTTCTAATTTTATTTTGCTCTTTTGTTAACTTATTACAAAAATTTCATAAACACACAGAGAGTTGTTTGTGTTTCATTTTGGACTCAATGGCAGGGTGACTGTGCTGCCTTTTCCTGGAAATAAAAGTCTGTGTTCAAAACCTTTTCTTATCGTGTTCATGTTAATTGAAATTGAACATACCAAAAGTCCTAGTGGGGTTGGCACTCAGTATCCATGAGTACTGAAGAGGAAGCACTTGCACTGGTATCATTCTGGGGGGAGGGAAAAGTGGTTTCAAGCATTCTTAAATTTTGTAGAATAAGACATGCTGTGAAATGAAATGAAAGATATGATACTACAAGATAAGATGTGATAAGAATTATTACAAAATGAAACAAAACAATTCAGTGCCAAATATGACACATGGCCAACAGTAATAACGATAGCATGATGCATCAAGTCTGCAGTAATGGGTTATAATTGTATCACACAAGTCAGCACATTATTAAAATGTTTACCTTAGAGAGGGGGTATTGTGATTTTCTCAGGCTTTATAATGTCCTTCTGGTAATTATTTTTCATGATTACAGCTAATAAAAAAACATTTGAAACACTTTGTTCAACCTACTGTGTTGCTGATATTTCCTGCTCCATAAACCCCCTTCCCTCTGATTGGCCAGGCCTGTTGTGGGCAGGACTATGGGCAGATCCAGGTGCTTGCAGCCTGTACAATTACCAATGAGTTCGCATATCTGTATGTAATGATCTCAATATTTCAGCAAGTGCTTTGAGAATCTTATGAAGCTCTTGTGCTGTTAATAAAGAATACCATTTTTAGCTGTTTTAAGACAGATTTTAGGATTTCTTCAACTTATGAGTATTAGTGGTTTGAAAATCTGCGTAAAATTAGTAATGAAATATGTGAAAGCATAACCTCCCCCCTTTGACTGATACACTGAAGTTGACACAATAAATCGGAAAAAAGTCTTTTATTTCAATTTTAGATCTACTAATCAAGTTGATGGATGTTGTTTAGAAGTGTAAGAGGCTGTGAAGGTGTGTACTGACTCTATGAGAATGTGAACGTTGGTGCTTTGAGTGTCCTCCTTGTTCATTGCTGTTAAATTAAATTAAGTCGTAAACATCAATCAGTCATGTATGCACTATTTCTTTTTTATCACTCTAATAAGACACTATAAGAGTGAGTGACACTGACATTTCACGGTTTAACAGTTTAATTAAACACATGTCCAAACAATTTCTCTTTGCCTTCAAAACAATTGCATTTTTTTCACTCAGAGTATAGTTGACCTCTGGGCTAATTGCAGATTAAGGCCACTAATTAAAATGAGCAAAGCACAGTAATGAAAACAAAATTAAGCCCTTGCATGTTTGGAGTTTTAATAACAGCAGAGCTTCCATAACACTAAGCCTGCCATTTGTTTTTCTATGATATGATGAGTTATTCACTGAGGGTTTGGGGCATTGTCATTTTGCTGCAGGTGTTAAGCACAGTTCATTTGACCTCTGCTTGAGTTCTTCCTATGCCCAAGAAGTATAGTAATCACACAGCATTAATTAAATCACCGCCCTTCTTGAGCCTCTTGTCTTTATACCTTTGACTATGAATGATCAGCGACTGAATACTTTTATGAGCCAACCGTGAATGATGGCGGTCATCCAGAAGGTCATGAAGGAATCAGATTGACTGAAAATCCCTGCTTGGTGAAAAGAATATTTCAGCAGTGATTTTACCTGATGAAATTTGATCTCTGACCCACTTTGCAAATTTACATATTCATCTTCACTGCAGGTGGGTGCCGTTATTGGCTGAAATTCCCGCTGCACAGTTTGACTCAAAGGCATAAATATCACATCTAGGTGGCTGAGTCGGGGGGATGAATGAGCAGGAAACATCCGTGGAAAAACCTCCACCTGAGATAAAAAGCCACATTTGATTAATTAATGAAGCCACCTTGTTGTAGAACAATTACTAACCACATAAAGATAAAACAATATCAGGATCCTGTTTCTTTCTCAAGCTGAGAAATCAAAGGTGTCTGACCTTCCTCTGTAGTGTAGCGAGCTCTCTCCCTCCAGAGAGAGCTGTCTGCTCCGACTCCTTCAGATGAATGAGTGACACTTCAGAGTCTGAACACAATCATCCTGCAAGATGGAAGTTGACAGTTTATAGTAACTTTACTCACATGAGGAAAGTCCACCGACAACCAATTGTCTCCTCGTTCTACATTTTATTGCTGGCCTGTATTAGACATGAAACCACACCAGATGTTCTGATTGTCAGTGCAGTAATCACGAGCTGTCACTTGTCAATTTGCAGAAAATGAAAGTGTAAGGAATACCGAGTACTTGATGCCAAGTTAGCCTCACAAATATTTCAAAATTGGATTTAAACTGAATGCCATGACACTGACATCTGACATTTGATTAATTAAAGATTATTAAAAAAAATGAATAAAAGATAATAACTGCAATTTTAAAATGCATCAAGTTCTGTTTTTTTCTGTGGTAACAAGATAAGAGTTTGCTTCACTGAGAGGTGTTGGATAGGGAAGGGTACTTTTCCCATTTGAACCCATATAGTTCCAATGCCCGATACCTGGGAATTGGTATCAGTACCCAACGTTGCCAGTTTTGGTAATTCCATGTGTGTCTCTGTGGTAATCAATGTTAACTTGTTTGATAATAAGATCTCAAAATATTTCAATTTAACATATTTATTTCTCAATATATAAACTTTTACAAACATATCAAAGCAACATTGAGTTGTTTGTACTTTAACATCCTTGTTACAGTTGTTTCAAAAATTTCTTCAACATGAAAACCCGTGACTGTACTTAGCTACAACTTAATGACTTAACTGCAACTATGCAGTTTTTGTTTTGTTTTTAAATAATGTAAAAATTAAAACCCAGCCTTATTTACTTCATGCTGGTGTCCAGCGTGGAAAATCACCTACTGTTCTACTTCCTTACAGTCACAATAATGTGTTTAAGTATGGAAACATGGTATCATTTGATTTTACCGTTGACTAGATTTGGTCGGTACCTATAAAAGTAATGAATACATCCCTAGTGGTGGATGAAAAAAAAAAGAAAAAGAGGCTGTATAGACTGGGACTGTAACTTTGACTGTAACTGATCAGTTGAATGTTCGAGCAGAATTGTCCAAAGTGCCCTAACTTCTTAAACAGTTTCACGTTCCTGATGTGGCCCTATGACAGCGATTCCCAACCTTTGGTGGGATGTGAAGGCAAGTGGGCCGCTAAGTATTTCCAGAATAGTACCATTGTTGTTATATAAAGATAACAAATATACAGAATAATGTTTAAAATGTTTACACTCAGGTAAAAATAAATTGTTTGGATAAAAAATTGTGCTTCCAGAAGGCATTATATAGCCTCCATATGTACGGGGTCAGTGGTGGCCGTAAAGATTTTTGAGTCTTCAGAGGTTGGGAACCACTGCCCTATGATAAGCAAGGCTCTTTTCACAGGCTTTGCTGGTTATCCTTTTCTCAGTGGTGGAGAGGACTTGAGGAGTTTGAGGACAGTAATGTTGCAACAGCCACTGCTAGTTTGCCATGTTTGGTTCACCTGTCACATCCTGGTCTCTGTTTTGCATACACAACTCTCAGCAGAGGCAGTAGGGATGCAAGAGGTCTCACCTCAGGACCTGGGCTCTAAAAAAAAAGCTGTATGTGCTCACAGAATGAAAAAATATGCAATGGAATAACCAACCAATTATCTACAATTGAATTCATCATTTTTTTGTTGGTGATGCTGGCTAATTGTCTTAATCCTTCGGGCATCAGCTGCAGATGGAAGAGTCGTATTTTAGGGTTGTCCATCTGCCTGTATTGGAATCAATATGTCAAAAAAGGAACAGCTTCAAATTTGGAAAAAACCTTGAGACTGATTAGATTTCAGTGGTTGACAGTCTTCCTCACTTTGTTCTCCACAAGAGCACATTTATTTGAAGAACTTGAGATTTTAATGCTTTTATTATTATTATAGCACTCTGCAATTTTTTGACATTTAAATATTTGCCTTAAAGGAACCCAGCCTGGGCTATTTAAGAATGGTCTCCCTCTCTGTCATCCTTTATGTCTGAGTGCAATTTATTATGGCCTGGTGGAAAGGGTTTCAACATTTGCACAAACTCTTCCTTTTAACCGGAGCCTAACTGCGCTGACTAAGTTTTGCAATTTTGTGCAGTTGGCTTCAGCTTTTAGGTTTTCGACCCTAGCTGCACATTTGCACTTCTGTCCTGACAGCGCCGAACCTCATCCACACTTTCACAAATACCTACCATCTATTTTGGAGTTGATTCATGGCAGATGTGAAACAGTTTTCACCATTTATACCTGTGTGCTTCCAGGTTAAGGTAGCAAAAACACAGATCACTCAGTACAATGTTAAGGGTAAATAATAAATATTAAATACATTAATAAGTTTTTTAAAAAATGCTGTTATGCAGTTGCACAGCTTCTATGTGCAGGTTGAGCCTCAGACAGTCGCGGACTTATTTGACTCTTGTTTTTAATATGAAGGCAATGCTAGATTACGTTTGTGAGAATTTAGATACAGATAATGTTGCACCAGAGTTATTTTGACCACTACAAAGATCACTGTGAACACTTTCAGGTAGGTTTCCACCAGCTCTGAGCAGATGGATTTTTTTGTACCCTGAGTGGTGCTGGTGGCACCAATGTTTGTGAATCAGGTGTTACTCTGATGAAATGGAAAAAGGCTTGTTTCTGCTCCAAAACAGTAATGGCTTACCTAAATGTATGTATTCAACACTACCACACAGAGACACTATATGTTTTTTTTTTCTTTTCATTTAACATTGCTTTGTAAATTAGATGTTTCTGCGGCTCATTTAGGTTTAGCAAGCACAAAATCCATGAGGTTCTTTAGTTTTTCTGAGTCTGTCCCAAAGTTTAATGTGGTCTTAGTCTTTTATAACCCTTGAAGTAATTTATTTTTCAAAGGTGGGACTCTGCGTCAACCTACAATCCCCCCAAACATTGTTAGGCGGAACACGGACCAGAGGAGTTTTAAATCCAAACCGATTAAAGACCTAGTTACATCATGCAAGAAAAAACTTCAAAGATCTACTTTTCCCTCAACTCAAACATGCACAAAGTTGAAAGTAAGAATATAGTTGTGCATCACTCACTTCACGATATTAACAAGATTATGGTGTGTGCCAGAGGGAGCACATACAACATAGTGAGAACTCATCTGATCTCCCCACGGGGTTGCAGGCGTACATCATGAAAAAGAGGCATTAACTGGTCTAGATGATGGAGTATGTGGGAAGAAATAGTCAGAATGGGGGGATTTTTCTTAAGGAAGAGCCAGAGACTTTGTTGTAGTTATAGTGTTACCTAGGGCTGGGTGATTAATTGCAAATATGATTCAATCACAAATTTACCTGCTGCAATATTCCCATCCCAGACAGTGCAATATGTCTTTAACCCCAAATGTGACAAAAAAGGTAATTTCTTTACTGTACATGTTTTATGCTCTGAGTCAAATTGTTTAAAGCAAGCAAGAGCAATGATTTAAGTTGTGAAAATGGAAAAAAAAAAAAGTAGCATTGAAACTTAGTCTAAGGTGTCAAAAAATGGTTAATAAGCAGCAAAAAATGGGTAAAAATGGGCAAAAATTGGGAAAAAACTTGGAAAATTGTCACGTTTTCAGAGGCCTGATATTTCAGTACAAAATGCACTTTTATATTGATCTCATGTAATGGTCTAATTTTTTGAGACACTAAATGTGGGGTTTTCATTATCTGTAAACCATAATCATCAACATTTCAAGAAATAGGAGCTTGAAATAATTCACTCTATTTATAATGAGTTTATTTAATATCTGGATTTCACTTTTTGAGATCAGTGACAATTTTTTTTAAAACATTTTTTCAAAATATTCTGATTTTTGATTTTTTTTTTTTTAGGTTGCAGCTGTGTTTTTTTTTTCTTTTGTTTCAGTTCTTTTTCACAAAAACACTACATTTCTCTCTTAGGTATGTATTTTTCTTATTCAAAACAAGAATGATAACAAAAATACCATCTCCAATATACCAATGGATATTAACACAACATAAGATGGGGAACCTAAAATAATTGGATAATAAATCACAATCCCAAAATAGGGAAAAGATGGTTTTTGCAAATCATTGTGCTCCATTTTAGCTACAGTATGTTCAGATTGCTGAGATGTTATACTGCATATCTTATCAAACATGACTGAAATCAGAAAAAAAAGAAGAGGAAAGATTTCTCCTCACATTGTCTGAAGGGCAAATTGTGCTAATTATTCTGATGTGTGAGCCTTCGTATTGTGTATTAAGTCTAAACTATATGATAGGAATGAACAGACATGATTGTGTGCTGCAGCTTGACTTTTTAAGGCAGTAATTCTAGCCATATTTGAAGATGCAGTGTTTTGTTTAACAGGCATATTTCTGGAGAAGATGAGTAATATATCCTCAGAGTGCTATAGTAGTGTCAGGTTGAGCACACATCTGGAAGTTTAATTGGATACCTCTGACACACTGGGTTCAACTTAACTTTTTCCCCATATGGTTAGATGGGAGAGCCTCTGTAGTCTCAATTTAGGCTCCAGGTTGAAACCAGGGCAGGTTTACCCTTCCTCTCCCTCTTCACTTGTTTTCCTTCATAGCAAGGTTTCATTTGCTTTGCAGAGTGGAGCTATGCCCTGTGATCTTCCGAGTGTGCCAGCCATTTCTGCGCCTCCTTCCTCCTTCAGTAGCCTGCAGCTGTGAATACTGCTCACATATTCACCATTCATGGTCACATTTTTAAAAAGACTTTCTCACTTCTTACAGTGATTGTCAAACTAAGCCTCTTTTAATTAAATATGAGCATGCACATCAGAGGTGCTATAGTATTATATATAGATTTCAGAGCATAATTGGAATGCAGGGACACACGGTGAATACTTCATATTTTTTACATCACCTTGTCTTCTGTTTGCTCCAGCCCCCTCCACCTGAGTTTGTTTGGAATTTAAGCCCTGCCCTGATAGTTACTTCTACAGCATTACCGGCTCACCACCCTGACAGTCAAACTGGGGAGTCACGACTATCTCAGATAAAAAAAAGAGGATGAACTTGTTTACTTGCGGTCAGAAGACACATCTTTACCATCACTCAATGTTTCAACGCTGAGTCTTTACAAGAGAGTAAACAACTATTAGTGGTTAGCATATTTACACTGCATAAGCATATTGAGGACTCTTCACACATATTAAAGTTTGCACAGATGTTTCCAGCATTTACATATGAAATGACTTGCATGTATGGATGCTGAGTCTTTCTGCATCCAGACTGCCTGCAGTGGTGGATCAAAGTTAGAATAAATGTTTTTCCCTCAGTTCAATGAAATCTATTAGTTTTTTTCAAACATTAGGCACAGCGTTTCGGTTGAGCGTTTGTCGACAGTTTGCAGTATCCATTGAAATACTGAGGCTTACAATTCAAAAGAGAAGGCTTCCTAGAATTGGATTCTGATCCAATCCTAAGTAGAGTTAAAGCCAGTACCCTCGAGCTGTTTGGATGTAAATCCATCTCTCTACATCTCTCCAAAGCTCTCGTCTTGATTGCTATTTGGATTCTTGCTGCATGTGGGGCACAAGTAAGTGAGCAGAATCCTGATCTTCTGCAGAATAAATGTTCTTGCTTTGGAAACAGATTGAGACTCACAACCTTATGTTTTAGCTTGGTCTGCAATTTTCTATTTTAAATAACCCTAAAACACTGATAAAAAGGCAAATGCCCGTAAAATAGTGTTTACATCTCTCGATCTCTCGTTTAGAGTTAATGGTTTTGAGATTTATATAAGATTGTGGTAGGTCTTCATTAGAGCAGACATGTCGTCTTTTACCTCAATTCAGGGAGCAAGTTGGATTTGTATGTCTTGAACCTTTTAAGAGCTTCGCTGACAAGAGATTGAATCCCCACACACTTCCGAACACTAAGCCAGTTATTTATACGCCTTGCATTGTATAAAAAAGAAGGAACACAATGTTCTCTTAGCTATTCTGAATGAAAATCTTAATTAATTAATAAATCTTGGCAGCAAAACCATTCCTGACCGACAAAAAGCAGGACAATGAAGCCCACAGATGGCAGTGTGGAACAGTGTCTCTGTGTGTAAGCTGATAAGTCATGCACTGATGAGTCCATTTCTTAATTGCAATGAAAACTCATTTTCGAATCTGGCTGAAGAGGTAAGGTTATTAATTGATCTTTTAATTAAAAAACCTGCATTCTCTGAGTTCTCTTGGCAAACAATAGTTTGTAGCTAAATAAATCATATTCAATCCTAAAGCACACCAATTAATCATTAATAGTCACATGAGGATAACTGGGGGCACAAGTCTCAGGGAAGCCCCTTACACTGAGGTTTGATTCTTCCTGAACAAACCCTGTCTATTAATGGAGAGAGGATAAGACATTGTATTAATCTCCAGCATGCTTTCATGCATGTACAATACGTGACACCATCTTTGTTTTGGTGAGGACCTCTGCATAATACAGATGGAATATAAGTTAGTTTTTGATCGACCCACAATTGGCCATTTGTCACCCTGCAGGGCCTTACTGCACCCATTTTTCAACTGTGTGTGTGCTATTCCTGGACCAAACCGTTACCCCCATCTGGTGGAGTCACCACGACTGGGGGAATGATTTAAAACCCCACCACAGCATTCTCTAGACACTAAATTACCTGGATTATTGGGCCTTCATGATTTTTAGTGCACTACTTTGCATTGCTCTCCAAATCCTGATGGTGTATTGCACAATATATGATGATGTAGCACATGCCAGCAGGTTGAAATTGGAATTATTGGATTGGACTGGATTTTATGGGTGCGATCTGTCTTAAAAGATCTCAGTGCCAGGATCTAAATTGGAAATACTTGATATTATCGATATGCATATAAAATCAGAGCATTTGGACCACCTGCAAAATCACAGGGGTTGTAATTTACATTTTAAAATGTTTTAGATTTTGGATGACTTTAGCCTTGGCTGGGACAGTTAATAAGACGAAATAACTTTTGAATAATCGGCCAGTAAATCTTGCTTTATATTCCTAGTTACTCCTTCTTAAGATGACCTCCAGTGCCAATGCTGCAAAGAGATCATGTTGTACTTGTAAATAAGAAGTTATTTCTTCCTTTGTAGTTCAAATCTTACTTTTCTTGCCAGGATTTTATCCATCCTCAATTAGAAAACAGCAATTCAAGGAGACTCTATGAATCTAACCAGGAAGTGCTTTGACCTTAATGAAGAAAGCTGTGTTCTTCTTGGCAAGTTGCTGATCCAGTTGGTGATAAATAAAAGCAAACACATCAAAGCACTGTGTCCTCTTCCAAAAAGGACAACAGCTACACGAAAGCAGAAAATTCACACAGGCTTTTTTTGGCAGTGGTGTGTGGACTCGGTTTCAACATGAGAGACAGTGGCTCTGTGCGTAAGGTTTCACGTATTGACACACCTGCCTGAGCCGCCATGTCCACTGTCCAAGTTACTGTCCAGCTGGACAGCTGGGTCACCCTGCTGCTTTCAGAGGCTTCAGATAATCAATGGCCGCACAATGACACCAATGGAGGATTACAAGGATTCACTAAGCCTCTGTCAGTCGGCATACTGCATTGATTTTGTCATACTTGTTATTGACTGATTTTTCTTTGCTGTGGAGCACTTTTACTACTCTCTCAGCCTGCTCCTACCCTTTCTTAAAGTATTGTGCGGCATTTCTCCAGAGAACATTGTCAAATGCTAACACTCACAAGCTTTAAGGAACCTCTCAGTCTTTGCTGCAGTTGTTGTAGCTCTTTTGAAAAGATGCTAAAGGGGTCGGGGAGGCTTTTTTGAAAGATCTGGTTGCGTTTAATATGTGCTGTGATTAAAATAGATGCGGATCTGAAGAAATCTGAAAACTTTCAAAAGATTATTGAAGTTTTTGAAGCAAGACTGACTCAGGAAGTGTTCTTACTTTAAATTGGGGTATTTCATAAACACAAGGGCACACATTCTCAGCCTTCACATTCACACACATACACACACAGCCAGCACAGACATCCAGTCAAGGTCTACTAATACCCCCCAGCATGGCATCCAACATTTCATACAGTGATAAATGAACAGGAAAAGCCCCAGCGCAACCCATTGCTCGTTTCGCTCTCTCAAGTCCTTCGGATTATTCAGCCTAGCCATGGAAGACGGGAAATAAGAGTATAATTGGCACGCATATGCAAGGACAGAAAATCTTCATACACTAGTCATACCATTGCGCTCATTAGGATGCAGAAGAAGGTTGAGAGAAGGGCATCAATCATCACAGAGCGCTGTCACCTCTGTGTGCCTCTTCTACATGATCGTACGCCTCATGTACAAATGTTCACATGTATCTTTTTCACCTTGCACAGATCTGTAGCATCCCACCTCATCTATCTATGTGGATTCTCACAGGTTGGCAGACAGCCCACGCACACACTGGATCCATAATGAAGCATTGTCTTCGTTAAAATGAAGCTCAGACATTATTAAATAAATATTAAGTGCACAACCTTGAAAAAAAACTTGTGTCACGGTGAAGTTTGTTCCTGTTTTGCTGCACTTGCACGCAGATTTTTTTCTATAAGATAAAGTATTGGATTAATTGCCCATTGACCGTTGTTCCTGGCCTGTTAGTACCTCAGGGTTGACTTGTCCGACGCTGCATCACTTCATATTGAGGTCATCCATAGGGAACATCTCCAAATGCAATTTGTTGTAAAGGTTTTCAGGCACCTGGCCAAGCCCTTCCATGGATTCAGGCTACGGCCCTGACTGACAGCTAGCTCTTAAAGGCTCATTGTCAGGAGTATAAATACCCACATCTCACTTTCAGACATATCCCAGCAATTTGCTGTTAGCTGCAGCACTGACCCTAAGAGTGCAGCCTTTTTCCATCTTTCAAAGGCTTTTAATCAGAGTCTATATGACTGGCACAAAGTAATTTTGCTTGTTTTGTCTGTCAGGTGGCTGTGGATCTGATTGTGTGTTTATATTAGTTTTATTATTTGTCTGGATTTTGGGAGTAAATCCAAGTTTACACAATGCACATTGTCAGATTGAGCTCTGTGCCTTATTATGATTGCTTTTCCAGTACTCTTGTCTTGCTGATTAATAGAGTGATGCAAAAACCAGTCAATACAATTACTGGGAGGTTGAACCTCAATGTGCTTTCAGTTCTAGAAAGAAAAGTACCACTTTTGAAAAGCATTACTTTTTCTCAAGCTTTTAGAAAGGGTTGCTTTCTAACCCATGAATTTAGCTTTATCCTGATGATGGACAATAACTACAAATGTAATGAGAAACATTTTAATCATATTATGTGCCTAAGGTAAGGCTAGAGCGCTGGGTTTTTGTTTCACCACATATTGAATCCAACAAAATGCCATTGTTGTAAGTCTATTTAACTTCAATTATTAGTTCAGTTTCTACCAAGACTGCGTAGCTCAAAGCAGGGTAAATATTTAAGGAACAAAAGGACCGGGCGTCTGCAGAAACAGCCTATATGTAAGAGCTGCCTTCACACAACAGGCAAAGAGATTTACACCACATTTCAGCGCTTGAAAGGAGCCTCATTTTGCATTCACAGAAACCTTCCTGTTCCACCCAGTCTTTGAACTTCCATTAAGCCATTTATCACCATGCAGCGCAATTCATTTCATTTTTCCAACACTGGCCATGGATGCCCTCTCCCCTCCCCAACTCCACCTCTGCAGGCCCTGCCTGTTGACTTCACAGTATGACCAGGATGTCAGAAGCATTCAATTTAGATTTCAACCACTTTATCAACAGTTTTCCTTCTCTTATTATCAATCAGGCTTTTCTCTTCCCTTTTTTTTGTCTTCTGTTTGTTACACAGATGTTTGCCCTGACTGCTAACATTATTTATCCTTTTTTATTCTCTAGTTTCTCCATCTATCCATGAGATGAAAAGCCATGGAGTTGGCTTGGGCCGTACAGCTCTGCTAAGGTGTGAAGCAGCTGCCGTGCCCTCTCCGACATTTGAGTGGTACAAGGGCGAGAAAAGGTGAGCCTGATTCCTACAAAGAGTTTTGATGATGAAGTGCTATCTAAGTGTTGATGTGGAAATGAGTTCTTGTACCACGGTTTAGTTGAACAAAGGTGTCATTGTTTTCAGTAATCAGGTTATCAAGCAGAATTTTGTTATTCACAAATATAGGGTGAGATATTCTGTTGTCTTTCTTCAGTTTTCTGCTGCTGCTTTCTCAAAGTAACCTCAATTCTTCTGCTTCAAAAATTGTCCCACAAAAATAAACGCATAAATGCACAAGTATGAAATGGTTTTTCTGTGTCGAAAACAAATGAACAGAATATGTTTCGAACTGGAATCCGAACTTCAAGCATCCACTCCTCAATCTTACAGTTCTTTTGATCAGTATTTATTTGTGGACAATTTTCTGACCATAAGATGGAGGGGGTTGTCTTGATAGTTTTCTTTTTCTCTGAAGCAGAGCTTTTGTTTATCCTCTCACTTTTCTGTCCTCTTTGGAGCACCCAAATAAATGTTCCAACAAGAGTCATTTGTGACTCATGCTCACTCTGCATCCTGATAAAATGTTTGCTGGCGACTGGCTTAAATCATTCGTGGCACATACATCAATCAGTCTGGATTCAAGTGTCAGTTCTTGAATTTAAAAACCAAATTACCCCCATTACCCACTCCTGGTGAGCACAATTTCAATCATCAGCTCACACTGTGCTAATTGTAATTATGGGGTGGATTCAATTTATTCAAATTGCTAAGGAGGCAAGTCGGAATGATTCTAGTCTTTACTTAATTCGAGGACTTGTTTTTTGTGACTTCTTACATGGCTTAATGGTGGTTCCTTCATTTTCTCCTCATCATGAAAAGGACATTAGTACGGGAGCTTAAGCGTGGGACATGTGTAGCATCTGTACAAAATTATCCCCGGCTTTGACGGCTACATTGCCACTTCTTATCTTGGCTCTGTGTTGCTGCTGCTGCTGCTATACCACTGATGCTGCTGCCAGTCTGTCTCAATCGCAAGTGGTGTGACAGTTTTGACAAGCAAATGTTTCCCTTGATGTGTCACTTCTTTCATTCCTCAGTCAAAGTATTGTGTTTCTATGCAGCCATGGAGGGAGGGAGGGTAAGGGGTGTTTTTTTTCTCTATGACAGAAGGGAGCATTGACTAGTTTGATGTCGAACTACTGTAGAGGCGAGACTCCCGTTGAGATTATCAGTGAATGTTCAGCTAACATTTGTGGAGGGTGTCATGGGAGTAGGAACACAGATTTGAGGGTATTTACTGGACATAAGGTCACACATAGTGTTTCAACTGGCAGTGCCTGTCTAAACAGCACAAGCCAAGCTTGAGATCACGGGAAGCCAAAGCAAGGCCAAGATAGAAGCTTGTCTCCTCTCTGGAGGTTCATAACACCAAATATGAACAGTGAGAGCAACAGAAACCTCACTGATGAAAACAAAGTGAGCCGTAATGTTTTTGAAAATTCGGTTCAGAGCATATGTTGCTGCAGAGTGACTTTTAATCCCTACATGCTGTTAGAGATCATCACCGCCAACCAAAGTAAACATTTAAATATTTGTCAATTTCACGGCACAGATGCTAGGCACAACTGGAATAGGATTTGTCGTTATCCCCCTGCACCTGCAACACAACGATGAACAGCAAGTCAAGTGGCGCCCAGCTGTTTCACCTCTGGGTCATTTCTCTCTCCTCACTGTGCTTCAAAGTGTCTCTCCAAGGCAGACGCAGCACACCGAGGGACAAATAGATCTGTTGTTGAAGAGGGTGATGAAGTACTGCACAATCTGAAGATCCACTAAAGGATGGCAAACATTTGTATCTTCCCCGTCTCAGGCCACTTCCTCTTTGCTGACATTTTCAGTGTGCGGGTGAGAAATAAAAGCTTCATATAATATGTTTGTGTTTCTATTTGCAGGATTATTAAGGGTCAAGGCATCGACATCAAGAACCTCAGCTCCAGATCAGTCCTCACAGTGACCAACATGACAGAGGATCGTTACGGGAACTACACATGTGTTGCCACCAACAAGCTAGGGACAGCCAATGCCAGCGTGCCTCTCATTCGTAAGTTGTCAGTCTTCCTGCTTGTGGCTAACTGGAGTGGTGAAGTGTCAGAGGGCTGAGAGAGTGTTGTGGATGTCCGTGGGCGATTGTGCCCTTTAGAGTGTGTTTATTTTCTGCTGCAGAACCTTGACACTGGAAAAAAAAAAACTTAACCAAGGCCAGTGCTGCTACTGGGTGCCCACACTTCACCAGTGCAAGTGGTTTCTTGTTCCCTCGTCATTAGTTTCGTGAATGTTGATTGTGTATTATGGTTGCACATTCCGTACTTGTGTGGGTGGAAGTGTGTCTGCTTTCAAAGTTTACATTTGCATGTCTACTGGAAAAAAAACAGCACCTGAAAAGGAAATCTAGCTTTGAGGCAGCATCACAATTACAAAGGCGGCTACACAGGTCAGTCGTGCTAAGTTGAATGCCAAGTAGAGGGATGACTCAGTTGTGTAAGGGGTTTGAGAGTCAGCTCTTATGTGGTTTTTGCCATGAGGCATCGAACAGAGATCCAAATATTCAGAGGTCTAACTGTTGGTGTGTCAGTGATGGACTGTGGACTTTCTCACCAGATGTATGCTACAGAAAATTAAAGCACTTGGAAAATAAGTCACACAAAACAAACATATGCCCCAAATACTAAACTATTGTGGCAGAAAAAACAGGTACAGTGCTGAGACATTACAGCAGAGTCCTGGTGGGAAGCCAGCGAGGAGTGCTTAGAGGAGATGAAACTTTGTGTGTGGGAGATATGGGTGACATCATATTCTCTTGTTGAGGACAGGTAAACTCCATTACTGTGAGGAAGCATCACACTTTCTACTTCACACCCTGTTTGGCAATAGAAAAGCATTACAGCAACTACACTAAAGAATGTTAGTTCTGGAAAAAAATATACTCACAAAGCCAGCACTTCAGGAGCTTTCAAAGGAAGGAATCGTGGGAACTACTTTCAAGGCATTTAGCTAAAGGCCATGTCTGAACCTCAGATCCAAATCAGCCAAACAGTATTACATGGTAACAACTGCATAGGTGACAATTGTGGGAGATTTTTATCATATGGGGAAAGTAAGACTGCGTGGGTTTAATCAGCTTGATAACGTAAGTGTTGTCATCCTTTTAAGATTACGAGTCGTTAAATAATTACCAAGATTTTTCATAAATCTGAAATGTCAGTCATATGTTGTTCTATTATCAAAAGCAGCACAGATCTCATCGTGTCTCATAATGAGGCTTGGTTTGGCAGCATTATGGACAATAATATGGTGATAAAGGTGCGCAGTGTCTGGTTAAACTGGAAAAGAACCACTTAAAGAGCAAACTGCATGTGATTTTAGTTTTCAGATTAACACTTGAAATTGTCTGGTAGTGAAAAATGCTCCCTAAACAGAGCGGACATGAGGCTGAAAGGCTAGTGGTACTAGCTCTGCTATCTTTAGCCTCATCCTATGAACCAATTTGACACCTGCTTGTACTGTGTGATCCTGTGTTTGTAACACCTCTCAGCTTTCACTCTTTTCTGTGTACTTATTAACCCATAATTGGGGTTTCAGTTTCTGTGAAAATGACTTGGAAATGAGTGGCTTCAAAACATCACAAACAGACAGCCATCAAATGAGTCGTAGGTGTCTGTCTGGAACCTTCTCCAGAAGAAAACATAGCTTGCCCTAGTTAGGATCAATCGTCACTGCAGAAACAGGGTTAATTGGGAATTTCAGGGTTTGGTTGATGTTTTGTTGATCATGAAAGTATCACAGGCATGTGGTGTCAAGCAAGTTGGAAAAAAAAGTAATGATCAAAAAAGATGGGAATGGCTAAAATATACCTCTGAGACGTATCCCCACAGCGCAGCACAGCAGCTAAGGTCTATTACTGGCTCCATTAACAGCCAGAGAGTACCAGGCTTTTGATTCAGTGCAACACAAACAGTGTAACATCATAACTTCCAATGTTTCAAGACACATCTCCTCCAGAGGAATGTAGCAGTGCTTTTTACTTTCCTGATCCCCGCACTGGAGTTGTTGGTGTGTGCTTGATATTCCCTCACTGTGAGGCATTTCTTGCTGTACCTGCCAGGCAGTGAGGAATGCAGTGACAGCGAGGGGTTGGAGAACATATTTCCCTCAACGTTTTAGAGTGAGTACGGATGAAAAAATAAATCCATTTTAATGTATTCACCAATGAAATATGAACAGGTGAATTCAATAATTCATCAGTTTGCGCTGCACCCTCTGATGATAACATTGTCCCTAACAGGCCAGAGACTCCAAACGCAAAAAAGATATTTCTGTAGAGTTGGCAATTGTCAAAGGAGTGCTCGGCTCTCCTGTTTGTGTATGCACAAAGAACATCAAAGCCTTGTCTCAGATCCTCAAAATGCATGATCTTAATGTGACACTAGCGAGGCCTCAAAGGCAGAGCGGCAAAGAAGCCCTCAGAACAGTCAGAGGAGGCAGCTTCCTGGGCTGCCACCCCCAACTTTTCTCCCTCTCATCCATTCCCTCTCTTTATCTCTTTGTCTGTCTTTTTTCCTATCATTGCTTTGTCTCTCTGATTCTCTTATCTCACTCTCTTACTCTCTCAGTCTTTTGTCCTCTTCCAACCCCTCTTGTATCTCATTCTTCCTCTTTATCACTCTCTCTCACACACATAAAACGTATTTCCCCCCTCCCCCTCTTTCTGTCTCTCTCACCATCTCCCCTAATATAGAGGAGTCTAATTCTGCTGTCGCTCATAATGAGAAAAGGCAGCGCAGCCTTACCAGCACGTTGACGCAAATAACAAAACCCAGAGGTTAGATTTCACCATGGGTGACTTTGAATTGCTATTTCAGAACCAGTCGATAGCTATTGATGAGCAGGATGGGAAAGGGGAAAGGGGCATGCATATTTGATAGAGCGTCATAGAATGGGGTGAATTTTAAGCAGCACCACAATGTGGGTGGTTTGCAGCAATGGAATCAAGTATTAATGTATATACAGCAGTTACTTTGGCTCCGTCTATCACACTCTGCATTCGTAATTCCACAAATTCATCAGGTCGTGTAAGGGTCAGCCCTGTTCAAAGAGCATACTTGAAGTACAGCTACTGGAAAAAAAGAAGCTCAAATTTAAAAAAAATACTTAGCATTCAGGCCTCACTTTCATTAGTTTCTTGTCAGGTTTGTGAAGTTGGAAGGTCCTTATCCTTCACTGGAGTAACTGCTCTTTTCTTCACCTAACAAAATCACTTTAAATCAGTCCAGGAATAAGTTTTCCATTACGGCTGATGAGATGAGCTGTGACTGTGGAAGGACCTCTACCAGAAAAAGTAAACACATTTGTCTCTAATCCAAAGCACACTCTGAAAAAGAGCTGGTCCGGTTTCTGTTTCAGGAAAAAAAGTAGAAAAACAGGAATCAAAAACTGAATCAATATTTTGGCTTTGTGTACATGTGTACACTGTGGGCTCTGACTAATTCCTGCATTTTTTAGAAGAAAAGCTTTCCAACTGTGTTCTTACAGTGTGATATTGTTGTGGTTGTTGAGATTTGATTGTTCCAGTTGTGTTGGACCACGCAGGGTTTTTGTGCTGTTAAACCATTAGTCAGGGATTGTGATCTCTCTCAGTTAAGCACCACTTAAAGTGCTGTGTTTAAAGCTGTGGTAAAACACAAACTGAATTCTTTGGAGCAGAAAGAAAAGCATACAACCACACTACTTTGTGGATTACTCCGAGTGTATTTGTGTGTGCGCACAAAGCTTGTGCACATAATAGTTTTATTCTGAAAAACACAATACCCACTGTGTCATCAGAGAATGAACAAATGATAGTGTGGAAAAGCACTTGTCACAATTGTCTGTGCTTCTCAGCAATTGGTAAGTCACAGAGGTGTAATGAATCGAACGGGATGAGGGGCTTGAATCACGGCATAGAGATAGTCAGAAACATTTTTTGAGGGGTTTGGTGCTTCTGTAGATGTTTCTTTAATTGTTTGAATCTGCACCAAAGGTTTTTCGATGTTGTGATTTACTTCCAGGCTTTCTCTCAATAATTTCACTGTAACAATAACAGAGTAAACACATTTAATGATGAATGAGCTTTTTAAGAAAATCATTCTGCAATTGATATTCCTCTTTTGTTTGTTTGTTTTTTATTCTGCAGTTTTATGAAATCATAGCTGAGAGACGAAACCAGATATATGCATTTGCTTATTACTTTTCGATATATGTTATACTTATACAATATAATCATGCACCATTACTGCATTGAATCAAGGCTTATACACTCATTTTAATGGACAGATGTTAAAATCAGCACGTCAGTGAGCTCATTTTTAATTCTTATAATTATGCCCTGGTGTTTATGAACTAAAAGTGCTGGCTTCTCAAATGTTGCTACAGCATTTGTAAGGGCAACATGAGAATTTCAAATGAATTTGCTTATAAAAAATGGCAAGCATTACTGTAAAACAAGAGCACCTGCATCAACAAATATCAGATAAAAGCTGCGTTTTACTGAGATGACATAGTACTTTAAAGGAAGGGTGTTTTTTATTCTGAGCTGGGTGTGTGGGAAGAATCTAGGAATAAAAAAAAAAAAATCAAATCAAAGATCATTTGATAAGTTTCAAACCGGAAAGATAAAATGTCAACATTAGCTATAAAGTTTGATGAACTCCTCAGTAATTAGAGAATTCTGCTACTTTCTTTAATAAAAGACGTGGAGGCATCAAAAAGGGCAAAGATGCACTCTGTTTTCTGAATTAATTGTTCTAAATGCAGTTTCTGAATGATTCATGCCTATGAATACTTATCATTTCTGAGCTGGTTCAAGTATTTATCTTCAAGGTCTTTGACAACTTACATTGCTCTTTTGAATGTGATTCCAGGGTTTGCAGACTCAAACCCTCAGAAAAGAAAAAATCCAGAAACTTCAAAATTGATAAGAATTTGAACACACTTGAAGTGAAGTGTTGCATTTTTATCCCATTGTTTTAAAGCAAGTCTGTAGTCAACTCATATACCATATATCTCACCCTGATAATAGCTCTTCTTAATAGCTCTGTGACTCAAATTTAAAGGCAATGCATAAGGTTTCACCTGGGGCTACTGCTGATCCACCTATAATATAACATTATTCTTCTAATGGAACTACACGGAGTACTTTGCTGAATAAGAGAATTGTAGCTACGGCCTACCAGAGCATCAGTGCAGGATGTGCTTCTGACAGTCTCTCCTTGAGCTAACACAGACTGTACACTAAAGGTGCACCGCACACTCACCCACGCCTTATGATTTTAGCTGAGGTATAACAATCGCCCAACCGGCAATCCCTATTTCAACTTCCCATTTCATGTGTGAGATGGAAGTGAACTTGGATGAAAAGACTGACGCTGTTCACTCCAATTTTCTGAGGAGTCCTCCAGCTTAATTGGTCAAGCTCTTATCCCCCCCAGCCCACCTCAGCTTAGCCCTGGAGGAGATTTTCTCTGCCTTTACCTCGGCCTTCATTTCCTCCTTTCTCCTCTCCCCTCCTCCTCTACCTCCTCCTGAGCTGTAATCGGAGGAGACTGATGGGGGAGAAAAAAAGAGTTACTCTCTCTTTCTCCGTCACCGCTCAGTCTTCCTCGGGCAAGAGAGACACTGTAGGATAGTTGGTTAATGAACGTCGTGTTCGTTTGTCATGCTTATCAATCTCCGCATGTGTAGGTGTCATTTCAACATGTCTTCTCATCTGCCATTGTTGCTGATGATGTTGTTTGTTCCCACTCTCTATGACTGTACCTGAGTCATGCCGTACAGACGCAGGAAAATGGGAGCTAAAGGTGGAACCTGAAATGTGGGTGTGTAATAACAGCTTCAAATGCAGGGAAATAATATTGAAGCCCTGAGAGGAGGCAGCGTATCGTGTTTTGCCAAGTTGTATTCATCTTTCTGCAAAATGGTCTGTTTTTGTCAATATTTGTCGCGAAAACAGGTGGCCATATTAAGCTGTATTTTGAAGCTCTTTAGATGGTTTTTAGGCAGTTTAATTTCCAAACACTTGCATGCTGAATAAATTAAACATGGTGAGGTTGCAGGGTCTTTTATTTCCTCAAAAAGCACCCTTACAGTGTTGTGCCATTTACCTACCATTTGCACACTTGTACATCCATATTCAGGCTATCAGAAAAGTCATTAACATCTCCCAGCCGCACTGTGATGTGGCAGACTGTTCATCCTGCAGCCCAACGGGCAATAGACTCGAGATGTCACCCTCACCCCAACCACTCTCACCTTCTCCTGGTGGGGGGAGACTGCACTGTGAGGAACCTTCAGCCTTGGATGACTGAGCACTGTGGATGCCAACAAGATGCAATGCTTTGTGAGCAGTCTTCAAGATGCAATAAGATGACAAAGCAATTAGCCGGTTCTTAAACTGACACTATTTTAATGCACGGTATTCTAAAGTAATATCACAGAGGGATGAAAATGCCCCACATGCACTTAAATGTGACAGTGAATATGGACTGCACAAACAATAGACCAGAGTGGCTTTGAAATGCCCTGCTTTTACCTTTTTAATGGCTTTAAGAAAGATTTCTGAAACTCTTCAGCACAAAAATGGCTGTATTCTATTTGTTGAAAAGATTGTCTAATCGATATCACTGACTCAGCGTGTTATTCATTGGGTGCTGCAATTTTTATCCTCTAAAAACTTGCCCTCAAAAACTGGGTTTGAAGAAAAAACTCTGAATATTGAATTTCTCTTGACTTTTTGCCTTTCTGCTGCAACTTTCTGTGAATATTTGTTCCCTACTTTGTCTGCTATCTCGAAAATGTATCTTTGAACACAGCTTATGCTAAGGATGACTGTACACAAGCTGTACACAAGCTCTCCAGATCTAGAGCCCTTATATTGGCTGCAGCCTAAGTAATGACTCATGATGCTCGTGATGGGCTGAACTCTGAGGACTCCGTATAAATGCCATTTCAGACGATTTATGTAGCGTATTCTGTATCTCTCCCATCACCTCATCAACAAAGAACAAAGAATAGGACTCAAAAATTGAAAAAGGTGTGAAGACTAATGTGTTTTATCTTTCAAGTAAGCAGGCCTTACACAACAGTGACTTCCACAGACAGTGCATGAAATCATGCGCCGCTCTGCTGAAGGAGAGAAAGAGGCTAAGTCAGTGTGAAGCCATGAAGGAGAGATTGCATGTCAAAAGATATGAACCCCAGTAACGGACGAGTGTCTGGAAGCTCCCGAAATGATTCACTGCCGAATTCCTGGTGGAGTATTAATCAGATAGCGCCCGGCTGCGTGTGTTTGAAGAAAGAACTAAAACAGAAACTGTCTTCACATATCTGCTCCCTCGGGAGTACTTAATGCAGAGACGTTTGTGAAAGGAGAGATGAATTTGACCATTTCCTCACCAATATGCCGAAGGAAAAAGCATATCACTTCACGTATGAATACTCATTCCTCCACAATATCCCCTTCAAGAAGAATGATGAAATCAGATGAAAGCAAATGTTTTATTGTTGTCGGCATAACAGCAGCCTGTTAACAGTGGCACAGTCATGACACAGTTGTTAGAGAGCTTAAGTAAAGTGACACGGCTGGACACAGATGGATGGTGTGGAGAGCAGTGCACCCTTTTGCCCTGCATTTGAAATGGTCATATTGAGTTGCCATGTAAATGGATTAAAATGGAGAATCTAAGTAGGCTTCTGCACTGCTGCATGGCCTAGATTCAGCAGCTCACAGCAGCAACATAAAGAAATACTTTTATTTTGGTGTGAATATGTGTAACATGTAATCCCAGCTGCCATAGTTTCCCTGGTGACAGATAAGCTCCTCCTTTGCCATGAGACGCTGAAACAAAGTTGTTTATACCTTTGTGAGGAGTGAAGTTTCTTAGCTACCAGTGTAAGCTTCACTTTATGTGTGGCAAAGCTGGCAGAAAAAAAAAAAACTCTTTTACAACAACCACTGCATCACTTTGAGCTGAGCTCCTGTAGAGAGAAACGGCTCGGCTCGGCCACACAACCCAGATTGTGCTCCCCAACTGAGTCACTGCAAAGAGCTGGTCACAGCTTATCTCGAATTAAGTGCTTGTTTATCAAACAGAATGTTATTTATTCATCTGTCTTACATTTGAGATCAAACAGGAAGTAGTGTTTACATTAGAGCAATGTCTTTATACCAAACTGGCTTTAAAAAATTCATGATGCACTCACTGCACAGTATGGGCTCAGATGAGTTTTGGGAAGTCAGAAATCCAAAGAACTACACAGAGAATCAGTAAACCATTGATACCAGGTCTGCAACTAGGAATTAAGTACATGGATAATTTTTTGTTTGTTGATTCTTTGGTCTTAATGCCATAATGCCACAAAAGTTGATAATCACTATCACTGTTCCCTAAGTCCAGTGGGGATATCTTTGAATTCACTGTTTCATCTTCTGGCTTTGAAAAGAAGCTAAACTACTGCCATACAAGAATCAGTAAAAAAGAAGAGAATTAGTTATCAAAGAGTTTTAATGAATTCTGTTGGAAATTAGTTGATAATGTATTTCAAAGTTGACAACTGTTTCTCTATCTTTATCTACACCTCATCAATGGCTAATAAAGATAGACAACACATCTCCTCCTCCTTGGTGCTCATACCATGAGCATTTGGGGCTACAGTTTGTGCACTGAAACAAGCTTTCTGAGCCACCAGTACATCTTCTTGTCCCCACACTGATATATGACATACCAATAAAAAACTGCAGAGCCCTTAACCTCTTGTGCCACTTCAAGCACTTAAGACCTGTCGGGTCTTCAGCGGTCCATTTATCATTTGTATGACCTTGTCAAAATATGACCAATAATGGCTTTGTCAAATACTGGAATGCATTGAAAAGCTCAGATTCTTCACAATTGAGTCACCAAGTGTCTTTTTTTACAGTTTTCTTGACTAACAAAGTAATGAGTTAAAGAATCGCTCAGTGAGCAATCACAACAACTGGGTATCCTACCTGTTTTGGGGTCATTATGTCACATCTGTAGCCCGTACCCTGAATATTCACTCTCCTTTCAATCAGAGGGAACCAGAGTTCAAACTTATCAAAAATGTTGTTTCATTGTTCCATTGGGTGTGTGCCTGTTGTGTCCGTTCTAACAAATAACAATGGATTTGTAGTCTTATAGCATTTCCTCCTCAATGTAAATCTGGCAAATCTGTGAGTGTTTGTTTTTCTGAGGGTTATAGATGCAAGACAAAAGTGACCACATCATTTTGTGTTGAGTTTTCATCCCATTACAGCTTGTGATAGCTAACAAGCGCTACCTGCTTGAGGAGCGCAGAGTGCTGTTGCATTACAGCCCAATAAGGGGCTTCTTTATTTGCTAACAGTCCTGCCAAACATGTAGCCAACTGCCTTACTGCTCTAACGGTACCAGCTGTTGCCTTTAGCATAACTGCTTAGACCTGTATGATTAGACCTGTGTGATTCTTCATTCACATTTTACAACAGGAAAAGGTTCACCTAGTGACTGGGAACAACAGTTGGTGAGCTTTTTTACTAAGAGAGCAAAGTTGACTAAAAAGAGGACACTGAGCACCCAGGAAGCTGGTTTTGTTTGCATGAAGTCTTCCGAATGACAAAATACAATTCTGCCAGGTGTCTCTCTCTTTAACTCCTACAACATTTTACCTAGAAAGTTCACATTTCACCCAGTTGCAGATGACAAGGTGTGGGAGTGATGTGGTGGATGTCTCATGTCTGGCATAGAGCATCTTGAAGTTAATGATTTTCAAAAATGGTCATAAAAAAACAAGGAGGAAAAAAAGTGTTTCAGCTACATTTAGGCTGTTGTGGAGTTGAGCCACATTTAAACATGACATTTCCCTAAAATATACATTTGAATCTCTCAAATGAGGTCTCACTCATAAATTTTGACCCTATGGTTCTTTATTTATAAAGAACCATAGGGTCATAGGTCCATCTTTCATAAGTCACCCACTTCTGGCCTATGATCCATACTATAGGTCATAGGCCAGAAGTGGGTGGGACATAAGAGGCTTAATCAGATACTCACAGTAACAAAAACGTCTACTGTGTTCATTGTTTTCTCTTGCTGTTTTCATTGTCTCTCAACACGATAGGAGTCGCTTTTTGCAACATGACTGTCAGAGGCACGAGACCCTTTCTATATTTATAATATAATTCTTGTTTGACCTATGTCTCATCTATTCATATTATGGCTGCATAGTTTGTGAATTGTAAAGCAAGCAGTTACAGGGAAGTGCTCTAAATGTTTTGACTTCACTTAAAGGGAGTTTTCGTACTGTCCACCTTTCATAAGTCAATTCTTTGCAGACATGTAAGGAAAAAACTACACAAATCTCATCACACTGCTTTACATCATAGATTTTTGATTGTTTGCTTTTTTTAATAAATATCTGCAGAAGCATCTTTACCCAAACCCTGACTGAATATAAGATCTTCCTACCTTGACATTTTACACTTGAGCCTCAGATGTAAGATCAAACCAAAGAAGATGGATTGGCTGCTATCCTTCAGCAGACTCACTCTCTCACTCTTTGACTCACTGGACTGAACATTTCTGGATGTCACATTGCACCATTTCCAAAATGCCACCAGTGGCTCAGCCTGAAATGAGTTCATAAGGTAATCAGATGGAGACTCTGAGTACCCCCCCCTCCCTTTAGAGAGATCAAAGGCACACTAATATGTCCTTTTTTTTTTTTTTTCAAAGAAACACTTGTTCTTTCGATCCATTCATACAATGTAGAATGGGGGAGAAGATGGAGAAAAAGGTGGTTGTTTATCGCACCAGAAATATAATGAAAGCGCCCCCCCCCTCTTCCCTGTCACAAAACCCCTCAAGGGCTTTGGAGCAGCCTCAGCTCTCAGGTTCACCTCATTTTGGAGTATTAGCAGTATCCGCTCAAATCTGAGGCGAGTGGGGGGATAAAACATGTCGTCTATGAGCATGTGGAGGTTGCATCTTGCCACAGAGACACCTGTCTTTAATGCATGGAGAGGATTTGTCTCCATCCCCTGTCCTTTTGTCCTTGCATGCATTTTTATTTTTTATTTTTACGTCTCCATTCTGTTAATAATACATGAATGTCCTCTTTCCCTCCCCCTCCCTCTCCCCCTCTTCCCCTCCTCTCCTCCCCCTGTAGCAATTATTGAACCCACCACCACTAGTGCTGTCTCAAGCCCAGGTCAGTATATGTCACCCTGCTGTACACCAAAAAAATCAGCAAAGAGGTCCGCTACGTCATACTAACCTGAGCTAAAGTCCTCTCCTCCATCTTGATTTGTTTCGATTTGGCTGGCTGCGATGCCTGCTGGGTGTACAGCTTATTGTATGTCCTTTTACTTCTTTAATTTGCATTCCTTTTTTTTCCTTTCTTAATTTTCTCAATATTTGGGTTCTTCAGCCTGGCTACACGTACTCTTCTGCAGCCTGTGTCATACCGCCCGCCCTCCTTCCTTTCATTACAACCCCGCCTCCACCACCGCCACCATGTGGAGCTAACAGTAGTGTCATCAAAGCGGCTCTTTCACACAGGCCCCCGGGTCTGACGCTTCTCATTATGCTGATGATGGCTTCTTCTCTCTCTGGCTGTCTCTCACCACCAACAACACCACCACCCCCCAGCTCCTCAGCGCTACCTAAATGCAGTATACATCAAAGGCAGGAAGCTGCTTGGTGGCAAAGGTCCCTTGGTTTGTTGTTGCAAGATGGAATCTCTGCTGTCTTTGTACTTTTATCACACCTTTTATGTTTCCCTCTTCTTTCCTCCATGTCTTAATCTTCCTATAACCCTTTCTCTCTCTCCTTACTCGTTCTGTTCTTTTCCCTTTCTAGAACAATCAGCTGGCGTTCTGCCACCCTCTTTAACCCAATCTCCTGCTAGAGCTGCTGTCGTTGCTACACTGTCAATGTTGCCTCTTGTTCCCCCTCCTCCTTCCCCTCCTCTCTCTCTCTCCTCGCAGTATTCTGCCATTTCCACATTCCAGCCCAGAGTAATCCCCTCTGCCTGGTCGTCTTTTCCCTCTAACTAATGGTTTTTAGCAAGTGGCAGAATGTAATCTCTCATGCTGGTTACATTATTGTTGCTTAATACTGTTCACGCACACAGAAAGCATGCAGAATTGGACTCACAATGAATTCCAACATGCTCAAAAGCAGCTGCACACACAAAGGCACGTCACCACGTCAGGTTGGAAGCTGAAATTATTTTGCATCTTGGTATTCCAGCTCTTTGTACTGACGCCATCGTTTTCCTCCAGCGTCTTATCAACACAGCCTTGGATTAGCACATTCTCACCTGCACTCTCTACCTGTCTATCCGAGCCAAATATAATTATCCATGGAGATTCCTTCTGATAACAAGTTAAAATAAGCTCTGCAGCGACGAGCAGTTCTGGCATGGCCCTGAACTCTCATTTGATGCAATGCTCGCAGAACAAATGACAATTTCATGGTCCAAAGGAACACCAGTGGTTTCAATCGTGGAGATAAACTCACTCAGCGTCCCACTGTTCTTGTTTGTTCCAAGTTATATTTGAAGTTAATTTTTTGATTGCACCCTCACTAAGTGGCTTGGCAATGGGAATTACTTTAGATCCCTGCAAGTATCTCCTTGTCCCAAACGTTGTTTAATCAAGTTGGATGATTTAAATCTAATAGTTTATCACCTTTTATTTCTCCTGCGAATGAGTATGGGAAGATGTGCTCCTAAAATAAGGAATGAAAATCTTGTCTGATGTATGCAAATCAGGAGAAATGAAGTAGAAAAACTGATCAATCCCCATGGCACTTGCAGTTTAGCTTATTTATCAAAGGAAAATCACAAAATAAATCTTCATAACATGATGAAAGCAATTTTTATAGGCATCACAAATGTTATAGAAGCTGTTGAATAGCTCAGAAAAGATATGTTTCGGACAGGCCAGTATGTGGTCGTGTGCTGTATCTTTTTCCAACTTGAAGCCTGTTTTACTTGAATGTTAAAAGCCCAAGCTGTGGACACACATGGAGTGACCAAAGATCAAAACGTACAGCTGTATTACCACTCAGAAAAAACACTTTGATAAAGTAAGAGGCACTCTGAAAGCACAAATATTCAACAAGGTCAACAGTCCATTGCTCTATAATTTATGCAGATGTGCAAGCTCGCTATTATGTATGTACGTCTGAATGTATTTGTTGAAGATTCAGGAATAATTTGTTTGTGAAGTGGATCTTGATCTGAGCAACATTTGATTCTTTTGTCCTTGGACCACACACTTTCACCAAGTTTTATGATATTCCAGCCTGCAGCTTTTTTTGTTATCCTGCTAACAAATAGACACAGCACAAAAATCAAAGCCTGTTATGTTGAGGTAAAAAGGCTCACAGAAGTAGTGCAGTGTTTGTGAAGTGTGAGGGTGATGCTTTGTTGGCTGTTCAAACCCCAGCTACTATACAACTCTGCACAAAAAGCAATGTTTGCCTTGGGTTGTCCTCAATGACCACATGGCCAGAAATGATTGAACGTGTGCAAAAGGCTGCGTAAAGTCAGCAGCGACCTGTGCTCTGTTCTTGGCCGTAGTAACCTTAGGAAGTGACATACGGGGTGGTGATGCCAATAGATTTAGTCATGGAGTCCTACTCTGGTGTCAGACTGAAACTGCATAGTCTGTAAGAAGTCACGGGGAGAAGGAAAATGATGGACGTAATATCACTGTCCTCAATATTCTCCACCCACCAGCTCCATGATGAACTCTGGCAGATGGACAGCATATTCAGCCACCAGCTCAGCCCACCAAAGAGCAGGACAGTATGCTTCAGGCGTTCACTTTTGCCCAGCGGACGTCAGCTACTGTGACCACAGCCCAAGCCAGCTGTGACCCCCCACCCACTCCCATTCAGCTGGAGCTGTCACACTCACTGCCCTCATCTTTAACTGCTCCCACATCCAGACTCAGTGGTGTCAGAAATATGACAGTATATAGGCTAAAAAGTAGGCTGTTTGGATATCTGTGAACCAACGATTCATCCAACTTGTCAGTTCCACATTTAAGTGAGTTATTATCATCAGTCAAATAATCACAGAATTGAATTAATGCACACATTGTGGAGTGTCATAAAGAAATTAACAAAGCTCTCAAGTCTATAGATTAAAAATGAATATGCACCTGTCAGTTAGCACAGGTTGAGGTGAAGGCTGCAGCAGTGAAATAGCTAACAAAGCCATGTTGAATGAAAAATTGACCGGAAGCTTCCCATTAGCTTCAGCGCTTATTATATACTAATTTTATTCCACATGAACAGGCTTTACTCATTGTGGGTGCAGCTGAGTTTGAAATTGCTTCCAGTCTTTACGCTCATGTAAGCCAGCCATATCCTAGCTGTAGCTAATAGTAATATTTGTGGTATTGATCTTTTCCCACTCTAGCTTTGGTCAACAAAACCAACACGCACACATCCAAAATTATTCAATGATGCTGTCAGGAAATGTGTGAAAGAATTGTTTTATTTGATTGGATTTGGTGCCTTTCTGAAGTTATATTTTCAAGTAACTGTGCTTGGCTATTAAAAAGCTTTGTAAATCACAGGTTTGAACAACACAATACTGAATAAATTCTTGGATGACTTAATTTTTGCCTTTATTTAAAAGTCTGCCACAAAACTCTTGAGCCTTTTTTTTCCAACTATAGGGCAAACACAATAAGTGATATTTCATCTGCAAATGTTTTTTTTTTCTTAATTGTGTAACATCAGAGGCCCTAGATTAACTCAAAATGGCAAATATAACTATTCGAATATGTATTTCACCATTTTGAATCATCTGTTGTGAAGCAACTGCGTTGTGTTGACTCACATTGTAACACCCATTTTACTTGATCTTACAGTATACTTACTGTCTCACTGGAATTTAATATTTCATCCTCAAAGTCAGAGGTGTTTCTGTGAAACTGACAATTTTTGACGACACTGTGAGGCCTCATGACTTTGATAATAAAAAAAGAAATGGTAGGTGTTAAAGCCATCACTTTTTCAGAGATGTAGTTCAGCTTAAAACATTGATAAGAGGTGTTGATGAGGCAGTAGCAGCATCTTCAAGAACACCTGACACAATCGGGGTGAAAACCGTGACATCGACAAGGGATAGAAATTTCAAAATAAAAGCATATGATTAGATTTATTCTCAGAATTTATACCCACATAATCTGGTTTTTCAACTTCTGACGCTTGAATTTAACACCTTTGGCTCAATAACACCCTTTCCTCTTTGTCTTACCTCATCACTGTCATAGAGCTCAGCTCACACAGGAATAGAAACCATCTGCTGTCACTACTTGGCAGATAATTTATTTACAGAACTGTCAAAGTTTATCCTGCCGATGTTTAAAATGGTAATATGCCACAGTTTTGTTGACAATGAAGATCTTAAGCTTGTTATATCTTTAGCATATGGATTTGTATGTTTTTACCTAAACATAAAGCCCTGCACCAGTACTGTGTAGCAGCTGGCTCAATGCCATGCTGTCATCCCAAAGAAATGCAGATCTGTGATAATAGCTTCTGCTCCCACAGGCTTCTATGTCTGTTTATTCCTGCAAATCACTTGACAGTAGAAAAAACAATGTTCTTAACACTGTTCTGAGCCCAATTTCTTGTCTTTGTGAGACTCGATGTGCACTTCTAGTGGTTGTAGGAATTTTACATGCATTATACATAATCTGTGTGACTCTGATTCCCAGGTGTCATGTTAACTCCCAAATACACAAAATTCAGGCAGCTTGAGTGGAGCTAAGTGAAGATGATCGCTCCCATATTACTGGTTATGGCTCTCACTTTTCATTTTGCATGATTAGTTTTTTTTTTTTTCACCCAAAATCTGATACAATCAGAATTAATTTGGAAAGTGATGCTGTCATCTTTGAAGCCCTGACCATGAAGCACCAGAAGGAAGAAAGTAATGAGTCTCTGAAGGTTTATGTGTCTGAGTAGTATTGTGCATTTAAAAGAATCCACGATAGAGCAACCTTTAAGGGCTTTATACTGCCAGTCACAGAGAGTGCATTAAATTTTTGTTCTTAGCTCTGCTCTGGACAAAAACGAGCTGAACTAGTTTCTCTATAAAGACGTTATAAAACTCAAAGTATGACCAGCTTTATAGAGACGATTTCCTGATTGATTTAGAGCGAGGCTGGGTCATATATCTCTCCTTTTTTGGGTTTCAGAGCACAACATCAAAGAGATAATCTACCTTATTAAGCATTCTTCTCAAGTCCTCCAAAATTCAAAAGTCACTCACTCAGCTCCCCAAGGCCCAGGGAGCTGTGTTAATCAAATTATTTTAGTGTGCACCGAAGCTTCTTTAATCAAAGGAGAGTGAGCTAATTTATGTCTGGAATCAGGGTAATGTCTTCTTTGGAAGACAACTCTAAACAAGGTTAGCTTGTACTTTATCTGATGTTGGAACAAAATAGACCCTAAGGCACATTTTGTTGATATTACTCTGTGCAAGGCCCTCTTAATAAATAAACAACTTTGAAATTTTCTACTAAGTTCTAAATTAATGGTCTCTCTTGGCCGTCACTTTGTAAATATTAGACTATTACTGGAGGAAGCTTATGCGTATATTTAGAATGTTTTTTGAATCAATATAAAACGTAACTTTTTTGATTTCTTCACTGTTTCCAAAATGAAAAACCTAGTAACATTTTCTAACTTTAGCCCTAATACATAATTCATGGATACTGCTCATCGAAGTTTAATAACCTTTGGACTTTTTATCACAGCTCCTTTAATGTTAGGCTCCATTGGGGATCAAATGTGATAACAGTTTGAAGTCACGTTTTGAAACAAAAGTTTTTAGATGTTCACCCAGCTCAACAGAGGTACTGCATTGTGGATGAGGGACTTGTAGATTGAGTGCAATCAGTTTGTACTGGAGGCAAAGTGACTTCAAGATTTACTGTGTTCCCCTTTGTTTCAAACAGCATCTTAACTCTGTGTGGATGTTGTCAATGTGGTGTCACATCAAACAAAAGCTCTATTTCAAGGCATATTTCAACATAAGAGACAAAACTTCAGAGGCTATGAAATTGAGAAACTGACTCTCATAGTTACTAAGTCACCGAAAGTTATTTTATGTGGTGAATTTGCAGCTTTTTGCAGGAATGCATTTATGCAATTTATATGGTGGCACATTTACCGCAGCTTGTCGAAACTGTTCGCTGCAATACAGATTGATGTTGAAAACAAAATACCAGGACATTGTGGATTACTTGATATACATGCGAAAGAGTGAAATATTCAACAGCCCTCATGTAATAAAAAACTAAAAGAATGTTACAGGTATATCTGCCTTTAAGACCCAGTAATAAGTTTCTGCTGCCACAGCATGTCCTTAATTTCCATCAGGATTATTCCTGACATTGTGAAGGGAACACTAAGTATCAGTGTTCTGATACTTTCAGATTGATATTGGATTTCTTGGATGTCATTGAATGAGCCGCATAGATCTGGTTGTCCTCCGTTTCACCCCAGTCGCAATCAATCACACGAATCCCCGTCAATCAGTGCACATCACCCATTACGTAACACTATCTGCATCAGCTCTGCTCTTTCTTTTTATAGCAAACTTTGCTCACATCCCATATGTTTTCTTATCTCCCCAGCTCAACGGATAAGCAGTGTGACACCATAGAAGTGTCAAATAAAACCAGTTGGAAGTAGGAACCAGAAAGTCTTTTTCTTTTCCTCGTTCTATGACTCTTACCTTAATTCAAATACATACTCCGTCCCTTCTCTTCTCCTGCAGCCTGAGAAACCATAAAAAACACCACCCAAGATGCTTTATCGAAAACTAAAAAAAGACAGTGTGTGGTTTTGCTCATGTTGAAATATTATGCAAAAAGTCTTCATCATTAACTGAACCAAGTTGGAGACTTTTCAAACCTCTTTTTAAACCAAACAGTGGCTAAAAGAGAAAAGTGTTAACAATGCTAATGTATACTGTTCTCTTCCACTTCTGTAGCCTGAAGCACTAGCCAGAAGAGCTCAAGTTGAGCTGCGTCAAGTGGCAATTACAATATAGCCACCAATGTGACTACAGACTACTCGGGTTGTGAGTCACCCCCGGCTAATGGCAGTATAAATACTCTGCACTTATGAAATATTCAACAGGACGACACACCTCCTGCTGATAAGCTTGTGTTTGGTTCCTGTCTGAGTGGGCTTGGTTATGTATATCTTTTCAACAACTAGTCTACAGAGTTAAACTGCTCTAACAGTCTTGATAGTAAACAGTATTGTCTCTTTTTTACCCAGCATGCTTGGTGTCAGACACACTGAGCTTCCCACAGATAATCCATTTGGCAGTGAATTTTCTACCAGCCTTATCAGTTATAAGGTGGCAAGATCAAGAGCTCTGCTAACCCTCCTCTCGCCTCTGCACTGCCACCTCAACTCCTGTCCCGTGTAGTTTGTTTTTAGATGATATGCTGACCTTCATTTTCACCAAGTGATAACTCACCCAATCATCCCTGGAAAGACCTGATAAGCAGATGGCATGTCATCTATCATACTTGACCCCTAGATTCCAGGACAGTGTAAACAGAAGAGAAGGTTTTTTTTGTAAAGTGGAACTGGAGGCCTGTAAGCTCCCCCAGTTGGAGAAAAAAAAAACATTTTACAGTAAACTGGTTTGAAGAAATGAAATAAAATTTTCTCTCATGATTAAATAACAAGAAGCCTTCCATGACTGCATGCACAGAAGCCCTCAAGATGCACTCAATGCAAGAGTATGGATCAAAAATGAACTTAAACCAATTATTTAATTTCATAGCACTCCTGAGCTCTTCATCATGGTTGTCTGAAACATCAAAGTGCGCTTGTGTTTCCAGAGTTCATTTATTTGTTCAACGGTTCCCGAGCCTCTTCTCAACATTTGCATTTACACTCTATAACAGCATATGTTTTCAGTTAATGAAAACCATTATTTCTGATATTCTACTAACAAACAAAGTGATTGCCTTATGATCTTCTGTTTCCTCTTTGTAATTCTGTTTAATGACTATGAATCAGGGAAAGTGTTATTTTTGCCATTTGGCTGATTGGTACCCAGTTGTTTGTGTGATATTAGTCATTACGGGGTGGATTCTTTTTTGCCTGGATTTTTATTACAGTGCCCTGCAACATGTCTGAGCGCTAATTCTGATTAGTTAAATGCAGGAGATACGGAAAATAAAGCTGATTTGTTTTATCATGCTGGGGAGGGTCGCTAAGACAATATGATATCTGATTTTTCTTATTGGCTTTGGTTAATTAATCATTAAACCATCAAGAAATGCCTCATTAAAAGAAATGTTTAAAAAAATACTTTGAGAAAGAAATGATGACTGATCATGTAATTTGCTGCTGTAAAATGGAAAAAGACCAGTCTCTGTTCAAAGTGTGTCAATATTGGTTAGTGTTTATGAGCCTCATCTTCAGAATAGTACCAGCCCAATGTACGTTTGTTCAGACCGAAGTGTCAGACTTTACAAACATAAACCTAGCTACTAAGACAGTACCCACTGGCGTCTAAAGAGGCATTCTGGTAACCAATATCGGCATTTGCTCTATTAGATATATTGACACAGCCTGACTTTCGATCAATCTTGCAACAAACAAAGAGGTGAAGCTGACATAGCCTTTTGGCCACCAGACAACATCTTAAATGTACCTATCTGTCATTCATATTGCACACATAAAACTCTTAGCCGTTATATGGACTTGACAGTTATAAACAAATTCACCCCCATGGAACAAATAAGAAATACGGATCCTTTAACCTTTAGAGCAAGCCTCAAGTGGACACTCAAGAAACTGCAGTTTGCTGAACTAACATATTGGCCTCATTTCTAAACACCACTTAACATGGTGTGGATGGATGACTGTAGCATGTGCCCATTAGAAACAAAGACATCTAAGATTATGACAAAGTGATACACATGGTTGACTATCCAAATGAAAGGTAAACACTGTATAAGCCAGAATGTAGGGCAATACCAATGATAAGACAACCCTCCATTGTCAAGACCAACTCTTGTGAAATTACTTTTCAAGTTAACAAAGTGTTTTAAATTGGCTGTTATGACAAAAAAAAACTCAGTGAATTGCTTTTAAGATTGAATGGTCACATCAAAATTGAACAGAATCAATAGTTTCACCATGTAAACTATTGAATAGGTGATAGTTGGCATAGTTTCAACCATGGTCCAGTTACAAACTTATAATTGCGCTAACCATCTTCCAACATTACACTGTGACACCATACCGCCTAGCTATTTTATTTTTGTTTCATGTCTGCTGTGTTGAAAACCACTAAAAAAAAAAGCTCCAGATCCCAGTCATCTTTCATTACTCTGGCACCGAGGTGTCAGCTAGTCTCAGGCGCGATGAATACACCCACTTCACAGGCAAGTGGCGCCATCTGTTGTATGAAAAACTGAAATTTACTTAAACTTAAAAACAAATGTATTTTAAAGGGGAAAAAACAAACATTTGGGTCAATATAGTATTAATAATGGAAATGTGTTGCTTTAAAACTGATTTGATACTGCAACTTTGATTAGCCTAGTTTCATATTACAAAGCTAGTTTCACTTAGCACTAATAAACGTCTCTACAGCTACAAGATTTAGCAAACATTATAAAAATAATCTGCTTTTAATAAAGAATAGACCATAAAGCATTAAATCTTCTCACAGGTGATGTTTTAAGAGAGCTCAAATGAGGGGATTATAAAAGGATTGTTTCCCTCCCTTTGTAGCAATTGTTCTCCTTAACCATGTGGTCCAGAGCTAATAAGCTTACTTCCTGGTTTGGATCTGAGGCAGAACATTGTTTAACAACTACAAATTCACTCATTTATTGGACCAAATGAAGTCAAGGCCAGGAAAGACAAGTCTGCAGAATGTTTAATTAGGAAGCTGAAAAAGTTGGCAAATTCGTCTTATTTATATTTTCTTTGTAGTGCAAGGGTTGCACTAAAATCATGCCAAATCTTTTATGTATTTGGATGATATTTTTTTTCTGGGGATGTCTCTTTTAGCTTGAAAAGTTTATCCAAACATCCCTTTTATTCCCAGATAATAAAATACACAGAAAACATTTTGGACTAAACCCTCATGCTTCTTTCCCTTTCAGTTGTTACTATATAAACAGATCATTATCCATATTTCATTGGCTTTAGCCTTCACTGCTCCTCTGTGCCCCCTGTAAAGCCGCTTTCTCAGGGCTGCTTTTCACCCGTTTGTCAGTCTCTGATGTAAATGACCGTGCTGCCATTCTCCCCCTCAGCAGATTATTCTACTTACCCCACATCTCTCTCGCTGAGCCTCTCTGCCTCTCTGTCTCCCTCGCTCCCACATGCACCGCTCTCCTTCTCTTTCTCTGATTATCTCTCCCACTTCGCCTCTCCTCAGGAGTGTCGGCCATTAAATGCAAACCTGGTCGTGCTGTCAGTCCCACGCGCACACAGAGGCAACACACAGAAGCAGCACACACAGAAACCTTAATAACTGTCTCCAGAAGAACAAGAAAAACTATTTCACAGACTTCACCAGCTCCTCTGTTCATCTTCCATGGATATTTCTCAGATATTCACAGAACAATATAGGCTGCAGCTATTAAAAGTGAGACCTGTCAGAGCCTTTTTATGTCATAAAATGTGCCTGAAAATCTTCCATCTTTATTGTGTTTATTCCCACCTCTTATGTGAGCCTGTGTTGCATAGACTGCTTTTATCCTTGCTACCATCACTTCTTTATTTTTTTTTCAATCTCAGTCTTTTCAGAGTTTGACATTCACTAAACCTCACACGTTTCAATGTACTCAGATAATCAAAGAAGCGCATTATGCATTAAAGCACTCCCAGGTCTTGACATCCTTACCCATTTTTTTGATGTTGTAGCTACACAAGTTTTTCAAAACCTGCATTCTCACTGAATTGAAAGCTTGGAAAATAATAAGCAAAGAGCACAAAAGAGAAGTCACTGTCGAAAGGGCAAGTAGATGGGGTTTTTTTTTTTAAGTCAATTCTAATCTTTACCTAACTTCAATTGTCCCTCGCGTCATGGCTGCCAGGGTGATAAATTAGATGATTCAGTTGGAAAGATGAGTTTTGGTGCTTTTACAACAGACGAGGAGTCTGCTGTTGCTCTGTGAGAGCTGGCGCAGAAAATAGAGGGTCATTTCCTTTTATGGCCACGAAAGGCTGCAGTACGGATTCAGTCTTGGTCTATAATTGAGACACCAGGGTATATTCTCTTTCTGGACAGACTCTAATGGTTAGTGCATTAAGGAGGATGATTGAAGAAAGCCACACACTTACAGTAGAGGCTGTGGTAAATCAGAAAAGATGGCTTTTTGGCCAACTTGTAGATTGCAGCTGGTTTCCACTGTGCGGTGCTTTAGGTTCTCTGTCATCTCTGCTGAGAGCACTCTTCAGCAGAATTAAATGGGTGTAATTTTGAGGTAAAAGAGAGAACACTTTTACTGGTAATGGAGAGACAGCTTTGGACATGTTGTCATTGCCCTTGGAAATGCAGTAAATGCACTCTTCAGGCCTGGCTGAGTTGTTAGGAGGCTCTCAGATTTTGTATTCCTCTCATGAAGGAGGGGGAGCTGAGGCAGAAGCTTTCATTAAGACATCAGCTGGACTCTGCATATTCACAGACCTGCAGGTTCAAGGTGCTTAGCCCTGCCATATCTAATAAAGCCCAACAACAGTCTTCATTTTAGGATTCATTCATTCCCCTTTGATGAACACTCTCAATTTGGCGATGACTTTGGTTGGTTTTTATTGACCCAAAGATCCTCAAACCATAGATTTAAGGAGAATTTATTCATCTCCCATTTTTGGTTTTAGTGTCTTCCAAGTGGCTACACCTTGATGTGTTCATAAACCTCAGTGACCATACAAAGCAGTCCTACATAACACAATACCATACAAAGTAAAACAAAACAATAGGATTTTATTACGATAAGATGCATGTCCCTGTAGAGAGATGTATAGTTTGTTGATATCTAAGCTGACCCTTCATAGTAGTGTTACAATACTGTCAAATGCTGAGTATTTAACACTTCAGTCAAGCAATTTACATTTTCATCCATGCCCCTGGAGCTCTATTTTTGTCTTGGAGAGTAGAGCCAAGGCAGCTTAATGTGAGGTTCCCTATATATTCATATATGACAGCTGTGCCAGCCGATTACTGGTCTTTCGAGCAAATTTGCCTGTGGGGATACTGCGTCCTTGTTGCCAACTATTCTGGTAATAGTTAAACAGCATGACATTTCTCCTTCTCATGTTTTTGAATCTTGAAGAGACGAAGTGCCTATATGTCACTGCATGATAAGTGTTAGGAATTACACTGCAATTAGTTTTTCCACACCAAACAAATTGACACTGACAGCAGAAGAAGTCTGGAAAGTAAAGATACATTGACTCCTAAACTAAGCTTTCCATAACCTATGGTCTGTGGTTTGTTCAGGAGGCTATGACTGTTGGCCAGGCTATTAGCTATGATGGGAGGCAGTGAGCATGTACAGCCGCTGGCACTGAGCCACAGAGGAGGAGCCCAGTTTGGATGTTATTTGTAATCAGAGAAACAAAACTAAACAAAAATTCCTGCATACCCTGCCTTTAAGCAAAAATACCTCCTGAGGATTTGTTTTACTTTCCCTGTTTTATTTCCTGGTCATTCAAATGTTTTCATTAATTTCCTATATATGAATCATACAATCACAATGGCGCCTAATACTCCAAAAATAGATGCCCATAGAAACATTAAAGATGGATTTTTCGTTTGCATTTCAAGGCTTCAATGGGGATATCATTTCTCTGCAGATGATTATGCAGAGAATTTTCGTTCTTTGATAGTTTTCAGATCTGTCTTTATCTCTAGAAAAACAGTTGATGTTAAAGTTTGGTACATAAAACATCCTTAATACTTCACCCTCAAAAGCATACTGCTTTCAGACGCTAAGTAATGTGCAACCGCAGTAAGGGTTGAGTTTTATATGAATAGTAACAAAGCAGATGTAATGTGTGTAATGGAGGAATGCACTAACATCTATTCAATAATATATACTTGATTGCAGTCAGCCTCACTTTACCCCAGAAGAGTAGACGAAACAAAACAAACCCGCTAAGTCACTTTGTTTTCACCTTGCGTACCAATTGATCTTTAACTCCCACTTACAACACCTGCATGGAAATGCCTGTCAGTCATCATGGATGTGACTGTATTGGCTACTTATTTGTATTTCATCCCCCCTTGAGTGAAACAGACTCCAATCTCGACTTAATCAGATCAGCCTGGGAACAAACAGCACAACTCTAACTGGGTTTGCCTCCTGCTTTGTATGCACAATCATACAGGAGGAAATGCCATAGAGGGGCTCACTACTATCCACATGAACACAGAAAGGTTTTGAATGACTCTTGTTGGGTTCCTACACTTGTTTCACCTTCAAAAACATTCTGCTATTGATTGTGAGGATCAAAACACACTGTTTTTTATGGCACAGTTTATTGTCCAGTGTCTTCACAAATCACACCCCAGACACCTTTCCCTCGTCTTTTCTTTAATTCCTTCTTTTGTCAAGTTTGATGTGTTCTGTGTCGCCCCGCCGCCCTCTCAGGATGAACTCTGCACTCGGTGCGGCAGTGCTGCTGCACAGTGTTGTTTTTACTGTGGCAGACAATTATCTCTGAGACGCCTGAACAGAGAGAGCTGCTACGACAATTTCCCCCTGCCATTAAATCAGTCCACTCTGCCCATAAGCCTCCAAATGACACACACTTTCCTATGCACCGAAACCCACTGAATCACACCGCACACACTCACAGGTAACCCCGAAGCTTCTTCTTTCTTTTCGTTACTCTTGTATGTATTCTATTAAAACTTTGTGGACTTGCACACGCACACACTTATACACATTGCTTCAATCACTGTCATGAGCCAGAGGAAAAACCTCTCAATCAGCCTAACAACAGATGACAGTATCTACAATAAGCCAGCCATTAAAAGCTGAGCATATGCATCGCCTTTTTCTCTCTGTTTACCGCCAGAGCCTTCACAATCTTTTTTATTGACAAACCACACCTTGAAGACCTTGGAGGTTTTTAAACGTGGTTAGAAAAGGTCATGACATTCAGAAATGGCATTCTCTTTGGGGGAAATGACTTGGATGTCTGGCCGTTAAATAAGGTTAGCTTTATCGGCTCGATTTCCAAGATGTTTGGCCTCTTTAGAGCACACCGACCATTCGCTATTGCTACAGGCGCTCTGTGCAGGTTGGACTGGTTACTCTGTTTGTGATACATGTTTCTCAACGCTAATGAAGGGTGCTGCGCAGGCTGGCAAACACACGCACACACACGCACACACACGCACACACATACACACGGTAGCAGTTCACTGCTATTTGGTTATGTGTGTGTGTGGGCAGCGATGCATGCATTAGTGGTGTATAGCTGGAGGGTTATTGCTGTCAGTTAATGATACTCCTCTTCATGCACACACACAAACACTTTCATGCATCGTGCTCTGCTCTCCGCTATCTCACTACCCTCTTTAGTTCCTCTCATGCAACCCAGGCACTGAAATGCAAGTGCTTCATTGGAAAGCCTGGAAGGCCCCAAACAGAAACCATTAACCCTTTAGTATTCCCCTGGCCTTGCAGCTGATGAGTTATTCAAGGCTTTTGACAAGGATCCACCCTCTTTACATTCACTAATGAAGAAGAAAGGTCAATGAACACGCTCAGAGATGCCTTTGGCAAAATAATCTCGAGACTCAATACACAAAGGCCTCTGATGTGATAAACGCCCCCTTTTTTTTATCAGAGTCCCCTCATCCTGCTGTATGAAACAATCAATGGGCTGAGCTCCTCACAAGCCAAAGTCCTGTCACCACTGACACCATTAATTAGCACTGAAGAATCCCAGGCGCCTTTTGTCGGCGCACATTTGAAAAGGGAACAGGCGGATTAGAACATTTTGCTTTACATTTGTTATTCCTAATGCCAACTAGCATGGGGAGTTCTTCGCAATGGTGGGTGGCCCCTAGTGGGCTCCCATCTACAGATCTACATCCCAACATGAAACAGTACCAAAATGACTGGAAAGAAGCTCATGTGCCATCTAACAGGAGCAGTGAGCAATTCTGAAACATATCAGAATCAGAGGGAAATTCCCAACTCCAGTTGGCAGCTCATTTGCACCACTTTAATATTTATGCCACTGAATTAGACTTTAGCAGTGTCTCATTGGCTTTATTTTTAGACTTTGGGTGGTTTATGGGTTTTGAATTTACAAGAAGCACCCTTCTTTGTGTCAAACCAAATCAAACCCTTTTTGCAGTATGATTTTACCAATAAAAACATTCAGAAACATACGTTTCTTTTATCACATAACGACTACAGTGCACTGCTGTTGAAGGTTATAATTACCCTGTTTTCTGTTAATTTAACCATTTATCAATGGTATTTATTTGCTAAGGGTTTAGAAATGAGTGAGTTCATTTGAATAGTTTGATAGAATATTATAGGTTGTTTTTTGTTATCCAGGTTTTAAACTAGAAGAATTGATACCTACAGACTGCTGTTTGGAAGGATCCTGGTGAACTAATTCTGTTTTCAAAGTGAAAAATTATTCAATTACATTCTACATGTAACTAAACACTACTGAACTACGGGAAGACAGTCATCATGAATCAACCAAGACGAGCTGGCTGAATTACAGGGTCATTTGTCACTTTAAATAATCCATGTATTCTCTTGTTGTGGGTTTGGACAGTCTCAAATTAAATGTAGGGATTCTTGTTTCCAGAGCCAGTTTGGTTATTGTTTCAACATCCAATTCTGAATTTGTGTGGATTTTTTTTCTTATCAGTTTTTTGCACGTGTTAGGATATGAAAACTGCCTTCCTTGAAACATTTCTTTCACACAAGTGTTTGTGATGACAGTGCATATGCAGTGTATCTTACAAAGCTTTTTCAGCAGACAAGCTGGGTTTATGTTTCAAAAAAGAAACTTCTACAGGTTTTACATTGGAAAACAACCTGAAATCAGACAAATGATATCCAAACTACTGACAGCTTCTAGCAAATACTATCTGACGGATGATGATCTCTGTTATACTGAAATTATAGGAGATTCATTTCAAAATGTTGTTCTCTTATTCATTACCTGGGGTTCTTATTTGTAGAGCCTAATAGGTCTGGAGTCCTGAGCAACATGGATCTGTTGAATTGAATTAGCTGCTAGCTTCCAGCACAATGTGCAGATTATGCTTCTCCTCACGTTAGACAGGATGTATTAACATTAATAGAGAAGCTCTGTTAATGTGAAACCGTTTTTATCAACCAATTAACCAACATTTTTAACACTGCTAATGAATTCCATCATTATTTTCTGGACAGATTGGCGTTAACTCTTTTTTATGGTGGCTGTGTGACCCTTTACATCCTACCATAATTGCCTTTAATAGTATGAATTCAGTATAATTGAAGTGACATTTCCTGTTCTCACATTCACTGAGTAGTGTTTCAGTTTGAAGATGAATCCTTTATGCAAATGTAAATCCATCCGCTATGCTTCAGCCACAAAGGGAGGGGTGTGTTTTTAACAGGTGTATTGATATTTGCAGTTGCTTGTATCCGCCTGAGTTGAACCAGGGGTCAAATTGCCAGTCCAATTTGTCATTAAATGCAGACTTATCCCCTTCAGTGATTCCAGTCAATAATATTTGACCTCAATGTGAAAAACAGGAACATAAAGGTAAGCTGAAGGGTGGGGGGTGCAGCCACCTAACAAAGTCCTACATCAAAGGGTGGAGCATATGACACATCAGTGGTGGTCATGTTTTTTTTTTTTAGCTGCCATGAAAGCTGCATATGGATGGTGTCAGTGCACACAGAGGATAAGCCTACAGAGGGAAGGCTTGTGTGTGGATTTGGAGTGAGGTGGGGGGTAGGAGTGAGGGGTTCTTGGTGGAGGAGCAGATAAGAATTGAGAGCTTTTTTTAGATTTTGACACATTTCAGAGTGAGGTGATATTGCCTGCCTTTTATTCATAAGATACAGATATTTATTGTCATTGAACAGAGTGCGCACAACTCAGCACTCCCGGATAGTCGTCGACAGCCTGGAATGCACTCAAATTGGATGTGGATCTCACTTAACTTTCAAATGCACCCATCATTTTTATTTGGCAGCGTTTTGTGGTGCACCAGAACACCTTGACTTGACTAATCTAAAAGGGTTTTGATTTTTCTGAAGTGTTCATTTTATTGCCCTACATTTGAATGATAGCTGCTGTTCCTTGATACTTTTAGCTCAGGGTTTCACATTACACATATATAAATGTATATATATATATATATATTAAAAAACCCAGTGTAATATTCAAGATAACACCAAGGCAATTTAACATTTACCCCGTGTTAAGTAAGAGCAGTGAGCTCCAGCCTGCTCTTTCAGAAATGTTTCAGTCAGTGAAAAACTGTTTATGTTAGCAATAAATTTGTTTGTTTGCGTCATTACACCAGGTATCTGGAGGATGGATGAATAATATTGGGCTCTGCTTTAGGGCTGAACGGTAAGCAAAATAGTCTAATTGTGATAGTGTCTCTCAAAAGTGCAATTGCAATTAATTGTAGTTATTTTTCAGTTCCCCATCCTATGTGTTGTTAATATTTGTCGCTATATTTAAAGGGTTGATTTTCTTTTCTGTTATTACTATTCTTGTTTTGGATAAGGAAAACACAGACAAGATTGCGAAAAGTAGTACTTTTGTATATATATCGTGGGAAGATTGACAACAAATGCATTAACCTCCCGGTCACTTCCTTGAGCTGCTAAAATTGTTACATCAGAGGTAACTGAAACTGAGCTGAATTCAACATCAAACCAAGGTTTGTGCTGAACAGCATCTTGGTCTGCATTTAGTGATGTTCTGTCTGGAGGGTCATTTGTGAGTAGCACTAGCTGGTTATTTTGTGTTGTGCTTTGTATTTCTGATGTCCATGTAGCAGCAACAGACACGTAGGAGGAGATGCTTGAAGGTTGTGAATGTTTATTTTCAGTTGTGAGACCTTGAGATGTTAACTACTTAACAGATTCCACAGTGTGTAAATTAGAAACGAAGGTGTTCTCAGAGCACACAGAGTTTAGTAATGTGTTTGTGAGAGGAAGTGCTTGTGCCGTCTCTATGCTGCTGCATAAAATCTCTTTCTGAATCAGCAGGGCTCACTTCAGGACAGTATAGCTTTCATCTGAACCTCCCGCAGGCACTCGGCTACAAGGTGGGGAGCAGAGACTGGGGTGCATCCATCGCCTCGGGTCCTGTCTTGGCATAATAAAGGAATATTTCATGTGTGACACTCACACAGCCTATGGGCGGACACCATCTAAGGCAGACTTTGAGCCTGCAATAATTAACGTGAACATATGGTGTGTGCCTCCACTGAATTGTGCATTCCTTCACGCAGCCTCATCTAGAAATAATCCACTGCACATGCTAATCACTTAGCGATTGATTTGGCCCTTTTTGGTCCAACAATTTCTGTAAACCACCGGATTGATCTGAGAGAAATCAATTAACAGCTCAGGGTGGGTAAATATGAGGGAAAAATATGGATTGCTGTGCATACAGTGCAGCAGTCTGAGCACAATCCGACTGCAGCTCTTGTAGAGAGGAATTCCAGTCAGGTTTGACTAGCCCCAGGTGAACTGTGATAACCAGGCAGTCTTCACTGATAGACTTATCTCTTATCCATCAAGAGGAAAATGCACTTAACCCTCCACATTCAAGCCTGCTGTGTTATCAGCCCCATAATGGAAATTGATAAAAGAGAGCTGTCTTATCATAATCCCACATACATAACAGCAGGGAATTGCTATTTTTGGAGGCTATGGGCAAAGGAGACGGCTGGATCAGAGGGGGTAGGAAGGGAGGGTAGCCTCCTGGTTGGAGATCAGATGTTATCCAAAGCTGTATTGATGGCGGCAGCTCACGGAGACCTGAGTAGCTCCAGTTTGTCTTCAGCATTCCTCATAACTGGCCAGATTGTCGCTGTCATCACAGAGGGGCGCAGTAGCCAAGCAGCTGCTGACTCAGCGAACTCCTTGGGCCTGCAGCAGGACTTGCATAGAAATAAACCTCTGATAAGCATTAAAAAGTGAGGGAGAGAAAAGGGGGCAAGGGAATTATTAAAGATAGAGGGAGTGAGGGACCTACATATGAGACGGGAGATTATTATAAAGACAGGGAGAGAGAGAGAGAAGAAAAGAGAGGCTACATGCTGACTCCATTTGTTTGCGTCCCTGTGCATTTTATTAAGCCTCTAACATTAAACAGATTTAGAGTGAGCAGCCAAAGTCATGCAGTAATTATGCTTTTGGAAGTGCTGTGATTAAAAAGTGCTCGCCTAAAGTATCAATCCACACTGTACTGCAGTCTGCATTTCTTTCTTTCTTTTTTTTTTTGTTTATTCCCAGAACGTGCTGATGTGGATTTACCCTCTAAATATAGAAGAGGAGAAAAAAATCCACACAGGGAAATTCATGAAACATTTTAAAAGCGGAGATTCGTCCATCAGGCGTGCATATAAAGTACATCATTTGCAGGCTCGTTGATGTCCTGCATAAAGCATGTCCTTGAATTGATAGGTGCAATAAACATACGTTAAAGGTCAATCTGAATTTTGGATTTTCTCCCAATTGCTAGTCTCATTACTTTTTTTTCTGTTCAAATATAAAAATACACATTTACTTCCAGCTGGAGAAGAAGAAGGAGAAAGAGATGTGAGGAATCTAAATCAATAATGAAAGGAAACAGTATCTGTGCAGAAGATGTCAGGAATGTCTTCTCTGTCGGGATTTCGTCCTCCAGCTCCTGCTGTGCTGAGGACTCTCTCATGTGTCCGGATTCCCCACAGAGGCGTTGATTAAGTCAAACTGAAGGCCGTAGCCTGCCTTGCGTTGGAGAGCCCCCAGCTCAGTCAGTAAGCTATAAGGTGACCCATCTCTTTCTTGCGTGCTCGCTCTCCACTTAGATCCTGATGCTGAGTGGAGCTATTAGAGCCTGGGCTACAGCACCAAAAAGGTGTTCTGCGGGGTGTTGATAACCTGCGAGTACCAGGATGTGCAGTGGGGGAAGGTGGGGTGAGGATTCAGCAGCACAGGGAGGCGGAGGAGGGAAAACGATCTCTGAAGGCCATCTTATTAATGGAGGCTTTTCATTAGTCTCACTAATGCAAACGATTGGCGGGGCTAATGAGCTCAAAGGGGTGTGTGCGAGCGAGGGCACCCGTGGAGCAGGAGTGTGTGATGATCATAGTGAGAGACCTGTATGCTCACGTTTTTGCTTGAAATGGGTCAAGGATGATGATGTATTGGTGAGTCAATTGTGCTCCATTTCAATATGGCTGACTGCTACAGGCAAGAGGACGAGTGGATTTCACTGTCAGTGGATTGAATCGAGGTGAAGCGTGGAAAATGTCTTCATTGCTGAAGTGTTTGTACGCTCTCTGTGTGTATGTACTTAAAAGCCGATAAAGCGCAGCATCCCCATCAGATGTCAGTGTTGTGTAATGCTCCATTTAGACTCCACTCAGGCCCTCCAAAAAAAAACTGCTTTTGGAGTGTGCTGAGTTAAAGACACCCTCGGAGGTTGCTGTGAACCTTGCATGTAGAGGGATTTAGCCCGATTTACAGCGTGGTGTGTACAGGATCAGTTCTGGCTCAGGAGTGTCTCATGCTGGCTCTCTCTGGGGAGTGGTAGAGGGAAGGACCAGAGGCCACTGATTGATGGTCAAGGACACCAAACCCCTCCCTCACACCCCATCCCCCCAACCCAGAGGAGCCCATCTCTGAAGCCGTGTCCTCGGGGGGATTGGGATGCTGCCTGGCTGGCTGCCGCCGTCTGCATGTGCCGCTCGTGACAGCCTGCTCGGAGGATGCGACCAACTCAAGGGATGAATAATCCCCAGAACGACAAGTGACTGAATTGGGGACTCAATACAACACAAAAAATGTTGGCGACGTGCTCTCATCGCCTCACATGTGTATTAAGGAACATGTGTTAAATCGGAGAATATAGGATTGAGGATTTCCAAAGAGATTTCCTCAAAGCTGGCGTGAGTGACAATTTGAGGGTTGACACGAGGGAGGGAGAGGAGCGACTATTATCTAATGAATGATGATGTTTCAGTGAATTACAGTATGGTGCAAAACACTTGAGATGGCACCTCACACAAACCCTGACTCTAGTGTCACTCCTGCATATTTCATCCTGATTCATTATCTGTGTCAATAGTGTCTAAGGCCATGTCCACACATAGCCAGGTATCTGGGAAATGTTTATATTTCTATGCCTATAGGCCTGTCATGCACGCAAAACCACAGTTTTACATCACCAAAAACTATATTTTCTGAAAACTTCAGCCAAAGTAAAGATTTTGGAAAACTCCAGTTTTATGGTTTCATGTAAACGCGGGTAACCAGAATCTGAAACGTCACACTTTGGGATAAAAGATCCATTGACATTACATATATGCAACTTTTGTGGCAAAGATTAATGCTGTAGAGGTGTTAGTATTCACACTTGATATCCTATTAATATCCACGTTTGAATTTCTGGCATAATAGTCATAGTGACAGGAATTCATCTGATTGAATGGCACAGGTTTTATGTCTAAAAAGCATCACCACCCATGGGTCTTGCATATTTGAAGCAACACTTTTTGTTCGATGGGCTGGGTCGTGTGGGGCTGAAAAATTTGCAAAATGAATCTAACTGCAATTACTTCTCCCCATAATGAAATTGCAATCTAATATGCGATTGAAACAATTGTGTTTGCATAAGCAGGCGCACATCTGAAAAACTAGAATATCATGAAAAAGTTATGTATTCCCAGTCAGTCATTCAAGAAAGTGAAACCCAGATATTATAAAACCTCATTTTACATAGAGTGACTTATTTCAAGCCTAAAGTTCTTGATATGGTGATGATTATGGCTCACAGATAATGAAAACCTAAAACTCAGAGTCTCAGAAAATAATAATCTTACTCAGAATCAATAAAAATTATTTGTTATACAGAAATGCTATGCCTCTGAAAAGTTTGTTCACTTCTGTGCACTCTATACAACTTTTGCTACTTTTGACTGTTTTCAATCCTTTTTAGTCAGTTTTCACTTTTTTGCCACTTTTGGACTATTCCTGCTACTTTCTAACTTTTTGTCCAAGTTCATTTTTACCAATTTTCTTGCCAATTTCTTTTGGTTTTTGACCGTTTTTGCTACCTTAAACTTAGTTATGCAGTTTAGCCTTCCTGTGTCAGAGAGATGAGCAAAGTCAGATGTGATAGAGTGTGTGAGTGCGTGTGTGAGTGCGTGTGTGAGTGCGTGTGTGCGTGCGTGCATGCGTGTGTGCGTGCGTGCGTGTGTGCGTGCGTGCGTGTTTGTGTGTGTGTGTGTGTGTGTGTGTGTGTTTATGTGTGTGTGTGCGTGTGTGCGTGCGTTTGTCTGTGCCTGATTGCTCCTCATTCAGAGCAGATGTGGGGAGGTTTTAAAGGTGCTGTGACTCCAGCCCCTGCCACTGGCTCATTGTTTTGCCATCAGAGGCAGTGGCAGGGGCTGTGAACTCCTGAGCTTCTCTGTGTGTCATTTTGCTCCTCAGTGTTTGCTTCAAGCACCCAATATCCACCTGTAGTTGAGATCTCTGGGTTTTTGAGTTTGACATACCTGGCCTTCCTTTGTGTTCTCCTTATCAGGAGGTTCTCCAGTTTGCTTTCAGTTCAGCTGCTAAGAAGTAGTGGTTTGGTTCTAATTTCTCTAAGTTTCGTTTCTGCTTAAGGAGCCTGTTTGTCCCAGCTCAGCTTTCTTTTCCTTTTTCCACTCCCCTGTGATCCCTTGTGATCTCAGTGGTTACTCCCTTGTGGTAACTTTCAAACCCCTTTTTGGTCTGCATTTGTGTCCACCTTGCCCCGCCTTGAAAGTTTCAATGCTACTTCTTGCCATTTTTGCCACAATTTACCTCTTACATTGTTGCTCTTGTAAAGGCACTTTCCAACCGTTTGTTTCTTTGGTTGAGCAGGGTTGAGTGACAGTGGTGTAGAGCACAAAACATCCACAGCAAAAAAAATGTATCTGGTAGTCTGACACATTCAGGTTGCGGAAATATTACACTGTCTGCGATAAGAATATTGCAGCAGGCCACATTGTGATTCAGTCTAATTTGCACTTAATTTCCCAGCCCTAGTTACATGTGGACGATTTTTCTTTTGTAAAAAATCAAGTATGAAAAAAAGTATTTTTAAAATTATAATGCAGGGAAATATTCATTTATGAAATTACCTGCCTACCTGTGTTAAAGTCCTGAAGTTCAGGACCTGAGCATTTGTTGTTCATATGATTTGCAGTTGGAAAAACTACTGTGGATGGAGGTTTTGGAGGTAAAAGAAGAAAGTGTGATGCTCACTCCCAGCACACTATTTAAAGCAGATGGCTTCAGTCCAGAGTCAGAGGAAAGATCCACAGATAGTTACTTTCATATGACTCTTGCTCAAGCTGAGGAGGGGGACTCTGCTTTTTTCATTACAATCCGCTTGCAAAACAGTAATTGAAGCGTATCGCTTTCATCTCCACTTACTTCCACCACTCCTTTCCCTTTGGAGCGCTGCTTGTCTTCCCAGCGTCTTGACACTGTTGGTTTCTCTATGATATATTGTCGGGGATTCTGGTACTTCATTGTAGCGCCGTGCTGATGTACATGGCAATTAAATTCAAACCCCAAAGAGGTAGAGCTCAGTCAGAACCCCCCCTCCACACACACACACACACGCACACACGCACACACCCAACCATTACTACTCCTCCTCTCTGTTCTGTCCGCTCCTGCTGCTGTGTCGCTCTCGCACCCCTTTCAATCACTGTCTTCTTTTTTTCTTGTCTCCAAGCTCTCGCTTCACTTTGATTCACCCTTCTTCTTCCCATCGAAATTGTCTTTGCTTCCCATGTCTTCCCCCTTCTGTTCCCTTCATGTTAATAAGCAGAGTAATGGCGTTGCAGGCTGGTTGGGGAGTTAATTAAAATGGCAAGTTGCAGCCCACACAGTCAAAACAATGGAGGGCCTTGCTTTTCACAGTGACACATGGAGAGGTTAAACAAGCCCAAAAATCAAACACCATGAGTGGGCAGGCCTCAGCTAATACCAACCATCCCCTAATCCAACTCCACTTAACACTGAGGGGTCTTTTGTTACACTCTCCAGCCCAGTCAACATTAGTCAGAGCACAGATCCAGTAATTACCTCCCAGGGCTGCTGCATGAAAAAGCAGTTGTGAAGATATTAATGTGATTACTGCAGCATTTTCTGGGCCAGAGTTTACACTGACACTGATCGCACCAGAAACTGCATGAGTGGAATAGTGACATCTGCCTATTCCCCACCCACCACACACACACACATACACATACATACACACACACACAGCAAATGGTTCTGCTAGCACGGTGAGCACAATGCAGCACAGTCAGGCTCCAGCATCAGTGGGCTGGCTGAGCAGGACAGGAGCTGTTGCTATGGTTACCATTTCTCGGCTCGCTCTCGCTCTCTCACAGCCCGGGAAAAACTGTGTCATTATCCTGTACTTTGGATAGGAGAAGAGAGAAAGAGAGAGCGAGGGGAGGGATACAAAGGGAGAGAATGAGGTAGAACGGGGAGTCAAAGATAGAAAAGAGGCAGAAGAAGGAGAAGAAGAAGAAGAGGAGGAGGAGGAGGAATTGGAGGAGGAGGAGGGGTGGAAGTTCACATAGGCCAGCTGAGTAGCTAACACACACATCAGCCAAATATACACTCATTTGTGCTCCTCTTCTCAGTTCTTCTCGGTTTTCTCCTGCCAGTGAGGCTTTAGTTTTCGCTCTAATAGGTAAACAGCTTCAATAGTGATAAATAATGCTTAAAAGTATCAGGTAAAAGCAGCGCCGTGTCAGCTGATAATGGGATGTGAGTCCTTTTTTTCTTCCCCTCTCTCCACTGTTCTCTCTGGCATCTCATAAATTACCACCAACAAGCTATTATAGTGGCAAAAGAGATCAATCCCTGCACTATTGTGTTTATTTTAACACACCAACAGCCATATGCCACTCTAATGACTCCCAGTCTGAGTTCTTGTCGAATAAATACACGGCCAACAATGAGCACTGCACAGTGGGATAACGATGTGCAACTTGGAGACGTCTCTGACATCAGGCAGACTAAGAAAAGGACTTTTCATGTGGTATGCATGCTTGGTTATGTAGTTGTTCGCTTGTTCGTTTGTGCAGCGTTTGTGCAACGTGAGGTCCACATCATAGGAGCTACACTGTGAACTAATTACATGGCCGTGTAAATAGAGGCACCCTGCTGATATGGACTGTGCACCACATGATTTCCCCTGGTAGAGCAGAGCCTGTTTGCACTGCCTTGTTGTGTAGTGCAGGTTTGTGCGTGTGTTTGTGTGTGAGCGTAAGTGTGTGTGCAGGCTTACATGTGACCCGGACAAGCAAGGATAGGTGTGTGTGTGTGTGTGTTTGTGTGTGTGTGTGTGTGTGTGTGTGTGTGTGTGTGTGTGTGTGTGTGTGTATGTGTGTGTGTGTGTATGGGGTGTGTGCGAGACGGGGAGGATGTTTTGTAACTGTGGGGTATGCTTTATTGAGCTGCAAGAGTGTGTGTGTGTGTGTGTGTGTGTGTGTGTGTGTGTGTGTGTCGAGGCTGAGTAGCCCCTCCAAATGAAAGGCTGCCCTCTCCCTCCCTGCCCGCCTGACGCAGCTCTCCAGAGACACCTGTTCATATTACTGTGGCTGTCTGCTGCTCAGAGAAACACAAACAGCACACAACAAGCCGTCTTCCAGAAGACCGTGGAGAGCAGCTCGAGCAGCTCTTATTCCACATCCTCTTTCCACCTATTACTTCTCTAGTATCACCAATATAAGTGACACTCAGTAACCTTTTCAGCCGTACATTTAACGAAGTACTAAATCTATGCACAACAAGAGGTCCCTGTGTATTAGTTGAATAGTTTAATTCTGCGGTTACTAGCTAGTCCGCCTCCATTCGAAATGTAATTTTGTACTTTTTACTTCATTTATTCAGAGATTAAGTTAACAGGTACTTTTTAGATTAAAGTTCTGGCAGTTCAGCACAGGTGTTTCCAATTTTTCTAATTAGACTCCTCGTTAGGCAACAGCTGGGTGAAGATGTTCTCAAACCAAATCTATGGACCAATAAAACGAATGTTGCGTAAGTTACCCACTGAGTTCTATCACAACCATAAAAGTTTACAAAACAACCTGTTACACACTGCATGGGAAGATAGTATGCAGTATTCAGTACATCCTAGGGCTTGGCAATTTATTGCAAATCAGATTTAATTGCAATAATCTCACCGCAATATTGTAATCACGCACAATGCAATCTTTCTTTACCATCAAATGTGTCAGAATACTATATATATAAAAGTTGTTTTTTTTTGTTTTTTTTTACAGTGAATGTTTTATGCTCTACAATCCTGAACTCAATCTTGTTCAACCAAATAGTCAAAATGTTGAAAGCTGCCTTTGCAAGAGCAACAATCTAATGGTGAAAAGTGATAAAAACAACAAGAGCTAGCAATAAAGATAGGCCAAAGGTGGCATAAATGGTCAAAAAGCAGCAATAAGTCCATAAATATCTGTGTTTCAATTTCTGAAATATGCGAAAAAAAAATGTTAACTCTTTCAGGATATTAATTTTTTAGTGGCCCCAGGGCACTAAATATTCAAGAAAAAAATCTTGAAAGCTTAGCTGGATCAGCAGCCTGTTGAACACAATATGATGTGATGTTAAGGTAGTTACTCAGTTGGTCAGTATTACTAGTATTACGACATCTTTACTCCATAGTATTAACTCCATGAAGAGTTGTGTCCAGCGGGGTCTCTTATCAAAGTAATACATCTATTTCTTTCACAGCTCAATGGGAGAATTTCAAAACGGACACAAACTGTTAGTCGTTTATACAACTATTTGGGTCAAAATTTTCTTTGGTCAAGTGTTTTGAATTTGTTAGTGTAAGTTTTCTTTTTTTTAAGACCTCTGGGTTTCCTTTCTTTAATAGGATGTTGTTTTATATTAAACTGTTGATATCCAGGATCTCAAAATGGCATTTACCACAGTTTATGCTAAGGAGTGGCAGCTGTGTGGTGAAATACTGACACCAATTTCATGAAACCAACTCAAAACAGCAGCAGTGGTTCAGTAACTGCAGATTTTACAGACTTATTTAAAAGCACCACAAATAGCAGATGACGGGTGCTGCGATTTGAAAGTGCAATCACAACTAATCAGAGCCTCTCTTGTTTCCTGCCCACAGCGCCCAACACTGCACCCTATGGGAGCACAGGAAGTGCGTACGTCCCGCTGGCCTGCCGGTACCTGGTCCTGGCCCTCTCCTCCTTCATCAGCGTGTACTAGCGAAGGCCAGTGCGGACACAATGACTGTCGAGAGCATTTATGAGTCCTTTTTGACACTGCTGATGGCTGGAATCACATCTGGTACAGTTTGTTGAAAAGCCGTGAGGGGAACAAAATCAGCGTTACTTTGTGTGGGGAATTTATTTTTTTTCTTTGCTTTTTTGGTGAATATTCTGTCATGTAAATAATATGATGTTTTTTTTATTATTGTTATTATAATTATTATTTTCTTTCTTTTCTGATGGATTGAACACCTTGTGATTCAGTGCTGACCTCCAGCCCCTCCCCACCTCCAATCATATCAAAGCCCCTAAAAACAAATTATTTTCACGCCTCTTTCTCATGGAGGCGATGGCGCAAAATTGACATTTTCATCCATTTTTGTACATGGCTAAAAAAGAAGTATTTGTGCCAAGTCTCTCAGTACACAGAGTAACTATACCAATGTTGTATTGAATGTATTATGGGTTGTTGAACTAAAGGAAAGACATTTAGATTCCTAATAACTCAAATTCTGATTATGGAGTGTGCTTAAAAAATAAATGAAAAAAAAAAGTGTAAAGAACAAAAAAGGCGGGGCTTTTGAGGACCTGTGTTGTCATGATTACTTGGTAGATGGATGAACAGTGTTGAAGGTGTGCTTTGTTGTATTCTGAAATGGGTCCTTCAGTTACTATGCCTGCCAAACACATTTGATCAGGCAGCCGTCAAAGTAGCAAAGTATACTGTATTGTATCTTTATATTTTAATATAGTGTAGGCTTTTGTTTTGAAGTGGGACCAGCTTTTTCTCATCCGTCTACCCCATTAACACAGCTCATGACTCTGTACAGTATGAAGGGAGGAACATCGCTGCCCTATGTTTACATTTTCTTGAGAGTATAAATACTACAGTGTATATCCATCTTTTACACATTCATGAATGTCGCAAAAACAGTTGTAGTTGAGAGGACAAGTTTCAACTTTGGAGATACAGTTCGAAATGTGCCACTTCCAGTGAACATCTGAGCCGAGAGTTTAGAGTTTTACGGTATCATCCTCACAGCTGCACACAGTTGGCCTCTTCAAGGTTTGGCTTCAACCTTTGGCGCGATGCTCCAAGGAGAACCGATTCTCGGAAAGCAGTATCCTGCAGCACAACATTTTATTTCTTCGTCTAATGTCTCTTATAACGTAAATATATCTACTTAAACTATACCCGGAAACATATGAAAGATATCCAGAGAGACAAAGACTGTGAGAGTATCTGAAGAATAAGAGTGGCTATAGAACATATTTCAGCTTATTTCTTAGTCTTGTGTTAATAATTAGCAACAAAACAAACAAACAAATGAAAGCCTATGAACATGCTCATTACAACATCCATGGCCTACGGTGCTAAATCAAAAAGCTAATCAGTGTCCACAGGGCCACAGAACATCAAGCAGAGTAGAGAATAAATTAAAGCATGATACTGTGGTTTTTACTCACAAATATCAACCTTTGATCAGAAACAAAGCCATCATGCTTTACATCCTGAACACTCATTCTCTGATATCTTCAATCCACCGTGAAATCACAGACACTGTACTGTAATGCCTTAATAGAACCATCGACATTAAATGAAGCTCCTTTAAAAGGAAACGCCCAGAAGCTATCGATCAGTACTACTCATTTGTTGGACATATTTCTGATTATTGAATGTCAATGAACCAGAAGCTGACTTGTTTGTTTTTTTCAGTTCTACTCAGTACAAACAAAATTGTTCTGCTCCCACAGGTATTTTGAGAAAAGCCAGTCTCATCAGCTGAAAATGCAGTATTTGTCGTTCAGGTTAACATGTTTGCAGGTCTTGTTGAGATTTGGATTGTGTTACATTTTGCCCCCCAAACAAGGGTATCCTGAGGAGTACCCGAGTTCACACAGTATTTTCACATGAGTGAACTTGTAACTGCAAACCTGTAGAGAAATAGCCATCGCAGTTAAAAGACTTAAAGCACAAACACTGTTAGAACTTTTATGTTTGGTGATGATTTGTTTTAAAGTCTGCTGAAGTTTTTTATTTCGTTTTATTTTATTTTATTGTTTGTACTGAAGTTGTTCTCAGCTTGTTTTACAAATTATGAAAATACTGCACCGTATGATCTTGTTTAAATGTTAAGGTATACTGAAATGGGTCAAAGTATATTTATTCTCTTCCTTTATGAAACAATGTATAAAAAATAGATTTGAAACATGTAAAACTGGATATGTGACATTTATTTGAATGGGACACAGTTATGGCATAGTTTATAATGTTGTCGGGTTCATTTAGATGCCATAACTGTTGTTGATTTTTTGTCGGACGAGTACATTAAAAAGAACAATGTTTGCAATCAAATTACCTACTTTTTGAAACAGAGAGGGTGTGAACCAATATAACAGTATTATAGATCAGAATCGATGTGTGTATATTTGGAGAAAATAGGATACCTTTTGATCTTTAGAGCCAGTGTGTAGTCCTAGTTTTCACACACTTGCGTGTTTGAAGATGTGCAGAGAGTATGGTTGTACTGCATGTCAAAGTTAACCTGTGTTTTTTGAGGTGGCCATTTTACAAATATTCATACTTTTTATGAATGGAGCCAAATGTTTGGTTCTGACAGCTGGTCTAAAAATACATACCTCTTACAGACCACCAGGCTATGTTTGTTTGTGATTTCTTTCAACCAACTTTGCTGATTAACTTAAAAAAAAAAAAAACTGCTGAGTCATGATCATTTTTGTGGCACTTTGGTGACAGTCTGGAGTCATGTTGGTTGCTTGTCTGAGCACTTAAGAACATGCTAATATTCCATATGAAATGTACTGGATGTTGATTATTTTCAATAATGGAATTAACAAGTCCCTTTTATCAAACACTATTATTTGCAATAAAAGTCTTCATGTTACAATATAAACCTCATCTGACTCAATGAGCACTCAAAAGGGTTAGCGTTATCTCTGGGGCATGGGTTCAACAATGTCCTCCAAAAGATATTAAATCCTCCCTCACTCCCTGTATCCCTGTTTAAATGAACGGCTTAATCTTAACATTAACTGTGTAAAAGAAAGAAAAAGATCAAAAACAGAAACTCGGCATATTAGAGGATGGAGTCTGATGGCATCCATTTTTTCTATGATTTTGCGTTTTTTTATTACTTCAATAAAAAACAGAATGGATAACATCTACCAACAAAGAAAGTACAACTTGACCCTTGAGCATACAATACTGAACTGTTGATAAATATATTACCGCATCACTTTGTATCAAGTAAAAAAAAAATTCCTAAAATTTAGGAAAAGTAGAGTGAAAGGAAGAGCCGATCTACTTTCACTTTCACTTTTACTTTCACTTTCAAAACAAATACACAAGTCGTGTCATCAAGACAGTTTTATCAGGGAGTCACGGCAATCCACTTCAAACGGATTTTCCTCATGGTCACTTCAAAATACAAAAAGCTTAAATCAGTATCTGCATTATCTTAATAGTATTGAAGATGCTATTAAATATCTAAAGCTGAACTTATATGACAAGCTTAAGATTTTATATTGTAAAAAGAAGTAGTAGTCACCATGGATTTAGACTGGATTTTTTTATCAGTCATTACGAGATTGATCAAAATAGCATCACTAACTGCCTGGTTTAAGGCTACTGATAAATTACCAAGTGTAATATCACAATGACTGATAAAAAATCAAGTGAAGATTTTGACTCCTGTTGAACATGCCCAGTAGTTTTTATGATCATGATGCTGATTTCTGTCGTTACTACCCCTCCATAGAGGGTCCACACCTCGTTTGGACTTTTTTTTCTTTACAAACCTGGATTAATCCCTGCTTGGACTATTCTTCATACTCCAGGTGACATACCTGTTCTGGTCTAGCCGGAGTTATTAAGCCATCTTAATTTTACAGTATCATTCATATTTGATCCCCTCCTCTCTGCCCTCAGAGGCAACATAAATCCTACTGAGTCCAGATGGCCTGCAGCCACAGTACATACAGCTGGATTAACTCTGTTTGCATTGCATCATCATCATCGACAGGGGTGTGTCTCTCAGTGTAAATGATCTGGATATATTTACACATCTAAATCACAGCTTATCTCAACCCATCAGTCTCTGGGGACTGTGTATACCTCACCCCAGCAGCAGCAGCACAAGGCGTCATGTCTCCTCTCCTTTTCTCCGGGCATATTCTTGGCTTAAACATCCACATTTCCTTGACCTACCTCGTAAAAAAGTTCAGTTGAAGAGAGTTTTGTTGTTGTAAAAGCTGAAAAGAGGCCACACCTCCCACCTGCCGAGATCACTGCCTCGCTTCACGCTCCCAGCACAGAAAACTCTCCACTTTCAAATTTAAGATAAGAGGATTTTAAATATTCATGCTGGTGCGTATTATTCCAGCCCCCACAATCCCCGCCCTGAATTTTTAAGTTGCCAATTTCAAAGCAGCCTCCTGCTCTCCCCCTGACGTGTCAGACACATACTGTTCTGTTTGAACGCATTCATTACAGGTTTGTTGCATAATAAAAGATCCTGTTTCCGTGTCCCCCTCTGTAAGTCTCAGAGGGGGTTAAGTACTGTACTGAATGTGCCTTTAAAGTATTTTGTCGAACGTTACTAACTTTTGTGTACCACTTTAATGCCACAACAAGTTTAAACTCAAAACTTAAAAGTGAGTTTATTTCTCTTCTGGCTGCTTTTTCAACTTTTAACATCAAGTAAACAATTCAATTTCAACATACTGTAGAAGCAGCAGATGTAAAATAATTCCTTTGTCTGTGTACTTAAACGTATTTGATTAAAAGTGACTTCAAAATGATTTAGTAAACTTGTATTATAATTTAACTTATCAGTATAACCATGGATTTAAAATTATCTATGTAGTCAAATGTACAGATCAAAAAGAAAAACAGATGAAGGCTTAGAAGTTATCTTAAGACTCAAGCACTAACTAAAAACTTTACTTTTCTTAATTTCATTTTCACATTTAATCTTTTAATGGGTAATTTTTTAACATGTTTCTTCAGCAGTTAAAGGAAAATAAGGAAACAAAAATCCATGGAGTTGTTCCTCTGCAGATGATGTGTAACTCTGTTTTTCCTGTAAGAAAGATGATGATAACTTTGATTCTGTGTTGACAGCAGGCTGTGGTACAGTGTACACTTTTCAAAGGATGTCTTGTGTCCACCAATAGGGATTAAAGATGGGGTATTCTTCGCTTTATACGGTCCTTCATACATAGAAAGTGGTTTTACATTATTTACAGCTTGAAAAACAAATCCCATGTTTCACTGCTTGTTTAGGGGACCCTGCTTCACAAGCCCCATCTTAACCCTAACCCTCTGATTGGCCAGGCCCCTGAAGGCCTGTTAGAGGCACAACCATAGTCAGACCTTGGTGTTTGAGACCTACCCCACTGATGTGTCATGAACCATTTAGGAGATCCTTATACAATAACCCCACTACTTCAGCAAGATTTCTGAAGATCTCACACAATTTTTAAAGAACAGCCCATTTTGAGCAGTTTACAGACAGATTCAAGTTTTTCTACAACTGAATATGCAGTGATTTCAGAGTTTGCAAAGGTTTGCTACAAACACCTGGCATTGTTGCTTTATTTGAGTTTTTAAGATATGGGAAAGCATAAAACCCCCATGCTGAACATAGAGTCATCAGTACAGAGTATTTGCATTGTCTGGCCAAAAAAAAAATAGTCACACACACTAGTATTTGGTTGGACCGCCACCTGATGATTACAGCACACATTCTCTGCGGCATTGTTTAGATAAGCTTCTCCAATGCCACAAGGTTCATTTCCATCCAGTGTTGCATTAATTTCCCACCAAGATCTTATATTGATGATGGATGAGTCTGACCACTGCGTGAAGTCTTCTCCAGCATATCCCACATATTCTCAGTAGGGTTAAGGTCTGGACTCTGTGGTGGTCAATCCATGTGTGAAGATGATGTGTCATGCTCCCTGAACCCCAGATCATAACACTGCCTCACAGGCTTGTACAGCAGGCACTAGGCATGTTGGGTGCATCACTTCACCTGCCTCTCTTCTTACCCTGATGCGCCCATCACTCTGGAACAGAGTAAATCTGGACTCATCAGACCACATGACCCCCTTCCTTTCTTCTAGAGTCCAAACTTGATGCTCCCAAGCAAACTGAAGTCTTTTTTTCCCAATTAGCTGAACAATTAGTGGTTACTTAAGGCTGCACATCTGTTCATCTCCTTTCCCTTGAGTTCTCTTTGCATTGTGTGTGTGTGGAAATGCTCTTACTATCACTATTAAACATACTCCTGAGTTCTAATGTTGTTTTTTCTTTGATTTGATGTGGCCAAACGTTTAAGTGATCAAAATCATTCAGACCACATTTTTCCTTGGAAGACAATGGTTTCCCACCATGCTTCCAATTGATAATAATGCGTTGGACAGTTCTTGACCCAAATTTAGTAGTTTGTGCAATCTCCGTAGATGTTTTCCTCTCCTTGATGCATGCCAATGATTTGACCCTTCTTTAACAGAATAACATCTTTTCCAGGACTGTGGGATGTGTTTTTTGCAATGGTTGTTCAAGAAATGAGACGTTATTCTTTGAATCAGCTGCGGTTGAATAACTTGTTGCCAGATGAAAAATAATTGCCCATGCAGTAATTATCCAAAAGGAGGCTTGTACCTATTTGCTTAGTTAGATCCAAGTGGCAGCATGTTTTTTTTTTTTTTTTTTTTTTTTGGCCAGGCAGTGTATATTATACTGCCTATAACTATACTGAGGTTGGGGAACTCTCTCCAATTTTGTTTACTTCTGTTTTACAAATAGTCTGTCTGCTGCAGCCCAGAGTGTTTGTCCAGGTAATTTGGCCAGTTTCCCCATACAGAGGCCAAGCTGAGCTGCATCTTCTGTGGGTGATAAACTTCCTGCAGACATGTTGCCTCAGACAACCCTGTTTCATGAAAGACGATCCATTTAGGATAAACATGAATTAAACAACACAGAACATCTTTGTTTGTTGTTACAAAAGCTCCTCGGTGATGTAAATAAACAACTTAATTCTGAGTTTGTTTTTGCAAATGAATTGATGCAAACAGCTAAATTAAGGCCGTGTATGTGCAAGTTACAGAAACAATTAGCAGGGTGTCAAAGTGTTGTTTGCCTCCTCACAGGGGGTGTGTGCAGTCAGTGTAAACAGAGAGGAATGCAGAGATGTGAGCACTTGCGGTCAGTGAAACCCTTCCTGTGCCTTTGTCAGATTTCACTGGGAAACTGTGTCATACCAACTACACGCTGGAGCTGCTGCTGGGCTCCCGCAGTCAACATCCTACTTTCCTGAGCAGCAAACTGAGTCTTCAGAATAACAAAAAACTGTTTCTTGAGTGCTAGCATTCAGTTTAGTGCGTGTGTTTGATGCACAGCAGGCAAAAAGCTACTAGTCCTGTCAAATCCGAGCAGGAAATGGATAAAAAGGTTGATTTCTTTTCTCTGGGTAGCTAGGCTTTTGCCAAGTTTGATTCACTTCTAAATAGCAATATGTATTTCTTTTTCTCTTAAACATTTCAATCTACACAAAGCAAAGTAATTTCTGACTGGCCTCACCCCCCATTTTCTCTGAAATCTCTCTGATAGTGTGGCAGCTGCCAATGTAGACGGGCCGACGGGCTATTTTAAAGAAAGGTTGCATCAAGTATTTGTCAACCTGTCCCTCATTATTTTCACTCAACTGGAAAATAAGTTGCCGGGCAATGATGCAGAGCGGGAGATAATGCCGGGGTTTTAAAGCATGCTATCTAAGCCAGGTCTCTCCATGACGCCAACGACTGAATCACACCGCCAAGTGTTTTCTTTTTTTTTTTCCATTTCTTTGCGCTTGTGAAGCTCCCGGGCAATTGTCAGATTTCATGAAGGATTGAACAGAGTTCCACCAGAAAGAATGTCTTTTGACTGACAGTAAATGTAATCCTGCTTTATTTGTTTTCATGCCTCAGAAGGCAGATTAGGCATTGTTTTCTATACACTGAATGACACAGCAGATCAGTTCTTTGTAGCACCAGTTCATTCTGTGTGTGTGTGTGTGTGTGTGTGTGTGTGTGTGTGTGTGTGTGTGTGTGTATGTGTCAGTGCTGTGTTTGTTTAAATGGAGCGAGAACAGGTACGAGGTGCAGCATTTCTTTGGTTTGATTCTGTACGCTAAGCACACTTCCTGATGATTTTTTTATTATTATTATTGACACTAAAGAGGAGTGGAAACGGTAAAGTGTGTGAGTTTTTATTTGTTTTATCTTCAAGATGAGTTTTTTTTCTTTATTTCATTAAAATCATCATGCTGAAAAATAATATGATAAGAAGTGTGAGATGGAAATGTTTACTCCAATGTGTCTGAAGGTCCTTTAGCCACCAGGTATGTAGTTGTACATTTATAGACTCTAGATCACTGGAATGATATATTTGGCTTTAAGTGGCATTGATATAATTATATATAATATATATTATATACATTGATATTTGTCCAGAAATACGAAACTCCATGTACTTTAATTACTTTCGAGCTTACATTGTGTGTAGCACGTATGCAAGTCCATTCTCATCATGTTTGATGTGATTTTGTAGCAGTGGTTTGATACTAATAAATGGCAGTTGATGATGGAATTGTCGATGGTGTTTGTGTTGAACCAATTTGACCTTTACAGCAGCAACGCTCTCAGCCCCGTCGTGCTTTTATGTGCGTTCAAGAGGAAGAAAAATACACTCGCTCTGTACTCGTGCTGAAATCAAGATAATTAATTCATAACAACACGTTTGTAACTAAAAATATCCAAGTTGTTTTGTTCAATGAGCAGATTCTCTTTGTGATTTTCCCAGTGGCTACAAGCCAAAGAGTTCCTTGTTTAGTAAAAAAGTCACCATCAGCAGTTGTACTTATATAAAGAAAACATCAATATTTTTTTTTAACAGAGATATATCATTGTGTAGAACTTAGACTGTATGACATTGAGCTGCAAAAAAATTAATACCATAGGATAGTTTTTTTGTTATGTCTCAGACAGAAGACAAACTGATCAAAGTTTAAATGCCTAGAACAACCCAGAGTCACATTTACCAGACATGGGGGATGATTAATATAAGAAAAAACAAAACCTTAGTACAGTACAGTACAAATTAGTATTTAGAATGTTTACACTACAGTATTTAATATGACTTTTCTGTCTTCTCTTCTGTCTTTGAGCCACATGGGGGAGCTCTGCTATGTCACACTTGGTGTGAATCGAAGAGGAGGTAAAGTCACCCTCATAGCTGCTTGGTCAGTGAAAAATGAATGTATTTTTCTAGATCAGACAGCTACCAAAGACTCACAGGTTCAAGCATAAGTTGAAAATCAGTGTCAGGGAGGTGGAGTGACCCCTTCGCGTTTTGTAAACCTGACAATGTAAAGTGATAACCAGCGTGAGTCCACCATAAACGTAAGCCATGGTAGCATTAGCAATCGGCCCAACCACATACAAATGCAAAGTGGGATTGTCCATGTGGCTACACAAAAATGAAGAAAAAAAAGAATCTGCACACGGAAATGTAACTAAAACTACAAAAAAAAAGAAGAAAAAAAACGAAAAAATGTGTACACAACTGCACAATACTATGTTTGAAGTGGACCTAGAAAGACAGGCCAAAAGATATTTGATATGGAATAGACATGATTCTAAATTGACTGTTTTCCATTGACTGATGTTTTTTTCTAAATCAGCCAGTAAATAAAAACAGATTGTATATATATATATATATATATATATATATATATATATATATATATATATATATATTTTTTTTTTTTTTTTTTTTTTTTTTTTTTTAATGCTTGTATTTGCCGGAGAATGATTCGAGAAAGCAAATGTGTGAAATCCCCTGTGTATAGGCACTCTGTTTTGTGATTGTTGTGTTTTGTTAAGTTGCACTTAAAAATGAGTTCATTGTTTTGTTAAAGGTATGAAATCAATTTGGGAAAACCTGTTAAAACATTTTTAAAGTTATTTTTTGGGTTCTTGTACCTCTATTTAGATAAAGGAGAGGATAGTGGATAATGGAGGAAACAAGGTAAGACTGGGGAGTGACATGTGGGAAAGTGGCCACAGGCTGGATTCAAACCTGGGCTGTCCACGCGAGGGTGAACCTCAAAGAGTGCAGCCAAAATCACAAGGCCATCCACGCTCCCTTTTAAATGCCTTTAATTCATTCTTGAAAAGTATTTTCATAGTGCAAAAACAACAAAAACATGTACATTTATAGATTAGACATATTTAGGGTTGTCATGGTTTGTACCTCCAGAAAAGAGAAAAAGAGTGGCTCTTACCAAGACGTATGATTGTTTTGAAGCAAATTAATGGAGATCCGATATTTTTCTTTGTTCAACATTTTTTTTTACAGATGTATAGCAACAAGGTTATGTATTTAATAATAGTTAATATAGTAATTTTTGCAGTGTTGTCTGAAACATAACAAGATACCTTTGTAAACTCAGATGTACAGATCTCTCTTGGTGACCTGCGATGGTGGTGGTGGGTGGGTGTACCCCATCCTGCGCCCAACGACAGCAAACATAGACTCCAACCTGCAAACCTTAAGGGAATTGTTTTGTTCCTAGAATACCTGACCAGAGATACTGAATCACTTATTTTGTTGCTGATCACATCAATTTAAAATTGTGGGTTATGATCTGGCTTACATATATTTATATATACAGGGAGAGAGAGACATTCAGAAGTGAGACCTTTTCAAGATGACTTAGAAAGCCCTCACAGGCACTTCAAAAAAGTGTATTAAAGACATGAGATCTGATATGTCTCTGAAGTGGCTCTGCTGAATGTGACTTTAACTAACCACAGACAGATAATCAGCCCATGCTGAAGTGCTTATAACTGCAGTTCTTTGAGAGTCCGCTTGAGGTTGGCTGCAGAAACCAGAGAAAAACATGCACAGTGAACCAAAAAAGCTTATTTTCACAGCATTAATAAAGACTTACAGCCTGGTAAAGAAAAGAAAAAAATACAACAGCTTGGGGCTGTATAGCTTATTTCCCTTGTTTCACACACTGTATGGGGTATGCTCATTTTAATTCATTTCCTTTTAAAACAGTTTCAGTCAAAGGAAAAATCAGGGAGACTAACAGGGAATTGCAAATTCAGCCAAATGCATGTAAAAATGGGGGGAAAAAAAGAAATTTTCAAACGTAACTTGCCTTCTCGCCTGCTTTCTTTACCAAGTGGCCATGTAGACTTTGAGACAAAACTCATGAAAACCTCATACTTGTCTCAGCTGATGCCTGATGCACTTTTAACCAGCCTACATAGCAGAGTATCTAACTAACAGAGGCAACTTGGTGTGCAGCTGTATGAAGCTGAGATACTTAGATTTGAGTAAATCCTTAATCCTTTTTTTTTTTTTTTTTTTTGTGACTAAATATTTCATGTGTGTCTGTGTATATTGTCCTCTGAATTGTGTATGATGGAGCAACTGTTTTAATGCAAGAAAATTTTCAGATCATCTGACAATTAAGCATCATCATCATCATCAGCATCATCATCAATCATACAAAAACTACCTGCAAAAGAGTGAACAGGAGGCGAGCTGATAACATCTCTAAAGATCCCTCACTGTTCAAACTTCTCCCCTCTGGCTGGTGTCACAGCGCTCTGTATGTAAAGACATCGACACAAGGCAACAGTTTCTTTCCACACAGCATCTGATACACAATTAAACCTGGTGTAAAACTATAATACATTTACTCCGTGAGCGGCTACCACCTGTTTGTTAGTTTGTTCCTCTTTCGCAATTTCTTTTCCACTGCACATTTGTAATGTCCTTATTCACTGTACTATTTATCTTAAATACATATCTATTTTTCAATTTCTTTTTTGTTTAAAATATTTTATTTTTGTGTCAACTTAAAGGTAGGGTCTGCAGGAATTAATTGTTTCTGTTCATAAAAACAACATCCAAACTGGGCTCCTCTTCCGTGGCTCAGTGCCAGTGACAGAACATGCCCACTGCCTCCGATTGTGGCTAATAGCCGTATCTTCATGAACACGCTCACCAGCCTAGCGAGCACCTGCAGAATTGCGTTTATACATGGGAGAGACTCAAGAGCCGTACACCTGACTTCCTGCAGGTAAATGAGGTATCTTGCAAATATTGTACCATTATTTCTTCGAAATAGCTTCTACCACTCGCTAATATCAACACAAAAAATCACACGCACATTGGGTGCGCTGTGATTGGCATCCTAAGACAGCCAAAACATCAACATACAGGCAGAGAAGGCGGTTGAGGCAGACAGACACTGACACATGTACAGAGTCCCATAGATGACAGTTGAGTGGGATAATTTATGTGAAAGTTGAGATTTCATTTTCAGGAAAATTCTGCAGACTCTACTTTCAAAGCTATTCGGAAAATAGAGAATATTCAGATTCTGAACCTGTTTACCATTATTTGCTCGGTCGGGGATGTTCCAGTCTACTAAATGTTAAGAACGCCAGGTAAACTGGATGCTCTTGGGGGCTCCTTTATTTCTTTGGTTCATTAAGTTTTGCATCAGTTTTCCATTCTATCAAACTGATCAACTGCTGCACCTGGATGGCCTCCCACCCCCACCCCCCCAGCCCCCCTCTTCAGCCCCTCTGAAAACCTGTCACAGTGACAGTGTGGAGTTTGATGTGATGACAAACTGTTAAATCTAGCGGCTGAACTATCGACTGGAACCACAGAGTGAGGACAGATAGAGCTCCTCTGGGACCTGAGCTGAGTAGAAACTGCTCTGCTCTCTAATTGCCACCCCCACCCCTCCTCCGCCCACCTCCTCTTCTTGGCAGCACTGTGTAGAGTGTTACACCGTGCTGATGAACTCTACAACACTTCAGTGTTTCGATATTTAAAGCCCATGGAGACTGTCAAGACAATGCACTGCACGACAATAAGCTGAATCAACTCACACAACAGGTGTGGTTACAATAACATGAGAACTAATTACAGACAAGCCTGAGCTGTTGGAACACTCACTAACTTTTTTATTTTTCTTTCTTTTCTTTTTTCTTTTTTTTTTTGCCTTGGTCCAGCCTTCTGCACCTGAGTAGAAAGATGAAGAGAGAGAGAGAGAGAGAGAGAGAGAGAGAGAGAGGGAGAGCAGACTGTGGCTCAGAGGAGAATATGCAAATATGAGGAGATGGAGTTTATGATCCAGAACTACTGCTCAGAGATGGAGCAATACGTGGTGGCAGATGAAGACAGGAGGAAAGAAAGAAGCTGAAGATTAGTCGTGAGATGAAAATCAGAATAATGAGACCTGTGTCTGAGACAGATCCCTCTCATAACGCAGCAATTAGGACGACTGGAACAATCTGAATGTCTATTTATATGACATTAAACCCTTTGAATTCTCACCTGATGAGGAAGCTTGTAAGAAAAAAAATGTTTGTTGCATTTTGTTAAATTTCCAATTTGATACGTTGACAATCTCGGAAAGAACACACCCTGAATTGAAAAGCAAATACCTTCTGAGAGAAATGTAGCGCTGCCTAGATTAAATATTTCATCTCATAATGGGGAAACATTGTAACTGACCGTATCTGCCGTGTCCTCGAAACGTTAGTGACCCCCGTTCTACTTTGCAGAGGCGAAGAAGCATGATAGGAGTGTGACCTTATTTAACCCCTCTCTTTCTGAAAATCTCTGCAACTCTTGATCAGATTCCTCTCATCCTGTCAGAGGGTCATTCTTTTTAGGGAGGCAGCAATGGGAAGTTGGGCTTTTTTTTAAGAGGGTTGGTTCTTTTGACACATTCACCAAAGATGATTTGTCTTTTTTGGCTCTTTATTTGGTATAATATGGAGCCTCATACTTAAGCCTAACCTGGCAAATATGAATAATTTGTGCATTGATAAATCCTTTCGGATTCAATGTTTTTATAAGAAGCCTCATATTTCCCTTGTTTTGTATTTTTTGTGTTATAGGAGCAGACGAAGAAATGATGCTGATCCAGATGTTGCTTTGTTTGCAGATATCACTTATATCTACATGTTTACATGGCAACTGCACTAAAAGTAATGTCAGAAGGGATGGTGGATGTGTTGTTTGGGACAGGTATTTTGTAACAATGACAGTGATACTAATCATGTTCAATCGTCCGCTATGACAGGGGTTCCCAAACTTTTCAGCCCGTGACCCCCAAAACAAAGGTGGCAGAGACTGGTGACCCCCACTATCCACAGAGGTGACTTAATCATAAGAAAACGTGTGCGTAGGACACATGCACTAATAAGGGTATCGAAACATGGGCATTATGACAACACGAAAAAGAACAACAGCCTGAAAACCATGTTATGATTTTACATGTAACAGTTTAATATGAAATAAAAGTAGAATATGTCGAAGTTTTTTCTCTGTAATTTGTGAACAAACATTGTTGCAGTCGTGTGCAAACTCAATTTTGGTACAATACTTTCATTTCCACAATAGAAGAAGAATAATTCAGTTCAAGTAATAGTCATAAACTGTAGCTCTGTGTAGGCATGAACATTGTTGCAGTGCTAGTTAACTTTTTGGGACGTATGTTTCAGTGTTCATCTCACCTAATAAAATGGATGGGCACTATGCGTGGAGCACAGCAAGTCCATTCTGTGTTTAATTTTGGAGACGGCCACTCTGAGATCATCCTCCACGTTCAAACAAGATATATACTTATTTTTAATAAATGTCAGGGCCAAGACAGTCTTTTCACAGAGGTATGTTGAGTCAAACGGCGTGAGTACCTTAGTTGTGGTCTAGGATAGCTATGGATATTCCCTCGAAACTAAAATCATCTCGCGACACCCCCTCCAGCGTCTCGCAACCCCCACTTTGGGAACCCCTGCGCTATGATGATACTCCCATGACTTCAAAGCCTGCAGTGTTTTGACTGTTTTTCACTTGTTAGTCTGATTTCTGTTTCTTTCTGTAGTATATTTTTTCAAAAATTTATTTGCTGCATTTTGATCTTTTTTTATAAAGACGTGCTTCCAGTAAACTTGCTATATTAGAATGGGGTTAGTGGGAGGATGGGGGACTTTTAAACAGGACAGCCAAAGAGAAACAGGAACAAAGACATGCAGCTAATGGTCAGAGCCAGGAGTCAAACCAGTGTCAGAAGAACCAAGGGCTCTCTATTTGTAAAGTAGGACAGCCACCCCAACTTGCCAAATGTAGTAGAAAAGCCGTATGCTAATTTCCCTTGACGGGACGGTAAAGTGATTCTGATTCTGATTCTTCACAGAACCAAACAGACAGAGGATGAGTACTTTCAGAGTAAATGTCCTGAGCTACACGTCAGCTACATCTCTAACCATCTACTCTCTTAAAAAGTGAAGCTTGCTGAGTTCACGCGGGACACCCTGCTGTTACCACCTGACAGGCTAATGTTCAAGTCACTGCTCCCAACCCCGATCAACCAATCACAGCTCATTTGTAGCAACAAGGCGGTGTATTCAAACACTCTCACCTATTCAGCCTCTGCTCTGCTGTGCCTGGAAGTCACCTCCTCCACCGCAGCTTCCTCCTTTTAAGTCTGTATGCATGTGTTTATGTATATATTTACCCTTTGGAGATTTGCAATGCTCTCCCTAGAAAGCTTAAGCAGGCTGCTTCGCTAATCCATGAAGAACTCTGAAAGCAGACACAAACTATAACTGTATTTCCATTTGGCAATAAATTGTTCAAATATATGACGAGAATGTTCCTGACTGAATTAATTTCTTTTTTTTCTTTTGGCTGGTTATGAATAAAAACTAGAATTAATGATGATGTGTCTTTATAGCTAATGAAACAAAGGAAACCATCAGAGACCATCAAAAGACTGATTATCACTGTGTAATTATTCTGAATTCCTTCACAGTCAATGGACAAGAAGAAGCTTTTTTCATGTTCAGCAATGATCTTGCTCATTAATAGTATAAACTAGTTGAAGAGGAAAGGCTGACTCCTTTTTTCACATGAATCACCTTGACTGACATCAAGTGTAGAAGCTGCAGAACTGGCTCTCCACAAAGTGAGTTGTCGGTCAGATCATATATGGGGAAACAAGTGAGACATTGATGTGGGCTCGAGCACAGAGTTGTATTAAAAAAGTCTCTTCATCATCAGCACTTTTGAGTATGGATGTAATTTTGCATTTTTTGCATCACTATAGATCTTCATAAAGAGAAATGAGATATTTTTTCTCTGTTTATTATGTGGCCGCTGAAGCTATACTGTCGCCACGAGAGCTTAAAGTGAACACACGAGGCGTAAGCGTATCGCCAGCTCTACAGTTAACTGGTAATCAGTGCACACACTCAGTTTCATAAAGATGTAGTAAAATTCAAACACGCAGCGCTCGGGTGCCTTACATAACCATAAAGTAAGCCTGGCGGGTTCTGTCATCAGAAAGTGTGCCTTCAGCCGCCTTCCTGAGATGAAAAACAAATGAAACACTTTGAGGCTGAGCTGGTTCCCCTCCCGTACTGCAACTCCATCTGTCACTCCCGGCGACTTATTCTGAGCAGGAGCGCCTTCCTGCATGACCTCCATCACAGTGCACAAGATGAACGAGGTGGGTCTGGTCTCTGTCCTCTGTCTTCTCCGTGCCAAGGCAGCAGGAGCACTGAAGCATCGAGAACACCTGCAAACTGAGAGTAATGAGGCAGCGGGCCGTTCGGCCGCCCATCCTCCCCGCTCTAATCAATCCAGTTTGCCATTAAGGGGACCAAGGAGAAGTGCAGCTAGTTAGAGAAAGTTGCAGATTCATTCCTCTGTGAAGCTTTGTCTGTGTCCTGAAAGTGGTCATGTCTAGTTTCGAGGGAATGGTCAGTAATTTTTATGTATTTACATCACAGTGATCACATCTGCGGCTTTATTACACCTATTCAGCTGAAATGAACCAAATGTTTCTTCTTTTTCATCCAAATACAACAGTTGGAGTCAAAATCCAGAGCGTCTTGTTAGCATGCCAAAAGAGGGTAAATTGTCGTTTATTCATGGTGTTCAAATGTTCTCTTTTGCCCAGACATGTCCACCTTTTTGGTTGTAAAATGATGTCCTGGGGGATTTTACAAATTCCCCAAAATGTCTGGGTTTTTCTCATCTTATTCTACAGACCATTGATATTCATAATAAAGTGCTGCACTGGGCTACTGGGATTATTCTGATGCACCAACCTGTCAAGATGTTGAGTGTGCAGGAAAACATGCTCTGACTGTTTGTGCTGAGCTCTCAGACAGAAAATGATGAAGCAGAAATGAACTTTAACAGATGAACTGCAGACATACAATAGTACCCCTCTCTTTGCAGTGGTCACAACCAATGGGAGACACCATGAACTGTCTGCATCCCTTGGAAAGCCTCCAAATCAAAATTAAACTTAACTTAAGATTTTGAGGCATTAGTTTTATTTCTATCTTAATTCAGTTTGTAGTGAGTTGTTATTATGGAAGCCTATTTAGGAGGAAGCTGAAAATGAAAACTTGGCAATGTTGAGAATTTTTGCCCATATTAATTTAAAATTTTGAGATAAAAAGTCGAAATGTTGAGATGCAAAGTCTAAGTTCTGTGCTTAAAAGTTGAAGTCTCAACAAAGGCGGGAATGGGCTCTTATAGATGATTTATTTTTACATAACAGAAAAGATTTTACTTCCAACAGAAAAAGAGTGCTTTAAACAAATGCAGGTTATGGAGCTTCTTTGTTGTCTTTGAGTCTCTTTGGGTATTTTTGTTGCATCTCCAGGAGGCCCAGTAGGAGTGTCATTTTTCTGGTTGTAAGAGTATGGTCACCCTAATTTATGCATCCTTAATTTCAGGCTCTAAGGTAAGGTAAATCCAGGCTGCAGCCCTTTTAAAATAGTTCTCTAGATCTCTAACGAAAACATGTTTTAAAAGGAGATTTTATTTAAGTTCATTCAGCGCTCATGTTTAAATGCAGAAGCAGGGCTTAGTGTAAATCATGACGCACTCTCTCAGAGATTATACTGTCTCCAACACCCTCAAGCAGTGGTGCTCATGTCAAAACAAGAATGATGCACGCAGAAAGATGTTTTTTTTCACTGCGACTAAAACGTCCATCTTACCTCTATTCCACCCCTTCAATCTCTCAGACTCTTCTTTGCATTTTTGTTCTCATCCTTCAAGTCTCAAACACAGGAGCCAGAAACGCTCTGAAAAGAGGCACGCTGTCACGCAGTCTGCCCCCCTCCCTAAAAAAAAAGAAAAAAGAAAAAACAATCATGCCACCATGTCATTACCCAACCACAAGTCTCTCAAAGCAATCACATTCAAAGAGCATTTTTCAGGAGCTCTCTCTCCGCTGCACAACTGGTAAGCATGGCTAATGGAAATTTAATCAGCAACGAGAGAGGACAGCAGGCATAATGCAACAGATGATAAATAGAAGAAAGATGCAAATGGTATTTATTTTCGACAGGCCGTGCTGACAAGCCTGATAATGCCTCCTCATGCAGTTTCTCCCTCAAGCTCCTCTTTGATGGCTGTGGAGTGGTATGCACCATATTTCACAGCCTATCATTTATGGGGAGATTGTGTTATTCATAGAAATGTTTTCATTTTTTTCACAGGCTCTCTTCTTAGGGTTGCCTGGGCACCATGGCAGTATAGGCCCAGATTAATAAGAAGCAGTGTCGAGTGTAACAAACCAAAGTGAAACGTGAAAACCACAGAATGCACAGTATGCCTATATTCCTAAGGGAAGATATCGATCTGTTTATTTTCTTCTCTGGTCCTGACAAAGTTTGCCAAAAGATGAGATCAGACTGCTCCGTGAACCCCTCATGCAATAAAATGGACTCACACTGTTTTATTTTTAAAAGATGTCAACGGCATTACTTCAGATGAATCATGTGCAGCCTACTCAAGATGTAGGTCTATGTATCAGCCTGCACCCACTTTGGACTTCAACCACACTAAAAAGTGATTCAGAAATTTATCAGGGGACCAAAGTTTGCTTTAACCACTTAATATGTATTTAAAGTTTGTTTAAGACTTTTACCTCAGTCAGTGTCACTGTATATCACTCTGTGGAGTTCTGCCAACACTGTGTTAATATCACGTCTTTATTGCATGACAAATCACCTTCAAAGCTGCAGCAATTAAAAGAAACTAATGCCAGCAGCAAAGATATGAATTGGGAGTTGACTCAAAACATCCACGACCCTGATACAGCAAAACAACCTCACTGCTGTAGTTGCTTCTAAACTTTTAGTCATATCAAATGCACTTCATGAGCAGGGAAAGTTTGGTCCTGTTTACTGTTAATCTTCTTTTTTTTTGGCAATAAGTGCAAGGAGGTTTTTACTTCGAGATTAAGGGGTAAAGGAGGGCTGAAGTCAGTTTTAGCAATTGGTAAGTTATCAAGGTTTCATCTCTGGTCAAGACTAATCAATTAACTGGCAAACTAGCAAGTTAGATATAGTATCTTTAAACATAGCACGAGAGGAAAGGAAATGTGTGTTTGGTTGACTACTTTTTTTTACTTTCATTGCTGGGAAGTCTTTTTATTTCACTAAACTTGAGTCACATTTGTAAGGAACAAAACTTAAAGTGACTGTGAGGAGAGTCAGATTGAAGTAGATTGCAGCAACTCCTTTGGCCGGGGATTCACAAACTGTTGTGATGAAATGACACGTGTATATGTTTTGAGAGATGAATGGAGAACGGATCTGCTTTTCTTTGTCCAGGACAACTTCACAACAAAATGAGGTAATGTTTTTTTTTTTTACAAGAGTTACGCAGCACTGTAGTTTGAAATGTGACAACAAGCAAACTTTGTCAGCTTGTAACAGAGTTTATTAGACAGCTAAATTTAGAACTACTTACAGCCTGGTGCTCAGAAACATATCTGTATCATGTAACGTTAGTGAGTCCTAGTTATGTGCTGCCAGTGCTCATCTACCAAACAGGGCAAACGTAACCTGGCTCTCCATTTTATCGATGGACTCTCAAGTTCAGAACAGATCACTGCAGTTTAACTGCTGCATGTGGGTTTGAATGAACATTATCACAAACAGGTTAACCTGTGTTTTAGCCTTTAGCTCATACTCTATCGCTCTCCTGTTTAGCTTTCTGTTCTTCTGTCTCTTTTCTGTCAGACAGTCAAGCTCCAGTGTCCACTACGACTACTAAATAAATCACTGAAATTGTTTCAGCAGAGAAAACAGATCTCTTTTCTCACAGCTAAACTTCATTAGCCTGCGTAGAGTCGTCAGAAAGTCCTCAGAGTCTCTTTAGGAGGGATGAGCAGCAGAGCTGAGTATCTGGGTTGAAACCATGAAAAATTTGTCAAATCTTCTCTGACATTGCCAAACACAGAGTGACCACAGTAGCTGAGCCTGTGCCCACAGGTACAGCCAATCAGGTGAAAACCAGGCACATGATAATAATACATAAATTTTGCATGGTGCTTTCAAAGCCATACCAGGCAGAAAAGGACACTTTTAAAACAAAACTCAATTAAAGAATTATTTGAACATCAATAGTTTCAATCAATTCTGAATAAAAAAGGTTTTTGAGCTGGGATTTGAATGTAGTTAAGTCCAGTCAGTCACGGATGTGTTTGGGTTGTGAGTTCCAGAGGGAGAGAGCAGCGATGGCGAACTGTCACCTCAGGGTCGGTGCCTGATCCTGTGTGGCGAGGAGGAGTGACAACTACCAGGCAGGTTTTGCTCTTTTGTTCACTTTATTTTTTCAGCCTTTGAGGTTGTGACAGAAATTTTTTATTGTTTTGAGAGCTGCTCTTGCTCTATAATGTAAGAATTGCCATCAAGAAAACAGCACCCACTTTTATTTGTCAGAAGTAACAAAGAATATAAACCTGTGTGTCTTTTTACAGCATGTCTAGAAAAACTTACATTCTTACTTCATTCCTCTTAGGAACAAACACCTTTTATTTTCTGTGACAGCTTCAAAACAAAAGTTACCAGGGTTTTGTTTGCTGAATTCTTTTGATGCGAAGAAGAAGCAACAGGAGATGTTGAGTTTCACACCAGCAGCATCTTCAAGTTGCCCTTTGTAGAACATCACAAAAGTTGTGTTTACATTGGGTATTAAACACAAAACAAACTGTTTCCTAGCCTTAGATTTTGAAAATGCATTTCTTTTTTTATGAAACATTTTTCAATGCTGGATTATAGGCTGAAGCATTTTCTGTGATTGATTATTTGGATGGAAAAATGCACTATAAAGAGAAGTCGTTACACTTTGTAGGTGCACAGTAAAGTCACGGTAGACATAAACAAATAGTTTTCTGAGCTGGAAATGATTTTTAGGGTTAGTCTTTATTGGATTCTTTTGTGTCTACAATAAAATTGTCTAACAGGGATGAGAATCATGCTGGTCAGACACGGTCCTTCATGTGAAACTCTAAAGTGGTCTGTGAAATGGCTGCAGATCAAACTGTGACTTTTTAACCTGAGACACACACTACACCGTGTTATTTAACTATGAAAGGGCTCCATTGTACCCCTGAATTGACATGCTTTCACACTGGTCCAGCAGCTATTGTGGTCTGCAGCACAGGTGCATCTGTGCCACAGAGAAACACAGCCTGTTATTAGCACTAATATAGCTGTCAGGAGAGCTGCAGGACTGTTACCTACTCTAGAGTGCACAGGAGCTGCTTTACCTGTCCCTCTTTGAAGTTTCTGTTATTTTTTTCACGAATCTGGCTGAGACTGTGTTGTCAGTGAAACTGTACAGCTGTAGAGAGCAGCATCCCACAGAGGCAGCGCTAATCAAGCCTTGTTTTGGTCCTTAACAGCGAGCAGTTGGACTTAGCTGAATAGCGTCAGAACTGTCGACACTGTCACACATCTCTGTGAACTGGCAGCCCATGAGAGGGAGTAATTAGATGAATCCTGGCACTGAACACAAACTGTCTCTCTGCCTAATATATTATGATCCAAAAATTGTAAAAACACAGTGAGAGCTTTGTATAATCCCAAAAGTGTTGAACGTATAATATGTTAATTCTCTTGTGCACCTTCATAACTTTCTATGTTGAGGAAACAGAGGCATTCATTTAGTAGCAGCTTCCAGCAACTTGCTGCTGCAGATTTCTGCATTGACAGTGATGTATAATCTCTCATAAACGCCCAAGAATTAAAAATAATAAAACACCTCCCTCACTCTGGCTCAGACATATACTCCATCATCAGCATCCACATTTGTGAATAGAGATGAACTAAGTGGAATCTACAGAGCATATTGGTCTGGGAACAGAGACGACACAGAGGGAGCTTGCTGTTGATGTCCTGCTGAGATAACACAAGTTTCACCATCACTCTTTTTTTTCTCTCTCTCTCTTCTCATAACAGCAGAGTGGCAAAAACAAAACAATCGCTGGACTGAATTTCAGACGGATAAACGCAAGTACACATACGAGACACTGCTATCACCGGTCACGCCGCTCCACATCTTGAAAGGCTTTTGTGTAGTTTATCTCTTACTTTGTGTCGTCTCGTGCAAAATGTGACTTCAGATGTCAACACAGGCCAAGCTCGGCTCAGAGGGAAATGATGGCGATAATTGTGTTTGTTGGATGATTAAGACTGTTTCAGAGAACAAGTTGTGCCTCTGTGCCTTGGTAGCATCCTGTTGATTAGAAAGTCATCCATTTTAATGGCTTTTTTTCTCCCTTTGTTAACTAGGCAACTCTCTATACAAGAAAATCGCACCCAAATGAATGGCATGCAATTAAAAAGGGAATAATGGCACAAAGTAGAAAAACAAAGGAAAGAACAAACATGCAGACTAAAAAAGGCTTTGGATATGGAGATTTACAATCTTCTCAATATAAAAACATTGTCAAAACTGGTATTGTGTAGACAAAAAGACTACTAATTTTAAACAATGAGCAATGTGCTCAAGTGCTCCAGCTCTATGAGATGGATACGGATACAGTGGTGCAGTTTTTGCCTATTTTCAACAGATTCAATGATAAACGAAGCATTTAACAAATGCATCATTATTTGCTTCTGATCTGCATTTTTTCCAAACAATGTGATTACCTCATCTTCACTGAATAAGCCAGTGGTGATGCATATCAACTTTTTATCACTACATATCACCTAAAAGACAGAACTCCAAAACTTTGAAGAAGTTGGTGTACATGTTTTTTAGATATATTTGATTTTGTTGTAGCTTGGATGAGAACATATAAAATCAGTCTGTGGGTGGACTGGCCTTCGAAGAGTAAGTGTTTAGGGTTTGTTTTGGTGAAATGGAAGAAGAACCTGTGCTGTCTGGACAAATCCATTACCTGCTTTTATCAGATAAAGAGCGCAAATGGCAACATCAGAGCTATCCGTGTGACACCCACAAACAAGCCAAACTATTTAGCCACAGATACAAAAGGATTCACAAAGTCTACAAAGAAAGAGTCTTTGATGATATAAAACCAGGATCCATTTTTATGGAAATGTGACTTCACTTAGCATGTCAGATAAAAGTTTTGATCAATTATGTGTTGTCGTGGCAGTACTTGTCAGGACGGTGTAACCTGAGTCATTTACTGACATTTCCTGGTGGTTTTCTGAACTGAGTGGCTAAAAGATCCTACAGCAAAAGGTTAGGGTGGGCAAGGGTAATACTGAGGTTTTAATTATGCACAGTTGTTTCTACAAACAGTGAAAAATCTCCAAACATAAACCACCTGAGAATATTTTATAGTTTTAAAAGCAAATAAATGCCTGACACCACTTTGAAAAGTGATTTATTCTTACCAGCAACTCGAAAATACACAATTTTCACTTGTGTTAAATACATCTCATTCTTTCATAGAGAGACTATATCCAGCTGCCAGCTGAGACTCCATGAAGTTAGTCATCTTTGCCAAGATGTATTATAGTACCTGGCACAAACAACTCCCTGAAAACATCAGTCATAATTGATTTACACATTATTTCTGTTCATGTAAAAGATATAAGGCGTGTAGTGTGTTAATTACAAAGATTAAGAGGGGCTGAATGCTCTTGCTATATTATCAACGAAGACCCACATTTTTATGTTTTCTATGCAGAGATAAGTCAACTAGCAACACGCTGTCACCCTATACTGACTGTGTCATTATATTACATAATATTTCTAAGTAATCTCAAAAACAACCCGAAAATGAAAATCAGCTCATTCCCATGGCTTTTAACTGCTCCTCCTATGGAGGAGTACTGACTGTTTTACTGGTTTTAACCTCATTAAGCACTGATTAATACAGGGGGTAGCAATCAGCATGAATAAACACACAAAAGTATAGATACTGTTTATTTACCTCCCTGAGATCCTTTCTACATTAACAACTACATCTGAGTATCATACATTTACAGCAGAGTGGCAACATCTAAATCTTTCAAGCTTAATTCGTGATGTAAACAGGAAGATCTTTGTCAAAAGTGCAAATGGAAAGAGCTGGAAAAAGAAAGAAAGGCATTACAACTTACACATAACAATTGTACTTACAAATGTGTTCATATTTGACCAAGTATTGAATGATAAACTTTGGAGTGGATAAATAGATAAAGTGAAAGAGAACAGAAAAAAAGTATGAATATATTCAAGATAAAATTGGAATAAAGTTACAAAAAAATCAGGTGCCAGGATTGTCTGTACCCACAGATTGAAATTCCTGTTCAACATAAGACAAAAAAGTCTGCCAGACTTTTTAGAAATGATGAATTTTTTGCCTCATTTTGTTACTGTGTTGTACTTTAAAAAAGTCAATAGCACTCAAGGGGCACACAATATTTGTTTTTTACATGTTGGCTTGAATGTCCCCCTTTCATCACGAAATAGTGTTTTGAAACTCACAGACCTGACTATGTCTCTGTCGTGTTTCTCTCAGAAACATAACTCTTTCCTCAGCATTTTGTGGGCAGCGATTGATCCAGAGGAAGCATGTGGAGACGGTGGGCTGAAAGGTTCCCTGTTTCCTTTTGCAGAGACAGAACAATCCCACGTGGGAATAGTGTGTCCTCCCCCTCCAACGTTCCCATCTCAGAAGTCGGTCAGCTCTCCCTCAGGAGAAACTTGAACAGAAAAACAAGGCGATTGGAAAAGCAACCTGCAATACAAAATGACTCACCACGCAGTTTACCTCCAGACATGGGCTTTTATACTGGTTGTAATTCTCCTCCACATATGCTTTCCCTCGCTTTGTCACAGAACTTGACATTTCCAAGTAATTACAGGTGTTTCTCATTACTGGCTGTCTGAGTTGGTCCTATTTTCTCTTGACACCAACATACGTTTAGAGATAAAACATCATTTAATTACCTCTTGGCTTTCATGTGAGAATATGCTTTTGTTATAATTTTTCACCTGGGCATATGGGAAGCTCTACTTTCTGTGTGAAGTCTTACATGCACTTGTGTCTCAGAGCTGTTTCCAACAAACACATCTTGCCTGGTTGCAGATTAGGCATGGTGAATTACGGATCGTCCTATCCTCAGTCTGATCTCAGTTCAGACAGCACTCTGCCACTGTTTGAATGTTTTGATCTCTCCTCTTGAGATGGGGTGATAACGGTAAGAAATGAAGACACTAACAGAAGGTCTACGGGTGCAAAACTGCCCCAGAACACCTCCTAAAGTTGGTATCTACTGCATCTCCACATCAGGCATCTTTGCTGAAATGTCACAGATATGACAGGTGATAATTTACAATGGCAGCTGCAGGGCGGAGGACGGCGTTCTGGCACAATATCCATCTATTACATCTCTCTAATGTGTGTTTGTGTGTTTGTGTGTGTGTTTGCATGTCTTTATGGCAGAGATAGCAGGCGGATGTTGATTTTAGCACTATCTTAGCACATGGCATTCATCTCATCTCTGCCTGACAGCCTGTTATGAGCTCTCTCCAAACACGTCATTGACAAGTGTCTTAGGCTGTCTGAGTCTCCTTGAACTGAGAATAAATGACTGTGTCCTCTTGAAAGCTTAACAATAGAATTGATTTATACTGGACAAAAGTCCCCTTGGTGATTCATTGCTTGTTGTATGTATAGCTGTGCCTATAGCATTTAATTCATAAACAGTAAAGCTTTGTAATGCTGCTATGTCGGAAGGAACAAACCGTGAGAGGCCTTGGGTCACTCTATTATGGACTTCATGAATACAGGTCATGGCCCATGGGTTCCTTTGCTAATATGAGGAGGGAGGGGCTAGCCAACTGGAGATTACTGAAGGTAAAAGCTGACATCTGTGGCAAAATAATTCACTGGTGAATGAGCCTTTGCCATTATTTCCCACAGGTTGGGCCCCTATTTATTGTCGATACTGATCACCACTGTTTATTTATCAGACAAAAGAAGCTAGAAAAGAAGTAGAAGCCTCTGGAAAAGAAAACAGTAATAACTGGAGTGTCCACTTGAGGTTGGCCCTAAAAGCATATTATAAGCTCCCTATTGAGTGAAAACCGGTTATTTCTTTACAGTTCCTTTTAATGCCTGCAAATCACACAAGTTGGTAAGACTCATACAAGGAGTTTATGGATCTGTCGCATAGTTTCTCGAGCCCTTTTGGATCCTGAGGGCGTGGTCACACTGGCCATTCAAATTGTGCTGTTCACCCCCCTGCAGCGCCTCTCGCCTGCAGGACAGTATGGTTGGTGGTCACACTACGATATGAACTATATGAACCAGACTTCAGCACAAGTGCCAATACACGCACGGCCGCCTACATTACTATGAAGCATGGGTTCACAAGACGCGGTTTCATCAGAGTCAGCAGATAGAAAACACAAAGAGTTTTTTTTTTTTTTTTACAACTTTACTCACTTTTTGGCTTCTGTTAAGTTGTTTTGGACTGACCCAGCCCTCCAACACCCTGCCATTGTTTCAATGTGTGTTGCTGTGTTCCTAATCTTTTGGCATTGGTCACTAAGTTTTTGGGATGTGTCAGGGAGTGATTGGCAGATGTCACTGAATGATTGAGAGTTGTAACTTATCGATCTGTAGGTGTAACTGATTTTATGGCATTTGTCACTTAGTTTTTGGCAAGTTTTCATGTAGTAATTGGAAGGAGTCACTAGATACTTGGAAGATGTCATTGAGCAAAAAGGCAGCTGTCACTGAGCAATTGCTACATGTCACAAAACCATTGGCAGGTGCTACTTCCAACCTATGACATACCAAGAGTCTCTTTTGGACCTCGCTGACTAGTGTATGAACATGTACAATCTCAAAACACATGGTCTTCTCTTTGGAAAGGCCACCTTGACTACTATGTTCTAGATGATGAATAATAAAATAGTATTAAACCCTGCATGAGCTAACAAGCCTGCACAGCACACCTGGCACTTTCTGGTTAGATATCAAAAAGTTGTAAGTTTTTCTGATCAAAAAAGCAGAAAAATGAAACAGAAAGAGCTTTTGTTTGATTTATGCATTAAAAATATTAAAAGGGCACCAGCACCACATAATTGGCTGTGTTGATGTCTAGCAGACAGCTAGCATCACCCACTTGTCACTCAATGCCAACATTTCTCTTATTATGCATGACTTATGATTCAAGAGAATGAGGCAAATTAAAAATGTGTCACCTTGTAATTATAGAAAGGAGCTATAGATTTGAGAACAGTTGTTTTCGCACTAAGCTGTGAATCATACACTGCTATAAAGGAATTGTAACACAAGGCTTTCGGTTTCAGTTGTTCACTTGAGGAGCAACAGTTTTCAGTAGCTCTATGCTGTCTATTTCTATCTCTTTCTCAGCCCTGGAGGTTGTCGCTAAGCATGCTGCTATTTGTTTCAGATGAAGAGCTCTTTTTGGCATAAAGGGTGGGACGTTTCTACAGCAAGCAGAGATAAACAGACTCCTAAAGCTGGCTGTGCACTCTTGAACCTGCTGTCACCTTTTATAACACACACACCACCTGAAATCTGTGTTCTACAAATGTGCATTTGCATACTGAAATTGAGGGGGTTGATATTTTCCAGTATCAGGGTCGCTGTGAGACACAAACAAAATCTGACACAGCAACAAATATTATGTCAGTTGTAGTCTATTCATGTGGTTTATTTGCCGTGAAATGAGACAAAAAATGTGTGTGCTAAGTGTAGATTGCAGAAGTCAGAGCTGCAGTGATGTATAGCTGTGTGATTTGCAAAAATAACTCCTCATAAAAATAGCCTCTGCTTCACATTGTGATATTAAGTTAAAATAGAAGACAATATGAAGGTCAACTCAATTAGCCTACATCCTCTTTCCAAATTGAAAACCTATTTGCAGTTGGTTTTCAATACTCTGAAATCAGCCGGCTGTGGAGGATTTGTAATGTGTTCATAGGTGCCAGGGCTTGGATATTTCTTAATTACAGCATAATTGATAGCTAATGTTTCGTGGCAGGCAGGAGAGTTGTTGTTAGTGGTGCAGTAGCATGAAAAGGAGAGGTAAAACTCCACTATGCCTGAGCAACCCAACTTATTATTTCATTAGACTTTGGGATACATGTATGGAGCTCTGACTCAGGCACACAAGCTATCAGGCTGGAAAATCACAAAGAGATTGTGTCTACATAGTAATCAGCATTCAAAGTGCACGGGTCATGATCAGGCGAATTAATCTAATTACCACTATCATTATTTTATTATCTGATAAATTGGCTGTCTTGACAAATGCTCCCTGAGGAGACACACATGGAAAATGGCAAAGTGCAAAAAGTCTCTAAGTGGCTCCGCTGGCGTGATCAAATTAAAACTACTTTGTCAGTCATGCCTGGGTATACACACGGGGCAAGGACGGTGTGAAATTGAGGTTACAGTACAAATTCAGATGAGCGTGAAGAAACTTCTTTGTCAGGTGATGAGTTAGGAAAATTAGCTTGCTCATTTGACTCCAAAGTGATGAAACTTCTATAAAATTATGAAGAAACAGCTCTGATTCAGGCATACAAAATAATACCTGGACCAAAAATGATGCAGATGACCATTTCATTGAAAAGCAGTTGCTAGGAAACGCCTGAAGTCAGGGTTTACTCCCTGCCAGCTGTTGCCATTAGAGCAGAGCACAGCAGGAACCAGTCTGGACCCATTTAACAGAAACTTTAAAATCAGGAAATTACCTTCAGTTTGTAAACTCAAATAAATCAGAGTGAATGTCTCATTATATGGACCGGAGGTCAAACGTCTTCCACACTTTGAGCTTTCAGTGAGATTAATTTAAAGAAGCAATTTCCCAAGCAGTTGAGTTTGTCAGACAATTGTTTCAGCCACATTAATATGAAAACAATGACATGAAAAGTCAGGATGACATGCTCTAAATTATGTTCAGCAGTCAAGATGTGATGAGAGAAAGAAAAAAACGAAGATATTTTGCATTTTGTTTGTGTATCAAATAAGACATAAGCGGCATGATAGAGTTGGAAATGAGTTATTTACATCTTATACCTTTTTTGCCTGACTTAATTCTGAACTATTAACAAAAGTTTTTCACATGTTTTTTATGAGCCCTAAGGACTATCTGTGGGTACACAGATACTTTATATGAAAAAAATGATTCAAGCAATTCACATGAATAAAAAGGTGCCACAAGAAAGTATACTGTTGTAACAGTGTTTAGATGACAACAACAGCAACATGCAGCAGATGCTTTCCTAACCCTCACAGTCCTGAATGAGCTAAAATCAGAGGGCTTTGCCTGTCAAATCACTTCAAAGTTTAGATATACCTTGAAAAATGGATCTACAACAGAGAGGCACTCTCACACAAATTGTTTGCTGCTTCCCAGCGTACGGCACCAGCTTCACCATATTACCATTCTACCTCTGTATTTGTTTCATGCACAGACTGATAGCAAGGGTTTGACGCACTCAGTGACAGGACTTGAAATAAAAGAACTGAAGCTTTGAATCCCCACAGGAATGAAAATATTGGCTCTAACACATATCCAAAGGGAGTCCAAAACAGCCTGTGTGCCAAACTGCAACAGCTAATAGATATTTTCACACAAACTGTGCAATGTTTTTATCACCTGGATGGACTAAACCTAGCAGCCTGCCAAAAAAAGTGTATCATCCTCTTTGGTTAACAAAAGGTGAATGGTGAGTTGATCTTTACCAGCAGAGCTTGTGATGCAATACATACACCAGTGCTAAGGATCCAGCTTTGATCCTGGACTCATGGGAGCTAACTGTGATCAAGTGAATGTGCAGACAGAAAAGGCAGGACTGGTTAAGGACGCAAAAGCTGTTAGCTCAAAAAAAAAAAAAAAAAAAAAAAAAAAAAAAAAAAAAAAAAAAAAAAAAAAAAAAAAAAAAAAAAAACAGCTGAAGATTGTACATGCAGTGTGAGATTTGGTCATTTTTAAGACAATACTTAGAAAAGAAAAAAATGCCACAGACTCTTACTGCCTAAGTGATGAGGCAGTAGGTGCTGTGCTAATTCATGAAGTCATGTTGACCTCATATTATGTCAGGGCTGAAAAATTTGCAAAAAAGATGAAATTGCAATTATTAATCACTGTACTGCAATTTGAAGGGAACTCAATGCTTTTTAATGCTCTTGTTTTGAATAAGAAAAATACATATGAGGGAGAAAGACAAGATGTTTTTGTTAGAATATGACATAAAATCAACAAAAAGAAGGAGAAGAAGTTTTGCTACTTTCTGGCCATTTTCCAACTTTTCTCCTACCACTCATTTTTGCTGCTTTTTGACCATTTTTTCCTCAAAGTTATTTCTGAGGCTACTTCTTATTGTTTCTGTCACTTTTCACCACTTAGGCTGTTTCCCTTGCAAAGGTTGTTTTCAATAATTTGGCTCTTTGCTTGAGCAAAGTTGAGTTCAAGGTTGTAGAGCATAAAACATCTATTGCAACAAATGTATCTTGCATTTTGACCTACTTGAGGTTTAAGACATATTGCATTGTCTGTGATTAGAATATTGCAGCAAGTCATATTGCACTTTGATCTTAAATTGAATACATTTTCCAGCCTTTTTTGTGTTACCCTTAGTGGAAAAACTCAGTTTGGTGCAAGTGAAAACAGCTGAGGTAACTCCAAGTCTTGCTGTCTTCATATTTTATGGTTTGAAGTACCTGAAAGGAGCATTTTGAAACTGGCTTTGCCACGAGGTGCTAGTTTCTGTTCAAGAATGTGTAACAGAAAAATGGGTAAATAAAACTTGTGCAATAATATGTGTCCATAGCCTTAAACAAAGTAACTGGGATCTACTTTGGGCCTTTAAGTGTAGCACAGCTAAAGACAGGAGGAGAGAATATGGGAAACAAAGGTCGTGATGATATAAGCAACAAAGGGCGACGGATTGGAGTCAAACCAGGACTGATATGAATTTTGACAAGAATTCATGATTGTATCTTGAGCTAAACCTCTGCTGTACTTGTGCTCTTTGTGATGAAGTAGAGTGAAACTGATCTGCTTTGCAACTAACAGTGAACTCTGGGCCTTAACTTCCTGAGGATGAGAAGCAACTTTCTTCATATGTGAGAGCAGCTTGAGGTGATACTTTCTCACATCTGATGAAAAGTGAAAAACATTCATTTAAGCATCTTTTATCACCTGGATAGGCTCGTGTACAACCGGTGTGGAGATAAGTCTCTGTATAATTGAGCATTATGAAATGTTACTTAATCCACAGAACAGGTGAAAACAGCTGGAAGCAAGGCTTTGTGTGGTGGCTATCTACATTCCTGATGTAATGAGAGCCGCTGTGTTAGGCTATAGGAAAGGAAGCAATGAAAGACTCTGGATGTGTTTGATGATATCACAGCCACCAGTTCCATTATCTGTGTACATATTGTTTCACTCTGATGGGGGCATTTATTCCAAACTCTGGCTCTAATAAGATTCCTAAAAATGCAGCATTTACAGGTGGTACCAGAGGCATTGCTGAAACAGGTTTTTTGGTTTTATTGAGACGTAATGAATCCTTTGATAGCGTGTAATGAAACAGACAGTTACCTCTGACTGCTTGCTGATGTCTTGTGTGTGCTTTATTTTTGTTTGTTATGTGACTATGTCTGCAGTCAGCGGCTGGTTAATGATTTCAGGGCAAATGTGTAGAGTAACAGATGACCTCTGCCCTCACCTCAGCTCCTCCTCAGCATCTTGACATAATAAGCAGTTAATCGCACTTGAACACTCTCCTTTTCTCTGTTTTTCTCACTGTATTTTTAACCGCAGGATGGCTTGACCTGTATAACCTGGCAGAAAGCTGCTGACTGACAGCATAATTCATAACTGCCCATAATAATTGGTTTATCCGTGGCCAGTTTGGAGCACAGAGGAGAAATGGCTGATTAAAAACAATAACGGTGAGCACGCAAATGGAGTAACCGGTCTGAAAAATTTCCTTGTCCTCTTGCTCAGCTGTCTAGACAAGAATCAGAGATGTTTTTATTTGGGGAGTCAGGGCACGCTGCAACTGCTAACAAGCAAAATGCGTCACACTTACATTGTTTCAGAGGGTGGCACAGTCACGTAGATCTGTGTATTTGTTTTTTTTATTTTACACTTTTATGCCTGAGCCTTTATGAAATGACACCTCCCACATGAATTCACCTTGCTCAAACAACTATAAACAGGGATAGCACCATGCTCAATCTTCGTTTAGGGTTGACTCATGTTGCAGCCTCATCTTTCTCACTCACCTCCTGTGCTGCTTTCAAAATATTAACAACCCCCAGTCACAGGACAAACTAAATTAAGATTTGTTAATATGAAAAGCTGAAAGGTGGATTTATTCCAAGAAGTGCCTTGGTGCTGCAGGTTTATACTGTTTTTCTTTCATTGCTTTTCAATGGGAGCGCAAAGTGCAGCTACAAATGAACTGCAGGCCTGTGGTACATCAAAAAGCCTCTGCTGCTGTGTTCAGTTGAAGAAATGCAGATGGCAAATGATCAGAATGAATGTTACATTACATAGTGTGTTCTGCGGATGCTGATATAAGTGGGATACGATAACAATACAGCCTAATGCATAAAAGTGCAGAGCAATAGATGTTTGGCAGATATAGAAATGTGTCACTGCACACACTGCTGGCCATCTTTCCACTCAATGCATGAATACATAACAAGTTCAGTGAATGTGTCATCCAAGACTGAAATAATACATGATGCATGGAGTATATTTACAATGTGTCATTTCAAGACAGAGGTACTTCATCTGCTTCACTACTAACACACTCCTACATGTGTGTTGGAAACTCATTTTAGATTTTTTCTATAGACTGTGAAATTGGGCGCGTAAGAAATTCCTGCAAGAGTGCAACATTTATCAGTGCAGATTTGTCCCAAAAACATCGAACACACACAAGACTTTGGGAGATATAATCTAACCTTACTTTCTTATCATCAGTCCTTTTGTTTACAGTTCCCCCTTTTTCTGTCTCAATGATCAGAATATACTGAATACTTTAAAAAATAAATAAACAGTTTTGCAGTAGCATCACGTGATCCTCAATTTTCAAGGTCTGAAGGGTTTTGATGACTTTTTAAACTTTGTGTTCTTGTATAAAATATACAGTTTATAGTCAGGAGTTAACACTTAAAATTAAAATAAAATAGTTGTTTTGTGGTTGACTATTACAGAGTACTTCAACAGCACACCTTTCATAATTCTAACATTTGACAATTCTGCAACAAAACAAACCTCCATTACATCCAATGCCACATTTTGTGTGAATATCTACTGCTGATGTTTGAAAAAGTACGCTTAAACTAAACAAACTATGGCAGCTTCATTTTGGTGAAGGTTGAGGAGGCAAAACTTTAGATCAAGGATAAAAAAAAAAAGATTTTTGAAGATTGAACGTTAACTTAAGGGCTGCAAAAAGATGCGACACAGATCCTGCATAGGAAAGTTAAATGACTTAAACACTTTTGGATCATTTTTAATTTCATTACATTTCAGTGTATACAGAAAAACATACCTTCAGCATTAGCACAACAGATTAGCTCTGCAAATAGCATATCAAATAACATCCTGAACATACCTAGTTTACAGAAAAACCATGGAAGGCATTAGTATTATGTAGCAATCTGAATATTTTCCTCCTTTAAATGATAAGGAGAACATTTTGTACATAAAGACATCACTTCCATTCTCCTCTAACCAGCCCTACTGTATAATTTGAAACATTAGAAGAAGAAAGAAAAGCTGTGCTTTAAAGAGTCGCACATTATAAAAGTCCCATATGGAAACACGGAGGGCAGATACCTCTGCAGGAGAGATTGGAGTAATCAAGGTATTCAGAAAATCACAATAGAGCAACAATAGAAGCAGCCACGTGTAGCAGCAGATGTGAGAGAAGTTCAGCTCCTCAATTTTCTCAGGACAAAGCAGCCATTTATGCTTTGTTCCACAGAGGGTAAATCAGACTTAAGCAATGTGACTCTGCCTGAATAGAATTGTGGGTATTGTAGTTTCAATAAGGTTATGTTGAGCTTAGTGTATGTGGGGACACAACTGTACTAACAGTACGTGAACTTGTTCCTGGTTAGGTTTATTAAAAAAAAAAAAAGTGTTTTCATTCTCGACAAGTGGATATTTTAGTCTTTTCGAAGCCATCCTCTTGAGCTTTTTTTGTTGAATGGAGCTTCTCGGGGTTATGTCCTTAGCCCAGACCTTTGTCTCACTGTAAATTCCTCTTCTAAGTTATTTACTCAACTGCTCTATAGACCTGTCATTTCACTGCTATGCTAGTGACACATATCTTTTTCTCTTATGAGTCTGGATAAACTGACCTCCCTCTTTGGCACTTCAATTATAAATGGGATGTCCCTGAATTTTCTGACAAAACAGAAATACTTTTTTGAATTTGATGGGATAACCGGGGCAATTCAGCATACCTTCTTTTTTATCTATTAAAAAAAAATAATCAAATTACTGCTAAGAGCCTTGACACCACCACAAATTCTGATGTGTCTGAATATCTTCAGTTTTTAATCCTCACATTTATTTCCTCACATTCAGGTAATTGGAGCTTTCTCCACTAAGTTTCAGTTGTACTGTAAACTGGAAAACCCTGAAACAATTTAGCTCACAAACATGTGACAAGTCGAGACTAACATCTCATTTGAAGATGTAAGAAGAGGCGCTGGTTTGGCTTAGCAACTTATTGTGCCACACACAGAGCAGGTGGCCCCCATTTCTTAGTGTACAAGAAACCTCAACTATGCCACATTATGTCACATATCCAGCCATCAAACACCAGCAGTGCATAGGGTTCATTCCTCTGTTTCACTGTTGTTCAATCCAAACTCGGTAATGGAAAATACACAGTTTCAAAAATAAGAGGTGAAATTGTATCAGAACATATCTTAGTGGGAAGTGTTGGTTTCTTGTTCACAAAGCTCGATGAAAGGGGAAAAAGAAATGATAGTGTCAGTTTATCATGACAGCTCCGGCTTTTGATCAGCACATCTCAGTGTGGCATGTTGTGGCCGGTGGATGATGTGCAACTAGAGTGACAGGAAGAGATCCATGCACACAGAAAGAGCGAGAAGAGGCTGTGTCACATCTGTTACTCGCAGCCCCCCTGTCAGGATGAGCACTGGCTGCACACTGGCGCATGAATTCATTGAAACCATCACATCACAAACAGCTTATTTATTTATTTACCATGAGGCAGAAAAGGATACTTACACCAACAATCTGTGGTGATGTCACAGTAACCAAGCCAACACATTTAAGGATGTGAAACAGGATGGAACTGAATTCAATGTCTGGTTGAGTGTGTTCATGCACACAGTTTAGCTGTCAGGCTGCACAACAATCTGTTTGCTTTTCTCTCCTGTACCTGGACAAGACACTGGATTGGAAACCTATTCAAAAAGAGTTTTCTCAAAGTTGAAAAGGAAAGCCACCAAAATCACAAAATCATGATCTCTCAAAAAGACTTGACACTTCAACAAGCTACCACAGGCCAGCTGCATGCCACTCTTCCTGAAAGTCTATCAAGACAGCCAACTATCAAATATTCTCTAGATACGAAGTTGCCTCAAAGGACCAATGAGACACAATGACAAGTACAGTATGTTCAAACATGATTGATTTTCAGGCCTTGAAAATTCAGAACTTGGTGTTTGTCAAGATTGGGTTTCAATCCTTCATCAAATGCAACATTAAAAAAGAAGTGAGCTACCCCAAGTAGCTTTTGACTTCTTGCTTGTAGCAATATTTTAATGGATAGATGTCCAAGTCATTTGTATCTCAATTAAATGGGATACATTGGCTGTTTTAATTACTCTTAATGTAATATGTGCTAGATAATATCAAAAACAGGAACATTTTGTTCATTATTATTATTATTATTATTACTATCATTATTATTATTATTATTGTTATTACTGAGATCATCAATGTTTAAATGTGTTATTTATCTTCAATCCAGGGCTATTTTTTTCCGTTTTTGTATCTGGCCATTGTGATTGATTATAGTGACCTCAAAAGGCTCATTTCACATCCCAAATTCAAAAAAAAAGAAAGAAAGAAAAAAAAAGAACTGTCAAGCATCTGAGTTCAAAGGTCAAAAATAATAAGTACTTTGAATCAAATCAAAATATCTTCAGAGAAAGCAAAATACAGACATCATCAAACTGTGAGGACAAGCTGCCACCAAGAGCCGAGTTTGCAGGTCCAGCTAACTATTCTGATGTCAACAGGTAACCGCAACACAAAGTCACCAGAGCACTTTAAATTTTGCTAATCATCTCCGATCTGCGAATATTTTTAAAAACACCAACCATTTGACAGCACTACCCTCTACTGTGCAACCCCAAACCACTGTCCATTAACAGTTCATTGCGACATCTAAAAGTGTAAGTAAAAACTCTACCATGCAAAGCCAGTCATCACAAATAGAAGAAAATGCCAGTTTCCCTGGACCTGAGCTCATCGAAGATGGATTGACAGAGTGGAAAAGTGTGTTGTGGTCTGACGAGTCCACATTTCAAATTATTTTTAGACATCATGTACATTGTGTCGTCCAGGCCAAAGAGAAAAAGGACAATATAGATTGTTTTCAAAAGTGCTGAGTTCAAATGTCAGCATCTGTGATGGTATGGTGTGTTAGTACCCATGGCATCATGGGTAACTGTCACATCTGTGAAGGCACCAACAATGTTGACAGGTACACACAGGTTTGGATTAACATATACTTCCATCCAAGTTGTGTCTTTTTCCGGGACAGCACTTGTTTCTGCACTTGTTACAACAGTGTGGCTTCATAGTAAAAGAGTGCAGGTACTAGAGTGGCCTGCCTGCAGTCCAGTCCTGTCTCCCATTATGGAGAGCAAAATAGTACGCCTGGCTTGTTGAAGTTTTACATCAAGCAAGAATGGGAATGAACTACAGCTACAAATAGTCAACAACTAGTGTCTTTGGTTCCCAAACACTTATTGAGTGTTGTTTAAAGGAAAAGTGATGTATCATGGTGGTAAACATGACCCTGTCCCAATAAGGGAATTTTTGCGGAAAAAAAAAAGTATCTCAGTTTGAACAATAAATATCTATTTAATCATTGTATTCTGTTTTTACTGTTTTTCACAATGTCCCAGTTTCATTGGAGTTGGGGTTGTATTACTTTGTTCATAACTTTCAAAAACCAAAGAACTCTGAGCTCTGTGAAATTTGAGACCAAATACTTCCACTGTCTGCAACTCTGACCCAACAAACAAAACCCATCACTGTACAATATGACCTCAGAATACATCGATAAACTCTCTGTAGGTCTTTTTCCTCTTGGCTGTAGCCTCACTTTGGCCCAGTGTAAATATGAGAGCAGGACTAGATAGAGACATCGATTGTGAAGATGTACTGTGCATTATGTCACAGCTTGTATCTGATTTCTCATCTCTTTCACCTTAGTGGTTTACCAGACAGTGGCTGCACTGTATGACTTGTATAATAACTGTCACACACTAATTAAATCTTTGTCAAAGCTACCAAATACAAAATAGTTTGTATGGATGTTCGACCATTTGATACAGTTAGTATACATCTTTAAAGTTACAGTGCCACAGCACTGGGCAGGGGATTGAAAAACAGGGCTCGAGTTTTTTGAATATTTAAGCAGTGAGTCTTTGCTTCCTTTTTTCAGGGAATAATTATGAGGTATTTGTTGAATTCAGACCTCAAGGATACAAAAGGTTCTGTGGAGAGATAAGAATGGAAACATCCGCCCGTCTGTTAAAAGACACAATAAATCATTTGTCCTGTGACATTAATTTGCATGTGTCAATCTCTCTCCCTTTTATTTTTTGGTAAAGAAAGGATCAAAGTCCAATACGTCTGCAAAGAAATGTAAAGAACTAGACTGGCTATTCTATAGTTCTGTTTCATCTCTGACAAAACTGCATTTTAAAATCTGTTATAAAGAGAAAAAAAACAGACACACCATCTGCTTAATGCACAGTCGATTCACTTTTAGTTAAAATGCATTGATGTTTATATCCCCAAGTGCTAAAAAAGTGTGACTGTACAGTACATCTTTGTCAAATCCAGATATTGTTTGGGATCCTGACTGGAAAGTAAATCAGTGTGATGAATAATTAATAAGTCCAGAGAGGAGAAAAAGGTAGAGATGTAGACCATATGACAGCTCCTATCTCATATTTGTTTCTCTGTGAGCAAGCAGCACATCAGATTTTGTCATATCTGCAAATATTTTGTCACTCAGCTTTTGAAACAGTCTGATGTACTTTTTCCTTTTGTGCCTTCTCCTGCATGAAACAACTTGTGAGAAGCAGCTGCAAGTTTTAGTGCATAAGAGTACCTATATTTCTTATTTCTCCATTTCTTAAAAGAGCTGCATGTATAATGAAACAGAGGTTACACTAAAACTCATTTAAATGTCCAACAGGGGCCTCTTTGTCTGGTTTTCATACAATCAATTGTTTCAAAGTTTAAACATAAAAAATTCATTAGAAATCAGCTTCTCTGGGTCGGAAGCGAGCTGTCAAGGTGAGGGCAGCCGAGTAATTACATGCAACCTAAACATGCTGTTAGTTGACACCCATGCTGATGTATGGCCTATGTGCAACAAGGATGAGAGTATGCATCCAGAATGAAAGAAATGTGCTCAAAAACTATTGTTTGGTGTGACAGGATAAAAAATCATCCTTTCCCAGTGGCCTGGTAATCCTCAGGCGGATAATTAAAAAGTGTGTGCCATAGACGAAAAGGAGGGAGATTAAAATAAATAAAAAAAAGTGTGGAGAAAGAGGAGAGGCTCTGTGAAGATCCCAGGGGGATCCATTAAAGAATGTTTTCTTGAATTGAGGTTAGGTGCATTGATCTCTGTCGAAGCTGGCACAGCTGAGAGTTAACACTCCCTGCCTGCGACTGACTCATTTCATACATTATTCCAATTAAATCACTGTTGCCTGCCTGGCTGCCTGCCGCTCTATTTTCCAGGATAGAGGGAATTGGCACCTGCCACATTAACTCCACTGTGATCAAATATGACCAAAGAGAGACACAATATCAAGCCAGAGGACAAAAAAGAGGAAAGAAGGTGGCTAACAAAGGTGATGTTTTGTCTGCAGCAGTGGAGGAAACGATTGAACGTCCAGCATGATAGATTAGACACATTAGGAGCACGCTAATAGGAGCCCTGTCCTATACAGTAGGCCTGTGTGTCATTGTATGATATATTGACTGGTATGAGCACAGCCATTGTTTTTGTTACTGTACAGAATGTGAAAGGCAAGCCCATTTATTTGACTTGAAGGTTGAGAAACTCCTGGTGAGGGTCAACAGAGGTACAAAACAATGCTGAATATGAAACCCGCATGTTGCTTTATGGATGAAAACTTGGATCAGCAATCTGCCGTTGAACTGCCACACACAAATTTCAGTGTCAAGCTGGCAGAGAAATGGAGGCATTACAAGCCGCCGCTCAATAACACAAAAACAAATTGCTTCAGTTTTTCTCCCACAGGAGCAATATGCATGAAGCTAACTGACACTGGGATCAAATTGCTTCTTTCAGCTTGTTCCTTTCACCTCAACATCGTACACAAACATCCACGAAAACACACCATAACACTGCAGCGCAATGAGACCAAGCTTTGTGATTAAAACTGAGCCAAAAAATGTATTTCATGTTTCCTCGTCAGGCTGGGAACACTACGAGAGTCTGGTGCATGCTCGGGTCACTAAACCAGGCCGCTTTAAGCCCGCCAGACAGACTTTACATAAACGTTATTCATCAAGCAGCTTTTACAGATATGACTTCAGTGGCCCAGTGAGGATTGGCTGGACACTACACCCACATCAAACACCCTCTCTTCTCTCTGAGAGGGATTAAAAAGCTTCCCTATGCTATGAGGGGCTGTGTGTTTGAAAGCTTCACTCACCAGTAAGTGATCATTTGATTTCAATAACAAAAAACAGCAAATATCAGTCACATCTCCACTGAGACTTTCAAAATCAAGATACCCCTTTGAGGAGCTGAGATATTTAGCCAGGCTGTTATCTGATACATTTCCCTCACTCTTTCTCCCTGAAATAAGGAAACATTGATTGTGCATGCTGAAATTAATGCAAGACAGCAAAGAGAGACACAAAAACAAGACTGAATCAGCTCTGAAGGGCAGCAGAGTGGAACATTTTGACTAACAAGCAGTTTTTTGAACGCACTTTGCTGTTGTCTTCGACGTAGCGTGGTGCCTTCTGGTGCATCTATCGATCCTGAGCAGCGGATGGAGACGTCAAGAGAAGAGGAGTGGGTGAGCGTAGAGGACGAGTTAAAGAGATGCTAATAGAGGACAGAGGATGGAGGAACGGGAAGATACACATTTATACCCAGTAAACTATAGAGGGTATGTGTTAAAGGCTGTCTTTAAACAGTACACACACAAAAACACACACACACAAGGTTAACTGCAACATTCAGTGGAGGAGAAAGCAGCTCAGCACATCACTGTCTCCTAATGGGAGCAGGTTGCATTGTCTCACGAGGACTTGCTCTGCACAGTGTGTGAGTGAGTGAGTGTGTGTGTGTGTGTGAGGGGGGGAGAAATAAATATATAAAGAATGCACTCTGTGATGGGCGGAGAGTAAACATTCATTAATGTAAGGGTGGAACATGTTTAGTCGCTGCATGTAATTTGGCTGTTCTATTTATGGCTAAGTAAGCTCAGCCCCAATTACTGTGTGAACAATACTCACTGGGTTCTTTGGAACATGAATATGCAAACAGGCTGTCCTGTGATACAGCTTGTTTTTACACCACGTCTCTTAAATTGGCTTCATAATGGCAACTCACGTCTTCTGTGACACGCTTTCGATGGCATCTATTTTTTTTTTCTTTCATGGGTTCTTATCCTCCATTGACTCAACTATAATCATATTACAGGCAGTCTAGTGAGTCATTTGACCTTCTCTGTATTCATTATAGGCACCAGGCTGTAATCTAATGTTATGTAATCTAATGTTCAGTATAATTGCATCAATTGCTGGCGCTAGACAGCAGAAAACCTAAAACGATCATATCATTAAAAGACAAAAGAATAAAAGATCGAACATAAGTGAAAACAATAAAATTATAAGCTTAAAACTGCACCACACTCTGCGTGAGAAAAGGTTAAAGGGGCACCGCCTGCCTTATTTACACTGTCTGACAAGTACTGTGAATATGTATAAGATACAGAATGGAGAAAAAAATTGCAAGATTTTTTGTACCCTTAGTTTCAGCAAGCATCTGCAAACTTCCCACTCATGAAAAACTAATGGAAAATGCATGCGGGATTTCAGCTGAGGCTCCAATCCATTTTAATCCTGAAGGCAATTACGGCGTGGGGGTTTTAGGGTCAGTAGTGCTGTTGATTGATGGGATGAAAAAGTCACTTCAACAAAGTGCCGTGAACTTCCCCCACCTGGCCGCAGCACAAAGGGTGTTGCTTGATGCAGAAAAAGCTTTAATGCTTTTTTAATGCATCCAATGAAGGAATATAAAATGGAGAATTAATGATCGAGCCTCTGATAGGCCTTGTGTGTCAATATCTCTGATGTCTTTGGAATTGTAAATGAGTTTCTTAATTTCTACGGATCATTTGGCCCTGTTGGTTGAGATAAGCCTGATCATGCATCCCCACCTGCAGCACTGATGCAACATTTTTAAAGTCTATGGTGTCACTGATAAGTGACATATTTGCACTGACCGAAAAATCAGATGTTTTTTGTGAGTGAGAGAGAGTGTGTGTGTTTCTGTATGTGTGTTATAATTCGCTTCACTGTTTCTTCCTTGCTTTCTTTTAAGAGCCATGCTCTGTATCCTAGCAACACGACTCACTTGTTCCCCCTTCTCCCGCCCTTCTGTGTGTCAAGTCAGTGGCAGAAGACCCTTACTGTCTCCTGTCACTGTAACAGCCAGATAATATCCAATTCATACAGGTTACTTAATGCTAAGCTACTGCTTATGCTAATGCTACTAAATGACTAATTTCAAACAGAAATAGGAAAACAATGTGAGCAATTTTGTTTAGCTCTTCCATTTTTTGTAGCATTACTTGTTCAATGCCATAATTGTGCATAACTTTGAAGTTGCTTTTTATTTTTAAATTTAAGTGGGGTTGTGTGAGGTACTTGTCAATACAAAGTGCATAATCCACAGGGGATCCCGGTCAGCTTTGCTCCTTCAGTCAGAAATGAGGCAGAGAAGTGACAGGAGCTGGTGTCTAAAGTCACCCTTTGTTCTGTTTTTTCTTTGTGTTGTTGGTTTTTCTGTTTCTCTTTGTAGGTTTGTCTTCAGTTTCTTTGCTTCTTTGTCAGTTTCTTGTCATATCTCAGTGTGTTTCTTCTTGTTTTCTTGTGTTTCTTACTAGAGATTCTTTTTTACTTTTATTGTAGTTTTCTTAGTTTTACCTCTTGTATGCTGCTTCTTAATACATATTTTTCTATTCTGCTCATGGGCCCTTGCCTTTCTGTTTTACCTCGCACGACAGCCAGGCTATCTATTTAAACACCTTTAAAAGCTCCAAATACACGGAGAGCACATAATATTACTTTGTTTTTGGGATCACGTTTTCTTAAAATTAGCTAAATTACACAGTGAAATTGACCCTGTTTTCAGCGGTTAATAGACCAGCTTCCTCGCCACTCTCTAATTTTTTCATTAAATGGGCCAAGCTGACCAGCATACTCTGTTGCTAATACACTCACTAGTAACAGGTACCTCTCACAACCCCACTTAAAAAACATAATAAGAAGAAATGTGCGTACTTTTCCACCACTATGCTCATGTAGATTTTCATTCATCCAGGACTTGGTTGTACTGGAGACTCAAAAAACAAGACGACTGGACTCTGTTTTACACCTAGAACTCAGATGTCATCAGTGCATCAGGCTGAAAGTGTTCCCACTAAGAAAGAAGGAAGGGAAAAATAACAGAAGTAAAAAATAACCTTAAAAACCTATGGATGCCCCAAGTGGGACTCTTGGGAGAACAAGAAGAGAAAGGACACTGAGCAAGAAAGGGAAGACGGTCGCAAGAACATTGTGATCCCTTGCATTGCAAGGGTATTTGAAAAACTGAAGAGGATCTCTGGCAAATGCCACTTCCCTGTTTACTTTAAGCACCAAGATACAAACAGAGAAATGTGATGTTCTCTGCCATGCTGGAGAGAATGATTCCTGTACTAGAAAACACAAAAGTGTATTGTACTTTGGAAAAACAGCCAACGTCATCAGAAGATGTTTGTTGTGGTATCAAAGTACTCTCAGTGGCTTAAATAAGGCTCAATTTTGGTAGCCCCAGGGAAAGTCATCTTTCTCAGCTTTGTTTCAATCACTGCACCAAGCAGGAAGCAAAACATGTAACAGAAAAGCCATGGAGAGTGTCTCAGTGACCAAAAAACAGTGTAAACCACTGTTTGGTCCATACTGTCATACTGGTCTCAATGACTTCCACACAAATGATGTCAACCTTCTCAGCCACCCATTCATGTGATCCACCTCAAAACACTGAGCTTTCATTCAGACTAAATGACAAACAGGAAACCAATTTCTTGTGTTCTGGCTCAAAGGAGGAGTAATGTACAAGTCTGAATCACAAAAACCTCCTGGCATGTTCTGTATTTGAAATCTGTGTGCCCTCTGGGCTCTGCCCCTTCTTTCCAAGTGTTCAAACTACCAAATATCAAACTTTGTGCAAGAAAGACAAAAGGCTGCTCTGCAAAACGAGTAAATCAGAGGGAAAGCAATCAAAATGTTTTCCGGCAGGATACAGGGGCTTTGGAAGGAGCGTGGGGCTGAGGATCACTGTGGTAGCTTGGTAAATGAATAGTTCTTTCCAGGGAGCGGGTCTCATCAGGTGGCTGATACCGCCTCCTGTTGGGTCATAAGCTGGGCTCCTGATTTGTCCTTGTTTAGTGTCCACTCCAGGCTGCATGGGGGTGTAGTGACCAGATTGCAGCAAACAGTTAGACAGCTACCATGGCGCTCCTTGAGATGATCTTACTTGTGGGTCAATCAAATGTACTGTGCAGTGAAGCCTTTTGATTTCTGTGATTTCCTGGATCGGATGATTAGGTGAGAACTGCAGTTATTGCAAGCAGTCTTTGCGTCATCTACAGCTTTAGGAACTGTTTTAATGTGTTAACTTCTGCACCCAATTTTTTCTTGCCTAAAATTACTTAAGCACACAAAGAAAAACCCATTAGACTATTACATAGTTGCTGATGGGTTGTAGGATTGGGTTACAGGGGGATGCACTGTTTTCCTATGACCATAAATGAAAATTACTCAACTCAACCAATCACCTATCAAGGTAGTGAGCGGTTAAGTATGACGCATTCTTGATGACACTGTGTTCGTTTTCACCTGCCTTTAATTATGGATACAAAAAACAGAGAGCGTGATTGGTTTCAAGTTTGATAAATTACATTGACGGTTGCTTAATGGTTCCATTTGCGTTTCTTCCACTATTTTGCATGTTCTGATAATCTGCATATTCATGAGGGCAGATGCGCTAAATGGATAACAAGTGCTAGTTTGCTCATTTGACAGACGCATACCTCTGTAAACCCAGTTAGTAAATCAGCTTTGCATGTGCTATCAAGTTTGTATGTGTTTTTATACATGAAAACCTTTAGTAAATCAGGCCCTCAGTGTTAGATGATTTCAGTTGCTGCAATCTCAGTTCTGTCAGTTAAAATTAGTTTGATATTGGGTCTCCACTTTACTCGTTAATGCCGTATCTTGATAACTGACCAATGAGAAACAAGAAGGGGTGGGACTTATGACATCAACTTCTCTTCTCGTTATAACAGGCTCAAGTAAAGCTCCATTACGAAATGCAAATACAAAGCATACAATGCATTTAAACAAACACTTAATGGTAAGTGCCAGTCGGAAGTGCTCTAAAATTGAGGTTGTGGGGGCTGTCAGAGCAATAAAATAATATAACTAGAAAAGCAATTTCTGGAGAAATTGCCCTGTGAATGCAGAAGCTGAAGCAGCTTGCGCTGAACTGTTAATGCAGACTCCTGAAAATGCTGAATGACTGCATATAGCGAAGTATAGAGTAGTGTAGCGTAGTATTGTTGAGTATAGTGTAATATAGTTGAGTACAGCGTAAAAGAGTTGAGTATAGCGTAGTATAGTGTAGTATAGCGTAGAATCGTTTAGTATAGTGGAGTATAGCGTAGTGTAGTTAAGTATTGTTGAGTACAGTTGAGTATAGCATAGCATAGTTAAGTATGGTGGAGAACAGCGTAGAAAAGTCGAGAATCGCATTGTATAGTTGAGTATAGCGTGGTATAGTTGAGTATAGTGTTGTATAGTGGAGTATAGCTTAGTATATTTGACTATAGTTGAGAATAGCGCAGCCTAGTTGAGTATGGCGCAGTATAGTTGAGTATAGTGTGGTATCGTTGAGTATAGAGTAGTGTCTTTGAGTAGAGCGTAGTATAGTTGAGTATAGTAGAGTATAGCGTAGCATTGTTGAGCATAGCTGAGTAAAGTCGAGGATAGCGTAGAATTGTCAAGTTTAGTTCAGCATAGCATAGTATAGTTGAGTATAGCGTAGTATGGCGGAGCAAAGTCGAGTATGGCGTAGTATTAATGAGTATAAGGTAGTATAGTGGAGTATAGCACAGCATTGTTGAGTATAGTAGAGTATATCGTAGCATTGTTGAGCATAGTCGAGCATAGCATTGAATTTTTGAGTATAGTAGAGTAAAGCATGGTATAGTCGAGTACAACGTAGTATTGTTGAGTATAGTAAAGTATAGTCGAGAAAAGCATCGTATTGTTGAGAAGGGTGGAGTATACTCTAGTATAGCGTAGGATTGTCAAGTATAGTTGAACGTAGAGTAGTATAGTTGAGTATAGCGTAGAATCATACAGTATAGAGTAGTATTGTTGAGTATAGCAGAGTATAGTATAGTATTGTTGATTAAAGTAGAGTATAGCGTTGCATTGTTGAGAATAGTGGAGTATAGCATAGTATGGTGGAGTATAGTAGAGTATAGCGTAGTATTGTTGAGTGTAAAAGAGTAAAACAAAGTATAGTGGAGTATAGTAGAGTATAGCGTAGTATAGTGGAGTAAAGCGTAGTATGGCGTAGTATTGTTGAATAAAGTAGAGTATAGCGTAGTATTGTTATGTTTAGTAGAGTATAGCGTAGTATAGTATAGTATAGTTGAGTATAGCGTAGAATTGTCGAGTATAGTAGAGTGTAACATAGTATTGTCGCATATAGCGTAGTATGGCTGAGTATTGCTGAGTATGGTAGAGTACAGCGTAGTATAGTGGAGTATAGTACAGTATAGCGTAGTATAGTGGAGTATAGTAGAGTATAGCGTAGGATTGTAGAGTGTGGTAGATTATACCATAGTATCGTTGAGTATAGCAGAGTATTGTTGAGTACCATGGAGAATAGTGTAGTATTGTTGTGTATAGTAGATAATAGCATAGTATTGTTGAGTATAGTAGAGTATAGCGTAGTATAGTGGAGTATAGTAGAGTATAGTGTAGTATTGTTGAGTATAGTAGAATATAGCGTAGTATTGTTGAGTGTAGTAGAGTATAGAGTAGTATAGTGGAGTATAGTAGAGTATTGCGTAGTATTGTTGAGTATAGTAGAGAATAGCGTAGTATAATTGAGGATAGAAGAGTTTAGCGTAGTATAGTGGAGTGTAGCAGAGTATAGCGGAGTATTGTTGAGTATAGCGGATTATTGCGGAGTATGGTGGAGTATGGCGGAGTATTGTGGAGTAAAGCGGAGAATTTGCAAAGTTTGGCGGAGTTTCGTTGAGTATAGCTGAGTATTGTTGAGTAAAGCAGAGTATTTGCAGAGTATTGTTGAGTATAGCAGAGTATTGCGGAGTAAAGCAGAGTATTGTGGAGTATAGCGGAGTATTTGCAGAGTATTGTTGAGTATAGTGGAGTATTGTGGAGTATAGCAGAGTTCTGTGGAGTATAGCAGAGTACAGCGGAGTATTGTTGAGTATAGCACAGTATTGCAGAGTATAGCAGATTATTGCGGAGTATAGCGGAGTACAGCAGAGTATTGCGGAGTATTGCGGAGTATAGTAGAGTATTGTGGAGTATAGTGGAGTATTTGCAGAGTATAGTGGGGTATAGCGGAGTATGGTGGAGTATGGCGGAGTATTGTGGAGTATGGCGGAGTATTGTGGAGTATAGCAGAGCATTTGCAGAGAATGGTGGAGTATAGCGAAGTATTTGCGGACTATAGTGGAGTAAAGTGGAGTATTGTGGTGGATGGCCGCATATTGTGGAGTATAGCGGAGCATTGTTGTGTATAGCAGAGCAGTGCAGAGTATAGCGCAGTATGGTGGAGTATGGCGGAGTATTGTTAAGTATAGCAGAGTATTGCGGAGTATAGCGGAGTTTTGTGGAGTATTGTTGAGTGTAGCGGAGTTTTGTTGAGTATAGCGGAGTATTGTTGAGTATAGCGGAGCATTGCGGAGTATAGCAGAGTAATGCAGAGTATAGCGGAGAATGGTGGACTATGGCGGAGTATTGTTAAGTATAGCAGAGTATTGCGGAGTATAGCGGAGTTTTGTGGAGTATTGTTGAGTGTAGCGGAGTTTTGTTGAGTATAGCGGAGTATTGTTGAGTATAGCGGAGCATTGCGGAGTATAGCAGAGTAATGCAGAGTATAGCGGAGAATGGTGGACTATGGCGGAGTATTTGCGGACTATAGTGGAGTAAAGTGGAGTATTGTGGTGGATGGCCGCATATTGTGGAGTATAGCGGAGCATTGTTGTGTATAGTGGAGAATTTGCGGAGTATTGTTGAGTATAGCAGAGCAGTGCAGAGTATAGCGGAGTATGGTGGAGTATGGCGGAGTATTGTTAAGTATAGCAGAGTATTGCGGAGTATAGCGGAGTTTTGTGGAGTATTGTTGAGTGTAGCGGAGTTTTGTTGAGTATAGCGAAGTATTGTTGAGTATAGCGGAGCATTGCGGAGTATAGCAGAGTAATGCAGAGTATAGCGGAGAATGGTGGACTATGGCGGAGTATTGTGGAGTATAGCGGAGTATTTGCAGAGTATGGTGGAGAATTGTTGAGTATAGCAGAGTATTGCAGAGTATAGCAGAGTATGGTGGAGTATGGTGGAGTATGGCGGCGCATTGTGATGTAGGGCGGAGTATTGTTGAGTATAGTGGAGTATTGTTGAGTATAGTGGCGTATTGTTGAGTATAGCAGAGTATTTGCAGAGTATGGCAGAGTATTGTTGAGTTTCGCCTCGTATTGTTATGTATAGCAGAGTATTGTTGAGTATAGCGGAGTATTTTGGAGGATGGCGTCGTATTGTGGAGTATAGCGGAGTATTGTTGAGTATAGTGGAGTATTGTTGATTATAGCAGAGTATTTGCGGAGTAGTGCGGAGTATAGCGGAGTATTTGCAGAGTATGGCGGAGTATTGTTGAGTTTCGCCTAGTATTGTTGTGTATAGCAGAGTATTGTTGAGTAAAGAGTAGTATTGTGGAGTATAGCAGAGTATTGCTGCACATTGTGGAGTATAGCGGAGTATTATTGAGTATATCAGATAATGGTTGAGTATAGTGGAGTTTTGTTGAGTATAGCGGAGTATTTGTGGAGTATTGTTAAGAATAGCAGAGTATAGCGGAGTATAGCAGAGTAGAGTGGAGTACAGGGGAGTTTTTGCGGAGTATAGCGGAGTATTTGCAGAGTATGGTGAATAGTTGAGTATAGCAGAGTATTGCAGAGTATAGCAGAGTATGGTGGAGTATGGTGGAGTATGGCGGCGCATTGTGATGTAGGGCGGAGTATTGTTGAGTATAGTGGAGTATTGTTGAGTATAGTGGCGTATTGTTGAGTATAGCAGAGTATTTGCAGAGTATGGCAGAGTATTGTTGAGTTTCGCCTTGTATTGTTATGTATAGCAGAGTATTGTTGAGTATAGCGGAGTATTGCGGAGTATTTTGGAGGATGGCGTCGTATTGTGGAGTATAGCGGAGTATTGTTGAGTATAGTGGAGTATTGTTGATTATAGCAGAGTATTTGCGGAGTAGTGCGGAGTATAGCGGAGTATTTGCAGAGTATGGCGGAGTATTGTTGAGTTTCGCCTAGTATTGTTGTGTATAGCAGAGTATTGTTGAGTAAAGAGTAGTATTGTGGAGTATAGCAGAGTATTGCTGCACATTGTGGAGTATAGCGGAGTATTATTGAGTATATCAGATAATGGTTGAGTATAGTGGAGTTTTGTTGAGTATAGCTGAGTATTTGTGGAGTATTGTTAAGAATAGCAGAGTATAGCGGAGTATAGCAGAGTAGAGTGGAGTACAGGGGAGTTTTTGCGGAGTATAGCGGAGTATTTGCAGAGTATGGTGAATAGTTGAGTATAGTGGAGTATTGTTGAGTATAGCAGTAGTGCAGAGTACAGCAGAGTATTGCAGAAAATAAATAAAATAAAAATAGCTGAGTAAGGTGGAGAATGGCGGAGTATAGCGGAGTATTTGCAGAGTATGGTGGAGTATTGTTGAGTATAGCGGAGTATTGCGGAGTACAGCGGAGTGTTTGCAGAGTATGGCTGAGTATTGTTGAGTATAGGGCAGTATTGTTGAGTATAGCGTAGTATGGTGGAGTATGGCAGAGTATTGTGGAGTATAGCGGAGAATTTGCAAAGTATGGCGGAGTATTGTTGAGTATAGCGGAGTATTGTGGAGTATAGCAGAGTATTGCAAAGTATAGCGGAGGATGGTGGAGTATGGCAGAGTATTGTGGAGTATAGCAGAGTAAAGCGGAGTATTGTTGAGTTTAGCGGAGTATAGCAGAGTATTGTTAAGTATAGCGGAGTTCTGTGAAGTGTGGCGGAGTATTTGCAGAGTATAGTGGAGTATAGTGGAGTATGGTGGAGTATGGTGGAGTATTGTGGAGTATAGCGGAGTATTTGCAGAGTATGGTGGAGTATAACGGAGTATTTGCAGACTATAGTGGAGTATAGCAGAGTATTGTGGAGGATGGCGGTGTTTCTTGGAGTATAGCGGAGTATAGCAGAGTATAGCCGAGTTATGTGAAGTGTCGTGGAGTATTTGCAGAGTATAGTGGAGAATTTGCAAAGTATGGCGGAGTATTGTTGAGTATAGCGGAGTATAGCAGAGTATTGTTAAGTATAGCGGAGTATTTGCAGAGTATGGCGGAGTATTGTTGAGTTTCGCCTAGTATTGTTGTGTATAGCAGAGTATTGTTGAGTAAAGAGTAGTATTGTGGAGTATAGCAGAGTATTGCTGCACATTGTGGAGTATAGCGGAGTATTATTGAGTATATCAGATAATGGTTGAGTATAGTGGAGTTTTGTTGAGTATAGCTGAGTATTTGTGGAGTATTGTTAAGAATAGCAGAGTATAGCGGAGTATAGCAGAGTAGAGTGGAGTACAGGGGAGTTTTTGCGGAGTATAGCGGAGTATTTGCAGAGTATGGTGAATAGTTGAGTATAGTGGAGTATTGTTGAGTATAGCAGTAGTGCAGAGTACAGCAGAGTATTGCAGAAAATAAATAAAATAAAAATAGCTGAGTAAGGTGGAGAATGGCGGAGTATAGCGGAGTATTTGCAGAGTATGGTGGAGTATTGTTGAGTATAGCGGAGTATTGCGGAGTACAGCGGAGTGTTTGCAGAGTATGGCTGAGTATTGTTGAGTATAGGGCAGTATTGTTGAGTATAGCGTAGTATGGTGGAGTATGGCAGAGTATTGTGGAGTATAGCGGAGAATTTGCAAAGTATGGCGGAGTATTGTTGAGTATAGCGGAGTATTGTGGAGTATAGCAGAGTATTGCAAAGTATAGCGGAGGATGGTGGAGTATGGCAGAGTATTGTGGAGTATAGCAGAGTAAAGCGGAGTATTGTTGAGTTTAGCGGAGTATAGCAGAGTATTGTTAAGTATAGCGGAGTTCTGTGAAGTGTGGCGGAGTATTTGCAGAGTATAGTGGAGTATAGTGGAGTATGGTGGAGTATGGTGGAGTATTGTGGAGTATAGCGGAGTATTTGCAGAGTATGGTGGAGTATAACGGAGTATTTGCAGACTATAGTGGAGTATAGCAGAGTATTGTGGAGGATGGCGGTGTTTCTTGGAGTATAGCGGAGTATAGCAGAGTATAGCCGAGTTATGTGAAGTGTCGTGGAGTATTTGCAGAGTATAGTGGAGAATTTGCAAAGTATGGCGGAGTATTGTTGAGTATAGCGGAGTATAGCAGAGTATTGTTAAGTATAGCGGAGT